>CM043019.1:116566832-117242381 GCA_023690525.1 Holotrichia oblita
AGGGTCGCTGATATGTATGGAAACGGTCGATTGTTGGGTAAAATATACGAGATACCGCAAAAAGTTAAATACAAAAGTTTTAGAGTTTTTAAATGCTTATTAGATAATAATAATTTTAAGTATACAGGGTAGGTGGTAAAGTCGTGGCACGTCAAAGTTACATTTTTTTAAACGGAACCACCTGTATGCTATTATATTAATGAATTCTTTCTTCAATTTAAGTAAAAATTGTAATACACTACTATATTAACCGTCAACCGTTTCCGAGTTATCAGTACTTTGAAAATATTACTTAAATAAACTTTAGGTACTAATACTAGACGCACCTACAAAATGTCATAGGACTGTAAACCTAAATTTTACAATTACATTAAATAATTAAAATAATTAAAATTACATTAAAATAAGCATAAACAATTAGCTTCTAACTTGTGTTTGTGAAACAATTTCTTTTGTCATGTTGTGTTCAGCTATACGGATATTATAATTAGGTAGTTACTTTGTTATATTTTCCTTTTCGTTAATCTAATTAAAGTTATTTAAGTATTATGCATGTTTGCTTATGTGTATAGGTTAATCTTAGTATGCATTTACATGTTTTATATGATTTTTTTCTTTGCTTTGGCTTTGCATTACATACAGTGCTTTTGTCTGTTTTTTTTTTTTCTCAATAATATATGGCGGAGTAATTGTAGACGCGATCTCTTGTTTGCCCACTCTAGATATATATATACTTTTTTTTTAATTACTGTTAAGATAATTCGGTAGCAATTTACTTTTGCTTGGGTAGCAATAATAATGACTCGTATTTCTGTTTCACATATGTCTATGAATGGATTAAAATTAGCTCACTGAACGTTCGTTCACCGATGCCTAGTATTAGGGAGATTGAATGCAATTTCTACATATGAAATTGATGTTTTTGCCGTTACTGAAACATGGCTTCATGAGGAAGATGCAGTGGATGCTGTGTGTCTTGATGGCTATGACTTTATATCTAACCCACGATCAACACGTGGTGGCGGGACTGGTTTGTATATTAAAAGAGGTATCTTTAGTTTCTCTAAACTAGATCTCAAAGATTTCAACATCGAACAAACGTGGATTAAATTTAGGTTGCACGACATATTTTACTGTTGGTGCTGTTTACATTCACCCGGAAATTCAGACTTTTTGATGCTTTTGAATCTTGTCTTGTTGACCTTTATTTCTTTTATCAGGAGCAAAAATATTTTGCTTAGGCGACTTTAATGTTGATTGCATAGATGTTGACAATAAATTACCATTGATTTTTTGAATCTTATTGATGGGTTTGGTTTAGGAGCAAATTGTTGATGCACCAACACGCATAACCTTTAAAAATAATACCATGATAGATTTGATTTTGACGGAATAATGCTGACGCGGTCGTATCTATCGCGAATGGAATGCTTCTGAGGTTTCTGACTGCGAGCTTGTTTTGTGTACATTAAATATCGATTCACCGGAAATACCAGATGTCCTTAGAACTAGTCGATATTTTTCGTAATTTCTTTTACTATAATCACTTTTGTGCTTTATATTCGGTGCCTTGGAGAAATATTTTGACATTACTAACATTAATGAAAAATTAGACTTTTTAATGAAACAATTACTAATCTTCTTTGATATTGTTGCTCCTTTTAGAACTTTTAAAATTACCAAACTATGGCGCCCTTGGATGACCGATAATCTCAGGTTGTTAATACAACAGCGTGACAATGCCCTTGCAAAGTTTAAGAAATCAAAGCATCGCGAACATTGGGAATACTATAAGCAGCTTCGTAGCAATTATACTACTTCAGTGGTTAAACACGAAAGCTTCTTATTTTCAATATATTATATCGCATAAAGGTATTCAAAAATATGGAACAAACGATATTTTCAAATACAAAAGAGAAACTACTTCCATTACCTGAGCATTTGTCGAATGCTGACAATTTAAACAAATACTTTATCTCTAGTGTTCTAAAAATAATATTCTAACAAACACAATCTTATTGCTTGCTACAAAATGAATGTCCATATTAATGTTCGCCATAACTTGGTTTTTCATGGTGTTTCGAAAATTGATATCGATAAAATTATTACAAGCCCTAATTTCTAAATCCGCTGGTTCTGACAATATTAACTCCACGATGCTTAAATACTCCATTCCTCATATATCTCATATTATCTGTCACATAATTAATTGCGTATAAACAGATCAGTTTATCCGGACTCCTGGAAACATGCTTGCGTAGTGCCCATACCTAAGGTTAATTCTCCGTCTTCTTTTAAAGACATTAGACCTATTAGTATACTGCCATCAATGTCGAAAATTTTCGAAAAAATCATAGAATTACAACTTCGTGATTATATTGAGAGTAATAATTTGTTACCTGCTACCCAGTCTGGTTTCAGGCCAGGATATAGCTGCGAAACTGCTCTACTAAAAATTACTGACGATATTGTTCGAGCTAATGACTTGGGTATGGTCACGGTGTTGGTTGCCTTGGATTTTACCAGGGCGTTTGACACAATTGATCATGAAACAATGCTAAGTATTTTACATTATATAGGATTAAGTGATAGCGCATGCCTATTAATAGGAAGTTATCTGACAAACCGCACACAGTCTGTCAAAATACGTAATCAGATCTCGTCACCTTTGGTAGTGGAAAGTGGAGTGCCACAGGGTTCTATACTTGGGCCGCTTTTGTTTTCCATATACATATCACGTTTCTGTTCGTTCGTAAAAAACTGGCGTCTTCATTTTTATGCCGATGATGCGCAAATTTATCTTTCCGGTTATCCTTCTGATATTAATAATATATGTATGCAGATGAACAGTGACTTGAGCTCTTTCACAGCAAGCGGAGCAACATTCACTTTTTCTTAACCCTAGCAAATCAGCACGTATAGTATTTGGCAGGAAAAATGATCGTAGTAGAGTATTAGATAATTTAAATATTTATATTAATAACCATAGACTGTTACCAGTCGATTCAATAAAAAATTTAGGTATCACTATAGATTGGTCACTAAAATTTAAAAAACATGTTTCAAATTTATTACAACAGTGTTACCTTAATCTAAGAATAATTTATTCCAATAGGCACCTATTTGACACAAATTTAAAGATTATGTTATGCAATACCTTTTAATATTAAGTAAATTTAATTATTGTTGCTCGGTATACCCTTTCCTAGATTATATTGACAAGAGAAGGATACAAAAAGTTCAAAATTCCTGTTTAAGACTTATTTTTGGTATTAGAAAATATTGTCGCATATCTTTCAAGTTGGAGCAGATCCGGTGGTTGGATATGGAGAACAGAAGACGGCTTCACTCTTATTCTTTATTCTATAAAGTCCTAGCATACAGAACTCCGAGTTACTTGCATAACAGACTGAGCTTTCGAACTGATGTACACAATCTTAATCTGAGATTTAGAGGATTACTCACACCTCCACTTCATAACACTCAATTCTTTAAGAAAATGCTTTAGTTACGTGATTTCTGCAGCCTTCAATTCTTACTATGATGTGTACCAATCTTCGAGATTAACCGCATTTAAACGCATTTTATTTTGATAAATTATTCAGGCATCAGTGTTCGCGCATTTGATCTATTCCCACATTTCTTATTGCTTGTTGCTGTTGTTGTTGCCGGAAGATTATTATTACTAGTTGTGTAAGGAAAAAGATTTTTTTTTTTTAATTTGCTATAAGTTTTGTATTTCTTTTTTTCTCGCGTCTTTCCCTCTTTATGGTTGGCTGGAAGAGCAGTTATGCTGCGCACTCTGCACGTCGTAACTGAAACCCGCCCTTTTACCTTATATGTTCTTTTAGAATTATAAGTCTATTGTTTGTAGCTAAGTATACAGGTAAATAAAGTCATTATTATTATTATTATTATTATTATTATTATTATTATTATTATTATTATTATTATTATTATTATTATTATTATTATTATTATTATTATTATTATTATTATTATTATTATTATTTACATATTTGTTTTATTAATAACTGTTTTTTTTTCAAATACAAGCTGTACCTAAGATACGTGCCACGACTTTACCACCGACCCTGTATACTTAAAATTATTATTAACTAATATTATATTTATCAATATCTGGGATGTCTTTTGAGATATCGTACTCAAATTCGGTGCATATTTTAGTCTTATCTAAGCACATCTTTTGTAAAAATAGAAATATGGTACCCGTTACGTACTCGTGCCTTACCTTGTGTGTGCCTTGTCAGATACTCCTGAAATTATTCCAAATTAATAAAACAGTTGATTGATGTAAAATATACTAATATCCATTTCACTAGACATCACATATAAAACCGTATACGAGCAGAATGACTGATATTTTGTATCGCAGATAGACTGAATACTTATTTTGTAATTGTCTGTACTTACCTATATACATCTCGACGATGTAATCTCGTTATTACATATAGAATTTAAGACCTTTTCACGAATCCCTTTCCTCTGTATTTCAACCACTCCAATAGAATCCACATGAAGCAATCCAAATAGCTTTTATATTTTCCTATTGTGTTATTCATGTTCGCTCTTTGGGAAAATACGTTTTATTTCCACAACCTTCACCATCTTTCCATAGTAACTATTTTCATTTAACCGTACATGCGTCTGTATATACAAACTGAATGCTTCTTTTCGACGGTTACATAATATCGATTTTCTTTTGTCGAGTGCATTGCTAACATATATGTATACATACATATGTGTATACGATTATGTTGTGTATATTTGTGTCAGCGAATTGTACGTGTATGTTCTTCATAGAAAATACAAGAAATCACGCTTTCGAAGAAGTATAAGAGCAAAAGCATGTTTCTTAGAAAATAGAAACTACGCGCTTTTATTGTTGACGTTTCTGTATATGTATTTAGTTTGAGAAATATCTATTCTAGTTTGAAACGTATTGTGATTAACAACAGAATGAAGTTTGATATAGTTGACAATACATGCAATGTTAGAGCGAAGCAAAAATAATGAGAAAATAGAAAAATTATTTTTATGAACTATTGCGATATTATATTAAGACTGATGATAGTATAGGTACAATTGAATTAGATTCTTAAAAATTTTTATGGCTGTATATATAATTCCACTCCTGATGGTTTTATGGAAATGTTTGCTAATAAATTCAATTGCTTAGGCGAGCAAAAATACACATATCATAAATTAATGGAAATTTCATGGATGATATTCAGAAAAAAAAATTATATTGCACAATTTTCATCACCGAAAAATTCAATGTTAATATTTGCGGTAATTGCATGGTATAAACTATTTTGTACAGCGAACAAAAAGTTGTTGAATTATTCAGCTCGGCGATCTTTTTAAAAGTAATTTAATACTGAGAGGAACACGGTTGTAATACGGATACAACTAGGTATATCATAGCTAAAAATGAGGTTACGACTTCTTTTCTTTTGTGTCCAACATTATTTAATAATTCATCGTTGGTGTTACAGGCCTGAAGTCGTTCGTGTGTGTGGTGCCTTTTAGCTGAATTATTTAATGCAGGAAACGTATAAAAGAATAAATGGGGAAAATAAAATTTGTACAGAGAATGGAACGGTGTTGGTATATTGGTTCCGTATATCGTGCAAAAGTGCTTCGTTGCCCGTGTTAATTTGTAGAAGTTTGAAAGCAATTTTTATACGTTACGTAAAACTGTAGTGATGAGTTCAGCAGCTTTCGAAGATTAAAAGTTATTATATAGTCTCAAGGATAATAACAACCGTTTTAGTAATTTATTCTATTCTGTAATATGCTACAATCTACATGTAATTTTTTTAAATATCTCTTCGATTATGAAGTTTAGATATATTGACAAAAACTTAGAAATCACGCAAATTTTGGAAAGATTTGGACAATTCCAAAGTCTTCTTTATTCCAATTCTTTCCTGATAATGCCCTACAACCTTTTTAAAAATTCAACAGTGTAAACATGGTTGTACAGAAAGAATCGTAATTCTACGAAATACGTTTATTATATTTTTACTTATTTGTGATATTTAGTTTTCAAGGAATTGCAGTTTATTGGTGTCAGGCTTCCCTAATCATTCTAAACAGTGCCTACTGTTAAAAATTTGACTACCAGATGTAATGTTTCTCGGTAATTTCTTATTTTTCTATCCTCCATTTAATGTTGTTACATTACTAAGAATTTCCTTTAATCTAATGACCACCCCACCATAAGGGGTAGTTTTCCTTTTAACAAATAAACTAAAATTCAGAGAGTTCATCATCACTAGCGATACGAGCAAGTACTCGTATATGTTTATATTTAAGCAGTTTGTATTTATACATTAAGTAATTTTTAAAACAACCCGTGGAACAAAAAAAATATAATGGTATTTGTCCAAATAATTTAGGTAATCAGGTGCGCCTGATGAGAGATTATTTCAACTAGATTTTATCTCGTTTAAACCTTCCATGACAAAAACCATTATTTGGAAGTATTTTTCAAGATAATCCTTTTTTATCAAACTAGATGGTGTGCAAATCAGTATTTTTGATGGTCTTTACCGAAAATGACTTTTTGTAACTGGGCACGAATCAGGTTTTCTTTACATAAACATGTTACTCGCTTTAACTAGGTTTACTTGCCTGTGTGGTAAATGTTTTTACGGCAGTCCTGGCAGTAGGTTTCTTTCTTCTAGTAGTGATAGTCTCCGCCGTTCCAATGCAACAATCTACAAAAAAGACTTATTCTTAAAGATGCCCATTTTGTGTATGTATTTCTTTAGACAGCCATATCCTGTTAACAGACTCATCGTTCTTCTAAGCTGTACTCGGTTGAAAGCCAGCACATCTGCTGTTAAATGCCTTGATGGTTGCCCAATCATCCGTTTGCTGTGTATCTACTCCTCAACGTTGTTCCAGTGTACCTGGTGTGCTTTTGAGATCCTCGGCCACTGCACCACGTACCGCATTCTTGGTTATCGCCAGATCCGGTTCAGGTCCACTGAATGTTGTTTAGGAACTTTTTCTTGCCGGCTTCTTTGCTATTTTGTTTTTGATTTTGTTGTGTTTGGAAATGATTATCTTGTTTCCAAATACTATTATAGCATATCAAGAATATTTTTTGACATTTAAGAGTTTACCTAGTTTTCTCTAACATTATAGTATTAATAGAAGAGATCATTTACGCAGAGTAGATCCTGGTAATCTTTTCGCTTGGTTTGCTATTACTGAAGGTATCATGAGAACTGATAAATCTTTTGACAAAACTCTAGAAACTTTAGATTAGAGATCTTTAGAAAAAAATTTACTGCCACGATCAATTTCATATTCTTTTCGGAAAAATTACTGAAAGAAAGACAAATTGATTCAAGTTTTTCTCTATAGTTTTATCTATGGTTGTTTGAACGTGAAAAAAATGGATGATATAGCTAGTTGAAACCACCGTTAGATTTCCCATGATTATTTCCTATTTTATTTTTGAGGATCGCTACAATTTTAAAAATGTAATGAGAATTTAAGGAATACAAACTTTAAAAATAGAAATAGATTAACACATAAAGCTTCCAAAGTTACTGCTAAATTAAACATTACCTGTTTCTAAAGTGATACTACTGTGGCTCTAATTAGAGTAGACGATGTTTTAAATTACATACGCGTGTCAATTTAATACAAACTGGATTAATAGGAAATTGTGTTTAATGAAGGACGATCCCTTTAGTTAGTATGACGTCTACGTAGTGTACTTCTAAAATGTTTAGACTTCATTTAGATGTAAATTTGAAACTGCGGGAATGTGAATTTCATCGTGTAATGAATTATTTCTAGGTTAGCTAACACCTCAATAATTTTTACTGAACCCTATTATTTAATTCAATGAATATTCCTCATGTCTAATCATATTCTAATTTGCGTGTTTGTAGGATTTCATTTTGTTGAATACAATATCCCCGTATATCTTGGTCGTACTTTACTAGATGTCGCTAGTCGTATAAGACGTCGTATTTAATATGACGAAGATTTAATATGCATAGATAGTAGAGATGATGTTCGAAAGTTAGAAAACAAATTGAACATGAGAGGCAAACGGAATATAAAGTATCAAAGTTTTTCCACTAGATTTAGTTATAAACCAAATTTGAATATAAGATAGGATATATTTCAGAAATCCCAGACTGATGGAAATATTATTCATTACAAATTTGAATTATTGTCACTGGTAACGCTAACATAAATTATACAACATGTTTTGAAAATAGGCAAACGGAATTAATATATATAACTCTGTTACTGTCGTCTATCATCTCTCCCGCTAGCGTCTATCTCATTCGAATTTGGCACCTGTTAAATCGTGTTATAGCTGGGAAAAATTAGATTTTTCCGACGTCGAATATTGAACTCATTTTTTGTTAGTTAGTACCGGATTTAACTGGATACGTTGGTATCGAATGTCACATCGAAAATTTGGGAAATACGTATTTGGAAACGAATTCTAATGAAGGATATTAGTTAGATAACAACTATTTAAAGTTGGTAAACATAACGCTTAAAATACAGTAAAATCACAATATGTTAAGCATCGCTTTAAGTAAAATGAAGAGTGGGAATCAAAAGAAAAAGACGAAACTTCTTATTGTATCAATGATATATGGTTTGGTGAAATTTTTCTGCCAGAATAATTTGCTAGAGAAAGCTTTATTATTGGTAGAAAATTGTATTATTGATTTGGAGAAGACCTTATAATCTAAAAAGCTGTTTCAAACAACATAAAGAAGTAAATCTGAAAAATCGAAGCTCGAAGGGCTGATTTAATAATTTTGGAACCTGAACCTTATAGAGAAGAAATAGCGTGTTTTTTGTAGATCTTTCAGTTCTATTGTGCTTTTTTTATGAGTTTAAAAGTTTCTTTTGTTTCTTTTTGGTTTAAGTTAAACTATTCATCACTGAATGTACCAAAAGATATTATTTAGAAATAACATAATTAGCTCCTTTATGGCGATTGGGCTAAGTTAAAGAACGAAACTTCTAGATTATACGAGTACATATTTTCGTATTGTCTAACTAGATTTCACTTTTCTCTTCTGAAGACTTTCGAAAAATTTCAAATTGTAACGAAGAAATTAGATCGAAATTTATTGCCAATCTAACAAAGTTCAACAAAGGAAAAATCACTGATAAAACCTTCCTAAACAAATGACAGTAAGAATGAAAAACTAGAAACAAAATTGGAAGATGTTTAAAATTTACAAAATGCAAAAGAGCAGAAAGCATAGCTGCAAACGGGAAGCATAGCAAAATGGAGAGAATCGAAAAAATTCGAAGAACTCGAAAGATTTGGGAGCAGATCTATTAAGGAAATTGAGATTGTGAATGCAAAGTTGAATGAACTATAGTTTTTAGTTTGGGAAGACTCGTACATTATTGAAGAAAGACACGCTACTTGTATTTTATTACTGTCCAATAAGTGTTCTCCGAAACCTGCCACAACCTTGTTAAACCTGTCATTCTCACTGACGTTGTAGTGAAAAAAAATTATTAGTAGATTCAAAAATAATTTCTGGAAGTGAAATGAAATGATCTGAGAAAAAACCTAAACTGTTTGCATTCATATTTTAGATTTTAATTTTGCTTACTTGCTTATTTCCAATGGCAACGCTAATTTTCAGTGTAGTAACATACATACCACCTACAACAAGCAAAAAATCGTTTGAGGCAATCATAAGGGCAAAACAATCTATGTTGCTTGCTAAAGAATGAATTTATCTCAGAAGATATTTTTCAGGTCTCTTACAATTAAACAGAATTTAATTTCTAGAAAATTTTCAGGTCGTGTTTCTCATCAAAATATTAACTTCTTTGATCCCAATGTTTGGTAATTTTTGTATTTATGAATTCTATATGATCCAAGTCTTTGTTAAAAGTAGAAAATTAATGTTTTCATCAAAGTCTTCTCTATGACTATGGATGATAATTGCGATTTTTGGTGAAAGTGCTTTTAAAAAGTAAAACCACAACTCAGGTGAACTTTTGCAAATATTTATTGCAAATAATATTGTTAAAAACTAAAATTCAGATCTACTATATTGATTTGTGTAGAAATCACCCTAGTTTAACTACAACTTTGTCTCGTTTATAAGTTAATAGTGGCGTCATATGTGTGCACTCTATCCATAACCAAATCGAAGTAAACACCACACAGTCTTCTGCTTAACAAGAAATGTAAATAATCTTACAGAATTAATCATTGTTGAGACTTTTTATCCAACAAATATGTTTATTCATCTATTTTATTCCTTATTTTCTAATGACACCCCTAAATGAGGGACTTGTCAGAATTCATTACCTTGATAACATTTTCGCTGATATCAACGAAGGAAATAGGAAACTAATATTTCGAGCTTGCTCATCAAGTTTAATAAACTCTTTCCTATATTTTAATATTTAACAAAATACTATCTATCTACTGAGCACCTAAGCATCAGTCTTTATGACCATTAAAAATGATTGATGATCTCCTAAAAGAGGAAATTGAAATAAATATTTTACTTCTGCATCCGATACCTTTTCAAATAAATATAAAGGTGATGCATGATAAATGGCCCTAGACTGCCCCGGAAGCCATATTTGATATATCGAACATACATATATAAATTCCTTCAACTTTTAGAGATACTTCATTATATACAACGTCCAGGAATTCCATTAAGTTGCACCCAACCTAATTTAATCTAACGATGATTTAGAATTAGTAATTACACAAGATCAGTTAAACTAAATGCTGAAGGTTCGGTTTGATAACTTTAGTAACTGAAGTATCCCGCAGTTAATGGGAAAACGATCGCATACAATGCGTTCATGAGATATATGGTCTAAGTTGGTAACGGATCCAAGAGAATTAATTTAACTAATTAGTCTTACGTTGAAGTTAATTTTCGAAAGTTTCGTAAATTTCTTAAAGCGGGAGGTCATCTTTATGAGGTGTATAGATGCTACATCTACATAATCGTATAACTAATGCAGCGACATTCCTGTATAATCTTCTTCTTGGCGTGTTAATGTACTTCGTGAAACTATTAAGAGTAAGACGTCGATGGTGGCAAGAAATTTCGCGTAATTGACGTAGCGTTAAGGCATGCCATGGTTAATGGATCCACCGTCGAGAATTTATTGTTAAATGTAGCGACGTAAGTGCACTAGACGTTTGTTCGGAGTGTGTGCCCTAAGTAATGCACCTAAATACGGTTGGACTATATTGTGACATATTAGGGAACTGCGTCTAAAAGATATATTCACTTACTAATCATATATAGATGGGATAAATGTATTGACTTCACAGGTCCAGAATCGATACACATGGAAATTTGCCCGAACAGATGATAATAGTTGGTTAATCAGAAGCGGACAAGTAATTGGATAATATGTCCAACTTATATATATATATTTTTATAGTATTTAATGTTATAGGTTCCAATAATAAATAAGAATCGACTAAGGAATCGAATCACAGAAGGTATATGGAGTTTAGACTGAATCCGTTTTTTTCAAACTAGTCGGTTTTTATTTATAAAAAAAAACCAGAAAATGCATCTCTGAAGGAAATAGATACACGGAATGGAAAACACATGAAAACGATTTGGTTTAGTCTAAACTCCATGCACCTTCTGTGATTCGATTCCTTGGTCGATTCTTATTTATTACTGGAACCATATAATCCTTAATAAATTCCCAAAAACTGAAGTCTATCAAATTAAGATTGGGGGAATGGGGTGGCCAGTGGATACACGGAAAATTAGATTGAAATAGTTTCGAATATTACGGACGTAATGAGGCGGACCACCGTCAAGTTAAAATCATACATATATTTTTATGCTTCAAGGCGCTAGAATTAAAACATCACCCTCAGCCCCCTCCTTCAGATTGGAAATGAAATCAACTCGACATATGTACCGGGTGGCCAACTAAGAATGTCGCTGGGCCATATCTCAGGAACGATTTAGAGTACAGCTTTGGAAAAAAATATTACTGACTACAGTGACACAGAGAAACATTCGGGAATTATTTAGAAAAGTGTAGGATGACCGCTAGAGGGCATAACTGATCACCAAAAATTTTAATTTTAATTT
Source organism: Holotrichia oblita (assembly GCA_023690525.1). Lineage (NCBI taxonomy): Eukaryota > Metazoa > Arthropoda > Insecta > Coleoptera > Scarabaeidae > Holotrichia > Holotrichia oblita. Next base: position 116,578,970 of record CM043019.1, read on the forward strand.
TATGCAAAATTTACTAACTGAAGGTATATCATAAATAGGAAAATCGGAATCTACTAAAAAATTTTGCATTGATTTTAACTTCGATTCTGGCCAACTTTTTTTGCAAACTTTTGTTCAAACCAGTATTACTCCTCCAATTTGCTTAGAAACTGGAGCCAATCTAATAAGTGACGCGCATGCTAGAGGGCACTGTTTAATTTTTTTCGGGAATTTTGTTTTTTATCGAAAATAGTAAATGGAAACATAAATTTTTGACAATAAATTAAAAAGGTAGACTAAATTACCAATAAATCAGCGAAAACCGACCAATCCGAAGATATCTTCAGAAACGTCTGAATGGTAAAAATTTCTTCTATTTTAAATTATTCTATTTCCCGTGAACGGAATTTAGCAAATTTGGTCTTATTAGAAAGGATTTTTATTGTGCTATGTTTAGTTATTGAAACTGTTTAATTTTATTTTGTCCGTCACTGCTAGAGGGCGATAAAGAAATTTAAATACGTAAATTTTATGATTTTTTAAAAGAACAGGGCGTGGATAGCTTGGCGGCCGAAAACATAGGCTATCATAGATTTTCCTAAACCTACTGCTAGTGATTCAAATGGTTCAATATTGTTTTTAATTCTGTCGCCGCTAGAGGGCGTTAAAGATAACAGAACAGAAGACATGTCGTTAGCAATTCGCAATAATATGCTTTTCAATATGATGAGCCTGCTGTGCATTTTTCCGTAAATGTTCGCAGTTTTCTGGACCCTGATAGGTGGATGTAACACGCCAGTCTATTTCCATGGCTACCGAGGACCCCAAATTTGACTTGTTTAGATTTTTATTTGTGGGGGCGAAAAATCTTATTTTTGTGGGAATAGGAAAGATTGTTTAAAGCATTTCTAAGACAGAAATAGAGACTGTCGTTGTAGAGTGAAAGTTTGCATCGAAAATAATAGGAGACAACTTCAAGATTTAGGCCGTCACTAATATTAACTTTATTATGCTGTTTCCGTTTTTGTTGTTTTTCTGCATTGTTTATTTTAATTATACCGTTGTGCTTTCCACTAAAATTTTGGGCTTTGAATTAATTATTTTATAGTATGAGCATAAATATGACCTTCCATATTTAAATTTCATTAACGCGCTCTAGCGGTAATGGACAAACCAATATTAAACAGTTTGAATCAAGAAACATAGGTCCATGAAAATCCTTTCTAATAAGACCAAATTTGTTAAATTTCGTTCACGGGAAGCAGAATAATTTAAATTTATAGAAGAAATTTTTGCCATCCACTCGTTTCTGAAGATATCTTCTGATTGGTAAAAGATAAGGATACCTGGTTTTCGCTGATTTGTTGGTAATTTAGCCTACTTTTTAAATTTGTTGTCAAAAATGTCTGTTTCCATTTAATATTTTCGAGAAAAACAAAATTCTCGAAAAAAATGAAACAGCGCCCTCTAGCATGCACGACACTTATTAGATTGGTTCCAGTTTGTAAGCATTAGATTGTAAGAGTAATACTGTTTTCAACGGGACCAAGTTTGCAAAATTCCGTTCAACAGAACCGAAGTTATAAGCGTTCCTTCAATACAGAGTTTCCCCTCCTCCCCTTCCCTTATTGGACAAAATACCAAAAAGTTGTCCGATGTAAAATATACAACATTTTCAGTAGATTCCCATTTTCATATTTATGATAAACCTTAAGTTGGTAAATTTTGCGTAAAATAAGAATTAAAATTTTTAGTGATTAGCTACGCCCTCTACCGGTCAGCAAAATTTTGTTTTAAAATTCCGTTCCATGTGTATAATACTTTTAATAGACCATTCTCACCAATCATCCTGTATGTACCACATAGACCAGAAAAAATTAAGGTTTCAAAACCGAATCTTGTGGTATATACCTAAGTTAATCTCTGTAGGGCGGTCACACCATCCTAAGGTAACTATCCGTTTGCGATTCTGCAAACATGAAGAAAACCATGCAAAACTAGCACTACTCACCGCGTGTAATTAAAATATTGTAACAGGAAATTTTGAACTACTGAATCGAAGGTTTGAAATCATAGCGCATCGTTAATGATTTTAAATAGCCATAATTAATATGCAGCAAATATATTTTCTTGGTCACGGTAACTACAATCTAGAATAGAGTACTACTAATAACTTTACAAAATAGACACCGGATGAAAGTTATTATTATTCAGACCGAAATGAATTTTGCAACGTTTTAGGTAGACGGAAAGTAGTCTTGATAGTAAGTCTGATTTACTAGGTACGCAGGTGGCTTTATAATAAAGTTGTCTCTCTTCCACAGTATACTACATACAAGCATACAATTACATTAAAATTGTACCTGGATTTTATAAACTTTTAGAATATTTATTATTTTAGTTTTAACCAAACTTTCAATCAAATCTGAGATTTAACAGCGAAATTCGAAGAAAGGTTGCGTATGTGTAATTATTCCAGAAAGGTAACAGTCGCGGTTAAGAGGCAATTATTTTGTCTAGTTTTAGAAATCCTTTAATTTTTAAACATTTAGGAACTGCTAATCTGATTTTATTTTATACTATCGCGCAGGGAGGATTATTTGATATATTTTTAGTTTGCAATATATTCTAAACCCGACTGATGAAACAGAAGTTTAAATAGATATCTGCAGAGTTGTATTTAATATCGTACAAATTGTATATCCTATATATTTCTTGACATTGTGGTAATATGTTTGTTTTTAATTCATACAGTTTCTCTTTCAGTGGTATTAACTTTCTGCTCTTGTTGATTTTTATTCCAGGGTCTTCGCTGGAAGTTTTGTTTATTTTAGGGTGGAATCATTGGATAATATACATATATGAAATTATTTGATATCGTACCTTTTATCACAAAATATTATTTTTCTTGAGTATTTTTATGTCATTCGGTATATGATACAATATTATTCTACATATGGTAGGTCATAGGTTTATTTTGCAGATGTATTTTGTGCGTTACAAACGGTTGTAACTCGAGTAGTTAGTAGATGACCTTGTATTTTTGTAATTTTAAATGCTGTTTGAATTTTATCGATCCGGTACGATACCGAATACGATTGCGGAAAATAAGATAACACCCTACTTTAGTCTTCTATCGAGCTGAACATTTATTCAGTACTAGATCTGCATAATAAAAGTCCCACCGCAACTGCATAATAAACACATGTACTATACACAAACCAAAATCTGCGCCGTATTTATTTAAACATTATACGCTCTCAATGCATACAATCGTTGCAAGTTTATTTGCAAACAGTTTATTCAACTTCGATCCATTTCTACATTTATCACTTTAACCTATTTCCCCTCCGGCATAATCCGGTAATTTCATCAAAATTCCCAAATGCAACTGCACCGAGTTATTCCCTATTCCACTGAATATATACAATGGCCAAATCGTATATCCGTATCTATTTAGTTAGTAATTCAATAGGAAAATAGAAACGATACCGACACAGTTATTTGATTAGATCGGTATTTCCATTTGCTGTACGTTTATTGTTTGCTTGTATTGGCAAATTGATTATAAACTTGTATCTCTTGGAAAACTATTCGCTCAAGTGAATGCATCTAAGATTTCCGCTTTAGATCCCATAGGACCACCTCTATCTTCGTTAGAATAGGATTTAGTAGATTGCAATTCAAAAAACGGAAATTTCCTATATACCTACAAATTTTGGCAGAACTTTAAGAGGATTACATTAGAATTATAAATTTTCCATTACGTGTTTGTTTGATTCTTGCTAATTCGTTATTTTTGCTTCGAAGGATAAATCTTAGAAATATTATCAAGTACACGCAAGGCTGTAATTTTCTTGCATGGGCGCAAAGCAACACATTCGAATGGCTAATATTGTCTCTACGAAATAACCTTAGGGACACATTTGTTGTATCTAGTTTAAATACTTTTAGCGCAGTTAAGGCCAAAATTGCGGTGAATAAGCTGAAAGAGGGCACTCGGAGGCTACATCCGCGTTTATTGATGCATTTTGAACCTTTGTGTTTTTCATATGGTGACATACCTTAATTTACTGCGAAAAAATATCATTTATTAGGAGATATTTCGTGAATACTGTTGAAAATTCTATCATTAATTGTTCAATATTTTACATGAGTACGCATAATGGCTGCCATAAACTTAACTTAATCAGATTTAGTTAGAATTTTAAATAATGCCCGTAGCAGCACTGTAGCACAGGACATTATTTCTATTCTACGAAACAAACCGGAAAAAGAAAAATGATTTGTAATTGATGATAAAACATAGGTCATACATCCAAATACATTTAACACAATTATCTGTGGTAATTTATTTGTTATGGGTATTTATCCATGTAACGCAAATTTGTAATTTTCTTTTGAATATCAAAATGGAAATTATGAAGTTTTTGTCATTCCAAATTCTAAAGAAATTATGTTGTTCAATATTAGCTTATAATGTCATACAACTTGTACTGTTGCTCAATTATGCTTTAACACGGATATAAATTTCTGCTACAGTTGCTACGGCAATAAAAACACGATTAGCGAGGAAAGTTAATTAAAAACGACATGAAACTGACGTAGCGTACTGGAAAATATAGGGAGACGACTACGTGGGAAGTAATAAAAATCACCTTCCTCGAAGGAATTTAGACATGGATGCGTATTCACAAATCGGTAAATTCCATTATAAACCCTTCGAGGTTAAGGTAGTGCAAGAATTTTTCACGTCCATCGTCTGGTAGGTTGATACGACACTAAAACTGTTTGGTGCGATTGTAATGCTTTGAACCTTTGCATAATATAGGAAATAAATAAATAGGATCTAACATAGTTAGATACTGTTAAGAATAATGTATCTGTGTTAGCATCCAGACACGGCAGGCATTGCTATTATATTGCGTTCTTGGTGGAGAAGGAGCAACAGGTTTAACAATGATTTAAACAACGATAAACGCTGAATTGAGAAGCAAAAACTCAGAATAAAACAAACTTTATAGCAACAAAATTGGATTTATTACACGAATAATCTTCAGCACTGCATCTCGTCTGATTATTGTTTATTTTCGAATTGCTAGAAACCTGTTATTGATTGATTGATTGATTACTATCAAGGCAGAGCAGTCTTTAGTTATACCTAACACGACCGCCCACTGGGCCTATTGTGTTATTCCTACCTTGATTTTATTTTACTCAAACGGGTTAGTTCCCTCGATCAGGTTTAGAAGCCTATTTCAAAAATCATTCTCCACTGGTAAATCAAATGTGCTTTGCATAGCAATCCTACGTTGACTTAGTGCTACGCATTCGAAAGGTGATATGAGAGGCTGTCTTCTCCTCCTCATTACAGAGTCTGTATAGGGATTCATCTTTATAGATACCCATCTTCTGTAGGTGACTGCTTAGATAGATGTTACTGATTTCATTTAGGAACCCTCCCTCGCTAGCTGGTCTGTAGCTACATTGCGCACTCTACCCATGTGTCCCGGCACCCACATCAAGGTGACCTTGTTATTTCTGACCAGAACAGTTAGATTATGCAGACATTCCGGTACTAGTTTGGAGGCTATGTAAAAAGATGCTAGAGCCCTTACTGACTTTTCTGACTGTCAGAGAGAATGCAAATCAGATTCTCTCTAACGCACAGGTTTGTATAACCTGTTATTGATAGTCAATTGTTAATTAACGGTTATTTTTCTGGTTGGAAGAGCTTTGTGGAATATACTAATGTTTCCTGTTTTTTCCTCGACTAGCTTGGTTTTCTATATTTCCTTGTGCGCTTTGTGAAATAGCATTTAATTACTAATCCTGTAACAAATAAATACTATTTAAACAAAGATAAAGCATTTTGGACATGAGTAGATTCCACGACGCTGTAGTAACAAGGACATTAACCATGATTTAACCAATCACGTCGAAATTACAATTTTCTCAATTTTGGTGAATCAATTTTTTAGAACTCGCTATTCGGAGATATACATGAAAGTTACACTTGTTGCTTATTCAATCCAAGTCTTAATAATACGATCTGATTCACAGTGGCTTGTCTAGCCTTAGTGTTCAAGTGCAATAATGAGTCATGCCAACATTAAGGAGCAAAAAATAGCATAACATAATAAAATACTTAATCAACGAAGTCTAGTTGCTCAAAAACTTATTATTTCACTAAAGCGATAAGATTGGCTAAATGTAGCTAACTCCAACTATTAATAAAGATATCATAATGCCTAACGTGAATCATTTCACACTTGTATCTCTATTTATTCAGATTATACTAATTTTTACATTTCTTCACTCTGCATGTAGGTATTTACAGCGGTTCTGATCCATGTCAAAAGAATTGCAACGTTCATACTAGTCGAAGACCTGCAGTATTTTGGTTCTAAGAAGCAAGTTTTTTGAACGTTAATTTTATAACTGTAACGATATACATGATTCGCCATACCTCTGCTAGGCGACGTGCAATTGGTTCAGTCAGTTCAGTCCACGTTCAGTCATTAAACGCAGCATACGCCATGATTAGCACTAATCGTTGATTTATTTCGGAAATTTAATTGATTTTAACTTATAAATTAGTTTAATGTGGGGAATATTAACGATAGGAGGAAATAAAGCGGTAAATCAGAATAAATTTGATCCTTTATACATAATAAATAAAACTTCAATTGAAAAAATGAAAAAGTAAATTCTTTTAATGCCTATACAATGTCTTGCACTGGTTTAAGAGAATGAAATTGAAATATAGTACTAACCTTTAAATAAATATAAGATCTACTGAACGGATTACTTATTCAGAACGATTCCCTAATGCAAACGAACAATATCCCAAGCTATCATAGAAGTTTCTGATTGAATAGTTTGTGTGTGATCGATAGTTTGCGTTCGCAAGTCTTCTATATTATTGGCCCTGTTGTTTGTAAACTTATGAATCAGAATGTTAGGATGTTTCAAGGTACTCCACAAAAATGAATCATTATGGGATAGGTCAGATGATCTAGGTGGTCATTGAATATCACCCCAGGTACCTATTATCCTACTGTCAAATATATTGTGCAAATATTCTTTTTCCTGCTCGTAACGCTGCAACTGCGTTATGAGCAGGACAGCTGTCTTGCTGAAATGAAATGACGTTTATATCGTCGACATTTTGTATAGCAGGAATTATATTGTTCTGCAGAAGATTTAAATATTTAGCAACATTTATGGCCCCATGTAAAAAAAAAACGGACAAATTATATTGTTACCTAATAGGTCAGCCCAAACATTTAATTTTTCAGGGTACTGGGTTCGAGCCTTATAAATTAGATGCCTATTTTCCCTTGAGCACACTCAGAAAAATTCATGCAAAAAAATGGTAAATCCAAGAACAATTTTCGTTCAAATACGGCGAAGAGTTTTTTTTTTGTTGAGTCAATGAATGCATGAATTTTTCTGAGTGCAGTATCTTGAAATGCTTGAATTATGATGACCATGTAAAAAAATGAATTTTCGTCAGTAAATAATATATTTTTTATAAAATTATCATCATTAAGTATTACACCGTTCGGAAAATATTTCATTCGTTTTTCTAAATTTAAATAAACGAGGCTTATTTTGTTTAAAAACCCGACGTACGGTGGCGTTGTAACCATTAAGCTATCCTGAAATTTTCACTCAAGATGATTGTGGCTATTCTTCTACAAAAGCACAGATTTAAAAATTCTGTTTTTCATTTTGGAGGGTCTTATCATTCTTATGCTTCAGCGGATATAAACATCCATAATTTTTAAAATTCCTAATATAATGCCGTACTGTTTCGAACGCAATAGTACATTCAAACTCAGTTTGAAATATACGTGCAATATCTCTTATACTGCGATCGATATGCTACTGTTTTATGACAAACATTTTTTTTGTTGAAGAATATTTAAAATATAGACGAAATAATATAATAATAAAAAAATAACAAACTATTTGAAACAGTTACCCCTGGTGCTGACCTTCGTAAGAAAGTGCAACTAATGTAGTGTGTACGCATCAATAACCATTTCAACAAAAAGAACAAAAAACTATGTTAATAGAACAATACTCAGAAGATTCAAAATATTGTTTTCTTTAAGAGTACACCGGGTATTCCATTAAAAATACCTTTTCGTCATCTTAATTAGAATAAAACATAAGGGAAATAGGAGAGCTGAGATACCTTCGCATGCATAATAATATTTAATTTAAGCATCCCGTTTTGAACTACCTGTATAGCTTTTGGAAATAATAGAATCCTACTTTAGCCCTAAAAAAAGGCTTTAGTTAGTCTAGCTCAGCTCTAGTCTATATGGACCAACCTAGTAAAAGAGTAAATTACTAACCCTTCGCTGCCTTCATAGTTCGTTAATCACAACACCGTTTCTAACAATTTAAGATTTTGTTTGCCACATTAGTTGTTGAGTGTGGTCCTGTTTTGCTCCTTCAGATATTTTTATTTGATAGACTTTGTTAGTATTTTCCCATCACCAACTTGCCAGTTTTTCGAAAATTTTAACTCAATCATATTTTTCTGAATTTTTTTTTTACCATACTTCTTTTTGGGTAATATTGACTTTACCATTGTTCTATCTTATTTCGTCGACTGCTACTCTTTTTTGACATAAGTTTTGGTAATTTTTGGTGTCATAAAGTATTATTTGGAGTAGCTCTGCTGCAATTCTGTGAATATATCTAATATTTCTTGTCTGTAGAACAGAATGCATTTTCCTCCTATCTATTTACGTAGGTACTTGATTTCTATAAGTTTGATGTTCAGATATGCCTTCTTCACCTCCTTCAGAATTCCAAAATCTGTGTAAATGTAATTCTAATTTCTATAATGTAATTTAAGATGATAGACTTCAGCAAAAAGTAATACTTTCTCTAATGTAAGGTAGAAGATACATACGATTAGCTTTTGCTGTTATTGTATTCATATCCATATATGTACCTTACACAATATGTGCACCTATGATATGTACTTAGATACATCATCCAGTAGAACGCGTTTGTATCTAATCAACAATTTTGCACTTAAATGGACAATCTTGTATCAGTTAACTAAGGTACCTGCATACGCTATTCTGATAACACCCGCAAGCGAATTACGTCTGCTCTGTAATTATTAACCCCAATATTAATATACACGATATTCAACTCAAGAATATTTACTTGTAACTCTGCTTATAATTTCAAAGTTCAATATTGCTATAACAGTTTAGGTGGAAATGCTCTAAACAGAAATCCAATTATAGTAATTGTGCGTCAACAATGCACTTTATAATTTATCTTGATTCTGATTTCAGAAAATTCATTTAAAATTAGAGTGATTGACGTACTTTACAGAAAATTAAAAAGAGTACATAACAACTAGCAAATTATTTTTGCGTTTTCGCTTAACACACAATTCCATTACTTTGAGAAAATTACACCGACAGTGCCTATTTAATTATTTATTATTCTAAAAGCTTCCTAGCAATTAACTAAGCCAAAGACGGATCTATGTAGTACCTTCATTAAGTATCGACAGTGCGAGCCCAGACAGTAAATGGGCTTTTAATTCCCTTCACAGACAGTGCGGAGGTGTTTCCCTGACGCACTTACCGTGATTGAAGAACAAGCGTTTTATTGGAAAAATTTTTAGAAGCGCTACTCACTAATTGCAAATGAGAAATACACACGAGACATCCTCGTAAAATTTATATTGAAGTTAATTACGGTGATGTCAACTAAAACGCCTTTAACTTAGATGTTGTGTGTTTGTCATGACTTGAGCGGTTTATCATCAATAAAAGTAAAACTGGTTTAAATCATATTCTTCTCGATTTAAGGTAGATCGGAGATAATGTAATATTGGAACTGGAAGGTGTAATAATATTCTATTGTTATCGGATCTATGTCTGCTTGTGAAATTTTAAATCAATCGAGACAATGCCTGTAGGTAGAAAGTTAAATTAAATTTTATTCGGTGCGATTTGCTGCTATGGATGTACAATTGTATCATATAACAAGCAGAAAGAAGCTTTGCTTTCAGGGACATACATATTACTTAATGCGGGTATAAAAGAAGAGAAATACTACCTTTATTTAACCGTATTATATTCATTTGCACCTCTTTTTTTGTTGAAAAATAAGATCTGAGAGAGTTCATGTATACTGTAATAGGATCTACTAGACTTTCTAGAATCTATTTCTTTTAATTTTGTTAGAAAAAATATTAAAATTAATGCATTTAAATAGTTTCAAAATACCTAGAGTTTGTTAGGTACGTGGCTCCATATAATAGTCTCTAGTCAAGTTTAAGGAGCAATATTTTTTAGTTCTTTTTAAAATTATATACATTGAGTAAGTTTCTGCGTGTTATAGAACCATTCGTCTGCGACAATATTATATAAGCTATAATTTTCTAAAAGTAATCCATTTAACTTTGTCCGTAACTCATACGAGAGGCACATTCTGTCATCGTTGTATCTCACAATTAATTTGTTAACATGCGCTGAAGTATATCCACTGGTACCAACATGGGAAACAACGTTGCAGAACATTTCTATATGATTTATACGCCCTCATGTGGTTGAGATGCTTTAATTTAATTTAGAAACGTATTTAGTTGGACACGAGTACGTTAGTTACTCGTGTCTGTAGAAGCCGTAGTACAGTTGTTATGAAAAAGTTCTAGCTTAGGATTGCACGCAATTGCTGTATAAACTTCATAATTTTGTTGAGTATACAGACTTTAATAGCGTGTTTACTGTGTAGTAGATAGTTACGGTTCAAGTCGTTAAAACCGATATTTAAGTCGTAACATAAAATATGGAGCTTTGAGAATATTAGTTGGTGTACGAAAAGAACATTCTTGATAGAATCCCCTTAATCATATATTTTGCCTTTATACGAGGGTGGCCTGAAATACTTCAGACCCCAAAATAAAGATGGTATACAATGGCCGCTGTTTTTAGGATATGGGTCATGAGGTTATCTTAATCGATTACCTTCAAGCAGGAGAAACCATTACAGGAGCATACTACGCATTATTAATTGACAAGCTAAAGGCAGAAATTGCTGAGAAACGGCAAAAAGATTGTTTCACCAAGACGAGGGGGGCCGTCTCTCACCTGAACCGCTTAACCACGCTCGTTTCTCGCCTGATTTAGCCCCAATCGGTTTCTTCTTGTTCCGTAATCTAAAAATTGCGCTCGGAGGACAGAGATTTTTGTCAAATGAGGAGACCATCATCTTCGTTAACAGTTATTTTGTAGAGAAAGACGCCGGGCTCTACTTCGAAGGGTTGAAGAGATGAGGTCGGTCGGTGAGAGAAGTGTGTGCATTTACAAGGAAACTGTGTAGAAAAATAAAAATAAATTTTAGGAAAAAATTTCTGTTAGATCTGATTTGTTAGACTACCCTCGTATTTACTATATATGACTTTTAAGATAACTTTTAACAAGTTCGGGATGTACTATTTGTTAAGGATTTGATAAATTTGACATTTTTTGTATCAAAAAAAGAAAACACCGTACCTATTTAACGCCGCAGCAGTTTTAGTTTCCTAAGCCATCTACTATGTAGTAACTTATATTTAATGAAATCCTAGCTTTTCTAGTCTTCTTGGGAATTTTTGTGGCTGTTTCTAGTAGTCTGCTTTGTTGAGATTGCCTGCCATTTATTCCTAGTTTTATGACCAATTTGTTCCTTACTAACTACTGGTGTTACCATGGTTTTTAGAATGATCTGGAGCGTTATGAGTTTCAGTAGTGTTACCCTAATTTTTAATAGTTTTGTTTCGCTTCTGATTATCTGTAGGATAGTCATTGTCGTTGAGCCAACATTTCTTACGTTTTTGATTATTAGAGTCATTCAGCGTATCTCAGTTAGCTTCAGTGATTCTTGCTTTTATTTACTGCTTTTCAGCTCATTATATTCTAAGGTTATTTTGTTTTAGTTAGGAAAATTCATGTAGTACTCATACAGACGTTTCCTCCTTAAATTATTTTTTTTCTGTTTTACATGTGGTTCGAGATTTCGTGCTCTAACTTTTACTAGACGAGTTTCAACGTTTTCTGTTCTATTGTTAAGAAAAATTCATTACAGGGCGCAAAAGTCCTGTAAATAACTAAGTTAGGAGATTGTTGGTCAATTCCATATTTCCATTTTTTTTATAATTAATTCTTACAAATTCAACTCATTTCTTCAATATTATTGTTCACTGCAAATTGAATCTGTATAGTCCATTTCATGATTTTTTAATTTCCTAATTTCTGTACTACATTTCTTAATAAACCGTTTTTATATATCAATCTCAACATTGTATAGTTCATGAGATTCTTTATTGTATATTGCACAATTAACGTTCAGATTCAATTTTAGTGTGTTTTTAAAAATAGTTTTGCCAATCTAACTTGAATAACATTTTGCATGTATTATTATTTTAATATCTTTTAGAACCATCTCTTCTCTATTGAGACGGTTGGCGTCGTATATGACTCCTAACCATATTCCCTACAAATATGTGATATATCAAATGTGGTGTTTCAGCCCCACAAGCTTCAAGTTGTATAAAAATAAATATCTAGTTGCTGAAATTTATTTTAGAGAGCATTTTTCTTTCATCAATTATTTTCTTCTACTTCCGATTCTTTTTAGTTTCCAGATTAATTCTGTAGCATTTTTGTTAAACCATAAATGCAGATGACCTTTTAAAATGCATTAACAGAAACTAGGGCTATTTTATTTCAAGTTGAGGCGAGCTCTGCCAATACAAGTAAAGGTAATAAGAATAGTTTATGAACACAAACACCCATGCTTCTGAACTATTTCGAAATGATCTCTCCTGAATCTCCTTTGGTCTTGTTCTGTATTGTTCTCCATAGGTACGCATTTCGTACGGATTTCACAGTATATCCCTGCAGTAATAACCAAAGTAATATAGCAAACAATATCACAATAAATCTCTTGGCGAGAGCTTCAACTGCAGTATCTTCTTTCCGAAAACATTACATTATACCTTAATCACTCATTGTCTGCAACATCAGATCAACACTGATGACATAGATTTCTTAACCCACTCCTTCCAATCGCGCTTTTATGCAGAGAAAGGAAATCTGAAGAATCAATTCAGTCATCAGTTAGGGCCGGAATATTGACTGTACCCCTATTGAGTAGTAGTAGATTTATGATTTATGGCATTTTTGCATGTATAATAGATAAGTATTTTTGTAGTGCATATAACAAGCAGTGTTTCTTTCCTCTGGAACTAATAACTCTTAATATTTCCGAACAGAATTGTGTTGGTTTTCTGATATCTAAATTCTTGATCCGTTTGTTCTAAGACAGGCAATGTGCAATATAATGTTACATACATATTTCTTGTATAATTTTCTTACACTCAACTAATGAGAATGTATTATATAAACTTCAATTTTCTATATTGAATGTACTTTCATGAAATATCATAGTATGTTTCCCGATGACTGCATTCCCTTCAACGTTGTATATTTTCTAAACTATATACTATATACAATGTACTTAGTGCAATGTATACTGCAAATATTCTTTAAGAGTTCCGAAAGCCAGCAAACCACCGCCATATTTACACGGCTGAACGAGAGCAACAGTTCACGTGCCAGACTAATTAACTGTTTATATTTTATGAGCTCGAAATACGTTCCTCGGTAACTTACCACGGTAAACTTCAGGTTTTAGCAGTTGTTACAAAACTTACCTGGAACGAAAAAAAGAACATCAAAATAATTACTTTTTATTTATTTATGTTTGTGTTAAAACGAATTGAATTTGTGCTAGTGGCAATTTAATTTCTCTGCAGCTCCTTGTTGTGGTTTGTACCTACATATAACTAATTTTGATGTTTTACAGTCACAAATAAAATTCTAAATCTTAACTCTGGAGGAAATCACAGGAAGGAGTAAGACTAACAGTAGCACAAGACATATTAAAAGCTATAAAATTTTGCACTTAATGAAACATGTTCTTGTTCGCACTTTCGCGAGCAGAAGGGTGTATGATAAATATTCCAATCTTTACGACAGCATGTACCCACTTCCCATTAACTTATATAATGCATAATTTGCCTACATTAAAGGCATTAAATTGTCGCGGTTACGACCGTGTCTGAGTATACGGCGAACACTAGCGTTCTATTTGACAGAGACGGCACTTTGACCCTTTCCATTGAAGAAGGTAGGGTAATAAAACATTACTGAATTTCCTCAAATGCGGACCTATGTCATATAAAATTTAGAAGGGTCCGTAGGGAAATCTCGTTTTTCAGGTCACACTGAACTTTTAAATATTACCGACATTCGAATTTAAACTACAATATACACGAATGAGATCGAACATTGCGTTCTCGCTATAATAAAATCAAGTGAACGTAATAATTTGATTCACCTTTTTTTCGCAGGGTAATTTGCAATGTCGCCAGGATTCATGTGAACATATAATGAATTAAGGAGAAATTTACATTTTTGTCACTGGTTTATGAGAGGGGACATTTTTAAATTTGTTCAATTACCATCAGGGAATGTTACGGCATAAATACAATGACAATATTTATACAATGAAGGCTTACAGAACACGCAATATTACGTTATCGATTGCTGCGTAAGGCTTTTGAGTAGAGGTTGCCGTATTTATTTCGAGGAAATTAATTATATACATAGACATGTTTCTTCTTACTGTAAATATTTCCTTTTTTCCGTACTCATAAAAAATTGCTGAAATATAAATTAAAGGAACCGTTTTAGAAGGTAATCGTCTGGAACACTTTTAGAATTGATTAGTCTACGCTCAAAACATCTTATCGCAACAAATTTGAAACGAGCAAAAAATTGATTCAATTAAAAAGCAATTTAATACGTTCATTTAATAGTCTACAGTCGTTTGTACTTTTTACTCTTTGAACTAAAATTAATTCTGTTTTACGTTTCTTTTTTAATCTTGTAATTAATTATCATTAAAGAACGGATTCACCAATGATAATTTCTGTTCTATTTTTCTATGCGTATTGCAGCTTTAAGTAAGACTGGGCAAACTCTGAGTTGTGGCGTATTTAACTGGAATAAAGGTCTTTGTCTATTGCTTCGTTCTAAATATTCACAAAACTTTAGTCGAAAAGGAATAACTTACAAGAGTAGTTTGAATGATATGAATGGATTCTATCTATGAAAACTTCGGCAGGAATAGATGACTTGCCAATTTCACACTTTCACTCTAAAATGGTTTTTTTGCGGTGGGTACAGTTGCAGCAGCTTCCTACGCTGTATTGCTTGTTCAGACCTTGGTAATATAAATTGTGTGTTTCTACGGATTTGTTACAATATTAGGTCGCAGTAAATAATGTTACGCTGTTAATTATGTCCCAACAGCAGCTCAACCGAATTACCGATCTGGTAAGACTGTCCTACCGGTGCTGCTCTTAGCATTGCGATTATAGAACTGTCAATATTGTTAATATTTCCGACTGACGGATGAATCCAGACAATAGTAGAATAAATTTCTCTAAACGGAAACTGTACCTTGCAGTTTTATTGTAAATGTATCTCATATATATCCCTAAAATAGTACTGGTGGACACCTGACCATAAGCCTCTACCAAGTTATATGACTTTACATTGATCTCCTTAACCTAACATGTGTTCTTTTTAACGTTTAGCTTGAATATCTTTGCTGTTCTTTATTTTGGGTGAAAATACGGACATGGTATTAATTAGAAAAGAAAAATAAATCTGAACAAACATTTAGGATTAAAATTCCTGAAATTTATATGTTCATCCTTTGCATAAAAAAATGATGAATATAACTTGATCTGCTAGTGTATAACGTTAAGCCGTTTTCCGAGGCAGGACTAAGAAATGCAACCATGGCAATAAAAAGCGGAAAGGCATCTGGCCTGACAAGGTCCCGTCTAAAGCAGTTAGCACAGTTGCAGAGTGTCCGCTTGGATTACCGATTGGCACTACGAACAAGCTGTTAGCGAACCAAGAGACTCCAACTAATTTCTAAAAGCTGGAAGGCCACAGATTTTATCAGCTCTTACAGACCGCGATGTCTGCTAAACACCTTAAGCAAACGCTTAGGAATGCTAATGAAAAATCGACTAATACTGTAGAACTGGAAAAGAGAGGAGATCTTCACTGGCACCAGTATGGCTTTCGGAAAAATCTATGATCCACACAATTCAGGACGCAAACAATGACATATACAAGATTTTTGAACCGGCCTGTATATTTAATAACTATCAAAGTTGATTAAAATGAGCAAACTAACAATATACCTATGCGACCGGTAGACTATGTATGCCAGGCCTCCATTTAGGATACATTATAATTAACGGCGAAATTTCAACCATCGAGGGCTTATCGATTTATCAAACACTGTGCCATCCGACACGTTATTTTACGTAATTTCCTAATCAAAGATTGGCAACGTTCGATGATTGGTGATTCTATGAATAAAATACGTTGACCTTTCAACTGTATTTCAACTGACACGCAATTCACGTTGTAAGCTTAGGCGATTTGATGGGCATAATTCTCGCAGGTATTATGAAATTTCGCCGCAATTTTCGATCTGAAAAATGACTTCCTGGTTCTCTTAACGAGCGACACGATAATGATATTATAAATTCAGATTTCTGCATTCATCTATGCTCGAGAGAAGGGTCTGTTCCCTTAGATTATTAGTTTATTAATCGTATTTAACAACCGAACTTCGAATGTTAATAACTTTTGTTTGTTACATGCAATAGATATGTTATTGCAGTTTCCGCTTCATATTACTCTCACAATAGCTTCATTCTTGTGAAGGTACAGTAGCCGATAATACCCAATTTTCGTGTCGGTGACAACTGTTGTCGTCCTTTATGACTACTCAGCCACTCGTTCACCTATTCAAGCATGCAATTCTCGTGGAAAATTGCTTCGAATAACATAGAACGAGATTGACAAAGTTTGCGCGGATGTCGAGGTTGTGCTTGCGGTCATCCTAAAATCAATCGACCATCTGTGCATGAAGTATGGGGTCAGAAGTTAATTTCGATATATCCGGTATCAGTGCGCGCAATACAGTGGAGGATATTGAATTTGATTTACCTGCTTCCCGTGCTATCGATCGGCGTTTGTTAGAATTTAATAGGCGACTGGCGGAACACTGGAATAGGTGGGTAGCCGAAGATTGAATAGAAACTAACAATGACAGAGATGTACACGAACAAACCTCTGTCAGGAAGGAAGAATTAAAACCGTTTCTTTGTTAACTGCAAATGGATTGTACATTTCGACTTTTATACGAAATATAAACTTCGTGTATTAAATTAATTTTTGCTTGATGTGTATAGTCAAATTTCCAGCATCGCGCAAGCGCATGTGATAATTTTACATTTTTTTTTTCGTTGTACTAGGTTGGTACTACTATTAATTAAGTTGAATTGAATAATAACAATAACTAACTTTATATGTAACACGGCTAAAATGTAGCTGACAACATAAATTGTATATGAGTAAAAGGTAAACACACCATGCAAGTGTATACCTATATTATATGCATTATACAGAAATAACGTCATCAGCGTTATGGAACATATACTACAATCTACGTGCAATAAGTTTGTGAGCGATTCGCCGTCTATTTATGGAATAAATCTAATGCCACTCTGGACCACTGAAATTTTTCGTACATTAATACTCAACACTCTAATCTAGCAATAATTGAATTGGCATAAAACTAATATGTTACATATCTGTTTATATTTGGCTATAGCATAATATGCTGAGTAGATTTGATGTGAAATTGCAACGCGTCAGTAACGACTAGAGACAGAAGTAATAAGATATTGTTTTATCAGCGACAATATCCCAGCACACATCTCGCTGGCATTACAGAACAGACTACTGTAAGTCTAAGTATGCATGTGTTTCGTCTTTCTATATCTTCATTAGTACACAATGTGATTAATTTTGCATCATGTAATCAGGTGTTTGATTAATATTTGTTGTGAGAGCAGTTCTCCTCACGCCATCTATTAACCAAATAGTATCAGTTGATACTTCAGAATTAATCGCATCGTGTACTGATGAGGTTATTGAAAGCCAAAGGACGTGTTTATATATTCCTTATTTTGAAACGTCAACTTGATGTAGGTTGTGGTATCCATACATAAATATTTTTGTGTTGATATGCTTGAATTATTGTCCGCAAGGCAATGCCCACACTTAATTATGGTTCATTCTTACCACCACCAAAGACCAGAAAAGAGCAATTTTCTTAATTAAAATGGAGACTAGGCCATGCTTTCTAACTGCTAACTGGTGGACTAAAACGTAAACATGGATTACTTGTCTGGTATTCAGATGTGCAAGACTGAATAATGGGATGCCGGTTGGAGTACTCAGTCCAACCGTTCTAGAATTTATCAAACGTCTTAGGGGGATTATTGATTTAATTCCGAAATTTTGTTCGCGTTAGATGAAGCCAAAACAAGGACAAGAAAGGAAAAAACTGATACTGACAGCCAAGGGAGAGAGAGAGATAATAACAGCCAAACCATTCTAGAATTTTTGATTTGATATTACATTGAATCTAAACACTCCTTGAATGGAAACCTTTGTTTGATCGTTTTCGTAATCCAACAATTGGGAGGAGGTAGGCGTCTCTCGCTGGAGAACATCACCTGGATATGTTCAAGCGAAGAAAATTGTCGCTAAATACAAACAAGAAATTACTTCAGAAGGTATCTAAGGACTGGTATCTAGATACCTTCTGGAGAAGCTGACAATGCAGTAAACGATGCTACGGCATCTAAATATTATATTAATTAGATCGAAGAGCTTAATGACATTGAGTTAGATCAGTACTTCTAGATTTCTGTAAAAATGCTGTTAATAAACTGATCTCCTAACGCCCCTTTACAGTACCCTTGGCAGCACAGGTAGCATACTAATCAGTTACAAGTTAGCATACCTTAACTACTCAGAATTCTTCAAAATTGGTACAACTCTTGCCAACTTTCAAATATTGGGAATACAAAGAAAAATAGCAATGAATAAGTAACACTAAGTATTAAAGATACACTAACAAGAATTAGAATGGAGACTAGAGCTGGGCGATACCGATATTTTTGGTGCCGGGTATCGATACCAATCGAGGACTGATTTGTAGGTACAGATTTTTTCAGAATAATTATATTCAATAACATATGTACGGTATCAAATGTACAATATTATGATACTTTGGCTTGTTTATAACAATTATTGTTATTGTACGCGAATAATTACACCTTCCCTCATTTATTAATATTTGAATCAATATTTGAAAACTAGTTCCATAAACATTTGTCTAAAAATGATTTTTTACGATAGCGTAGTTGTTACTGTAGTTCGTTGGTATAGATACCTAGGTATCGTTGTATTGGTATCGATATCTAGATATTGATTCCTAGGTATCGATTCCAAGGCATCGATAACCAGGTATCGACTCCAAAGTATCGATATCCAGATATCGATTCCAAGGTATCGAATACTGGACAATGTATCCATACTTCGCTCATCCCTAATGAAGACCTAACCAAAATACTATCGATCAAAATAGAGAAATAAAAGTTGATAAGATGACAAGGTAAGAGATTGGTAGCAAGTTTTTCGACGACCTCAGAACACAGAGATAAAGCGAACATGCAGCGCTTTTAAAGGAAATTTCCACGAGATGATTTGAAGTCTAAAACACAAAAAGATGCCACTGCATGCCATTGCATGATGTAACTACTTTTGTGAAATTAACATTTTTCTTGAATTTGTCTGAGTAATGATTATTTTCAGTTCATTAAAAAAAATAGATACTTTTAAGATAATTAAGCGGAACCTTCAAATGGCTTCTTCCTCATCAGTATTCTTCGCCAACCTCTACTAGAAACAAATTGAGGTCTAATTCCTGCTTTCACTATGTTTGTGTCGTTGTTTATCGTTATATAGCTACAGTGGGGTAAAGCATTGTAAAGTTAATAATTTCCGTTACGCTCGTTTACGAATACGTGACGGAATATATAAAAGCGTTAATTTATACACGCGGAAGAAGTGGAAGGAATTTTATCACGATCGTTAAACTTTTTATCCTAGCGCGTTCATGGTTAAATATACGTTGCTATTAAAGTTTTATAGCGGGTTTAGTGAATTTTATGGGAGAATTTTAAGATTAAATAGATGCATAGAGGGTATTATGTCTTCTAGATTAAGTTAGCGAAGCTTATTGATTATCGTTTTATGTGCAGATTCAATTGTTACAAAATTTCACGTTTAAGGGAGTCAATACACAGATTAAAGCAAAATTTAACCTTAATACAAAATTTCAGTTTTCATTAAAAAAATGTTTGTAATATAACTTTAACCTTAGCTTATTGATAGTAACTGTTGTAGATTCGAAGAACGACCGATCAATATTATGTATTTTAAATGTTAGTTAAATATTTATTCGGTAGATACTCTAAAATACAGAGACTCGTTCTATTTGCCAGTTTCAATCTGTCAGATTATTTGTATTTTCTAGCACAAAGCGTCTCGCATATGGTGCTGTATGCTCACGTGAAAATGAAAATTTTCAATATGACAGACGAATGGGCAAATTTCGTGAAACGAAGTAATATCGAACCGAATGTATAAAACATTCAGACGTACCATGCCGCCCGAGAAGAGTCAGCTATAAAAAAGTAGTTGAGAATTCGTACTTTGACTTCGATTTATCTCTATAAAATATGTGTGCACAATGTCTAGAACTACATAGTGGATGCGTAAGGTTAAGATGAAGATTTTTATCGTTTATAAGGATATTATTTTATGTAAATCAGTTAAGAAGATTCTGTATGCAGTGCACATAATTTTGTTTAGGAAGAATAAAAAACTTTAATAGGATTTAGTTGGGATTGATTTATATTTTAGAAACGTTTTCATGTTTAAAAATAGCACAAAATCCAGTTTAGATTTCAAAATGTATACGGGACGTGACATTCATTTCATTCAGAATTTGTTGACAAATTCCAAAAAAACAAAAGCATTTTCGTGTCGTGACTATTAAATTCATGGAAAAATTGGAATTTATAGCTGTACCGAAAGCTGGGAATAGTTTGATGCATTAATTTCAACATAAATTTGTTTATTTCTAAAATTTAATGATTAATTCTTTTATTCCAGTAGATATTCGTATAGGATTAGGTAATTAGTTTTTCATTGCCATCAAATGATTTCAAGCCATACTACTGCACAATATTTTTGCTTTGGTAGTTCTTCAGGTTAATCTACAGGCTGGCTACACCAGTTCCAGAACAATTTATAAACATTTCTTACTCATAATTTTGCAGTACCTTGAGAGAATCAGCCACCTTCTGAGACCGCAGCCCAGTGAGAGCTAATTTGATGACTGTCGTTACGAATTCCTTTCATGCGGAAGCAATTGAACCGCGGTTATTATACTTTTGTTATTGTATTGCTCCAGAATAAAGTATTACCACCCTCCGAATTAAGTTAAGGAGTTAAAAAGTTAATATCCTAAGGATTGTGAGTGTATTCTTTGTGGATCACCACACAAAAACAAGCAATACATATCATTAAGCCTGGATGGGGCTCCTTCACGAGTAAATGGTTCAAAATTCAAGTCACAAACACATATTAACAAACTCGCACTAATTTCTTGCAATTATTACGATATATTTTAGAACTACTAAACAAAATTAATTTAAGGACATACGAGGGAGCGTTTTTATATTCGCGGAATGAGCGGGTTGTAGGGGGTGATTAGGCGCATTGGGGGCGTGGCCTGTGCAGCGACTCATAATTAGTATAAATACGAAGTTTCATTGTTATTAGACAGTTAGTCTTTGAGCTATCGTCAACCAAGTAACATAATCAGGAGTAAAAAGTGAAATATGGAAAAAATCGAATATCGTGCCGTTATAGAATTCCTTACCAGGCAAGGAAAATCAGTCGCGACCATAATGAATGAGATGTCATTGGTTTACGGCGACTCTTGTCCAGGAAAAACCATGGTGTACAAGTGGCATAGTTTATTAAGGAAGGGAATCCCTTGAAGACGACCCGAGACCGGGCAGGAGCATTGAGGTGACCATTATCCAAAAATTATCCAAAAAGTTGAAAAAATTGTACTCGAAGATGCTCGACTAAAGAAGAAACAACTCGCAGAAATGGTTGGAGTATCCGATACAACGATTTTTAAAATCCTACACGATCATCTCGGCATGTCTTAGGTCAGCGCAAGATGGGTGCCGAGAATGCTCACGCCGCCGCAAAAACAACAGCGCGTAGAGTGTTCGCGTGCATTTTTGGACTTCTGTAATGAAGACAAGGATGGTGTATTGAGTCGAACTGTTACTGGAGACGAAACTTGGGTTCATCATTATGAACCTGAGTCCAAACAAGACTTCATGCAGTGGCATAAAAAGGGCATAGCACCTGCCAAGAAATTTAAAGTGTCACAATCAGCTGGAAAACACATGGCAACGATATTTTGGGACTCGGAAGGAATATTGTTGATTGACTATAAAGATAAAGGTGTTTCTATATCCGGAGAATATTACGCTTCACTATTAGAGCGACTAGAAGAAGCCATTAAAGAGAAAAGACGGGGAAAATTTACGAAAGGTGTGCTGCTTTTGTACGACAACGCGCCCGTTCACAAGAGCCGCGTTGCGTTAGCTGCCCTGCATAAGGTGGGCTTCGAAATTGTGAATCACCCACTCTACAGCCCAGACCTGGCCCCGAGTGATTATTACCTGTTTCCGAAAATGAAAAAAGAGCTACGGGGTAAAAAATTTACTGCCGATGATGAAGTCAAGGAGGCAGTTTCGGCATATTTTGCAGATAAAGAGAAATCATTTTTTTATGAGGGTATAAATAAATTAATTGAAAGATGTGAAAAATGTATCCGTCTTGCAAGTGAATATATTGAAAAAGAAAAATAATTTGGTTTTTTTATTTCCCCCCTTATCCCCCATTCCGCGAATATAAAAACGCTCCCTCGTATGTTGAGTTCTAAAATTTGTGTTTCACCACACAATGGCTGTGTCAGGCAATGCCAAATAGAATAAGATGAAATAATTTTTGAGAAAGTATGTAGATACCTACATAGTTTGACCGTAACTAAATGTGTATTAGCCTATAGTCTTAATCAACAACACTCTACCAAAACAAAAGAAGTTTACTTTTAACTTATCTTTAATTTACCCGACAAAGAGTAATATAAATATTTATTTAAAACTACCAAATCTAAGCAAAAAAGCTGTAATAAACAACCAAGATAAGACGGATAAAAGATTAAATTCAGGTGTCTACGAGTTGTAAGGATTCTAATAAAGTGTACATGGGTCAGACAGGTTGACCTTTGAAACTAGAATGAAAGTGCACAAGAGAAGTTGCGGCAATAAGAACATGGATTCCTATTTCTCGAACCACCGCCTGGAATTTAATCATAAATTTAATAATGATTTTGAAATTTTGTATATACAAGGGAAGAGTAACGAACCCAATTTATTCGAAAGTCTAGAAATTAATAAATTTAATGAAAGAGGTACGATATTGCATAACCAGTCTGAACTAAAAAGTTTCCTCTGCTAAATTTAAAACTGTAATAGCGTCGCAACCTCACTGTTTTGTCTTTTTTTATTTTTCTAATCTATTACCTGACCAATTGATATTGTGTGTTGAAATATATATACATATATGTACTCTGAGAATTGTGTGTAACAAGTCATAACAAGATAAATTGTAAACAGTAGAATTACTGAAAAGAAGGTTTGTGGGTATGACAGCCAAAGATTCCAACAATAGACTCAAATTTTCAGAGAATTAAGAAGAGAGTGTACATTGACGATGCAACTTCAAAAACATTTTCTAGAAAATGTGTTCACTCTCTTCATTCTATTCTTAATTCTCTGATGAAGAAGAATTAAGAATGTGAAAATATGAGTCTATTGTTGGAATCTTCGGCTGCCATACCGACAATCCCTACCCGGTGAACAGTAGAATTACTGTTTCATAAGTAAATTAATTTAATGAAGTAAAATAAATGATTGAAAAAATAAAGTTTAGTTTTAAGTTATATATTTCACCGTTTGTTTTATTAGCTCTCTCTGACGTTACTTATACAGTTAGGTACAATTTAATTTAGTGAAGGTTTTGACTTTGCATATATTTCATTCTGTTCGACAGCATTGAGTCGTAATTGTCACACAAATGAAGATTCTTTACTTCTCTATTTTTTAAAGTTATTATTCACCTATTTATTCACCTTTTTACATAAATAATATTGATTTTGAAATTTGCAAATTTCCGCGATGGAGGGAGAGAAGAGGGGTTGGCAACATTTAAATCAACTTTGTGATGATACACTTAAAACACTATCCACATATTCAGTTAAATAAAACCGCACATAAGGAGAAAATTTGAACGCCAGTGTATCATATACAAATCCCCCAAAAATGATGAAAAGAAAAGAGTTTCAACTTATTACTCATTTATTTATGACTTATCGATCAATATAAGAAAAACTAGATTTTATAGATATTATTGGGGTTGCCAGTAGTTATTTTCTTCGAAGAATTAGTTTTCTATGAATAGCTCACATCGGTCAGTCTTTTAGGACTTAACACTGATTTATTGCTTTTGCTGCATCTTCCCAATAACCCAGCAAGACAAATATTTGTATTGTTTGGCGTGATAGTATCATTTTATAGTGTCTAGACTGAGGTTCAAATCATAGTCTACTGCGTAAGTAATAATAAGTTAAGATAATTGTATATGGAAATATTGCTCTCTTCAAATTGAATTTACTGATATCGACTAAATTAAATAATAAAGTTCTACCAATTTAAGTAATCTATTACGAAGTTATAGTTCTACGTTTTGTGTGCGAGACGGTGGTACATATTTTTGTATTATTTGCACTAGATAACTAATATGAAGTTTATGTTGATTTGAAAATTTAATTATTATTCCAAATCGTGTGCTAGCGCGAAAAATTCCAATTCGTTTCCGATCCAATATTTGTATGAATCTATCCATTTTCTACGTTCACTGTGTCAATAGCCGCACCGGTTAGGCGGTTATCCAGTGATGACGCAGACTACTGATTAATGGTACAGCATAATAAATAGGAAGATAGTGTTGTAACAAGGCTATTGAACATATTTATATGTACACAAATTGTTTATTATATTGAAATACCTTTTATAATTACTAAATGTCAAAGCGTGACGTTTCATAATTGCTTATAAACGCTGGTTGTTTCACATCTATTAAAATTAAAGTCGAGCGTCCAGTCTTACCCTATTATTTTTTATTGCAATTACCCTATAGATCCACCATTTTATCTTTTCATAATGTAGCAATAACTGTTCCCGTGAAATTCAGCGTATTTAAGGCTCTAGATTCAGTCAAAAAATTTTAGCGTTTTCAGGGGCTTTCGGAAATTTTCTAGCTTTTTCTCGCCGTAAGCCGGTAACAACTTAGACAAATTTACGAACATAATGTGGAAAGCGTGGTGGACCACATTGAAATATATGTTAGTTAAGTATGGTAATTACTTTGTAGTTTATTTACTGTGAAACTCTTGAAAATGCTAAAATTCGTGGACTGAATCTAGAGCCTCAACACGTTCTCCAGCTTGGAAATCTCCTCAGTATTTTCCACACATACCAGACAGCTGTTACCGTACAAAGACAAACCCATGTTATGAACATATAGGATGTTATAAGATGCCAACTGAACCGGCTTCTTAAGCTCTATTTCTTGTCTAACTGCTGCAAGTTTTCTTGTGTTGTTTGTGTGTGTATAAATGTGATCAATGGCCTTGTTACAGCACTATCCCGTCGTTTATAATGCTGAGTTGTTAATAACGTTGCACCTAACAACGATCTTCTACATGACTGAGTAGTCGCTTAACCTTTCCGGCCATCGACTGTTATCGGTTATACATACGTTGTTTTGCTCCAATACACCCTCCTAAATAATTATGATACTGAAATAATGGCCACTTTACTTTAGGTACGTTATAACGTTTAAAATGCAACTGGAGTCTTGCCTAGATTTTTAATATGCAGGTATGAGAGATATCACGTTTTTCTCTAGAGAATAATATTTCCTTCGCTTTGCAGAAAAATCTACAGACTTTTTACTAATTCATAGAACGGTGGAATTCAGACTGTTATATTTCAAAAACTTCGACTGCGTCTTACATTTGTCCTGTCTATTGAACGTCTCGTTAACTCCCACAAAACTATACGGGAAAGTAGTTATGAACTTTGCTTTTGTCTAGTTTTAGTGACGGAAATTTTCCACTTTGACATTATTAAAGCTGCAGATGTACTTATTTTATTAAATATGGCTAGAATACAACGTAGACGTGGTTTATATTTGCTTTTACATATGTATGCAGTGTATTTAGTTCGCGATAATAAACAATTAGCTTTAAGAGTACCAAATGCATTTGACAGAAAAGATAAATGAAGTGTTCCTTTTTATTAAGGAGGAATATTTGATTTATAAGTTCGTAACGAAAATGATTGATTATTGACGGTTTTAATATATACATAATAGATTTTCGTCTGTTTGAACATTGACTTCAATCGAAATTTTCAATAATATAACGAAGAATTTAATTTTAGCTGTTCGGGCTCTTCAATATCGCTTAAAAATTCAACATAATACCTACTTTCTTTCGCTTGGCCTTTCGCCAAATGTAATCTATACAGTTAATTTCATATTGGAACATCTGGGCGTACGTATTGTACGTACACATGTTAGTGAGCGTTTGTACCGGGTGTCCGGATAAGGGTACGGAGCGGCTGTATCTCGACAATGGTAGTCAGCAGAAGTTCTGGAAAAAAATTCTTATACATAAAGTGGGTAAGAAAAATTGCTGGAAATTATTTTTAAGTGTGTAAATCGACCGCTAGAGGGCGTAACTGCTGCGAAGAAACATAAAATCTACGCTATCTCGGAAAGTCAGGTAATCACCTATAACTTTGAAAACATCATTTTATAGCTTGGGTAGTACTGCATCATTTTGTCTTGTGAAATTTTTTTCTATCAGCCATAATAAAGGAGGGGGAAACCGATGAATTTATTAATCTTTATATTGTAATATCTCTTGAACCATTCACCCGATTTGAATATTTTTGATTTCGTTAAAAAGAGCATTTTGTGGACTCTTAAATCAATTTTTTCTTAAATTTTTCTATTTAAACCAAATAAACTAGAGGACGTTATCTGCAACGTTCTTACATTTTTGTGATTTTTGGAATAAAGTTAAATGGAACGATACTATGTTCCTGACAGATTCTTGGCCACAATATAATTATCCGAATTTTAGTGAAAACCGCATCGCGATATGTCCATGCGTTCTCGATTTATAGGAGAAAATGTTAAAAATTAGAATACCTCAATCGTATCAAGTTACCTTAGTAAGAAAAACAAATCAGGTAGCCATGGTTATCTGTAAATTGAAAGGATTACAAGTTTGACAGCTGCCAAAACTTTGTAATGTGCCGAAAAGGCTGTAATTGCGTTGTATCAAGTTACCTTTGCAAGAAAAACAAATCTCAAAGCCACAGGCCAGCAGAACATAATTTAATTGTAAAACAAAATAAACACAAAACAATTATAATTAAAGTTCATCCAAAAATACGTTAGAAATGTTATTTTACATTAAAAATGTTCAAAATGTTGTCCATCTTTCTCGATGCATTTACGTAATCTATTTTCGGTAGAAAAAACTGCCGCTTCAATTTCAGCCCTAGACAAGCTTCTAATGGCATTTTGTATTCTTTCCATCATGTTTCCTCGGGTTGTCGGTTGTTCTTGAAATACCAAGTCTTTAAGTCTACCCCACAGATAGAAATCTAAACAAGTTAAATCCGGCGAACGCGCTGGCCACGGAAATAGACTTCCTCTTCCAATAACCTGATTTGCATATTGATCCTCTAAATGCTGACGTACGTTTCGGTTGTAATGCGCCGGACAACCATCGAGCTGGAACCACATGTTTCTTCTTGTTTCCAGCGTGATGTCCTCTAAAAGTGGTGGAAGAGAAACGTTTAAAAATTCTAAAAACCTTTCTCCATTAAGGGATTGATCAAAAAAATATGGGCCTATAATTTTTCCTTCCACGATCCCGCACCATACGTTCAAACTCCAGTGATTTTGATATGCTACTTGCCGCATCCAATGTGGGTTTTGCTCCGACCAATAATGCATATTATGCAAATTTACACCCCCTGAGCTACAAAAAAGACGCTTCATCCGTCCATAATACTTGCGACAAAAAATTTGGATTTTCCCGAATCATATTTAACATCCAGTGACAATGGTTCAGTCTTCTATCATAATCACTGTCTCTTAATGCCTGATGTAGGACAATGTGGTAAGGATGCATATTATTGCGTTGAAGAATCTCTTGGACACTTGTTTTTGGGACTCCTAGGTCGTTGGCAATTTTTCTTATGCTTAAGAATGGGTCGTTTTTCACGTAGGCTAAAACGTTAATAATATTTGCCTCGTTACATGTTCCACGCCTTCTTATTGGTGCTCTAATGGGCTGCACGCTGCCAGTCTCTCGTAAACGAGTAGCCAATCTTGAAAACACTTCTCGAGAAAAATGTCTTCTTTCTGGAAATTGCATTGCATATTGTCGCGACGCAATTACAGCATTTTCGAAACATTGAAAATAAATACGTAGCATATCATATGCTTCTGCGTTAGTAAACGGCATATTTTTTTACAGAAAAAAAGATCGATTACAAAATAACTATAAGTCACAGAAACTATCAGAAATAACTTTTGGCAGCTGTCAAACTCGTAAACGTTTCAATTTACGGGTAACCATGGCTACCTGATTTGTTTTTCTTACTAAGGTAACTTGATACGATTGAGGTATTCTAATTTTTAACATTTTCTCCTATAAATCGAGAACGCATGGACATATCGCGATGCGGTTTTCACTAAAATTCGGATAATTATATTGTGGCCAAGAATCTGTCAGGAACATAGTATCGTTCCATTTAACTTTATTCCAAAAATCACAAAAATGTAAGAACGTTGCAGATAACGTCCTCTAGTTTATTTGGTTTAAATAGAAAAATTTAAGAAAAAATTGATTTAAGAGTCCACAAAATGCTCTTTTTAACGAAATCAAAAATATTCAAATCGGGTGAATGGTTCAAGAGATATTACAATATAAAGATTAATAAATTCATCGGTTTCCCCCTCCTTTATTATGGCTGATAGAAAAAAATTTCACAAGACAAAATGATGCAGTACTACCCAAGCTATAAAATGATGTTTTCAAAGTTATAGGTGATTACCTGACTTTCCGAGATAGCGTAGATTTTATGTTTCTTCGCAGCAGTTACGCCCTCTAGCGGTCGATTTACACACTTAAAAATAATTTCCAGCAATTTTTCTTACCCACTTTATGTATAAGAATTTTTTTCCAGAACTTCTGCTGACTACCATTGTCGAGATACAGCCGCTCCGTACCCTTATCCGGACACCCTGTACTTTGACTCAAGAGATGAGCAATCCAGTCTTTTTTTTGTATAAACCCGAACAATAAATTGTGTAGCATTTTAAGAGGCCGATCGAAAAATGTAAATCAAAAGCGTGCTTAACAGCTACTCAGTTAGTACTTGATAGGATTACTTAATGTAAAGATTATGTGTTTAATGTTATTGTATATACTTTGAACGTAGAACATTTACCGGATTGCTTTTTATTTGAAAGCGTTTTTTTTTAACGATAAACGTGACAGCTTATTAATGTAGCGTAGTAAATTATATCTATATTTAAATGAAAGAGGTTGGTTTCGTCTTTACAATTTAAGATATCTAATTTGTTATCTTATCCTTTTACTTAAAATTGATACAAAAATAGCTGAGCAAAAATCAGCTAAATTAGTAAGGAAGAAATAAATAATGGAGTACGTCAGAACTTGTTATAAGTGGAGTAACTATTAACTATTAATTATTTACAATTCTATATCTAATGTTCTCATCTAAAATGATGCGGTTAATAATAGGCAAAAACGACGAAATGAGGTGTATACAGAAACAAAATCTATCAAATACTCATGTTCACAATTGTAACCTGCTTGGTGTTATGTTGAAAAAGGTTTAATTCTTCCCTTAAAAATAATTGAACCATCTCAACTTAATTTGCAAAAGTTAGATGTGATTTGATGAGATGTTCTCGTTACGGGTAGTCCCCGCTAACTGTCTAAACTTTTGCAGCCACAAAAATCTGAGCTATCTTTACTGTCACTTGCATTTTGTACTGAGCGGCTCAGGCAGCTGCAATGTTCCATCGGCATGGAAACCGAAGCAGCTGGGAGAAACCGGTCGTTTTGGTGGGAAAGGATACTATGTAATTGTATTTTGTGCGCAATGGAAGGTCGCTCGCGTTACCTGAGCGAGTTTGGGCGAGTAATGGTAGTGGGTATGCACATGTTAGGTGTACCCTTTCGTGAAATCGCGTGTCGTCTCGAGCGGTTGTTGTCGGCAGTGCAACGTACACGATGAGAATAGAATGAGCAAGGATATATACGATGGCCACAGCACAGTATGTCCTCTTCAAGGCAACTTGGAGCTCTTACACGGTGCCAGTGGCTCGAGCCAAGACATCCGAGGAATCCAAATTCAAACTGAACGTCGATGATGCGAAGACGTGGTGAACGTCAACTCAAACAATGCGTCCTACCATGCAATATCCATCGCCAGCAAGGCATAATGGCATGGAATGTGATTACACATGGTGGATGTCCACGTTTGCTGCGATAATTTTTTCACTGTTTTTAATTTACAAAAAGGTAAAGGTTCATTAGGTATACACTCTTTATTGTTCTTCAAAATTTGAACTACCGACTATTTGTACTTGTGAATGTTTGAACTTCTTTTGTTCTTGATTGTAGCATCGGTAGCAATAATGCAGTTTAGATTTATCTAGTAAACATACTATTTATAGTCTTACACATGAAAATATATAGTTACCAAGGAGTCTTGTTGACATGTCAGGAAATTAATTTTGTGACGAGATGAAGTAACAGAAATATCATCTCATTCTATTGATTCTGTTTATGATAGTCAACATGGCAGTCTAGAATGTGAAATGGAAGTTATGAAGAAGCAATAGAAATAGGTTCTGATGGCACCACTCTGGCAACTACAATAAATTTCTTAGGAAAATGATCGGAAATTTAAAAGACTAGTCAACGTCGATGTTTTAGTTCTTATATTAGAAGAATAAATTTGATTGAAGATATCAACACGTCAAGTTCTTATGAATTATTGCAATAATCTTTTGCTGACAACATATTGGAACAACTTATTCCTAACATCTTCCTTACTAGATGTATATATTCAATAAGGAATGTATATCGGAAATGAGTGAGGATACTTTAATACTTTAATAGTTCACAATAGTTAAAAACAAACATGATAAAATCCCTACCACAAAAGAAATTGCATGCAACGAATCTATGATAAAAATTAAGGATGCAAGCACAATTAAACAACGTATATTCAAAATGCCCATAAAGAGGGGGTACATTTTAGTATATTGGTGTGGTGAGTGCGACTGCAGTGACTTCCAAAGCTGTGTTGCATATCAAGATTGGCTACTGCAGCTGTTGGTGCAAAAATTGGGTTTATAAATGTGTCTCTATGAGTTTGTTGCAACATTATCTACCCAACAGCAAATACTAATTCAGTAGGAGTACTTATTTAGTAAGACCCCGCCAAAAACGTCACTGACAAGATTCAAATCCCGGACCGCAAGTACTACCCTATTTACGACCAACCAACTTTTACTTCTGTGCGTATTGAGCAATAAAAAGATGGTTACTGTAATGGAAACTGTCCATCTAAATTTGACATTAAGTTTTCAATTGAACGGGTCGATGGCCGCAGTGGTTAGGCGGCTGACTATCGTTGTGAGAGGACGATAGGTGCCGGGGTTCAATTCTCTCGAGAGACGGTGACATTTTTTCAGAGAGTTTAATCCTGTATCGACTTGCCATTCGCTGTTGGGAGCAAAGTGATTAACAGCGCGGCATCATAAAAGGCGATATGATGCTGTCACAAAGCCATTTGAACACAACTTACACACACCAAAACTACACCGCGAGAGTTGCATCGATAGCCAGACAAGCGATACAGCTTACGGAGTCACTGCAACTAAGCACCCACCACACATAAAAAAAATCAAATTCTAGCCCAACAAGAGATTTACGCACAGGTAAAAGTTAACTTAATTTAAGACTTATTTTGAGATAATTTTACAACTCCTGAAGACGCTGTTTGATGTCTCTTGATCGTATTTACTGGTTACACGGTAATTTTTCAAAAAAAAAAACGGTCTTACATCCAGTACTTCCCGTAATTCTTATTAGGTCGAAATCTTTTTCTTCAATTCTACCATATCGAGTCAATTTTATCCCGAAATTTGATAATATGTCTGGTTTAGTTGCTTTGATTCTAATCTCACATCCCCCATTTTTATCTCATTATAACCTGTTGATTACGAGACAACACATCCCCGCATAAATCTCCGGTTATTAGATCTCATACAATTCAGACAACATGTTAGTTTAGAGTTAGACCATAACCTGCCAATACATTTGAACTGTCAAAGCTTCTCTTAAAGTTTACATGACTTTATGATGTTACTGTATGAGGTATAAGGTCCTAGTCAATTGCCGTTAGTAACTTGAAACTAAAGGTAAAACCGGCAGCACTAGACATTTCCTGTAAGCTAATAAGGATGGGAGCAAAACAATCCAACGGTTAATAGCAATGCATGTTATAAAAACCAGAGCTAACTAACTATCAGTTTCGACCTATGTGTATATGCTCTAAAACTATCACGCCCCTATAGTTTTATATGGAAACTAAATCATTAACGGCACGTTATCAAGCTTTTGCATAAATAAACCAGCTCTATTGAGGAAATTGTGTTTTAATGAATTCAGTTAAATGAAAATGGATATTCAGATTACAGACAGCAGCGCTGGTAAACGTTTAATCAGCCGTGCAGTTTATGCCTACATACATAATACATACTGTAGTAAATACTAGTACTAGTTATCCAATCACCTTTTGTTTAGAATGTATTATAGGATTATAATTTTCCATTTACCTAAATACTATTGTAGTAGAATTGCAATATGTATAGATTTTCGTCTTTGACAAAATAATCTTAACTTCTCAAAATAGATATAGTTATGTATGTTTTAACTATAATCAAAAGTGGGCGAATTATTACAAATTCCAAGTGAAATTGTATATACAGCAATAAGCACTTAATTCTGAGAACAAAGAAATGAGAAATAAATTTCCGGTTCAATTGATACAAAATAGCTTTTATTATTAACTCGACTGCACAATTAATATTTCGTAGTCTCACAAAAGAAACTTGTTATTAATAAAAGACATTTATATCTCGATGAGTAACTTCATTTGTGTATATCAGATAAATTTATGAAGTGAAATTATACGACCACTTCCTGGAATTAATGTGCTTCATTGTAAAATTATTCCTGCAATCGAAATATCTTGGCAAGGTCATTAGTATGAGAGTTTAAATATTTATGTTTTTTTACGAAGTTCAAAAGATCTCTAAATATATTTAAATATACTGCTGTCTAAAAATAGAAGGTTTCTTCGCTGTATTGGTTTGAATAAATAAACATCTTGGGAATAATTATGTACAGTGTGATGATAAAATTTGGAACAACATTACTTGGACATAACCTTGAAAGAATGCAGCAACGGATAAATTAATCATGCTATCTATAATAATTCGAAGCAATGTGAAAGTTTTGGAAAGAGCACGAAGGTCTACTCGAGAATGCAAAAATTCCACTTTGCCACTTTGTGTTTTCTGAAGACAAAAATGTTTCATTCTCGAATTCATCTTTATTGAAACATCTACATATCTTGGATCCCACTACACGTCCACAAACTTTGTGACAAATGTTTAACACTCTCTATAAACAATGTAAAATGTTATAATAAAAGCAAGTGACAATTTTACCATTGTCAATATGATCATGTATGGATATGATGTAAGTACGAAATTTCCTACAAAATTAGCTGAACTTTTAACAAATCTCAAAGGAGAGGAAGATAATGTCGCTCATTGTTTACCGGAATGCAGTTCGAGCACGGTTCGGGGTACTGCTACGGTGTAACACGACTCTTTCTTTACCTATTTTTCTATATTTTGTCTCAAAAAAAGAGACAAAATTCTGAATAGATCAATGTGTCAGTTATTTATTATTTGCTGAGGGTAAAGTAAAATTACACCCTGCAATACTTCCTTTTGTTGTGAAATAGCAAGGATGACTGGGTTCCCAGACTGATCGACCCTATCTAGGGTGGATCTGGCAAGCATCCTCGCGTAATTGCTCAGAGTTGGGATATTTCCTCCGCTTTGCAGCAAAATCTACAGACTTTTTACTAATTCATAGAATGGTGGAATTCAGACTTTTATATTTCAAAAACTTCAACTGCGTCTTACATTTGTCCTGTCTATTGAACATCTTGTTAACTCCCACAAAAAAACTATACGGGAAAGTAGTTATGAACCTTGCTTTTGTCTGATTATAGTGACGGAAATTTTGCACTTTGACATTATTACATATTGAAGCTGGAGATGTACGTATTTTGTTAAATATAACTACAGGATAGGCCCCGCAACACCTCCTTTTTGTTGTGAAATAGCAAGGCTGAGTGGGATCTCAGACTGATAGGCCTTCTCTAGGGTGGATCTGGCCAGCATCCTCGCGTAATTGCTCAGAGTTGGGATATCCAAGTCTCTATAGATTTGCAAATTGGCCACAAACCATGTAGCCGCTATGATGATACGTAGGGCACGGTTCTGAAGCACATCGAATCTCTGAGTCTGGGACTTGGAGGCACTGGATCATGCGAAGGAGTCGTAGG
This sequence comes from Holotrichia oblita, assembly GCA_023690525.1. Lineage (NCBI taxonomy): Eukaryota > Metazoa > Arthropoda > Insecta > Coleoptera > Scarabaeidae > Holotrichia > Holotrichia oblita. The sequence goes on from CM043019.1 coordinate 116,613,984, forward strand.
TTAGAATCAGTCTGAGAAACATGGTGTAAATAAATAATTTGAGTTTTAAGCTCAAGGAACTTGGGGGGACGCGTATCAAGAGTAACTACAAGGTAGTCACTATTTGGTGACCGTGAGAGTCTCTTACCACCTGTAGAGATGTTAGTTGGAAGTGGATATCTCTTCCCAGAAAACCCAGAAAACGTCATGCATTTCAAAGCGTTGATCGAGAGTCACCACATGTGTAACCACTCGGCAATATTGTAGACCGACCTCTGGTGATGCCGGTAGACAAGGGTATCGTTTCTCGAAGAGGTCTAAACAGCGATGTCGTCGGCATACACCAAGAGTCGCATCGTTGCTCTCATAAATAGAATATTAACGTTTGTATTTGACGCTCCATCTATTCACAAACAGTCAGATCACAAGAGTTACAAGTTATCTACACTAATACGTATAAACAGCATCTATTATGATACATCTACTAATACCAACTCTTGAAATGAATAATATTTGTTTTGAATACACCTTTCTGTGTGTTGTTAAGTTACAGGTTTTCACGACAGTTGAAGAAGAAATGGTATTAAGAAAGAAGTAGAATAAATAGAAAAAAGTAAATAATTAAAATGCGTATGTATAATTCATATAATACATATGTGAGGGTTGGTGAACTGTGCATTGCGTGTCTCTTAGTACTTAAGTGTAAAGCACTACCTCGATCTTTACTGAAACATCGTCGAAACAGCTTTTATGAAAGCGATGTTTTAGTCTTCTTTATTTCTTGGTATCAAAACATGGAAGAGAGAAATGATGATCCAAGCAGCAGTATGCACATAATTACATTTCTATATATAGAAAATAAATGATGACGCAAAATAATTCTTCCATTATATTCTAGTGAACTACATTTAAATAATTAAAAGGTTCGTAGTGGACGGAACAATTACAGCTCATTGTCTTAATATAATAATGGGAATTGATCAGAACTTCCATCACGTCTAGGTGTACTAGAAGTGCTCGACGAAATGTTTAATTTAGTTAAGAAGAGGTTGTTGAAGCGTTCGATGCACGGAACGAAGCTCAAAATTTAATTATACGTTATCTCTCGCAGAATCCACGAATTATTTACTTTAGAATTAGTAACTATTTCAACTACCTTCTACTTAATATATTCGCAGGATGAACGGTGTGAACTGGTGAGTTTGTCTTTAGCAGAGACCATTTCCTGGATCTTAGCGTTACTATTCTATTTGTGTCGTCATTTAGATTTATTTTATATATTTCTGTGCATATTCTGTTGCTGAAATTAGGCATTATACATACATATGAAATATAAAAATTACTATCTAAAAACAATTAAATGATAGGGCGACTAATTATATTAATCACGAGATACAGTAATTTTCTAACACAATACAAGTTCGGGCAACTTTTCCGTTCGATAAAAAAGTTTTAATTCGTAAATACTACCTTTCTAAATATTACATTGTTGTTTTTTTGTATACACAAATACACCTACACCTCCAGGAAAATTATCGACCAAACGTGTTCCACGTTGGCATGGTGCTTTTATTACGATATGGTCGTTTATTTTAATTGCTAATTGTCGTGGCATATGTAAATTTCCGTCCTTCTCAATGTAACATATCCTTTTCGCGCCGCAGGTCTTCGTCTCCTACATATTCATGCTAACGTTCTGCCGACTTTAACCTGTAAGGACCGCACGCTGCCTGTAACATTTCTTTTTATGTGGATGGTGTGGAGTGTTACCATCGGGCATGAACCGATTTAATATACATGTAAATTTGAGAGGATTCTTGCGTGTAATATTCACTTTGTCGAAACGAAAATAGGAGTTAAAAGCAAACGTGAGAACGGATTTGTGTTTTGTCGCGGTTTTCCGTTTCGTTCGACTCAATTGTATCTGGTAATTTGACGTAAACTTGTTAGAGTTCTAGTTCTTATAAATAGTTTATTGTGACGATGTAAATGGTGACTTAGTATTGAGATATTGTTACAAACGTCACCGACAAGATTCGAATCCTGTCAGTCGGAAATTCTTCAACTACGTACATATATGATACGCTTAAATAATTGCTTTAACATATTTGTTAATTTGACAGGGGTAAAATTCCGTTAAGATTCTGATTCAAATTTATCTACAATTTTATATGTAGTTTGTTCACCTGAAGTTGCTGCCTCAACACAAACTAAAAGAGAACATTAAGTTTCTGTTTTATCTTTACTGCTACCAAAATCATTTCGCATGGTTGCTCGTGAAAAGAATCAGTTCATATAAAAAAGACAATAACAAATTCCTACCACTTATACACACTACTAAATTCAAATATGTTCGCAATTATTAAGTATGGCATACGCGAAAATATAGAGTACTGGATTTGTCGCCACTAGTATACTCAGATCTAATTATCGGTGTATTATTGTACCAGCGTCCTGTTTTCCAAGTATTGCAAAGAATGCTGGACTGTGAGGTTAGGGCTGAAAATGGCGCTCATAACAGAAGTAATGCTTCCGATTGTTAAGAGATTTTGTGGTACTGGCAACGTATTGTGCCACCAAAAGGGCGGATCTGATAGGCTAGTAACTGTGAGAAAAAATGAGAATCATAGACGTGTCGTCCATTAGCTTTTGCAGTCACCTAAGCGAAATCCTTGACGACGATTGAATAACGATTGACAAACCATGATGCATGCCGGGGTTGTCTATTGTATATGATTTTTTGCACGAGGTGTGCGTGTGCGAGGTGTGCAGTTCTCTGATGAAAGTCACATTTACTTGAAGGGCTATATCAATAGTCAAACAATTAGCTTCCTTGGTTTCGAAAAGCTAGACACTATTTTCCAGAAACCGCTACACGGTGAGCGTGTGACGATGTAGTCGATGTGTCATTGAGGATTATAATATACCTCTTCTAGGCAACTAGGACCGGACGTCCTAGGTTGTTGGTAGGACTAATCCTACCAATCCACCCAGAACTGTGAATGTATTGTGAAAATCGCCATGATCTAATAATAATAATAATAGTAATAATTTATTAGCCACTGATCATATAATATAACACCAGCGCATCCAATTTGCATAAGCCACCAACCTAAATACCACTAACAAAATTCCGAATGCTGTAAACACAACTATCTAGCAGAAATTTTTTAAGCGCTAATTAAAACAATATGGGGTTATCTATACTTGTTATGCTGGTAGGAAATTTGTTAAATATCTTAATACATACATAATATGTATTTTGGGCTTTTTTCATAGGGAGATAGTCGATGTTTGGGAATGCTCAGTGCTTCAGCATTTTTAGTTGCATAAGATACATTTATGTCAGCATTCCGAATAAACAGTGAACGAGGCTTATGCACATACATCGCACATTCAAATAAAAATAGTGAAGGCAAGGAAAAAGGGTTATATTGCTTAAAAATTGGTATGCACGAGCCGGTTCTATGCAATGAAAATATATTTCTAATAATGCATTTTTGTACGATAAAAGATCGAGTAAAGTGAGGTGAAGGATCCTTGTGGAACTCTCTGCGTAATATCTGTTTCAGAAGATGATGGCGAAGAGGCTATACTTCCTATTTTAATAATTTGCTTTCGATTACTTAAGTAATGATCTAAACCACTGCAAACCTATGACCCAATATAATAACAACAATATTCTGCAGAAGCCCTTCGTGGTTTACTCTATCAAAAACCTGGCTTAGATCAAAGAATAACCCAGCCACCACCTGTCCCATCCAATAATTTATAAATCTTTTAAAAAGAACATCATAGTAGAACAAGAGCTCGTGAATCCAAAGTGGCAATCTAGTGAAAATAGAAGTAGAACATATTTAATTAGAAGCAAATATTTCAAGCAAATCTTTGAAATTTGTACAATGAAATAATTCAGATGCAAGGGTTCAATATAACTTCTCAGAAAAAGCTTTGTTTCAAAGCACAATTTTCAATAGCTTCCCAAGATGCATACATAGTAATTAGTAGACAGCAATTGCGCTGGTTACTGTATTATAAACCCAAATTAAGTTATTTAATAACATTTTATATAAACAAAACAAAATAGATATTAAATGATACGCAAGATAAGTTGTGGTTTATGTGTGTCTATCTTCAAAATCATCAAGCTTCCACTTCATAATGTATTCAGAATAAGTATCTGTCGCAGTCTCTTAACAAGTCCTCGTAGTGAAACGAGTTCTATTTCATTCGACATTGGACATATAACCAGGGAACTGAAGTCATGAAGGGTCTTAGAAAACTTAAAGCCGTTATGATCAGTAGCCATGATAGTCTTCCAGGATTCTTATGTAGAAATTGTGCGACAGTATCTTGTAATCCCATAGTTATACTTTTTAACTTGTCGCTTCACTTTTCAACTTATCCAACATTCTGGTACCTCAATTATATGACTGCCAGAACACGCTGGGAGACAAATATCGAAATTTCCTGATCTTGTTAACAAAAACATATCTATTTTTTATATAATATAGGGATACTATCCGTAGAATAACATCAAATTGTCGGAGATAATTCAATAATGTAGTCGAAGCAAACCCAATTTAGATTAAACAGGTGGGCCTCTTATAAAACCCGTATCAGATATATGACAAAGGGTCTTGACACTAATATAATAAAGTACTATATAATGCGTAAAATACCAGCAATTGACTTCGAAATATGGATTTGTCTGTGCAAATAAATGTAGAAATCGATTTGTCGAATTGGTGCTATCAATTAATTAAGGTATATATCCGCTCGTGCCAGAAAGCGTATGCGCAAATAAATGTTAATGTGCACTTCGTAATTTGCGTATTTTGCAGATTATATCTATCTGGGCTGTGTACACAGAGGATTATACGTATTTCCACTAGTGTAAATCCGGATGTTTCTGATATTTCGAATGTATTCAGCTAAAACAATTCGAATAACGGAAGTATTTTTCTTCTGCCACAATCGGATTGAAAATCGGCGTGAGACCAAAGCGATTGCTCTGCTTTCAGTAACGTCGTACATTGGGGACCAAAATCCTTTTATTCGATCAATTTTCTACTTTGTACCAAACTCGTGGTTTGCTCACTTAAATAGGAATTCTATTTAAACGTTGGAATCGTGCTTGTATATAGAGAAGTACAATGATATTAGTGTGGATTTAGATTCAGAACAGTAAGGAAAATATTAATAAATGAAATATACTAAATTTGGCGGAAGATTGCTATATGAAAATATAAAAAGACGCGATAAAATGTGCCGAAAAAAATTATAATAATATTGCTTGGATATTGTTTCTTATTTTTAGGATATTGAAAAACTACTGGACAGGTTTAGTTTGTTAATTAATACCGAACTAGCAAAAAGCTGTGGAGAGGAGTGTGAGATTGGTGAAAGAGTAGTAGAAGAAATACTATAAAGTTGAAGGAAAAGCTCGTATACAATTCAAAAGTAAGGTGGGCTATTTCATTTTGAGTTATATCTATCTTTTGGTGTTGCACAATAAAAAGAATTCATCGCCAACAGTCTCTTGCCGCGAATTAAACGCCTCGGACTAAAACAATTTATTCATGGAAAACCAGTAATGTTTGGGAACAATAATTGATCTTTGTGTGGTCAGAGCGATTTTTGTTTCAACCTATTTCTACATTGTGCAATGGAACTAAGAACTGGACCGCTACATAAAATGCTAGAAATTATTGATAACCCTTATAGATATAATATTTAATTCGATAATCATTTCGTAAACTAAGTCCTTAAAACACCAGGCATTTCAAATAATGGGTACTACGTGACCAATTCAAAGACAAAAGTGTCCTATCAAAACAACAATTAAAAAGTGTACTAGAGGAACTTTCAATTTGAAAATACTGACGTCATTTGTAATTCTAAGGTGGAGTGACAGTAACGCTATTAAATTACCAATAAATTTTGATAAAATTGGATCGTTAACATCAGTATTCTGTTGAAGTAAAGAAAGAAAAAAGCAAAGTACTCTCTCTTGCAGCACATTACAACAAATATATGAATGAAGTTGATAATTACGATTAGACGTAATAGAAGCATGGTATTTCTATTTAAGGGAAAAATGGTACTGGTGTTTACTTACTAGAATAGCAACGATCAGGTTTCTATAAAGTAGAAATGTAGGTGTAATGTACCTCAAATCATAACATTGAAAGCGTAAGTACATTAAAAGCAAGGCCAGTTAGATTGCCATCAGCGTCAAAATCCAATATTCCGAATATTATTATATTATTTATATAATACGCGGATTATACTGGATTATACACGCTCTCTACTTGTCCAGCTGACAAGCTCTCTAGATATAAGACGTAACATTGATGACAATCGTTTATGAAATTCTAGTTAGTCGATTTATTAAAACGAAATAATAAAAACAGTTCTAGTAGTTTGTACACTAGAAATTTATTATAATATTTTGTTCTCAGATTTTATAGCATTAATCTATATACATTTAATGCGTTAATCTATACATATGTGTTCAAATATTTCATAGCCCTTGTGCTTGTCATTATCTGCGGTTACAATATCGATGCAGGTATACGACATTCGCTTTACATTGAATAGTGCAGAGCTCAGATATTAGTGTTGGTATTTATGTGAATATGCATTTTCTAATAAACACAGCCACACGGCGCCTTAGAGAACAGACACTACTGTATCTAAGAAATGTTTGACAGATGAATTTATAAATTTAGTTTCTCATATATGTTATCAACAGCCATACATCTGCTAAAAAATTTACAGTTAATACACAATAAAAACAATCTATTGAATAATTTGAATAATCTTTTGATTAGTAAAACTAAACATCTCCGATGTATGCAAGACTACTTGCCGAAGGTTTTTGAAATTATAATTTGTATAACAGTTTTCGATATAATTTTCCAGTTAAGGTTCTACTTTTCTTTATTCATTAAGTGCTTCTGTTCTAGAAATTTATATTGTTGAAGTTCCATTTTATTTTTATTTGATTTTGAAATTTGGCAACCAACTTTGTAACGTTCACAGTAGGTACTTTCGAATTTCAACAAATGACAACGCTATAGACTTTATATAAACTAAAGTCTTTGTTTCGAAATTTAAATTACAGATAATGGTTACCAGAAAATTGGTCTGTATGTTTTGCACATCATTTGCATCCTTTCCAAGTTTTTGCTTGTATTATTTACGTTTGTGAAGTGTATATTTATGTTGGAATAAAGGTAGTATACTATAACTTATTCTTACGGCAAATTATATAGGTGTCAACAATAATAGTATAGTAGTGCTTTTATATCCTAATTACATTAGGAGAGGGAAAATTGTTTTCGAATTATTTTATTCAATATTAATTATAGAGCGCTAATAATAATAAAAGTACATACTTAATTGAGATCACCTCTATAAATTAGCATCGATTCTTAACCAATCTTAACAAGACGACACCTTCATAACTAGTAACGCTTTCATATTACCTCTTAATCTTCAACTTATCGCAGTGTGACTGTAATTACATTTAATATGAAGCAATAAATCATTAAGCTACAACCGCGAGATTCTCTGGAAAATATTAGAACATATCTGATTGAAATTTATACCAAGATATGAATTATGAGTAATGCTGCGCATGTAATTAAAATAGGTTGAATAATTGAGACACGTAGTATTCTTAATTTGACAGATTTGGTAATTGCAAACTAAACGTGATTTAATGAAAATTATATAAATATATTGTCAATTCATTTTAACACTAAATAAAAACTGATAAAAAACAACTGATTGCTGGTTTTGACATAGTATTTGTTCTACAACTGTATGGAAAATCGATTTAATGAATGGTTTTGTAGGCTGTCTAAATATATAATTAAAAGAACAAAACACCTTGGGAAGTGTTCTGTTGCACCTTAACTGTAGAGCATTTCTATGTTCAATTTAATATTGAATTGATAGAGCATTTAAAAATGAATCTTTTGAATAAGAATCGATTGGAATTTAGGGAAGACCATTCTTGCGAACCATCTTTGAGAGTTGTATCACATTTGAAAGCTATATTAGATTAACCTGAAGAAATCCATCTAATCCCGTGAGTTTTCTTCATCCCTAGTACCACAACAGTCCGCACCAACGAAGTCATGGTTAGCACAAGACCAATGAAACCATACTTCAAATAATTAACCTATTGGTTTGCTGTTTTAGCTTTATTACTACAGTACAGTAATAAGTTTTTTTCTTCGGAAGAAGAGCCAGAATACTCCAGTATCGGTTTTGTGCAAGTTTTGCCATTATTTCTTCTTTTTTTTACCTCTTTTGTTTCGTTTTCTTTCTTTAACGCTAACTTTTTGGACGTACCACTAAGAATGGCACATTGTCTTGTATTTTTTGCTCCATTATCCGCTTTTAAAAATGATTGACTTTCAGCCGGCGAAAATGAGTTTTTGGTGGAGGGGCCGGAGAGTGGTTCTACATCAAAGCGAGAAGCTATCTATGGGATTGTAAAATGTATCAGACTAGACCTGCTAGTAACAGGAAATACTAAGAATTGACATGCCTGCATTTTTCCCTCCTTAAACATATATTTGAGAAAAGAAAGTGAATTATTTAGGAGCCCCTTTATTATCCCTGACAAATCCTACATAGTTTTCTCAGGATTCAGTTTCACTATCTTATACTTACAAGATCCCACTCTTACACAAAGCTAACCCTTCAATACCCAGCTGTCAACAACGGTTACCAAGCAGTAGTAGCTGGTAGCTGCAGGATGGACCATAATGTGCTTTAAATGTGAGGAATAATCAAGACTACACCTCCTACAAAAACTATAATAGGGTGAATACAATATAATGATGCATCTCCAACAAAATGGTCTTTGAAATCCTTGAGTGGAAAATTTGAAACCACAGCTACAACAGGCGGAAAATACAATAGCTACTTATTACTCCCCTGTCAATAATTCAGATTCTGGCAGATTCTGGACGCTATTATAAACAAGTCACGTGTCAATTTTGAATTTTTAAACAGAGTATTAGAGCGTATAATTATCTTTAACGCTGTGATTTCTCTGCTTAACACATAAATTGATAACTATGGCTTAGAAAATGGACCTATTTTTACAGTCGGATCACTGAGTTGGAAGCCTTTATTTATCAAAGCATACTGTGCAGTCGAATCGAAAATTAAATTAAGATCGTCGGCGTTTAACATAACTTGAATGACATGTTTCAGAAGACAAAGCTACAAAGTTGTGGTTGTGAGCTCTCTCTACAAGAGATATTCGTCTGATAATTAACTTAAAGAAAATCTTTTTATGTCTTATAAAATTATAGAGCTGGCTTGGTCAGTATCGCTCCAGTCATTGTCATATCTCGTAAGGAATTAACTTCGTCCTTAATTTCCCTTCATTATAATTTCTCATTGTTATAATTTGGTACTGCACAAAGACATTGGAACTGAATTAAGTTGCGCAACAGAAAGCTTTATAATTTCATTGCAAGACTCCATTATACGTTATCCGCGAGCTGACTAGAGATGGTACAATTATTATCAACAGCGGACTTCACAGTTGGCATAAGCGTATTTCCTCATAACGTTCTGCAATTTAGATAATGACCGGTGGAGGTACTGCATACTTCGTTCTCCGGTACAAAAGGGAAAATCCACCTGGCTTTCGCTCATATAAAAGTAATAGAGATCTACTACGTACAGAATAATGTACATTCATAGCGAATACCATACGTTATTATGCCGTAAGGGTTGGAGGAAGGTAAGATCATTTATCAAGTGGATCGCTGACCCTCTTTGCGCCATAGCGGAACCCTTACAATACACCTGAATATATACGTTTTCCTTATTGATCTTTGAGAGCAACAAGTGCCGTTCGTGGCGGCGTTTAGGTTTACTCGAGCGTTGCAATTGCTGCTATAGTAAATGTACGCCGGAAAGAGTTAGATGATACGTGAAGTTATTCTATTGGATGAATATTAATTTTATATTTCTGGTTATAGTGCTTTCTTTGGATATGAAGCTTTTAGTAACGACTCTTGAATTCTTCTCCAAATAAAACAAATTAGAGTAAAATTTAGTGACATCGATATATGCAAGGAAAATATATGTATAAAGTGCATCTATAATATCTTGCATTGTGCTTGCCGTGGGATCTCTCTTCCTATGCAGTTTGATTTTTTCAATGCTATTTATTAATGGGAAGGATTCTTATTAGAAGAACGTGGAATTGATGAAAACTTTAGAACGGAGTCTTTTATCAAGTATATCGCATAATGTTTTGTTTTCTTTTCTGTAAACGCAGCTCTACAAACATTTTTATGCCTAATTGATGCCGACATTTTCTGCAATAATAAAGCAATTAAATTTTACAAGCAGTTTTGTCTTGTTGAAACAATATATGATAAAACATTTTTATTATAAACTAGTGTAATTGCAGTAATGGTTTTTTTTTGTAATAGAGCCTGATAATTTCATCAATCTAAAATCAACACAGTCCTGACATTTTTTCTGCATACATCGTTTATTTTTTTTCGGTACATATTCGACTGCAAATCTTCTTCATCAACTTGTAGTGTATGCAAAATAGGCAGGTTGAAACAAACTGAGTCACATTTTCAACTGTGACGTTTCGACGACGCACATGTATAGAAAAATTTGCTCCTGAACCAGTTTTGTATAAAATTTTTACAGAGGTCGTCGAATATTTTTCATCGGTTTATCAAGTAAGTGTGCGCCTATATTTAATCGATTTACGCAGGAAATATTAGAATGTTTTGCAATTTGTTTGTTAGGGAAGAACCATTTTGGTTCTAATATATCGATATTATAAAATTTATATAGGCAACGATCATTATTTCGTAAAAATTGAGTTAATGGGAGACAAGAGAGATTGGAGGCCATGAAAAAACGTAAGATTTCCAATCATTAGAAATTATTAGGAAACAAAAACAAATAAGTATCAAGAGCAGGTAAAGCGTGGTATGGATAAGATGCAAGTCATGGAGATAATCTATCAACATGGAAAAGTTTGGAGTCGGTTTTAAAAAGTTGAGTAATAAATGGCAGGCACAATAGTGGAGCGGTCAGATAACGTAAGAAGTGAAAAGTAAGAAAGATAGCAGAATAGAATCAAAAGATGATTCCACCGACGTATGACAAAAGGGAATAAGAAAAGGAAGGCGATTAGAATGGTTAGGGATGTTAAAGCGGCTGACGTTAGCGTTACTTATATGCAAGAAATCAGCCAGTTAAAGACGCGAGATTAAATGATAGTATCAGAACTATATAGGGATTTTATTACTGTGCATAGCAAATAGAGGCAATTATGTGAAAAGATTAGTAGAGGAAAGAAGAATATATAAACCTGTGCATATGACATATACTAAGCTTTCGCTTCAGCAAGTAGAGGGGCAATATGGAAATTATTAGAAAGACGTAATGTGTTGGAAGATCTGAGAACAAAGAACTTAGACAGTGCACCCTTTTCAGCCCTCCACTATTAATAATTATCATAAATGTGGTACTAAAACATAGCATAGATTTATGGTAAAATTAATTGGACAAGTATAATATGCATATCAATGAGGAAAAATCAGAGATAAGTGGATGGATAGTTCTTTAGAAGGATACTAAACGTCACTATTGACAAAATGAGAAATATCCAGATAAAGCCGTAAAGTCAATTGAAGCAATGATAGAGGAAAAACGATGAGGCTGATTGGAACACTCGACTAGATGCAGGAGGTGGTTTGGGAGTGTAAGATGAAGACGAATCGCAGAGATAATAGAAAGATTTCATGAACTTTCAAACGAATGTACTAACTCAATTATAAAGATTGGATCAATATGATTTTCAGCATGCCCTAAATGCTGTATCCGTTTCGGATTCGCTCGTAATAAAGATGTAGTTACCCATGTTAATTTTTTTGGCATATAAAGAATGTTTATTTTTGGCACAACGTAATACAACTTCGACGTTTTACATATAATATTCTATAGACGATTTCATTTCAGGATTTTTTTCTATTACAACTCTTGGACCTTTTTTGTAAGTTGGATGACATCATTTGCATACTTGAGAGATTTTTCAAGAGCGAAATTTAGCCAGAAGCAGAAATAATTTGTTTTGAATATTAGTATGTGATTTAATTCTTGATAAACGAAGGAAATGGAAAGAGCTGCTCGTTTCTACACATCTGCTTCTGAATATCGTTTACCGTTTAGTATAAAGCGAACCCTGTAGTCATATATCTAACGAATAAATATTTGTATGAAAGATGCTATAAACATCAGTATATTTGTTACAAAATTTTATTAATATTCGCTAATTTTGGTTTAATTTCTTTTCAGTTAACGTAAAATAGAGCTTGATTTCTTACAGCACAGTATACGAAGCTTTAACGTATTTAAGTTTAATCTACAAGAAAACTAGTAATCCTTTTTAATTATATATCCATTTGCGTTAATACGTTCTTGAAAGTTTACAGCTTTTGCTAGTATCTAGCGCAAAGCTTCCTTGAAAAGTCATCTAACGCAAGCATGAGAAAAATGCAATCTTCCGCTTACGTTCTGAGAATATATTTGCGCTATTTTGGGAGCATATGTCTTAAATTCCGAAAACCTGCAACGTGCAGAACTTACACCTTCACATTTAACCTTTCAGCTGGCGGTGATATTTTTAGTTATTTTTGGTTTTCCCGCACCTGTAGTCCTGCCAATATACGAACTTATCTTAGAATATAGGAAAAGACGCGAGTACACTGCGAGCACGTATGGGTGCAAACATTTTATTTAGTTTTAAGACGTTATTTACGGCAATAGAAAGAGTAGAACTGTTGAAGAAAATGGTTCAAATTTTGATTGAATTGATTTAGTGTTTTCGTATAGAATATAGTGATGAGGTCTTTTTTAATGTTACCTAGATTTTTGTCTACAAAGTACATACTCTAGAATACTACTAGAATAAGCAGTAGTTTAATGAATATATTTTTACCAATTCATTTAAAAGATCAAGTAATTAAAGGATGTCCAAGGGAATTAAATTTATGCCCCTTTAGATTCGTATCATTATGTACCCTTCTCCAATTTAATTGAGGTCAGCGTAGAGTATAAAGTTTCTATAGAGTAAAACCAGGGTACGCAGCAATGGAAGCAACGAATGCCCTACTATGCTTCAGTAGCATCAGTTATTATTTAATACACTTCTAGTGGTATTCGCTTTGTAAACTTTAACTTTCATCCAAATTCCATTTAAAATGTCAGCGACCCAAAACTAATTAATTTCGAGTTTTTTGCTGAAACGCGAACGGTTTTGTTAGATAGCTTCGGTTTTTGATGTTTGTGTTGTGGGTTTCGCTAACCATTGAATAAGTTAGCTATTTTCTGAATAATTCCAGTTTCTAGATATGTTTTTTAATGTTTTTTTTTCTGTTGGTGTAGAAGTAATACTCTCTCAAGAATTTTTGATCTTGGTATTTTAATTAAACTATTTAAAAAAGCAGTTTTTATTTTTATCTTAAAAGTTCTCAGCGTGAAACCGCTATTTTAAAGGAACTCGTTTTACAATCGCATACACGCAGTACATTACATTAGATACCAAAACTGAATTTGTAACTTGTCATATTCAATATTCGAGACATAGTGCTAGTAATGGCACTAGCCTGGAACACCTTCCAACTCTATTACGTCTGAAGTTTGCCGAACAAACTTAATACGAAAATGTGCACTTTCAGGCTGTTACAGTAAATAGTATATCCCGCCATTAAAATCCCGTTACACTTAAAACAATTACCATAGACCGACATCATTTTAACTATAGAATACATACATAATCGAGTTTGTAGTTGAGCATTTCGAAGTTCTTCTTCACGTGCTGAAACCTGCTTAAACTTATACATTCCGAATAATAAAGTTCAGTACACTAAATGCATACTTTCTCGATCGAAAAACTTCTCGGAACGAAATCGTTAAGTTGATGTAAGTACGCTAAGTTTCTTATCGATAGGTGATTGCAGGCTATTAAAACTTTTGTACGTTTAAAGCTAAGTTCTAAATAAAGTGGGTTCTTTCGTAAGTTTCCGTTATAATCATTTTGGTCTAGGGTTCACTTACGTTACTTAACCAATGGAGATTATTTATTAAAATATGTAACATTAATTATGAAAAATAACAAGCTTGACAATGATCAACTTTACTTTGTGTATGTAGCATAAGTTTGAGCAATAGAGATGAAACCAGTGACACTATGAAGACCGCACAAAAAGAATTCAGCTCAGAAACTGTAAGTCAAATAAATTATACTGAACACAATGAAGTTTATTTGAAAATATTTAGTAAGAATTTTGTTGTTGTTAATATTTGTTTTTTTTTATAACGTTCATAATATTCTCGCCATTAAAATAATAGATTCCTGAAAAAAGTGGACTTGTTTTTGAACATCGTTTGCCTTCATTGTCTTTCTTTCGTTGAAGTACAGCCCAACAAGTACGGCATCGTTATAGAGAATTTAATTTTCATTAGAATGATGCGAAGACATTTAAAATACATACATACCTATACGTATGTATGTCTCCACAGAAAAAATCACTAAAAAAATACTTCTGCTTATCGTTTTCGATTTTGGCAATGCTACATATTTATTACAGAGATAGTATTTATTTACTATACTAATTGGTGATTGTAGAGTTGATTGGGCGTCCCTCCTGCGACCTTACGGAAGGAGGAAAATCCACACGTAGGGTGTCGATAGACGCCTAAAGAATTGTTCTATACAAATGGCTAGGTTTTCCGGCGAACCGACCTTGACTTTTCGCGATGTTTTCAGATTAGTCGGAAATTCGCGTTTATCTCCCGAACGGTTGACGCTACGCCAAAACTATCTATGTCCGAATATATTCTTCTCGGCGAGTACTTGGATATTTTCGGGAAATTTTTTTTTTCCGATTAAAACTAAAATCTTTCTGCGTCGCGGCGGCGGCGTCCGATTTAGCGTCGCCTTGCAGGTCGTCTCCAGCGAATTGCCCATGTGAACAATATCGATCGTCAAAATTTCAAAATTCCAACGCCCTTCTAAACGGCTTATTTTTTTGATTTTCCTCTGCCAAACTCGATTTTAGAAAATATATTATTTATATACGCGTATATAAAATACCCTTTCATACGAGCGACGGTGGCGTGACGCTTAGGTCTTCGGCTTCGAATCGGATGGTACTAGGTTCAAACCCCTTCTACGACGTATCTGTTTTTTTTTAAATTTTGTTTATAGAGGAATATAGTTAAAATTTAGTTTTCATTTACGACAAGGAACAAAAAATAAAAAAAATAGGAGTTACTGCGAAAATATTCTATTTTTAATTAAATGTATAATTAAATAATATTTCATTATTTTTTTTACTTTAACCTACACATGCTCACAGAGGTAAGGGAGTCTTCTTTGATACCATCTTTTTATTTCCACAAATATATATTTACGAAAACAATAATGTACAAACAAGGAATGAAATAATAAATTATTACGACGATTTCCAAAATTTCAAAGTTCCAACGCCTTGCTAAACCGCTTATTATTTTTTGATAATTCTCATCGTTACTTATACTAAAATCGTATATAGTTCACAGAGCCAATGGATTCTTATTTTGTTCAATATGTAACAAGTAGTACCTAATAATTAATAACATTTCTCCATGTCTGAAAGTAATTTAAAAATATGAAACAATTAAGAATAGTTTAATTATCTGTATGTCAGTGTATTATCGAGATTATACTAAGTATATATCTACATATTTTCGAAAGAGCCAAAAAGTCTTTTTAGAATACATTTTTTTTATTTCTCTCCAGCGCGTCTTTAAGGGGGTCAATTTTTTTTCTCCGCTCTCCAATGTACAGGGAAAATTGAATGTCAATATTTTAGGGAACGATTTTTTGGTCTATTTTAAAAACAAAACTTCATATGAACGTGTGACCTAAACGTCTGTCAAAGTAGGTAGCTGAAATTCCGTACGAACGCCACTGGTGGAATTAAAAAAAAATGTATACCACATTTCATTAAAATATGTAAAGTGGTATTACAGGAATTAATGAAAAACTATTTATTTTCGAAAACTTTATCACCCTGTATCTCAAAAGTTAAGACCTTTAGGTCATATGTTCATATGAATTCTAATAATCTATTTGACAAAGTATATAAATTGTAGAAGGATGATTTAAATATTCATAGCTACAAACAGTGTCCGTAATTATTTCAATGCGAGATGTAATACTACGATTATGTTAAAAGTTAGATACAAATATCCCGTATAAATGACGATATCAACCTAAAATTCACTGAATACATTGTTTTGCTTTTCTTTATTTTAAAGCCATCGTGAATGACAAACTCAGTAGCGTGCACACGAGCGCAGTATGATGAAAATATTTTGCTATTGATATTACGATAATATACAGTGTGTAAGGAGGTTGACTGCCAACATTTTCACAGCATATAGAACAAGTAAATAGGATTAAAACAGTTTATTATGAAGTAGGCGTTAAAATAAATAGTTTTCCACAAAAACAAAAGCAATAACCGCACTTCACAAAATAACTTAACTCTATGTTAATAGATGGCGGCATATCTGACGTACACATGATTGTGGAGCGGGTTAAGATTAGCGGAAATGCTGGTCGGTGGGCCGGAAGAGTTCGGTCTAAATTCGAATACTTGGGATGGGTCAACTTAGACCAAACTCGAAGAGTTTGGGTGGGGTCAACTAGTTTTGTTTATACTATTTTAAGAGAGACAAAGGGTTTCATTACAGAATAAACCTTGTTAAATTGTTGTCAAAGGAAGCGTTGGCGTGGAAACGTAAATCAAGCTGTGAGTGTCTGAGAACAAAAACAGAAAACACAACAGGTATGTAGATAACGATGCAGTAAATATGAATGTAACGAACGAAAGCTTTCCTCCTAATGCAATGTAAACAACCTCATAATTGTCTGCTGTGACGAGTATTTTTGCGTGAATAAGTATTCGTAAACGGTATAAATTATTTAATACGATCATAGCACCTTCGACAAATTTGTAAAGATAATATGTATAGAATCTATTCTAACTGTATCTAAGCATAATCAAAGACGATTAGATATTTTTTGTTCTTTGTCATTTTTAAGTAATTTTGTAGTTTTTTTTTGTAAACACTCACGTATGCAAGTAATGTTGTGATTATAAATTAGAAATAATGGTTCCCCGAATGAGAATCACCATTTTAAGGAGGAGTAAATATAATGTCGTTAATGATAGACATACGTGTGTACACAGATTGAACTAATAAAAGACTACATTCAGAGATTTTATTGAAAACATCGTTAGCTTCAATATTTATAAATTTGCACCATCACGAGACTTTAAAAACAAGTGAATAAGCTACGCATAATGGAAATAAAGAACCGGATCTGTGGAATAAATAAACGGCTACGGCTATTAAAAGTGATTACTATTTCATCTTAATTATGCACGTAAGGTTAGTAATAAAATGTTTATAAATTGTATGTTATTTATTTAGGAAGAAAATTATAAGTTCGTGACCTTTAACTTTTCAAATTTAGAACTTAACCTTTTTATTGATTGATTGATTACTATCGAGGCAGAACAGTCTTTGGCTATCCCTAACATTGTGTTATTCCTGCCTTAGAGGCCTTCTTTTCATTACAGAGTCTACATAAGGGTTCATCTTTATAGATCTCCATCTTGCGCAGGTGACCTCTTAGACAGCCATGTCCTGTTAATAGACATGTTACGGTCCTAAGCTGAGTCCTGTTTAATGGAAGTAAGTCAGCAGTTAATCGTTGTGAAGGTGGTTCCATTATCCGTTTGCTGTGCTTTTGTCGAGCTACATGGTTCCAACTTAGTTGGTGTTGTTTTATAATCCACTCATTAATTGCTCCACGTATTATACTCTTTGTAATACTTAGACCTAGCTCCGGTCCGATAAATTTCATTTGGAAACTCTAGGACATCGCCCCACAGTTGTGGAAAATGGGTGTGCAAAATGTTATTTATCACATCAAACACCATTAAAATGCAATGCTTCTTTCGGGCTACGGATTGATTTTTTTTTCTTGTTAAATGACAAAAGGATGATTTTTTGAGTTTAATTATGTATTGCAAATAAAAATTGGTCTAGTGAAGTATTAAAATGCAATTTAAAATACCAAATTTTTATTTTCCCCAGAATTATGTGCGATTTCAAAAAAACCTACACGTTATTCCATGGTTAGGGAATTTATTATATGCAGTTTGTAGTTAAAATCTCGAGATAATCTAAATAGATAAATCTATGCACTAGAACATTTATTTATTTCACGCATTGAAAAGTGTTGTAAAATCATTGTCTCGGGGACACCACGTGACCTTGAAAAAATGCCAGGTAGTGGAGAGACAAACATTCGGCGCTTCACTGCCAAAAATGCAAGTTTTTTTTATTCAATTGCATGTGTTTGGAATCGTACAAACTCAAGTAATTTATTTAGGACAATTTAGTCTATTTTCAGTGCTTTTCTCTAAATATATATCGAGTTGAAAAGAACGTTATTTCAAGAAAAATAAAATTAACTCACCTGTTCGTACCAACTTGAACGTGACCGAATTGTGAGACTTGAGATGTTCGTTGAAGTGCGGATGTACTAGGTCTCGAAGGGCGGAATCTCCGGTCGCCATCTTGTCGGCCACCGTTTCCGGTGTCCTCTTGAGACGGACACCGCTAAAGAGGCCCTTCTTCTTGACAACGGGTGATTTTTCTATTAGATAAAATAAGTTTATTAAGTACTGGTGTATTGATGTTGAACCTATGCATATTTAATTTAGTATTTCCGATATAGAAACAGTATAGTAATTCAAAAAGGGGCTCATTTGAATATTCCATAACGTATATCGTTACTAATTTTTGCCTTCTTGTTGGTGTTTAGGCACTACTCCAACACATTTATATGGCACAGCACATAAATTAGTTAAGGAATTGACTTAGCTCAACAAAATCATGTTCGTGCTTTTGAGGAAACTTGTTCATTTAGGTATAAAAAGTCGTAGACAATAACAAACAGGTTCTCTTCTCTTTCTTAACTCTTCCGAAAATACAATGGAGAAAGAACTAAATAAAATATCAAATAAATGCTATTTCCTAATATAGCAATCTGTATAAATCGAGCTTCCAGATGTTAATTTTACAATTTCGGTAGATCGACTATTTGTCAATAGAGGACGCTTCAATTATTATCGTTAGAAGATGTCATGAATCCGTACTTATATATAACGATGAATGTCAGGGTCACGCGATCTTGAAGAAACTCAACCGAGGATCCTTTGGCAAGACACTCGCGAGCAGCATCCCAGCGATGAGTAGCGCTATCGCGCAAAAATCAGTGGGGCCCACCAAGCACCGCACCACAACGGAGATACTCCGACAAATGTGACGCGGTGATGTATGATTAACAAAATAATACCTCTGTTTCGTTAGTTTCAGATACCAACAGCGAGGGAGATCCACCCAGAAGACTCCAAGAAGCCACAAAAACCCAGGAACCCGAGAACCACCAGAAGGACATTCATGAAGGAAGTGGAACTGCAAGAAGAGGGCCTTTGCAGAAGAGGCAGAAAACCAACGACGGAAAGGGTCAAGCGACAAAAACGTACCTACTGGGTGGTTCTTAGTAACATACCTAAAGCCACTATTTATTTTCCAAAAAGAAAAGATAGCGAGCACTCAAACGAAAAGGTAGGAGATATCATCCAAGTATCCTTCTTGATCATACTTCATAGAATTGATTCCGTAACAGATCTCTACATAATGAAATTACTGTGACAAATATATTCCATCAAATAGTTGAAATCGATAGAACAAGAATCCACAAGAAAAGAACATTAAAAGAACATTAACAAGAATCAACACCAATAGTAAAGAAAGCCCGGTGGGATCAACATCAAAATTGACGTTTTAAGAAAAGAAACAGAGTCGATATTGAAATAAAATGTTCAAGCGATTTATCTCCTTCTTTTTTGTATCTAATATTTGTGTTCTGGTTTAACAGAATTAGTGTTGAGTCGCCCATTTTTTTGGCGTTTGTAGATATTGCGATGTTCGTATTAATTGTGGTTTAGTTCTGCTAGGATTCTTTCCGAAAAACTTTGGAATAATGATCAAGTGCAAATGTCTACAATAAATGCCTGTTCTAGATTGTAACAACATATTTCGATAACATACAATTTGTAATGGAAGGAGTCAGAAACGTGTTAAATATTGAAATTGAAATATGTATGTATATTGCCTACACAATGTGTTAGTATTTGGCAAGTCGTTACACATTAACATTTCTTTTGGTTGTTTCGTTAACTTAAATTAAATATAAAAGTTTTCTTTCTCATTGTTGTCCTTCCGCAAAGGTTGTACGTAAGAAATTGTAAATTTAAAATCACAATATTTACTTAATCTAACCTCTAAACGCTTGCCTGTATATTCGCAGATATAAACAATTTTATTTACTTGTTCTCTTAATGGACATTCTTTCTACTCATTGTATATAACACCTTGACCTCGTTAGTATTCTCCTATTAACAATCTATACAAAGCAAGTATTGTCATGTGTTAGAATCAGATCGATGCCAAAAATGATAAATATTGTGAGCTAGTTGGGAGAAAAATACATTTACAGATCAACAAGCTGTCCAAAATACGCTTTGATACGGTTAATCTTTTGGCACATTAGTTACGTGTGGTAAGGACACGGAAAGCTACGTTTACATGCAATGCTTTTATTTTTAGTTGCAATTTTAACTCAATTGTATACACAACACGGGCATAACTTTTACCAAATATCATGGGTACCATTTTAGAAATTACTAAAAGGTTTTATTTGTGTAAGTGACAAATTTTTCGATAATACTACATTAGATACGTTTTGAGATTTCCCATTTATAATTTTAATTTTGGCAGCTTTGTCCTTTTTATTGAAAGAAGAAGCAAAATTGAAGCAAGTGAAATAAAGGTCTGTCTAATGGAATTCTGGAAAAATAAGAGATAAACTAAAAGATATAAATGGACAGCTACTATTAACTTGTACAGAAGAACGTTTTCCGCGAAAAGCAGTCTGGGCTATATTTTGTAATTATGTATTTGGGAAAATAATTCACAGACTTTGAGCTCCTTCAAATTTAAATCTTCAAAGCACATGGCTTTTATCTGTTAAGATCTCAAACTGCCCAAAAGATGGCTAAAATATTTGGTGAAAATATTAAGTTACCGAATGTTAACCTCATCTTAGTACAGTAAGTTTATATTAAGAAAATAAGAACTTTCTGAGAATTCGTTACAAAAACACTCCTCATTGAAATTAACAATTCTTAAAATTTAGGATTATGTATTTCAATATTTGGAATCTGAGTTCCAGTTAAGAGATCACAGTGCAGATCATCAAGCAGGATTTAATTATTAGGATAATATTAAACAGTAATTTGTTTTGCATACAATAGCTTATATTTATTGTGGTCTAATCCCTACTTTACAGTTTATGGTATTCATGGATTAATAAATTTGGTTTAAATATTCGGCGTATAAGACTGTAATGCTTCGAAGGAAATTTGATTGTTAATACAATATTAAATTACTAAACAAATTATTCTAATATATCCTAATAGATCCTAATAGAATTCATTTATCTGCTTCCTCTATAATTCTTATTAAAGATTATAAGTCAAGTGTCATCAAGAATGATTATAAACTAGACATCATTAGCGTAATATTAAGATTTAAGTTTAGACTCGTGGAGAAATAAGAATGAATAAATTACGAGTTTAGTAAGTATTATTTATCAAGATTACTTGAGTGAATGATTAAAATATTGAAAACAGGTATCGTATAGTATCTATATGTCGTTTGCGTGACTTTGATAGTTTCGTAGGGGTATTCCAATATGATGGTAAAATACATACATCAATCCGGATCCGAATATCAAATATGGAAAGAGCGATTCAAATTAAGGATTTTTTTATACGAGAACTCATTTTTAACTGTTATAGTTTTAGAGTTCTACTAATTAGAAATGTGTTGCTGTTGCCGCTATTTTCCAGTTCTATTGCACATAATGGTATATGCATTTCAACAGCGTAAGACAAATTAAATTAAAAATATTGAAATAGTCACATAAAGATTAGTGACCTTGTGTGCATTATATTAAACCGTAAATTTGCATGTGTAAATAGCTTTTAAATCACCCTGAAATGTAGAAACTCTTATCGTTACGATTTTACCTGTAGGTGTATGGTCTTAAATGAAAGTTAGGGAGTATTGCATCTAATACATCGGATATCTTCGGCGCGGCTTGGGTGTTATCATATTGTGACAGGACTGTCCAACCATTATCATTGCTTACTGTACATATCAATGAAGAATTGCCAAATAACTGGATCAAAACCACATCACTTAGTTCACAGAGAAAGGCCTTAGAATAGCATGAAGACTGTAAAAGATGTGACAATCTTTACTGTGTAGCAGATTTAGGTGCAAATGTAATGTTGTTGTTTAGGAAATCTTCTAACCTTTATAAAAGTCAGATTTTTGACACAAAGTGTCTTCAAGAACAAGATCATGCCAGTTAATATAAATGGAGTAAAAAAGGGCGCATAAAATAGAATACTCAAATATATACAGTGTTGTGCAAAACAAAAGCAACAAATTTAGTCAACTTTAAATTATTGTTATATTCTTAAAAAATAATAATTTTACAAAAATGTTATAGACTATATTAAGTACTTGTATGTACTCTAACTAAAATGTGTTTCATTTATTAGATCTTAGTAAATAACATTAAGCAAAACAGCAAAGTACGTTTACAGACTATTGTGAAGTGTGCAAAACAAAAGCAACAAATCAAAACCCTTATTTCTTATAACCTCCGCACATCTGCGAGGTATTGACTCTATTAAATTATTAATAGTAGATGCTGGAATATTATTACATTACATTAGCAGGGCTTGGAACAGATCTGCTTTGTTGCGAAAGCGTAAACCGGAAACGCTTCGTTTCAATATTCCAAACAGGTTCTCGATCGGATTCAAGTCTGGTGATTGGGCAGGCCAATCCAGAACTTCAATTTTACTATCTTTGAGGTAGTCTTTTACCAGCTTCGATGTGTGTTTCGGATAATTGTCATGTTGAAACACCCAACGAAGCGGCATGTTCCACTCAGCATATGGCAGCATTTTTGATTCCAATATGTTTTTATACAGAAATCGGTCCACTGTACCATCTATTTCATGAAAAGGACACCATTGCCGAAAAATCAGCTCCACACCATAATAGCACCTCCTCCATCCTTGAAACTTATCCTGCAGTTCCGTGGATCTTGACGTTTACCTTTACTGCGTCGGACTGTACACATGTCGTCGGAGTTAATCAAATTAAATTTTGATTCATCGCTAGACAAAACTGTTTTCCACTTTGCTACAGTCCAATTCAAATGTGTTTTAGCGAAAGTGAATCTGAAAAATAATGGTCAACAAGCTTTCAGCAAAATTTTAATCATTAAATGAAGAATGTTGATTAACACCTTTTTCCTAAATGCTTTTTCGTATGGAGTGGTTTTTTTGCTAGTCTGTAACTTCTTAAATTGTTTTCCATAGCACGTCTACGAACTGTGTTGTCATGAGTATTTAAAGTCCTCACAACCCCAGCAGAAGTTGCGAACGGATTTTTTTTTGAAAATTCGACAGATTCTTCTATCCATGTGCTCGGAAGTTTTTCGCGGACGTCTGTTGTACTTTTTAATGAGTCTGCATATGATAGATCTATGAATGTTACATTTTTGAACAATTGAACTTTGCGACTCTCCGTTTTAAAAATCCGTTATTACACGCGTTTTAAAACTATATGCAATATTTATCGCGCGCCATTGCAGACCGTGTAAACACTTCTACTATTTAAAACGAACGTGTGTGAACGTGCGTAAGCTATTGAAAGACGACAGCTACACAGCTGACGTACCATTATTTCCTGCAATTCGCATTGTCTGTTGCATTCACGTAATTTGTTGCTTTTGTTTTGCACGCTTAAAACTTGAATTTATTTTGTTTTTGCTATTTTATATTTGTGAAATTTCGTTGTCTATACTGTAACGGTGCCTAATTTATTTCTAAATTACTAGCGTATATGCATTTGTGTGTATAATTTTTTGAAGTTTACTTTTTCTATTAAAAAACTGTAATTCAAATTTTAAAGCCATTTTGTTGCTTTTGTTTTGCACAACACTGTACACACATATATCCAAAACTGAACCCTGCCTATGTTATTGTTTAAATCTAGTTGGTAACTCTGCAACGGTTTGTTCTAAATAAATAACGGAGCATTTTTTCCATTCTATAGGAGGGTGACACTTTATTTCTGGCTCTACAAAGTGTCAGTTGATGTCTTTTTGATTTCAATTTTGCTAAATCTATGATATGTATATTCCAAACAAGAAAAACATCTACCGAGATGCAGAAATTCAAGGCAAAGTGTTTAGTAAAAAATACTAAAAATAACTTTATTAGGGTATAATCAGATGCAAATTGTTAACAATAAGATTTCTTGCCGAAACTGAGGTTAAAACCGGAAGAGAAAATTATATTCTGGACAGGTTTCTGGAAACCCATAGTGAGTTTTATCATTAATTTTGAATGAATTTGATGTAAATGCAAATTATTTTTAAGAAGGATTAAGTGATGTGTCCTTCCTGTATTCAATGAAATCTTTGGATTTTTCAAATTATTTGTGTCAAAATAATTAATGAAATTCAATTTACTCATAAACATCACCGGTATCGTTAATTATTTCTTACACGCATATTGTTGTAGCTCAAAGAATTTTATTAACACTTCTTACTTCTGAAAGTACAGGGAAAGAAATCTTTCCAAATAAAAATTAGTAAAACACAACATAAGAAGTTCTTCACTGGATCTCTTGGTGCAGAAGTAGAACACTAAACACTTTAACCCACTGAACACCAAACAAGTTTTAACTAAAACACCGACGCGTTTCAACAGCAATGCTGTCATTATCAAGGCGATAATAAAACTGTTAATAAAACAGTTTTAGTTTTATTATCGCCTTGATAATGACAGCATTGCTGTTGAAACGCGTCGGTGTTTTAGTTAAAACTTGTTTGGTGTTCAGTGGGTTAAAGTGTTTAGTATACAACATAAGAACTTGAATAACCCAAATAAAATTAAGAAATTTGGTAAACATTTTTATTTGTTCTATATTACCTGCTACTCAAGTCTTCACATTCTTAATCAAGAAATCTGCACAATTTTCTTAAACCACAATCAAAAATTATTATAAGTTAAAAAAAACACACGTACTTATTACCATTAGAATCTATCTTTAACTACAAAAATAACACATATAGATCAAGGGCAAGAGCAAGCATGAATGTTTTTACATTAATCAAGTTGAAACGGTTTTCTCGAGTTGTATGCCATGTGTTTCCCATAATTAATGCTCTAGACAACGAAAACTTGTTTTTATAGTCGAATATGTTTAGATAATTATTATTCATCAGTTCTAGAATAATAGTCTATTTTCCAATTAAACTTATTTTGTTTCCAACAGAAATTCCTTGCGTTAAAGTCCATCACAACTCTGAAATAAAGCATCAAGGTTTATAACTCACCCAATAAAAAAGTTTAATACCACTTTAATACCAGACATTAGAGAAAAATGCACTGAGAGAGAGTATAGCACTACATTGCTATTTTACCGTAGTATAGCGATGCTTTTGTTCTTACTCAAAGGACCTCTATACATCAGCCGCTCTTTAGTATTTCAATTTAACAAAAAAAAACGCAACCCAACGAAATCATTGTTCCGTATTGAATGCCTAACTAAAATTAACTTGCAACAACGTGCACATTGTATTCACTCTAATGGAATAGCTTTGTTTACGTTAAAGCTTTAGATTGATTCTAAATTTCTGTGCGCGCTTGTTTTATGTTAAAAGTATGTAAAATTATTTCTACGACATCAATTATGCATTATTTGCTGGCTTACATCGATGGAAAATTAAACGTTTTAAACAATGAACGATGTTATATTTATGATATTGCCGGTTTTTAAAGAATTTTTAGATTTGCGGAAGTTCCAATCGATCTTATCGATCGAATTAGAGAACCGTAGTTAGAGATTTGCTATTTCAAGCATTTCTGTGACTTTTTATTGCTACTCATTAAATTTAGGTTTCTACTCGAGACTACTAAAGTTTAAAATGCTTTTAAAGTACATTTTGCCAGACTAGCTTTGAATGCAAACCAAAAATATCCTGTTGTAAATTTGTAAACATTTTAAGCTACTTTTACAGACAAGGGTATACGTTTTAGCAAAAAAATGGTTTTTGAATAAGAAAAACATGTTTAATTCAGGGAAAGATGTTTACAAAGGCACAGTTTAGATAACAAACCTTGATATTCTCTGGAAGATTTCGCAACTATCCTGCGCCAACAATCTGTGTTTTCAGTGTTAGCTTCACAGTATAAAGATGCGTGCAATTTAAATAATCTCTGCTGAAAGCACCACAGAACCAAAGAAAATACAGTCGCCTTAAAATAACACTCAACGTTCTTAAAAATAATGGTGATTATTAGCATCTATCTATATCATTTGTCGTTTGACTTTTGATTAAAATTTAATCGAATTAATGAAAGTACTGTACAAAGAGTAGTGTATTTGGAACTAATTTATTATTCTAACATTGTAAGTCTATCGATGATAAGTAATGTAATAAAATGTGTGCCAACCTTGAATATATGAACAGTATAGATAGCTCCACGATCTCTTCTACAAGGACTGTACGGAATTAATGAGTGCATTTCATTATTTCAAGAACGTATCCTGGAAAAAGCTCCGAGCCGACAGGATTGAAGTGCCGAGGTATCGGAAGAATCTTTTTAATTTAAATCGGATGCTAGCATTGCGCTTACAGCGTAATATCTAAAGCAACGGAGATGATCTAGGCGATAAAATGCATTATTCAGCAAATCTAATGGTGCCGGCAGTAGACGAAATCATTAGGAAAAGATGTATGTACGTTACTCTACTGAAAATACTTCGAGGAATATCACATCTAACTTTAAACTGACATGTATTTGAACATTTGAAATATATGCATAAATAACGTTAGCTTTTTCAGTTTTGTCGTTATAGGAAAACAAAGCTAAATGCTCAAATGTTTAATTTAACACAATTGAGAAATGTATGTGTGAGTGTATGTATATGTATGTTGGTTTTTGACCAAAACAACACACAGTTGAATAAACTCCTGCATTGTTGTCAGTGGTATATCATAATGATGAAGTGTGTCGAGCAAAGAATTAAATGTTGCCAAAAATGTGGCCATTCTGCTTTTAAAACAATCTTGAAAAGTACCTCTAAATGCTTCAACATTTCATACGGCGAGGTAATTCACTTTTTAACACAACACTGTATTTAACACTACTTGCATACAGTGAGATTTACTGCTTTCACTGTATGAATAAAAGAACGGAAATACAAGCAGTGTACTAGTAGTCGTACCCTTGACGTAGTGAGGAAAAATTTTGAATATTTACGGGCATTGCGCGTAGTAGTGTAAAATATTGATCTATTAATGCTAGAATACTTCAGAGTAGCTAAAAATGTTTTAAATTAATTTAAACGGTACAACATGCAACCGATTTATTTGTTAGATAAAGCAAGTAAGAAATAATAACAAAGATAATATATTTTAAGTAACAGAATAAACGTAACTTTAAGAAAGTATTTAATATTTTTATAATTAATTGTTTGCAATTTTTCCAATAATGTAAAACATTATCTTGCAATTTTGGGATGAAAATTGATTCAATTAATTTTCTTATCGAAACAACCTTAAGCAAACCCTATCTTTATGAGCAAAAAAATTAGCGAGTTTTCGCTCGACTAGAGCCTTTCCTTGGCTTTCTTAGAAGTCATATCAGAAAAGAAGACGGCAGGGGAGGTGTGAGGAAGCAAGGAAAATCGGCATCCTTTGCACAACAGCAGCCGTATAAGTTCAAGTGAAGAAACTTATGAATCTTCCATCAAATTGGAACAAACAACTATTTGATCACAGTAAACCAAAGCTAAGAATACTTGCGAGTTTTCTGATTAGCCATTGATGTCCGTCATTAGAACTGACAGTACTGAACATGCACTTTATAGTTGGTAAGCTGTACTATGGTAAAAGTTTTACAATCTAGAAAGGGCGACTCTAATTGGGTAATCACAATTGCTCAATAGATTATGGTAAGAAAAGGACCTCGAAACTTGAACAATCCGTATGCATCAATAATTTATGCGTATTGTTTGAATGTGGCACGGAAAAAGAATCAAAAATGTAATTGATTAACGAAAGTACAGAAATTGGCAGAGATCATTATTTGGTTAATATAAACTTTGTCCTAGAACAAAATAGTTGAAAAATAAGAAATAAAATACGATAGAAGAGGAAATCAGAACATGGAAACCGAAGGAAATGGCAATTAGAATAAGATACTAAAATAAGAAAAAAGCAAAACCACGACAAAGGAACTTTTAATGATTCTAGTGAAAGATCGGCAATATAATAAATAAAACTGCAAAAGATTGAAATTTGAATTCAGTAAGTAAAGCTTTAAAGCTAACTTCATTCCTTTAAAGAAGATTACCAACTTCTTCAGAACAATTAAATTCGCTTTAAAGCAAAGCCTTTACTTACTTACTGAAGATGACCCACTGAAAAATTCACGTTTAATTTAAAAAATTTTCATTCAATTTCGCTTGCAATGCTGCCTTTTTAATACGGAAGAGGCCTGAAGTATTTTTAGGATGGCAGTATGTATATCCAATATCATGATGGTCTAAGGAAATATACGAAGCAATTATAGCAAAGCAAAAAAATGGAAGACTTACTTAACCAAAAAGAAAGCCGGAGTACTACAGAGATATACAATAAGGAAAATAATTTTTTGTCACCACCAAAACGAAAGATAGCAGTAATACTTTAAAGACCTATCGGTAAAAGTAAAAATGGAAGACCACCACCAAGAACAAGATCAAGGAAGAATTGCTAGTACCGAGAAATAAGTAATATAAGAGTTGATTCTGATATCATCCACAGGATATAAAATCAAGGACAATCAGAATGATGCTGATTAGTGCTACTAATAAGTATATGGTGGAGTAATGTTATCAATGAAAACAGTGCAAGAAACTTCAAAATAAAAAATTCAAGTCAACGGCAGTATAAAACCAAAGAGTATTGTTGAGTATTGAGAGGATTGTTTTTTTATATAAGTTTGGCAAAATAACAATGCTTGAAACTTGTTCCAAATAATGTACATATGTCAATTGTTCTAAACTACTCTCTCCACCGCCTTTTTCCCACATCATTATTAACAAAAGAAGAAATATGTATTTGCAGCAATTGCAGCAAGTTTAATATCCAACGTTGTTTATGATTTATGTGGCACATAGTTTAAATAGAATTACTAAAAAAAATATCCAATAATATCCAATTCAATAATCAAAAACCTTTTGAAAGTATTTCTAAAGCTGTTTTCTTCAATTTTTGTCGGGCAGGACAGCTTTTTTAAAACTGCATTTTTATATAAGTCGAATATTAATTAATGCTGATGCATGTATTTATTGTAAAATTTTATTGTCTAGAAGATGGATCTATAAATAATTCGATGAAAATGTCGACAGGAATTGTACCATGGGCATTGGTAGTGTAAAACACATAATATGGAGAATATGTAATTAACAGGTTTTAAAATCGGGAACGTAGAAATAAAAGAAAAAAAAGAATTATGACTATTAAATATTTATGAATTACAAATTTTGGCTGGCTAATATCTATAGTACCAGACATCTAGTATTCTAGTACTCTCTAGTACTAGTATATCGAAATTTTATGGACAGTAAAAATATTACAGTGGTTCATCAAGGTTTTGGGATTTACAATATGTGTTCCAGATAATAAATCTTTATTATTAGCAAGTTAGTTTATGATAACATCAAAAACATTTATGCTGATATTTACTAACAAAATTACAGAGATATACATGACATTTGTGAATTATATTATTATATTCATTAGGTATACCTGTAAAACTTTGAGAGAACATTGTGTTATATAACTACGTGAAATGTAGACTAGTCTAACAATAAATTCATGCGTTTACACAATAATTTTAATAGTAGCAATTATACTATTAGAACCATGTCATTCAGTGAACTGATTCTGCGAAACCAAATGGCCTCGCGGTAATAAAAAAAAACAAGCGCTCGTCAAAATGCTTAAGTCGTCGTTAAAGTATAAGACAACAGGCGTTAGATAGTATTCAGAGAAATGGAACATTATTGCACTTAGAACAATAGAAATCATGTATTCAAACCTACTGTGAATTACGTTACTGTTAGAATATGATTGTAATAAAGTTAGCTTCACAATTGTGTGCCTAATATTCAGAGGATAATGTTTTAGTGCCGATTAACCTCCATTTTCTAGTAACTATTCCATTAGGTTGTACAGACGATCGTAAATTCCTATTTATTAAAAAGATGGAGACATTTTTTATGTTCAAAATTCCTATATGATGCATTGGACTTGAGAAAGTTAGTTTCCCTACCTAGATCTTTGGTGATTAGCATCAGTTTGTTTCGGCTAACCTTGAACTGGTCAGTAAAGGGAGTTCAGAAAATGTTTAAAGTATCGTGAGAGGGGGTGAAATTGTGGATTTATTATTATGAAATTGCAAATAAATCAATTCCCGAAGTGTATTGAGAACCCTTTTCGTAATATTTATTTCAAGATCAAATCAAACTAACAACGCGAATTGACAAGTAGTTGAACAGCCAATTCGGTTGTGAGAAAAATAAAATATCAATTAGTCTACGGTACAGTCTCAGCCTAAGAATGAATGGAAGAATGGATGGTGTGATGGACGGTTCCAGCCCCCTGACGAAATTATAGTTGTTTTGATCAAGCCTTTTGTTAGAACAGCAAATCAATCCAATCATGGAGAAACCATTGTATGATAGGAAGTTTTGATCTAGTGGCATCCTAAATGCTATCACTCATTAGTAGCTATTCATCGCATACCAAGATGTAATCGGTTTGCAATATTTATCTAAACCTCATTTCAAAATATAATATAATAGATGTAAGAATAGTAAACTTGGTTAACTATAGCTTGTTCTAGCCGTTGGAAGAAGCTATAGTTGTTTTGATTACTTTTTACTAACTGATCACTGACTTGGCTTGACGGAATGTGAAAGCATATAATAATTTGTGAAGAATGCTTTGAAGGATAAGCCTCGTTACGCAATAATTTATTTCAAAGCACAAGAAAATATTTTATTAAATCAACAAAACTATTCAATCGCGGAAGAATCATTGGCAACCGCTCATTGCACACTAGGACGTAAGCAATTTGTAATATTTATCTAACCCCATTACAAAATATTAGTGATGTAAGAGTGGATGACTAGATTAACCATATCTTCTTCCAGCCATCCGGAGAAGCTGATCACTTTGCAAGTTACCTAATACTGCCATTCTAAACTACAAAAAAGTCTTTCGATAGAAGACCAAATTGATCTTATCACAAAAGTATCATTGGACTGGATTGGTCACACGGTAACATTAATAGGAAGTTTTGATCCAGTGTCCCCCTAAACGTTACGTTAAAAGTCTTATTATAACTAAACATTTATAAAATAAAACAATAACTACGCCTACAGAAGCCCCGAATGGCCTAATATTTTGCAATAACCTATTCATTCATTCCGGAGAGACCTTTTGAAGGTACTGTGAAACAAACGCTGACCGATGCTTTGTACGTGACAACTTAAAGTAGAGGGAAGTGGACTGACGAATACAAGAGTTCAAGAGTGGAATTGGAAAGCTCACTAGCTAGAGTATGCGGGTTCTTTTACAGTAGCTACAATATCAGAATTAAATTAGTCTGAATTTGAAATCTTGAAATAAATCAGGAATATAAAGATAAGTACATAAAGGTCAAAAAATACATATATTAATTAAATTAGTAATTTGAAATCTTGAGTAATCTAATCTAGGAACCAAAGTTTTCATTACCTTACTCTCTTTTTCTATCACTTAAGAATAGTCTATTTAACAAGATTTGACATGCAGGTACAGGTGGGCACAAAATAATTATCTCAAAGATTTCATTCGTATATTTAAGTGGAATAGACAAGTTATCAATAAAAAATTAAATAAATTTTCGAGTGAAATTATAAATCAAGAAAATCAGGCAATATCTGATTAAATTCTTTACCCATTTAAAATAAAATATCAAAGGATTGTTTTCTGCCAAGCGATTTTGTTTTCGTTTATGTTGGCTACATTGCAAGTTCTATTGGTATCTCCTAACTGATGTCGTTATTGTTTTATTTTGGTATCGTCGCGCTTCAAGCGTACAATATAGATAAATAGAAGCTAATAAATCACAACAAACTGTCCGTATAGAATGCAACATTTGAGGAAATATATATGTATATATTTTTAAAATTCTAAATTCGTTCTTGATTATGAAATCGAGAGAGAAGATTCCTTTTCAAACGTAATGGACTATTCTATTTTACACGATTTCACAAACATGATATCAAAAGAAAACTGCATGACAGATCAGTCTTTGACATAACCATTAATCTAATTTCGACATTAGTCTGTGTTATAACAATTTTCTGTTAGAACAAAAAAAACTCACACAGATTAGTAATTAGTATGCACTAGAATCTAAGCAATTATAAATTAGTTTACGATGTGCAAGAATCGAAACAGCACCGAGATTATTATATATATACTAAACATAAAGCGAAGCCATCATGTTAATCCTTAAAATAGAAACAACACGCACACGAACTCAAGATCACCTGGCTTGGAATATTGTGTCACTGCCACTGGCAACTTGTGTTCCTTGTATTCGGATTTATATCGGGAACAATTCGCCTCGGATTCGGTACTTTTCACGGCAAGTTGGGCCGCTGCTATTGTTGCCGCTACCGCAGCGGATCTCTGCGGTCTGTTGGCCTGCGCAAAATCCGAATACGATGGTTTCCTGTTATCGGCGCCGTTCCGTTTCGGCGCTACCGTCGGTTTAGGTACTTCTAAAAAGGCGTGCCGTAGGGCACTCTTCTCGGTCCTCTCCTTTTTCTCTCTCTTCGGTCGTGACGGTTGATTGAGGATTTCAAAGGATCTCGACGCGATAATACAGGTGCGATTTAATGTTGCGTCCTTAGTTGTCTCGTCGTTAGTATTTTTGGTGGGGGCGCTAGCTGTCGAACGGTAACTCCTACTGGAACCGGTACTAGTTGAGGGTGCACTAGAATAACTGCCGCGTGGCTGAAAACTTCGATTATTTGGACTTGTACTACTTCGTGCTACAGTATCGAAGAAACCTTGCTGTTGATTGTTTTCGGGGCCTTCTAGAGGAGAAGGTGTGGTAGGTGCAGATGATGGGACATAAATTAGACGACCGTATGATAGATAGACTACTTCATCGGCCGGAAATATCACATACATGCTCCCGTAGGGGCATGCATCGCGAATATGCGTCTATACGCGTTTTATTGGTTATATTTTGACGAACTCCCATTCAATAAGTTAGTTTAGTGAACACTTACCGCGTAAAATTAGATTTATTGTTACTATTATTAATTGAACTAGACACTTTTCACATTTATCCAGGACACATAGAAACTTGCACAAGTTGCATGGTTGAATTTTCGATTCTGGACGCACCAATTTCTTCCGAGTTAACGTTGTATTTTTCTTGATCACTAAAGAAAAAATAATTATAACTCATCAGTCATTTTAGCTCATTTTACTACTTGAAAGTTTGGTTGGTGTTGTGTTACCACTTATAGTTTAAATGAACAAAGATGGATTTATCAAAGTCAATGATTGTAAGTCAAATACTTATTACAGCTTTGTTTAGTCTATAAATGGAAATACAACATTTAATCAGGTCTTCTGCAAGTGCATCTATAAAAAATGTCTGTTCTCGAATAAGAAGGTGCCTGCGCATTTGAGTAACAGGCTCACACTGAACGGATATCTCGTCGTCCTAGTGTATATGCATGGTATCTCTGACAGTTTGCATGATATGAAGCAGTAATCGATGCTTCTATTATAATGTATTGCTTCGTTCTATCGGATATTCAGCTCGACTATGAATAATTGTTGTAGTTTTCTTATCAGAATTGTATGACGACGTAATTACATTAGAGATTATTATATATTATAGTATATACATACATTATATATTTTGCTTAGACATTTCTATGCTTAAATACTATGAATACAATACATCATTCATTGTAATAAGTTTCCGGTAAAGATGGCATATTAATAAAATCAGTGTCTTCTTAAATCACAAAAATATTAACACAATTTTTTTTTATAAAAAAATGAATTGTGACAATGAGTACAGTTATTACTATTACATTTAAATCTAATAAATTTCTGCATGTACAGGGTGTGGCTCTTAATATATGTAATCAACGCTCTAATTTTTAAATACATGGAGATATAGATTTGGAAATTAGAAGACTCAAATTATAATTTTTTTCTCCTATTTCAGAAGAAAGTAAAACTTTTTGAGTATCACCTGGAATGTGAGTGCGACAGTTGGTTTAAATGATACTTTACCATAGCAAAAACCAAAGAAGGAGTCACTTGTTATTGATAAAAACTTTACATGTTGATTTGGTTACATATACGGCTCAATAATATTCGTAATGGTCGCATATTCACTACCACATACATGGATATTCCGAGCGTTATTGAGTTTGAGATCGGCCAGATAGCTTTGCGGATGGGAGCAAGCTTGAATTGCAAATTAGTATGTACTCGTGTGCTTCGCATGCCATGATCGGTGAGCTCGCTTAATCGTCCAATTTTTTTTTCTTATAATTTAAATAATAATATCTTTTTACTCAAGTAATTCCGTAGACTTTCACGGCCGGTGTCACTTGTAATAGAATCTTAGCTTGTAATAGCAGATAGCTATCTGCTATCTATCTGATAGCAGATCCTAAAGAAGCTGGCAGCATGGACAGCGAAACGTTGATCGGAATTGCGACTACACGGCGAAATCTAGAAGAAGATTCTATTACAACTTTTTACTCAATCACAATAACCCAAAATGGGACAAATTGTATAAAATTGGATTGTTTTGGGATTTTATAAATATTAAATTTACATAACATTTTAATGTAAGTGATGAGTATTTTGCAATTGAAGAATTTATTATTAAATTTAAGGGAATTTAACGTAATATTGTTCTGTATACAAGTAATTCTAGTTTGAACGTAGTCAAGTGGAAAGTCGTCATTTAATTTCAAGTTAGCATAAGGCAGATAATGTGGCCACTGTTAAAATCATATCCTCTCTCCGCAAGCATCCATCCAAAGGTGGCACATGAAGCTCAACCCTGGGAAAACTGAGCTGATGGTGGTTACCAAGAAATCCAGAGCACCAGGACCTTAGTTAGAGTGCAAGATGTACCAATCCTTGACAGTACTAACTTAAAATATGTTGGAACTGTGTGGGCACCAAAAATGCTGTCAAGAAGGCGTCTGCAGCAATCGGAAAGCTATCTCTCCCAGCCTACACCTCCATAATAAGGCTTTTATTACTTTACAAGTACCCCAGTATGGCCAGATGTGACTGCACCAGACTCCAACGCATGCAAAACAAGCGCGTGCCCATCATTACCGGTGTTAGACGGGGAACCCAGACAGTGGACACCCACAGAAAAACGAAGCTAGATTTCCTCCAAGTGGTTGCCCAAAAAATAAATAAATTTTTTGAAACGGGTAGAGCCCACGACTACGATTTTTTCTGTGATAAGTTCGTGTTATCAGTTCTGTAATAGTGTATGGGAGTGAATGCGTGAGTGTAAACAAGTTTTAGTTAGTGTATGTTCTTCCCATCCCCCAATGAAGACCGTAAGAATAAAGATGGTTTTGTCCCACAGTGCAGTTTTTTTCCCTCAGAACAATTAGAGACAAATTGGCGTGAACGCCATCTATGTACATTGGTAGTAACATAGGAATAGATTACTTTATTATTGAATTGACTTCTAAAATCAAAGATCAATTTGGATTATCACTTATTCTTGTCCATAACAGATTTCAACTTGGAGTTAATTGAAAGCCAGTTTCTATTTTATGATAGAAAAAGGAATCAAGTACATGTGTTGCTTGGGTGGCTCTCTATGTATGCTTTCGAATTTACTTGTAAATAAAATGCCTATATGTGTGATAACAATAAAGTTTTTTTATGTATTACAGTATTTATTGCAATGAAGTAAGCCAGATAAGTTAACAAATAGCAAGGACCAAGTTTCTACAATTCGACATCTAAATTTCATTTAAATAAAAAAGATCTTGGGTATAACATAAAAGTTTTCAACTGTTTCTTAAAAATACATTTTTAAACCATGGGCTTGTGAATGTGATGAGCCAAAAAGACAGCTTCAAACAAAGTAATTAGGCATGAATATAAAATAAACTATTCTAGTAAAAACACAAGCAAATAAAAATTGTTTACATCGCAAAATAAATATACTTATCTAAACCGTTTATGTTGAAGGTAAACAATCGTTGTAAGGACAAATTTTAACAACAAACTTTATATCTTATTATTTAAATATCATTCCTGTTTTGTTTCCTTTGAGAATAAACTTAAATTTGAAAGCCCTGGCTTCTGTTATTGAATTCAAGGTATTATCTATGAGCCACTAAATTGCAATTTTATTGAGATTTTTTTTTTATAAAGTAGAGCAGGCTTCTATCATTAACTTGTTATACCAACGTACTCCATTATCAGAAATTAACTTAGGAAAAATCTTGCTCTAAATATTTGATCATCCTTGATGCGCATATTGACTTTTAACGACAGGGTGTAAACGTGGCTCAGTAAACACATTTAATTTACATATTTACAGAATAATAGGTGCAACCTCTACAAAAGTTGGCCGAACATATTAAACCTCAGTAAAACTCTACTAACGTTTGATAATTTCGTAGTAGTTCAGAATTCTAACAAGCTCTCGCTTGTGAAGGCACTAAGAAAGGAAATCAACTTGAACGTATATACCATGAATGATTTAAAACCAGCAGCATAAACTTGACTATAACTGTAATTGTAAAACTGGACGAGGTGAAAAAAAGTTTAATTTTTGGTTATGCTCTCTGTTAAAGACTGTAAGAACTGTATACCTATTTTTAAAACAGTTCTTAAAAAAAAAGTTTGTGGCACATATAATTATTGAGCAAATCTAGCTAATCGATACCCCGGCAATTCTTGACGCGCTGAATCCATTCCGTGTGACACCCCATGTTTCGTAGCTAAATTTAAACGCCGCATACAATAAAATTTCGTTAATTGCTAAGTCGTTGACACAGAGTGTAAACATGGTAGATGGCTGTAAGCAATATTAGGCGATGAACGTTTGAATACGCCGTACAACGCCGCTGTGAGAGCATACACCTCATATGTGTGTGAGTTGACACAAACCTAAATATTATGATTCGTGTTGAATTAATCAAGATTTTATAAATCAATATTTTCGATTTTAGACGTAATGATTCTGTAACGACGCGTTTTCCCAAAATAAATCAAATAAATGTAATCCTATTGGTATTTAAAGCTTCAGTGAATACGTAAAGGATGTATCAAATGCAAAATCGTCCGATCTTTGAGATTAAATCTTAATCCAGCCGCTTTTCACCATTGACGTGTACAGAGGGTGAGTGCTTCTAAGAAGGCAAGTCCTATGTCAATATTTGACACAGGATAGTTCTCACTGTTCAACGTAATTGTTAGTCTAGCTCTCGAAAGTTGTGAGTATGGTTTGTTGTAATTTAAACGGAGTTTCCTTTCATACTTATGTATTTACCTCATTTGTGACGTGCTTTGTCATTATATTGCTGTAATATCGCCAAATTTGCTAAACATACGGATACACATTCATAACTGTAATACGTCATAATTTATTGCTAGTAAGATATTTAATATTTAACTTGACGTTTACGGTGAGGTGGAATTTAACTCAAAAAAGATAACGGAAAATAAAAAATATACATTTTTTTTTGGCTAATAGCACAATAAGAATTGCTTGCTTGATTATTCAGAAGCGAATTTCGAAACAGTAGGAGTCTAAAGGAAACCACAAGGATTCAACAAGGAATTTTAATGTTTGTTATATTGGTCACACTGCAATTCTTGGTATCAATTCCCAGATTACGAAGACGTATGCGATTCGATTCGTTGTACGTATCTCTCTTGATTGATTGATTGATCAATCAATCACGTATCTCTCTCAATCGGCAATAGTTTATTTCTCCATTTCATTTCTTCTCGCGTTAACGTGTCCTATCGAACATGCTTAATCTTGGCTGTAGTGTCATTCACCGTTTGAAAATTTTTGTATTTGGATTCTATCCAATTGTATGTATCTTCCCAACAAATAAAAACTGTGCATATGTAATCGTTTGGTTTGGTGTTAATCTTTAATCAGTGTAAATCGTTAATGAGAACTACTTCAAAGATACTTGGAGTTGTTTACACTAAAACATATCCAGTATTAAGTAAAATTATTAATCATGAGTATAAGATCAAAACAAAATCGTAGCAAGCTACTATGCGTGGGGAATGTAAATAAAAAAAATGATAAAATATAACAAAAAGCGTAAAATCTTCCTTCATATCTTTTCATAAAATATAATTATCATTTATTTTACATTTTTTTATAGCGCTTAAATTTCATTTTCTTTTCTCATTAACCCAAATATCTTTGAAAAATGAGGTTAAGGTTGAAGTGGCAAAATAAGCAGCGGCTTCTAGAAAATTGCTTCGTCACTTTATATTCCTTCTTGTAGGTGGGGTGGGAAGTAACTTTGAAATCTTAAACTCAAAGCCCTATAGTTTATTCTACATTCTACGATTAAAAATACGTACAAGCGCAGTTCAGATATTATTGTCCCTGACAGACTGAAACGACTTGGAAAGGTGGATCTTTTTAGTTTTCAATATAGCCGCTTAAGACGTTGACACAATTGGTAGAAAACATGCTAAAGAACTTTAATGCTCTCAGAAAAAAAAGTTCTCTCTTGAGCAGCTGCTGGAACCACTCGTTCACATATATCATCAGTGCCTCATCCTCCCGAAAGTGAATCCCACGAAGGTGTTCTTTGAGTTTGGGGAACACATTGAAGTCACTAGGAGACAAATCTGTAGAATAGGGCGGCTTTTGGAAAATTTTGTAGCCTACAGTATGAATTGTGGTCATTGAAACACAGTTCTTGTGGTAAAAATAATGATAATCTCATCCGTATCCTAAAAGACTGTGGTCATAATATTCTTCGCAGATGCTGCTGCACGAAACTTTCGAGGGCGTCGTGAACTCTTCTGTATCTCGTCCATATACCGCTTCTTTGATTCAGGATCATAATGGCGAACCCAGGTTTCAGCCACAGTAACAAATCTTGCTACGAAAGTTTCAGGATCTCGCTTAATGACGGCCAAACTCGTCTTTCGATCGGTACATCTCGTGAGAAATATTTAACAAATTCTCAAAATTCTGAATTCTGAATACAGCGGCTGTTGGAAATTTTTGAAGCCTGCATTATGAATTGCGCTCATTGAAACATAGCTCCTGCGGGTAGGAGCGTTGTCCTGACAAAACAGCACATCACGTCTGAGTTTTTCCATCTTTTCTTCTTTGATGGGATCACGCAGTTTTGAAATTAAAGCAGCATGATATTGCCCAGTTATAGTCTGACCACGTGGTATACAGTCTATAAGGATAATTCTTTCGGCATCCCAAAAAACTGTAGCCATGATCTTTCCCGCAGATGCTGTTGCACGAAACTTTTGAGGGAATGGTGAACCCTTGTGTCTCCATTCCATACTCCTCCTTTTTGATTCAGGATCATAATGGCGAACCCAGGTTTCATCCACAGTAACAAATCGTGCTTTCAAGTGTTCAGAATCTCGTTTAAAGATGGCCAAACTCGTTTCTCGATCGGTACTTTTCGTGCAGCCACCTTGTTGAGACGTAATTCTTGATATAAAATGGTGTTTGCGCTACCTATTGAAAAACGACAAGATTATTATAGAATAATGTTTTACTACGTATACATGACAGCAGAAGCTGCAGAAGTTGAGTATTGAATATTTCATAATTATTAATACCTACATTGGTTAAAATAAAAACATGTATTTAATATAACTCAATAACATATAATATAACCTATACCATCTAAACATACTCTATATATTACTTGCAATTTTTTTTTAATGAAATATTAGCTGAATGTGAAGTTTACAAAAAAAAACCGTTTGAAAACCAAAAACAAGCTGAACATTCTCTA
The DNA here is from genome assembly GCA_023690525.1 of Holotrichia oblita. Taxonomy (NCBI): domain Eukaryota; kingdom Metazoa; phylum Arthropoda; class Insecta; order Coleoptera; family Scarabaeidae; genus Holotrichia; species Holotrichia oblita. The sequence goes on from CM043019.1 coordinate 116,654,424, forward strand.
AAATTCTTCTAACACTGTAATAACATCGCGTCTTCAAGTAGAGAAAATAGAAACTCCTTCGTCCGAAGATTTCAAATTGTGTTCCGTTGTTTCTGTCTTTCACGGTTCTTGTCAACAGTCGCGACCTAAAAACTACTGTCAAATAGGAATTATTTACTACAAAACGGTTCCGAACTTATAATTAACTTTCTGAAGTTTATAAGCAACAATGTCAAATATCCTTGTGTCTTGCGTATTCAAGAAAAGCAACAATTTTGTTCGCTCGAAGGTAGTTACATTGGAGCAAAGATAGAGTTTTCCCAACTCGTCGTATTAGTCTTCCTGGCCAAGACATAAAGTAAATAAGAAAAAGGTGTTAGCTTTGCGAAGCCGAAGACACGTGATATTAAAACAAAGGAAAACATCTTCGTACGAGTGTAAATTGTGTAATATTGGATTTTCTACGTCACAGTTCCTAGAGTTATAATCCAATTAGAATGTATGCGGAATATTACATAATACATAAACTAGTTAGACAATATTGTAACTTTCATTTGCCTTAAACAGAATTAATGTAGAAAGAAAATTCTTGTTTTGAAAAGGTTATATGTTTCTTTTGCTATATAGTCTCCATTTAAATGAGAATTTGCGTCACGTTATCTTGCAAATAAGACGTCTGGTAAATATAAATCTCCTTGTAGCGTGTTCTAAACTCGTGATGGCATTACTTCATGTTTAGCCGTTAAATTTTCTTTTTTAATATTGGCGAAAGATAAATGTTTATTGAGTTAAAAGCCTAAAATATTGAAAAAGTTGCGTATAATGGAGTATGGAAGAAAATACGCCTGCCTTTACAAACAAATCGAAAACGTGCAGCTATTATGTTACCGTGAGCTTTTAAAAACAGGAGTATTAAATGTTGTTTTAATATATTTTAGAAAGGCTGAAGCATTACGACAAACAATTTACACAGTTCTTGACGAATTTAATGCTTATTTATAAAATTATTACAAATAAACATGATTGCACATTTTTAAATATTGCTTGTTTTTATTAATGTAAAACGAGTTAGTATGTATATTGCGAAGACAGACGGCCCTGTAAACGAAATCACGGAACGGAGAAAACCCAAACTGTATTAATATTGCGAAACACTCGTTAAACACGGCTGCTCTTCGGTTCTCGGGTTCTCTGCCGTGTAGAAAGGTTGTGGTACTTGACGTTTCGATCATGATCAAGATGATCAACAGCGGCCGCGAAAGCCTGAAGACTACATTAACTCGTTAAACACGTTTGATATTTTGATACAATAATAAATTGTAAACTTATCTTAGTACTATACAGGTCTTCGTAGAGTACAGTGTAATCTGTAACAATGGATGAAAATAATCGTAGGTCTGTGCTCATAGTGGCACTGCTACTGGTTACAACTGACTACTATCCCCGACAGCTGCTAAAAGAAAAACTACAGCTAGCGAAGGTGCCTTTATCATGACTTGTGCATTGAGAGATCGAACGCAAACCTCTAGAATGCTCCAAAGCAGCCTGCGGAAAGCTCACGGGACAGCAGTCAACGTTTCAACTGTTCGATTGCTCACAAAAGACGTAGATTTGTGGACGATTTGAAAGTGCAGAATCTGCCTTAATGCAAAGATGATTCAAGTAAGGTGTACAGAAGAGCTGACGAACGTTAATGCATCTTAGGGGTGACTCGATAATAGTTTGGACAGGAATTTCCTTTGAGGCATACACGGATTAAGACACATTAACAGTACGACGATACATAGCAGAGATCATAGAATAGCATGTAATTCCTTATGCTGTATTAATTTGCAATGGTTTTCTGTTAATGCAGGATAATGCACAACCACACACTACAAGGATTTGTAACACAGTACATTGACGAACTTGGTATTTTAAAAATGAACTCGCTTGCTTAAAGCCCAAATATGAATTCTATTCAGCGTGTTTGGGATCTGCTCAAAAGGCGTGTTAGACGTCGCATACATGCTGCAACAACACATGAAGAGCTCCGATTGGCTCTTATTGAAGAATGGAAAAATTTTCCGTAAGCAAGCATACAAAACGTACTGAACTTGAACTGAGAAATCGAATGAGGAGTGTCATCCAGAATAGAGGTGACAACACGTCATATTGACAACTAATTTTTGTCACTTCGTGCTTCTTCAGTTCAATTTGATGTAATATAAACTGTAAGCGTATTTTCTCAATAAGTTTCAAAATTCTCCAATTTTTGCTTAGTTTCTGTTTGTGTCTCATGACAACGTTGGACGATATGTTTCTTTTATGTGTGGTGGGTGCTTAGTTGCTGTGACTCCGTAAATATTGTATGGCGATCACTGCAACTCTCGCGGTGTAGTTCTTGTGTGTGTAAATTGTGTTCAAATGGCTTTGTGACAGCATCATATCGCCTTTTATAATGCCGCGCTGTTAATTACTTTGCTCCCAATAGTGATGGTAAGTCGATCCGGATTTCAATTTTCCGAAAACGTGTCACCGTCTCTCCGGAGAATTGAAACTCGACTCCTATCGTTCAGCGATTCAACGATAGTCAGCCGCCTAACCACTGCGGCGATCAATCTGTTAAAGCAATTTATTACATAATATACAATAGATTTATCGCAATAAAAAGAAGCAATATTTAAAAATATGGATAATTATATAAATTTATAGGGTCAGATCACTGTTAACGCCAAAATATGTCTCCTTTTACACTAACAAGATCTTTCATTTAAAAGTTGAAACAGGGAAACGTATACTTTGGGATCGCACTCTATAATATATTCTTGTTGTACACATATTCCTGACATACACATGTAAACTTACGTTGCATTTCAAGTATATTTAGAAAAAATGTCAATAAAACTGATTTTGTAAATAATAAATACCAGCAAATGCTGAACGATCAACGACCTAGATTCTTGCGAACTTGTTAAGTTTCTACGTATGTTACATATAAGAAAAAAGAAAACAAACTTACGCCATATTTATACACGGCGAATGCAAACAGTAAGTTTATTTGACATCAAAGGGGTTTGATTGGCATGTTTGAGAAAATACAAAAGGCACGTTAACTGGAACTACAAGACGTTGTAAAGTTAAATTTCGAAGAATTTTGATTCAAATACACACGTTAAGGTAATTAGCGTGAAATAAATTGTTGTATGTTTATGATGTATAATTTTTGGTATTGAAGGAAGTAAAAACAATTTTTACGATAACCAAAACTGTATAAGCTAACTGAAGACTTGTAAATCATCACGAGTTTAGGATGTTTAGTCTTTGATCTATGTATAATGATAAAAAGTTTGTACGTTACAAAAGCAAAAATAACCAACACTTTTGATTCGTCTAAATTACTCACAACATCTATGTAAACTAATAATAATTTTATGATGCAGTCGTAAAGTGGTTATATTTCGCAGGAATCAGTGATAGTTGTTTTTTTGAAATAACGTCTGTATTTCATGATCTTAATTGACATATGGCAACTATCAATGAATCATAAATTTTATGTCTAGACACGTATGTATATATATTATGAATACATAATTAAATTTTAATTGAATCTGTGTATTATGATTTATATTCCGATTTCCTTGGAATATACATATGTTGAACACCCCTTGTCCTGGTAGCATTCTGGCTAAACTGATAAATTCTGGTATAAGCTACCTACTATAAAAGTTTCTAACATATCAGACCATTTTACTAATCCTATATTTAGGCACTTTCTATTATTGGAGCAGCTGTGATTGTGTTACTGTATTCGAAGCGTGAGGACTGATGTACTGTGAAGAACAGATAAGATTATTTTTGTTTTCATTGGCAATATGTAGATGTAGTAGGTATACGTGATCTGTTAGTCACGATATACACCACACACGTAGCGATGCCTTCATTTCCTATAAAACACGATTCGCACGATATTGTGTATTTTGACAAGCATGCAGTTTTGCTATAAATCTATATTGAATGTATTTCCGATCTGTTTTTTTTTTGTCTTGCGTGCTTTGATGTCTATCTGAAAGGACGTTCATCCCATACATATTTTTTCGACCTGTTTAAAACTATTTTAGGTGGTTTCGTATAAATTGTGACTCCTATGACTTTATAAATAGACAACGATTTCTATAGTGCAAAAGTATGAAATCAACACAGTATGAATTCAGTGCAAGAGAGCTTTTAATGTTAGACTAGAATATAAAGAACTAATTATACAAATTGGAAAATCCGGGAAAACAGCTTTAATACACGCTTTTTTTTTCAGAAAAAGCTGTTGTCCCTACATCCAGTCGAACAGAGGATTGGCTTCGTTAAAGGATTATCTAAATTACTGACTTAAAATATTATCTAACTTATTTAAATTCAATACATCTGTCCTATATCAATCGATTCCTATATTTCTTCTTTTTATATTTCTATTATTGAATCAGACACGTAAGTTTCTTATTGTACAATTCAGTATGCCAACAAATATATGACATCACATTATATATTCTATATCTTTCGTGCGCACCTGAGTCGTATATAAATTATTTTGTTCTAGAGATAAGCTCAATGTACTGCGACGATTCATTTAAATGGAAATGGTAATCGTTACATACGTACATACGTGACCTGGTTAGATATTAAAAGATAGTCATATTTATTTTAGAAATGTTGAGTTATTTCTTAAATTTTGTTATCTATCACGTCTATTAGGCCCATATAAGCTACACCAGCCATTTGCTTTCAATGGCAATCTTCTTTTTTTAATGTTGTCACCTTATATCAGAAAATTTTCGAGAAAATGTTGAATTTAAAAGAAATTAATTTTATAGGAATGAGCATCTACAAAAAAAGAAGTTAAGAACACTGGTCTGAGACACTGCAAGATATTCCTCGGAAGCCACAACAAGCATAAAGCAGAAACCTTGCTAGAATTATGTTGAAACAGACTCAGCATGACAAGGATAGGTTTAAAACAGAATAACGACTGCATGTTCTGGGGAATGGAGGATGAAAATCCGGAACACGTGACATCTAGCTACACCGCTATTACGGAAACCCAAGTCAATTGTTTCGGCAAAGACGTTATAAACGAAAAAGAAATACCTTCTGTGAAACTATTACAGTTATTGCAGTTTATTAAAGCTCTTAGACTGGATGAGGAGTTTTGACAACGGCAAACCCCAGCAGCTTGCAGCTCATGCAAGGAGACACAATAGATCAATAGGTTGCAGTGCAATATCATCTTTAATTAAATCTAAATCTAAATCCAAGCGTTTGGACTGCCATTTATCCATTTCTTGGCAACAGGCAAGCCTGTTTATAAATTCTTTCTGTATATTTTATATATCTTGCCAAGCCTATCTTTCTACTGGTAGTATTCCTTCAAGAAGGAAAAGTCCTAATATTCCGTTATTAACTATACCACTCAACAAATTTGATCCCTGTGAGTGGGGAGTGCTTAGTTGCAGTGACTCCGTAAGCTGTATTACTTGTCTGGCTGTCACTGCAACTCTTGCGGTGTAGTTTAGTGTGTGTAAGTTGTGTTTAAATGGCTTTGTGACAGCATCATATCGCCTTTTATGATGCCGCGCTGTTAATCACTTTGCTCCCAAAAAGCGAATGGCAAGTCGATCCGGGATTAAACTTTCTGAAAAAATGTCACCGTCCCTCCATAGAATTGAACCCCGGCACCTATCGTCCTCTCACAACAATAGCAGCCGCCTAACCACTGCGGCCATCGACCCGTTAATGATGATTTCGATAACTGTGATTTTGGGAGTTCATTGTTGCATTGGCATTAAACGAAGTCACATTCCAAAAGATTTACCGGTGCGAAGATTGACTTAATTGATATAAATCCAGCATTTTGTTCTTCAATACTTAATACTTCACTTTCTGATTATCACTTTTGAATGGTTAGGTTTAACATTTAGCATCAATATTAATAACTGTCTCTAATCTCTCAATTCCTTCCAGTTTTAGCTCGGTATCTGTTGATAAATTAAAATTATAATCTTTTATGTGCCAGTTGTGTATGTATCAATAGTGCAAGACATTAAGCTAGAAATCGATCGATAGTCTCGATCTGGGAAGCCAAATCTAAAAGCATAGGCATAGTGCACTCTCCCATGTGAAGAAACTGTGGGAATGCGGAGGACACTCCAGTCCATCTTCTTGAATCCATCTTCTCTCGAGAGTGCACAGAGAGAGGCGGGAGTTACTTTGGGGTCGATCGACCATTTATTTGTCCGAGTGCAACCTGGTTAAGAGGACTAAAACGGCACGAGGGCACAATAGGTCTCCCTTATGGCCGAGCTTGCTTTTACGGTTCTCCCAGTCGTGCAGTCGCAAAAAAATGCATTATTTTTGTTAGCTAACATTAATTTGAAATGCAAGCATCTCAACTCAATTTCTTGATCATATGGTCTCAGGAAAAAAAAGAAAGGAGCTACTAAAGTAACTAAAGAGAAATAAAATTGCTCCAAAGAACTTCCATTAAAGTACTGTCTGCAATGTGCTCGATTTCTGTGAAATGACTAAAATCGAGTTAAGGATTATGTTCAGAAGTACTAGTTCTAATCCATTAGATACAGTTTGATTTAAGTGAATGTTAAATTCAGCACTAACTGCATGAATTAACATGTAGTGTCAATCGAGTAAGAAACAATTAAATGAAAATTATTCTTTGTTAATCGTCATAAAAATGGCACTTGTTCCACCTCTATAAAATACAACGCAATGTTGAATAGAAAAGCTAGGTGAAATAGGGTAGAAATCATGAAATATTCAATGCGGACCTTACTTCTGTATTCCATTTCGTTAATGTATAAAAGTGTACGAAAATTTATGTTCTTTCGGTAGAATATATTAATTTCTAAATATATAAGTCTCTTCCATGTAAATCAGATGAAAAAAATAAGCAATAAAACACTATAATATTCGGAAATTAATGTTAAAATTTCAAAAAAGAATCGTTGAAAATTCGCTTTAATAAAGACGACTTTTATAACAAAATTCTAACTCAAATTCTTGGGCTTATAACATGGCTAGTAAAACACGTTTATTGCTTAGTTAATAAAAGTGTTCTACAGCTAAATTGAGTATGAAACCCGACACTTCATGGTTACCGTGAAGATCAAATGATATCTATATCACCCTCGGGATCCATTCGTAAGTATAAATAGACAAAAAGATGCAAAATTCATTAGCCATTGCTCCCATAGCAGCCTCCTCAATGATTTATGACCCGTGTTTCCGTAACGCTTGCGTTTCCAAGTACACATAAATTTTGGCGATGATAAAGCTGTAATAAAATTCCTTCTTTTGAAATAGTTATATATGTAATGGTTTGGATGGTGAATTAAGGCAGTCTTTCGCGTAAAATAATCCATAATGAATCGCTAAAATGTGTGTACATGATGTATATTTTGTATCTTGTATTTATTTCTGAGATGAAGAATAAATTAACTAAATCTAATGCTTTAAAAATTCGCTTGAATTGTTCTCACAGATTATTTCATATTTAACATAGAAAGATAATATAGAATGTATCTCTACTAATAAAAATATTTTTGCAAATTGGCTTCACTTTTACAATTATGTTGTAGGAAGAAATTAAAAAAATTCAATTATAAAAATCTGGTCGTAACTCAGGATATTCGAAACAATTAGAAACGTAAAACACAATTTTATTCCTCGCCACAAAGAAGAAAAAAAACAATATTCATCCCGACGTTCGCTAAAAGCAATTAACATTTGCATTTCGACCTCACCGTTTCTGTTCGTCCGTAAAAGGGGCAAAATTAAATGAATTTTATTAATTCATTTACGTATAGGGGAAAATACAGCAGGCGCATTATTACGCCCAAAACAACACGATCGTGCACTGGCCGTTAAAATTAGCCGAGATAAACGGACCGAATTCATAATAAAAAACGCTGTCTACTACAAACACATCCGAGCGAACCTGTGTTGGAGAGTTAATAATATAAAAATAGCTAGTTTAATTGGCTCCACGACAAACACTTTAGGCAAGGAAGTAGCTTATGCTCCGATGATGACACGCGAAACGATTTACAACGGTTTTTTTAGAGACATTGCACGCCATATGATTATTTTAATCTGATTTAATTGTTTATTGGCAAATATTGGTGTTATTGCTGGTGCATTTGTAAAGTGCGACCGAAACCATCTCTGGCTTCTATGTATATATGTAACAATAAATGTTAAGTGAATTTATTAAAATTGAAAATGCAATGCAGCAGATAATAATAAAATGGTAGATTTGTGATGTTTTATTGCTTAGCGCCAAAATAACAATAGTGAATGATTATAATTGCCTAACCCTGTTATTAATTCTATCTCTTTTATAACAGTTTATTCACGCTAAAATGAGATAGAGCTTATTTCAGTTTATTATAGCTGCGATTATATTCGCCATCTAGGTTTCAAGATAAATTAGAATTGTTTGTATAATGAAAACCTTAAATATACCCTTCGTAGAGATGTCACCTGAAAGTAAATGGTCAATAAAGAAGATAATATACAGTCTCGGGTAATTGACTTAGAAAAAGGTTTTCTTGGTAGTTTCAGACAGTACAGAAGAAAAAGCTTATATTGCAAGATAGAGAGGCATTTGAAAATATTAAACAGAGATATGTAGTCTAATAAAACAAAGAGGAAACACCCCTGTTTGGTTAAAGGTACTCAACTTACAGAATACAATGTTAGGCTTGGAGATAGTATGTACCCTTTTGAAAAACTATTTTTTATGAATGCTTTATAATTTGTTGAAGCAGGGAATCGGCTGATAAGTAACAACAATAATTCAGCTACAATCATCATCAGCGACAGTTGTTTTATCTTATAACTTTATATCCATAATGTGCGCGCATATGATGCTAGTCTTGCTAATGGTGCAAAAAACGTATTATACGTACAGATACAATAAATGAAGCTATGAGCACACCTTGTATTGAAAATAAGGCAACAGGAAACGTTAGAAAAAAGAAGGACAAGAAAGTTAAGAAACAGCTATTCTTCTAAGATACTGAAAGCAACGTAAACCTTAAGTTAGACGAATTGCCTTCGGATGAAGAGAAAGAAATCAGACTCAATAACCAGACTACTAGTCTTGAAATGATTAGCGACAAAAGTTGGATTGTAGTCAAGTATAAAAGACAGCTTTTATTGGGTTTGATAATCTTGTAGAAAACTAGTTCAGGCCAATAAAGGAGGACCTGATAACCAATTGCTACGATGATTTATACATTACTGTTAAGGAACTGAATAAGTACGACCAATTATTATTATTTTGTAGTCTTGTTTCTCTTTGATAAATAGAATTTTATTTCAATTTTCAATTTAAAATTTGTGGTTACAGTTCTAACTATACTAATCTACTTTGAGCAATATTTGTAATTTAACAAATCAAATTGTAACCTTTCGTGTATTTAAAGTATTGATTGTAAATGTATTGACTACTCGAAGACCTCCTACATCTAGAAAACCTAAAGTTTTATAAATTTGGTTTGAGCATGTCCGCAGTATAAAAACACAGTTTTCATTCGCAAATGAATTTCTTTGAAGAATAGCTTGATCGCCAACATGCTCTGTATCAAACTATGTTAGATACTTAGGTATCAGGTCAACAGCTTTGAGGAAGGATTATATAGTTGCAACTTGTTAGAAATAACATTTTGCCATTAAATATGTAATCGTACCTTTAATCCATATGTAAAACTGCAATAAACAATTGCTGAATAGTAAAAATTTCAAAATTCCTACTATGTGTATGCCGTTTATGCACGAATCATAAAGATCTACCAATTTACTAAAGAAGCTGTAGCAATTTTGAAGGCATTGACAATGTTTAAAAACAGCATATTTAAAAAGAAAACATCATTATCCTAAGTGACTCATAATCTCCTCCTCTCTCCTCTTCACTCCTGTCAGGATAAGATATCTAACAAAAGTTTTGAAACAAATTTCTAATTAATTTATTACTAATTTTCATTGCTTGGAAAAGGTTTGATTTAGCTACTACTGACGGGAGTAGATTTTGTCAACATAAATGTTGACAGTTCTCGTGGAGAAACTTTCGTATCATGGCATATAGCCAGATACTGAACAATCAGGGAATATAAGGAAGAAATGCCTTGTCTTAACTTATTCAAAAGTGAAAAATTTTGGGTGCTGCCTGGTGTCAGAGTAAGTACATTATGTCAAAGTACAAAAAATAGAATTGGTAAAAGAGGATTAGAAAGGTGTTGTAGTGGTTTAGACATGGCTGTACATTGGTAAGTCAAGAGAATTAAAAGTCAAAAATGTTTCCTTTTCTAACTCTGAGTGAAGGGTAATGATGGATTATATACTGAGGATTTCAATACAGCGCTAGGCAATCTGAAATATAATAGAAACCCTAAATTTGAAGAAAAAGTTCGGGTGTAGTCCACTGAGCCACCGGAAGTATTAAAATTTATAAACAATTTTCACAATAATAGCGAAATCATTATTATCATCAACCTAATGATACCCAAACATGACCCATCGACAAATTTTGGGCTTTATTAAAGAGAAAAGTTTACGATAATGGATGGCAGTCCTGAAACGAAGCATAGTATGAAGAAGAATTTACCAAAAGATTCGCGAAATCGATGTTACCATCATCTAATCACTTATGCGATTTTAAAAATGATCTTAGCCGTTAATCTAAAACATAGTTTAATTAAATTCAAACATTAGACAAATAGTCATATTTTAATTTTTGTCTTAAAACTTTTGTTTTCTTTACGCTGAGCTTATTCTAGCAGGCGATGATATTTTGCGACAAATTTTGTATAACAATTTCAATTACATTAGTTTAAAGTAATTCTATAAATATTTATTTAGATTTAGAACTTAATCAGAGACATGAAGCTTTTATCCAATAACCGTATCATTACCGTTGAGATAATTAACATTTTTACGTCGTTATCAACTACGGTGTCGAATATTAGACAAATCCTATTAAAAGTTTACGTTAATTACTTTCGAAACGTTTTTATTATATATTCAAAAGAAAAATACAAACGCATACTTAGATTTTAAAAGTCGGTGGAGGTTATCTTACGCGATTTTTTATGTCTTGATCGTGATTTAATGGCATTAACAATCGTTAACGGTTTGCAATGTAAACTGCAATGTTACTAGATGAAAGATGTCTTCCTTTGTGAAAACGTATTCCTGAAATATTTGAAAAGTACTTCACAATTGTTTAAACAATGGATTTTTTGCATTCCCAAAATGTCAGTCACGTACGCACAGTAATTCTAGAGACAGGGGTATGTACACATTGCCTACATTTTAGTGAGTTTTATAAATATTAACAGTTTAAAAAGTAAGCATCTTTGCTTATAAACAGTCTAGGCTGCTCTTTTGTGTACTAGATAACTAAACATTTTTATATACACAATCGATATAATATGTTGAAACTGTAGACTACTTTATGACTAATAAAGTAAGATTCTAATTTCAAGATTCAAATATCTAACTCGAACGTTTATCAAAATTAGCAAAAATTAAACATTATATTTGAATTTAGGTGTACCGAATGTAATCACTGTAACATTTATAATCAAGTATAGATTTAGAAATGGAAAGAAGTCCCCTGAAAATACGAGAAAGAAAAATGTGAAATAAATGAGATAACGTCAGCTTTAACAGATCTCTCGTTTATCGAAAGCAACCCTAAAAGCTATCACTACGTATTGTCGAATATAGTCAAGGAAAGTCATAATATAATATTAGGTGTGTTGTTTGCTGTTAAAAATTAATGAAAAGCTACGTTCGTACTATCGTTTTTTAATCAAGCAGTATTTTTTGTTTCTGAAATTCATACTACCATAAGACCAAGAGAAACTGATGTGTCTGTGCTTTCGAAAATTCAAGAAGGCGATGAATTTCTACGATTTTGAAATTGAGTTGTGAGTCATCTTGCAGAAAGAGTCACAAGCATTCTGGCACGTATTTATTTAGAGCACCTATATTAACCACCCCTGACGCAAATGTTGGTCGGTTCCTGCTGCTTTTAAATACTTTATATTTAAGTTTGTATGTATGTATGAGTTGCAAGGTGATATTGGCACTGCAACCTACAGTCTAAGGTCTATTGTGTCCCTTGTTTCTTACTGTGTGGCTGAGGATTTCTCGGCTTCATAGCTGACTTCCTTGGCTTGATGTTAGGTAAGTCTCTCTCTTCTATTTCGTAAAATTCTATGTGTATATGCCCTGAATTACGTAGTGGTGTGCACTCCTCTTCCTCGCAGAAACGGCATCTTGCTGTCTCTGCTAGGCCAATTGTCTTAGGAGCCGGCAGTGTCCTGATTCCTGTCAGTAAGAAAAGTTACTCATGGTGATGAGTTCATTTAATCTGTCTTGGTTGTACATTACCAAAGTTGTTTTTGCTTGTGTCACTCCATGTTGATCAAACCAAGGCTTGATCGTATTTAAGGTTAGATTTTTTGAAAATTTATATTTGTTTTGTTATATCCAGTAAGTTTGTTATATCTTATTACTAGAAGTGTTATTTAGATACATATTACAATAGTTATTGTTGTAGTTTCTATCGGTGGTAGAAGCAATTTTTCATTTAAATCAATCGTTCTAAAACATCGCATTTTCCCATTTTGATCAAGTGGTGTTTGAACGGATTTGAGCTGGAATTTTTGGGGTCCTTTTGTTCTATTGTTTACTCAATATTCTGTTATGATTTTCCAGAATTTTGTTTTTAAATTCATGAATAGAAGAAACAAAACCAATTTGTCTGGGATTCTGGTTTAATTTAAAAACTTTATATAAATAGTATATAATTTGATGTATTTAAATTTCTTTCATAAGTTGTTTAAGTTATCATCTTTTGTCTTGTAAATAAAATTGCCACCACCCTCAAAAAAAGTAGCACCTTAAGCACAGTTAATTACTGTGACGCTAACAATGGTTCTCAAGTATCCCAAAAAATGCATGGGAACTGACTCTGGCGATTGTCCTGGTCCTCTCACAGATTATTAATCATTTAAATAATTTCTGATAATAAACGAATTTAACGTTATCGTGCATAAAGTGGAAGTTCCAATGCTATGGCACAGTACATAGTAACTCTTACAAATAAGTTTTTTTCTTCATTTACACCTTCTATAACAATCAATTTATATTAGTTTCATAACATTCTGGACTCTGTATAGATCAACTTGTTGCTGGAACAGTGAGATAAGTGTTGGGATAACTATGTTATTCGGCTGGTTTTCATTCATGCTTAGATATCCAGAACTCGTCATCAATTTTGTTTATGGTTGTTTGAATGTGTTGACAGAATCCTGCTGTGTGTAAGGGTTTGTATCCTTTTGAGGCCTTGATTAACCTATTAGATTTATTAAAGGGTTTCTTTGTCTTAGTCCACGGCATTGTAGTTTTTCCTTACTCTGTATTAAATTCTTCTTAGAGATATTACTGCATTAACAATGAGGAGTTTGTAGCTTTCTTATCAATTGCTGTATGACCTATTCGGTACTTTTTCAATATCTTTCTCGTTAGAAGGCTGTTTAAGTTCCCGCATCTTCTAAACGTTTTGCAATTTTCCTCTCAATAAAACACTCTTTAACCAAATATTTTGAGTAACTCTATTTTCAGCACTATATTAAATTAAACAATAACATTTAATACGCAAATCAAATTATTTCTTGATAAATGTAAACATTTATGTTTAACTCTACGACAGTTATGAATCACTAAACTATTGACGCATCTAGCTAAAACGTCAGTTGAATCTTTTATAAAAAGTAATAATCAGTTTTATGCGTACTATTATTGCTTTATTATCGTAAGCATTAATTCCAGATAATTTCTTATTTGAAACTATGTTTCAGGACATTTATAGTTACTTACAATGTTGTCAGGAATTTCAAAAATACACTACAGCAATGTTTCGATGTTTTATTCAATAACTAAAGTATTTACCGCTTCTACACAAGATTGTGTGGATAAAATTAAAGTCTTTGTCGCGGTTCCAACTAATTATTTTAGAAACACGTAGTAGCTTCTATTTTAATTAAATTGGGACGCATAATACATGTATTATTAAACGAATATGCACTAACAAAACATACGCTCCTCAGCAAAAAAGGAAACATAATATAAAATATTGATCGATTCAAGGAAAGAACATAATAACTTAATAAAGGTAATTCACTATATTTAGAATATTCTTTTGGGAGAAAACGTCCAGCATTTATTGAATATACACATTTAGCTTGTGTCAAGCGAAATGCTAAACTGTTATAATTTTTATAACGTAATACCTACGAATATATTTCTGTCGAATTTATCTTTAACCTACTTCAACCTAAATATAAAAGATACTCGTTTGTTCTAACCTTGTTTCAGTTCTAAATAACGCGTTCTCTTTCCTCTTTGTAATATTTAATTTAGTAATTGATAAAACATCTTCAACCTACGCAATAACATTTTATAATATAAAATGTCGATTATCTTCTTGAGTAATTCACATTTTAAGCGATATGTACGTTTTAATAACTACTCATTTGAATAAAGAACTACTTCGACAAAAGCAACCGTTTTAATTTCAAGGTGCTTTCATTTAGGTATTTAAGCCTACATTAACAAATTATGGACGTGTTGTTTATCATCTCTCCTATTATTGAAACGCATACTTACTTTTACGAACTGTAACTGACATTTCATTAGATAATTAGATGTGAGAACTGACGTCTAAGAGCCGGGAATGATGCCAAAATGTATAAATATTGAAAATCGGTAATAGAATTTGATACTTTGCAACCTTAGCTAAGAGTTATTTCGCAATGAATATACCGGCTCGTATTATGGAAGGTTTTGATGTGAAAATAAATGTCGATTGCATTTTGTGCCCTTCAATGTGTTCGACAAGTAATTAATACTTTATCCAATAATAATTCTCTGTAGCTCCCAGATTGCACACACATTTCTTTGACAGGACTCACTAGTAAGTAATTTTAGAATTTGACTTGAAAAGAATCAATTACAAGCACGTGATGCAGTTGCTCATTTGTTACCACGTGTTCAAGTTTGAATGGCACACCTTTATATATTTTTATTTGTAGAATTAATTTTGGCGTTGGTTGATTATTTATAATTTCCAGTTTTATATTAATACCAAAGCATTTTGTAACATTCTTATTTTAAATCTAAATAGGTGTTTAGTTTTTGTTTCAGTTTTAGACTCTACTTTCATATTTAATACCAACTATTATTAAATATCTTTCTGTTCTAGGGAGTAGAATTCATAATCTTGCTAATATATCGCTGGTCTGGTGATTTTCCTTTCGGATTTAAACGTGGTTAGAAAATAATATACAACCTGAAGAATACAAAATAAGATTCTGCTGTATTATTATTAACAAAATTAAACTGAAAAGCCATTAGATCTTAAGCTTTTGGGAGCATTTTCTTTTATATTTGTCAGAACCAACAATGTCTTCTAGTAACCTTAAATGACCTAATTATGACGTACTATTGCTACCGGCATTGGAAAAGCTAATGAAGACAATCTCTTGCAATTGTAAGCAAGGCTCAGTGGTGAATTGTAGGTGGAGGGTTGCAATGCTCTCGTTTGTGGCTAGTGTATCGGAGAATATTTCAACGCTTCATCGATACCCAATGATTTTGACAGAGAAAGTGAATTAGTTCAAATGTGATAGACAATGAAAATGATGATAATCCTGATATTGAATTTGGGCGACTAGAAAATGAGGACGACGAATATTGAGAGGAGGAACTGGAAATGTATTAATTTTTGGGTTTGGTTTTATCCAAGCTCCTTTTTTTTTCATAGTTTCATTAATGAAAAAAGAAAATTCAGAAAAAAATTTCCAGCTCAAGTTAGTTCACGCATTAAATCACCAACATGAAAGAATAGGATAATAAAAACGTCTTAGAACAATCATTGATTTAGAGGCAACAATTGCTTCTATCATCTATAGAAAGAAGATGATTGGATTTTGATTGGATGATGAAAGGAAATAAAAGGATACCAGTTAAAATCTCTTAGTCGCTACCTATTATCTGGAACATCAATCAAAAGAAAGAAAGAATGCGAGAATAAACTGAACTATGTACAATGGATACAGGCATGAAATAACAGATGAAAAACAAGCTACATTTGTCAGAAAGTCAACTATAATCGTCATTGCTTCGTAACGCAACATATCCAAAGATACACTGAAATCACTTATATTGTTTGGAAGAAGTCAAGGTAAGTCTTGAATAATTAAATATTAAGGCTGATCAAATATCCACATCGATCTTTTCAAGCATATTTACTACAATAGAGATATAATGTAGATATTTTCGATTATCAAAAATCTTAGTTACAACATGCTTGAATGATACGTAGACCCTCCAATTGAAGTTGACGATAATTTTAATTTCGACAAATAAAAACAGTTCTCAATAAGCTAGTGAGAAATTGTTCATATCTGGACAAGCAATTTAATTGGTAGATGTAGCAACCGAATGTTTTCTGTGCCCACAAACTTCTTGAGTAGATTGTCTTTTTTTTCAAGGTTTTAAGTTTCTATAACTGAGGTAATTCTTGATCAAAGTTGATCTCTTGTTTACGTATCTCATTCTGACAAACTGGAAACGTAAGAATCTAGTGCTACAGGTGGTACTGTCAAATTGCTATGATTTAAGAACTGTTGAAACAATTTATTCTCTTAACAGCTGCATTAAAATTTTCAAAAATTTTCCTTGATATGCACAGAATCAGCGAGAGGTAATGAAACATAACAGTCTTTAATTTAATTTTAGAAGATCCTATAAATAATCTTTATTCATTTAGTTTCTTTTTAGAGTTGACAAAATTTCTTCGCTCTTTTTATTGCTCTCATTGCCAACAAGTTTGTTTTTATTGAGTTTGAAGCCAGGTTGTTCAGCTTTTCTCTTTGCAACCACATCATTTAGCTCTGTTATTATTAGATATATTCTAACATAATATAAAATTTCTGTTGGTTCAGAAAATTTAGTCGTTAAAAATTAAATTTCCTTAAATATTGAATGTTGACATTTAAAACTCCGGTAGCTACGGGTAAAAAACACAAAAAAAAGATCCTTCATTGTTGATATTACGGCTACTCTCGGCATATCAGATCATTTTTTCGTCCTTGATTAAAACAAGTGTCGAAGCGTTTCTGATGCAGCTGTTTTATTCCGAGCCGAAATTATCAAAGACAACAGTGCTTAAAGGGTAAGAGCTTTTTACAATTTTTTTGTAACTCTGTATAATATAATACCTAAAATATAAATTTAAATATTTTAGGGATAACATTGTATATAATATTTCAGAGCTAAGAAAATGAAAACAAATAGAAGTGTTATTATTACAGAGGTCATCCGTTAGATCCCTGCAAAACACCGTGCCTTAATCCCTAACGGACCTTCCGCATTTCGCTTAGATTCATTGCGGTAATCCTCTCACGCGTGGACCGCCCATCCTTTTCCCGCAAAGGTTCACCCCTTTTGCCGTGAGCACGTTGAACAATATGCGTGCTGTGGTAAGATTATATGTCGTTTTAATCTAACGGGTGAGGTTATTGTATCATAGACCGTTGCACACCTCGATAATTGATTAATGATCATTAATGCATAGCATTTTAATTTTTACTAGGTCTGCCTTTGTTTGTCCGCGTTTGGAGTATCATTTCCCAATGCAAATGAACCGTACCCCGGCGCTCGATAACTACTTCATAAATTCGAAAGTCGTGTAGCGTGATTAATTATGGTATACACGTCAGTGTTCGGTTGATGTATACTGCACTTTATCAAACAATAATATTTCATGTGGGTGACACGGTATTGACTTTTAAAAAATACGTTTATTATGCAACCTCTGTTTTGTGAATAATGCAAAACGTGAGGTACCTATATAGGAATTTTTGAATTTAAATGTAAAATGAAATAATATTGGAATACTCACAATAACAATTTGCAATAAGGGTGTATTGGAAAAGTTTAAATATTAATGGTTCAGATGTAACGGGACGCGATATTTCACATTATTTTATCTTTTAATCGCATTAACCTGATAAGGGAAACAGGTATTTATTAAATATAGTAAAGAATGTTATTTATATTTTAAGTAATGAAATGCACCTATACCTATTGGCATATATTCCGCGACTGTATATAATTTTCCTAGGTTAAACGGTCATATATTCATAATAGTTTGAAATTGTAATAGTTTTAACGGACAACGGTAAAACATGTGACTTATGGTGAAGATCATACGTGTGTAGGAATTCGCATCGCTTCCTCCGCTTTAAAAACACTTTTCGCTAGACCGCCGGACAGTGTAGTTCGCTTCGCAGTTACCTATACATCTTTGTCAGTTTAGGGCCAGTTAGTGGTCTTATCTATTATATTTGTTCTAATAATCAGTATTAAAAGGGCGTGTTTACGGGGATAGCCCGCACGTAGTCATTAAATAGAATACTGATCAGAAGCAAACAAGAAAGGGCACGCCCAAAGTCCATAGACAAAGCGAAGGGAGAAGCGGACATCTTGGCGGAACGAACCAGCGCTAGTGTACGCGAAGAGCGAAGAACACGTAAAGGTATTTGGCCAACAAATTATTATATGTTACAAATACGAGCTCGTAAGAAATAAAGTTATTTGTTTTAAATGCAAATAGATTTCGCGTTTGTTGTGGTTAAATTCATTATCATATATTTCCGTTATAATTCTTTAGGTCTTAAGCGCGTATGTATTAATATTAAGATTAAGACAGATGCAATTAATATTAAGATTTCATTTAATATTTTCTAATTCTTGTATCCATATATTCAGTCATTTTATTTAATACATTTGTTATTCGTTCATTTGTTGCATTTTCATTTGTTCAGTACCAAGTAAGATTGCATATGTTTTGTGTTATTAATTATTGTCAAAATATTCTAAATCCTCCATTTACCGCACGCATCTGAGAACGTGTAAAGAAAGAGAGTTTGTAAAGTAAGTATTTGTTTTCTTTATTACGTTAGAGCGATTGCGACCGACATTTTGCTAGTCAGGGGAATTAATTTCTATATTTCGGTATTAGTAACGTCCGTCGTTGTGGGTTCACAGGGGACTTATTAATATGCCGTGGCGCCCAAAAGAGATTTTAAACACATATTAGCACAATTTAAAGTCCGTCAAGTCATTGACAAAAAACAAGACAAGCAGAATGCTCAGAATCGAGCCCTGTGGTACTCTTTATCTTATTGGTTTCAGTTCCGATATCTCTTGTTTTCATCTTATGATTTCACTAATTTTCAATAAAATGTTGTGATTGACTATATACAGAAAGCTTTGCTGAGAACACTTGTTAATAAAATGCTTTGTCAAGTACACATATAATACTAACTAAACTTAGGTTGTAATATCTGTTGACATCGGTGGGGGTGGTTTTTTGAATAGATTTAAAAGTGAGGAGTTGGATATGTCTAACTGGTTATTTAATAATAAGTTTGTGTTTTTGAATTTGTTGATTTCTAAACATTAAATTATTTAAAAGGACACTTTTATTTTGTGTATGCAATATTTTAAAATTGTCGTTGAAATCGTGTTCACATTCTAACCAGTGTTTAATAATGAGAGTCGGTTTTTTTATTTTGAAAAGATCTCCTGTGTTCTTTAATTCTTGTATTAAAAGATCAACCTGTTTGGCCTATATAGAATTTTTGGCAACTCCCACAGTTTAACTCATAGACTCCCAACATTTCACTTTCTTCCTTTATTATTTTTGATGATCTTACCTACGGTGTTATTGGTTTTAAATGAAATGTCTATGTTTAGTTTCCTTTTTAACATTTTGCTAATTCCCTTAGAAACCGGGCCTAACAACATGTTAGTTCCCCTATCTCCTGTCACATGCGTCAGTAATTGTTTCTATTACGTCTAATATTCCCATTACGATCGATTTACTTTTCCTGTAGCCATACTGCTTATCTGATATGTATTTGTATTTTTCTCGATAATAGAACAACCTCTGGTTGTCTACAGATGCCAGCAGTGTCATGAATAATGTTTTTGTGTGATGGGACTCCAGAGTAATGACGGAAGCAATGGCCAGTCAAAAGTACCTTTACAACCTCTTAAACGTTTTCTCTAAATTATTTTCCTGATAATCTTGGCTATTTTATAGAAGAGCATGGGTAGTGTTTCCATCAGAATATTAAAAATGTAGGAAAAATACAAATACTGCATTTTGAAGGTAATATTCGGAATATGCAAACGAACACTTCCGACACACCTCTTCAAAAAATTAGAGTAGTTACAAACTATACGACATAGGTAATTGACATAAAAATGTAAACGAAGACCTTAATGTACCCTGTTGTATGTGCTTCTAAATCGAAATTTATCGCTAAACTGCGAAACGAAAATTCTGAGAAATGTATTTCTTCTAAGCAGATGTGCGAAACTAAAATTTTGTATACTGATGTGCAGGACATCCTGTATAGGGCACAGATGCGAGTTTTTTTGCATTTCACACTGTTTGTTATTTTCATATGTGATGTCTGATATGTAGATAGATATCGTTTACATTACTTGTCAGCGACTGTTCTGGCATCTCATTGTAAACTGTAGACAGAATTCAGACGTGGCTCGTAAAATACGCAATGCGTTATTACTATTTAGTATATTTTAATTATTGTAGTTTAATAAGTTTTCTAAATATATTATTATATATATTATATTATATTATAGAAAATCACCTGACTTGCAATTCCACATTTACTCTTTTCAACAAAATTTTCTCAGGTGTTTTGTTTCGTTTCGAGCGTTTAAAAATTGTTGGTTTGATCTTTTATTGTTTGTAATAAAATACATTCCACATTTAGAACATGTATTTTGCAGGATAATTTTTCTTTGAGCTTGGTTTGTATCCAGAATTGTATTGTATTATATTGAGGAAAACTCTGTCAAGGTTTGACTTCTCTTTATAGCAACTTAGCAATCTATTATTATTACGTCCTGTTCCAATATTCTTAAAAAATCATAGGATTGATTTAGATACCGTGGGTTAGATCTCCCCGGGTTCTGAAGTCGCCTGGTTTAGATCGTAAAACTTTTGTTGAGCAATTCACAAAGTCGGTATATTTTGATTTACTTTCCAAGTCTTTTTTTGGAGATCATATTTTAGAGGGCTGAATCAGAAGTTCCGTAAATACTGATTTTTGTGTGTCTTTCCAAGCTTATTGCTTATCGAGACTATCGATTGCAGTGTTTGCTGGATTAAATAGAGTTGCCCTGTTAATTATGGTCCAACAGCGAATGGCAGGTGAACCGGAGCTTCCAATCTAACAAAACGCATATTAGTTCACTGTCTTATAATTTTGTTTGACATATTATTTTTTTTAGACTTGAAGTGCCTGACAATCCGTATTCGGAATACAAGATAGGATCAACATCTTTTATCTCCATCAGCTAGAAATCCAATTTCCAATCATATGAGACTCGATAGTATTTTAAACTAACTATTCCAGATTTCGCCTGAATAAATAGCAAGAACATCCTTAAAGTCCTACGCTTTTCCATTATTAGGTGCGCTGTTAAGGCAACAATACATCAAAAAAATCTATTCCACAAGTATTATCACTCTTAATTTTTGTAATTAACCTCATTAGATTCTCCATATTTTTCCTAAATTTATTGAATCAAATACTTTAGTCGTATCAAAATAACAGATGTAAAGATCTTTCTTCAGTTTCTGTCCCCATTGTTTCACCATTTTTTTTTAAACTGTGGGCCAGATGTATTATTCCCTGTTATGTAATGCTACAGCCTTTTACTACAGCCGCAGTAATTGAAATAAAAATTTTTAGAGGGCTGTAATTCTATCCAACTACTATCCACTCTGAATACAACATATCTGACTTCCTATTCGTGGAATTAATACAATTATTCCACAAATTCAATCTATGCTTTGAAATCGGGTACCTAAACACCCTAATGAATAGTAAGCCATATTATACAATTGTGGTTAATTCCAATTACGAAGATGAATTTGAGTGTAATGCCTGCCATTTTCCGAAGGTGCACCTTTTGTAGTTGGCTTACTTGTTTATATGAATGCGTTTAAATTCTGCGTACTATTAGATATATTGGTAGTCGCTTTGTAAACGAGGATGTTACACAATTGTGAAATTTTCGTTGTATAGGTTAACAAACAATACATATACACGTATGTACCTCAATACATCAATATGTAAATTAGACCGCTTGTTTTGTTGTACACTATGTAAATATAATCACCCACTTGTTAGTCCCTATTTATGTGGTAAAATATCGAGTGTATTATCTGCCGATTATATTGTTGAAATATGTTCGGGCTAAACATATTTGCCTGGTACTGAAAAATCTTGCAGACTATTTTGTGTTCAATACAGAAACATAAACACAAAACAGAAACGTATAAATAAAACAACAGCATTTAATCATATAGATATGGCCTTAAAATGTTTATCTAGTTATATGTACTTAATAATAAAAAAACCTATACATTTTGTACACACTTTTAGGTAAATTGTCAAATTGTCAAGTTGACTAATGCATTAAAATGATACGAACGCTTTAGGCCATTTTAAAATTACAAATTACATTTTGGCGGTGTCATCGTTGTGTTAAGATTTGCAGTAATTTTGCGGGTATTAATACATTAGTTTTCTAGATTAGAAAATTAATCTTATTTGCTACTTTTTTACAAATAATTGCTTGTTAAGTACAAAAATATGTTTTCAAGAAACAAAAATTATTACTTATTGTGGAGTAGTTAAAAACAATTTGTGTTTCCTCCCCTAGTATCATATAACCATCAACATTATCAAATTGATTTGTCATAGGTAATGAGTTTTTAGATTTAGATGGTCGTTCACAAGTCGGTGTTAAAGTTTAGTTAGTTATTTGGTCCTGCTATATATCTCCTTATTCAATGGCTGGTTTAATTTTTATAAGAGTAGCTGTTATGTAAGACTTAATTGTATTGTACTTGCAATATTCCATTTCATAGGTCCCTAAAACATCTGGTAAATCTCTTCCATCCTTACATATATCGCCATCAAACTCAGTCTGTTTGCAGGCGGTGGTACGAGGGAGCGTTTTTATATTCGCGGAATGAGCGGGTTGTATGGGGGTGATTAGGCGCATTGGGGGCGTGGCCTGTGCAGCGACTCATAATTAGTATAAATACGAAGTTTCATTGTTATTAGACAGTTAGTCTTTGAGCTATCGTCAACCAAGTAACATAACAGGAGTGAAAAGTGAAATATGGAAAAAAATCGAATATCGTGCCGTTATAAAGTTCCTTACCAGTCATGGAAAATCAGTCGCGACCATAATGAATGAGATGTCATTAGTTTACGGCGACTCTTGTCCAGGAAAAACCATGGTGTACAAGTGGCATAGTTTATTTAAACAAGGAAGGGAATCCCTTGAAGACGACCCGAGCTGGGAAACTCATGGCAACGGTATTTTGGGACTCGGAAGGAATATTGTTGATTGATTATAAAGATAAAGGTGTTTCTATAACCGGAGAATATTACGCTTCAATATTAGAGCGACTAAAAGAAGCCATTAAAGAGAAAAGACAGGGAAAATTGACGAAAGGTGTGCTGCTTTTGCACGACAATGCGGCGGTCCATAAGAGCCGCGTTGCGTTAGCTGCCCTGCATAAGGTGGGCTTCGAAATTGTGAATCACCCACCCTACAGCCCAGACCTGGCCCCGAGTGATTATTACCTGTTTCCGAAAATGAAAAAAGAACTGCGGGGTAAAAAAATTACTGCCGATGATGAAGTCAAGGAGGCAGTTTCGGCGTATTTTGCAGATAAAGAGAAATCATTTTTTTATGAGGGTATAAATAAATTAATTGAAAGATGTGAAAAATGTATTCATCTTGCAGGTGAATATATTGAAAAAGAAAAATAATTTGGTTTTTTTATTCCCACCCCTTATCCCCCATTCCGCGAATATAAAAACGCTCCCTCGTATGTACACGGGCATCAATGCAATCAGTCAGGAGTAAATTTTTAATCTCTTCCAATACAGATATAAGTTGAGCAGTTGACAGAACTGTTTTGTTTTTCCACGACATCATCCATACCAAACTGCATCAATAAAAATTGTTTTTTTTTGCGATTTAAACGTTTAACTAATTCTTCAATATAAATAATCGCACAAGAGTGAATAACCGACTAAATAATATCTGTGAATGTACTGAATAACTGAATAGAAAAAATTCAATAATCATTGCCTCCCTTCGATCATGGGAAGATGTCGCAACATATTGGCACCTTCTTGTTGGCAATCCCAACATTTCCTAGATGCAATATTAACACAGTGACTACTGCAGTTTAGGGTTTTGCTATATACTCCCATAAGGATGCAATGTTTATCATGCAGAAAAATTAGACCATGGAGGACTCAGGTAGCGCGTTTTTGTTGAAACAGTATTTGGTATTTGTACCTCCTCATTATACACTTATTTTTGTCAATATTTAAAATAGGTTCCAAATAATGTTGAAAATTTTGCTGGTCTTTAAATGGAATATGAGGATAATTGATCTGATCTTCAGCGCTACCTACAAGTAAATTAATTATCTTCGTCCCGAAGGAAAATAAATGGGTACCTGTTATCCTTTGCTTTTAGATCCAAGTAATTGGCAACATACATATAGGGTGGTGCAACCAAGGACTATTATAATTAAACTGAAAAATTTCGAAACCATTCGGTATTAAAATATTACAATCTATTCTGCTAACTACTATAAACAATTTGATATAACTTTAGTTGGGTCTAAAACCTTACGGAGTTACGTAGAGAAAAACGATTAAAATTGAAAAAGGGCTCCAATGTCGTTCATTTTTTTATAAGTACTGGAACTGAATAATAAAAAAACTAAGTGTATTTTTTTTCGCTACATACTTTTAATATACCAAAGAAAGGAAAAGAGTGAGGAAGAATCATTTTTATTAAAATAAACAAAATGCAAATTTAAGAAGAGAAAATAAAAATAGAGATAAAGGAAATACTGTTACATAATTTGTAGGCCTTATTATTTGTGCTGAGTGTACATACTTTGTTAACATAGCTTAATATAGGTGAACCTATAACAAACGTGGTAATAATGTGTAATTTGCAAACCACATTATAGACATGAGAATTACGTTTTAATCTTATTAGTCACATATTCCTATGCCAACAATAGCGTAAGAGCTTTAACAAATTGCAGTCATCATATTTCCCAAAAGAATTTAGTATTGACTAAATTACTCTACTAAAATTTTACGGCGAAATAAAAGTTGCTTGCGACAAACAAAGTGCTTACTTTGTACATTTACAGTCAGTAGAACCACTAAAATCAAGTTGTGAAACGTTAGTGCATTACTTTATTTTTACTTTTTACTATCCAGAATTTGTTAAAATTTTGTCTTTCAACGTGCACTTTTCTATGTAGGTTGTTTACAGCGTTACCGATATTCTTGCTAACTTTAAAGCATCGCAAATCTAGCGATAAACACGTCTAGAGCAGGCCAGCGTTTTAACTCGAAATCGTTATCGTCCTTGATCTGTCATTCTAAATTTCTAATCGGAACTTTGTTACAACGTTTTAAAGTGGCGAATTTCGTGCGAAACGATTATATTTATCGTTACTTGTGCTTTTACTTAACGTTTTCAGATACATCTTACGAAATGTTCTCGTTTTAATGAAGGTATTCCGTTTACGTAGAAATTAATGAAAACGAAACGAATTAATACTGCAGGGACGCGGAAAAGGTTTTTACCTTCCCGAGCTAATTATTTTTTTGCATGTAATTAGTTGGCATGCACGACATTAACGTGGCAAACACGAAACGTTTAAGTCACGAATGGAATGAAGCTTCAGGTAATAATGAAGAACAAAGCTCCTTTATTACTTCGCGTTGAAAGAAAAAGTACAAGTGCAAACAAATTTTTGAGGTAGAAGGTATTGTTCTGAGTTTCAGGAGTATTTGCTACGTTCTTTTGTTTGCTTCAAAAATTTAAATTATTATGTAATTATTTTTTATTTTTCTAGAGTTTTTTAAACAATATATGCTGGTTTTTTAGAGAAATGCTTGCTGCAAGGTTATATGAGATGAGAAAAGAGAACAACTTACGATTACATTGATCGAAAATATTTCCACACTCCAACTCCCTTAAATGTCGTTCATCACATCATCATTTATATATATACGTTGTGGCTGATCTAATACTAGTTCAGATATCAAATTTTTGTTTACCCCGTAACTAACGAACGTCTATCATTCAAGTCTATTCTTAGCCCGAAAAAATAATGAGATATCGGTAAACTCTCAGCAAACCTAGTGCACACACTTCACATGTGCTTATTAGAGGGGCTATGGGAGGAATGCTTTTCATATAGAATCCTTGGACCTTTTTTGCTTTAATATCGGATAATTAAATAATTTGACAAACAATATCTTCATCATACTACGTATATACATTGATAGGGGAATGTAGTGGGGAATGATACACTGAATATGACGATCAGGAAAATATACCAATCCAATATACTTTAGAAACATGTGTCATTCGTTTATGTGAGTTGTACCTAATCTGTCAAGTGTGTAAAATTATGGATATAGTCTCACACACAAGAGGTAAATGTATGGGTTGGGATATTAGGTAATAATATCGTTGGCCCGTTTTTTATTGATGGCATGTTGACTACACAGAAATATTTAGATCTACTACAACACAATATTATTCCTTTTATACGTGGAATACCTAACGTTGTAATGGAACACGTTTGGTATCAACAAGATGGATGCCCTGCCCATACAAGCAGGATTGTGCAGCAACATCTAAGGAATGCATTTGTGGACCAAATGATTTCAAAAGGAGGCACAATCCATTGGCCTGCCAGATCTCCTGATTTGGCACCAAATGACTTTTTTCTGTGGGGTAACTTAAAGTCACAAATATACGGCTTCCATGAACAACGAGCAACTAATTTAGACGAATTAATTCTGAATTATGAATATGGCGGCTGTTGGAAAAATTTTGAGGCCTGCATTATGAAATGCCCTGATTGAAACACAGCTCCTATGGATAGTAGCGTTGTCCTCAGCAAACAGCACACCACGTCTGGATTTCCCTCTCCGTTTTTCTTTGATGGGATCAGGCAGCAGAAATTAAAGCAGCATGATATTGTGCAGTTATAGTCTGACCAACTGGTAAAAAGTCTATAAGCATAATTCCTTCGGCATCCCAAAAAACTGTTTCGAGAGGGTGGTGAATCCTTGTGCCTGCACTTCATGTTCTGCATGTTTGATTCAGGATCATAATGGTGAACTCAGGATTCGTCCACAGTAACGAATATTACTAGGAAATGTTCAGTATCTCGCTTAATGTAGGCCAAATTCGTCTCTGAAGTGGGTCAACATTTTTAGTACCCATTGTGCAGCCACGTTTTTGAGACATAATTTTTTAGATAAAATGGTTTCTGCACTATCTATTGAAAAGCCGCAAGTCTGAGCTATAAATTTCACAGTAATTCGTCTATTTTTCAGGGCTATGTTATGAACTAGATCAATGTTTTCTTTGGAAAATCGCCCAGCACTAACACATTGCGCATTCCCCGGTGCCGAGGGGCAGAGGGCTGAATCCTTTGCCCAATTCTTCACAACCTGATATGAAGCTGTAGATTCACCTAATTCTTATACTATATCCCTACGAATTTCTTGCAGTGATCAACCTCTCTTGCAGACATTTGATCACCGCTCTCATCTCGAATTTGTCAATTTCGGAATGTGATTTAACGCAATTAATTGACAATTAGATTACATTAGTGATGATTATGAAAATCGACGCCATCTATGTCAGAGACAATAATATTTGAACTACCCTCGTAGTAGAACAACGCAATACATTGTTAAAATCGGAACGCATACGGTTAATAAAACCACACCTCATTGCAGTTTACTGGACAGGATACAATGGAATTAATCTGAGGAAGAGATGCAAAATAAACATTATCTACCGGCTTCTGGTGATTCCATATATTCAGTATTTGCAATGTGTCTTCGTTAAAAATGACAAAACTCTACGACAACGTTTCATCGCAACATAATTGCCAACCAACCACTTCAAACGAAAATGCAAATATCTGACATCATAATTCGAATATTTAATTCCTTTATTTGGCCACTATCGTGCTAACGAAATGATTCATAAACAGTTTCAATAAGAAATAGGAGTAATTGGTATATATTGGAAATTTTAATTATAATTTTTCTTTAGGCCAAGTTTAAAATTATAAATTAAGTCTAAAGGGAATTAGTCAAAATGCAACTACCCTATTCAGTTTCAAGTAGTGACACTCCTATTCGAGCTTTAATTATTAATATTAACATCAACTAGTAGACTAAAAGCATTATAAATTCATAACAAGTTATGCAAACAGTGCACTTAATGCGAATTTTCAACCTGACTGTCTTGCATTCTAATACAGTGAACTGGAAACTTTGTAACGAGCGCTGAGCTTGAAAATTTCCAACGCGTACGGTCTGCAGGCTTTACGGATAGTAAAAGCACTTACACATTAATAATGTATACGGTAATAACTTCCGCCTAAATTTTGTCACGTCGTTATTCTATAATATATTAGATCGCTTGGTTATATTAATAATTTGGCTCTACTCTAAGATATGAATTATTATAAGTATATGTATAATTGCTTAAAAATATGATCGTTACAAGGGAAATGTATGTAACTGGTTTGCCGTTTATTTCTAGTTACTTTACCGCAAAAAGTGTATCCAGCTACTGAAAACTTTTCCAGTGCCAACTTGAGATTTTTTCCACATCTTAAGAGGAATGTTAGGTAAGTTTGAAGGTAATAAATGAGATATATTGTTCCGGGATTACGGTAGTTTTGAAATATATAAACGTAATTTTAAAACAATTAAGTCGCTACTCTGATAATTAGATGATACTAATTTAACTTAAAATTATAAATAAATTGATTTAAACATAGCGTACGCTTTCATTATATCTATCTATCATGCATCATAGAACCAGGGGACGAGTTAATTGAACGAATTAATAATTTCGCAGTTGTAATTAGAAACAGTGACCATACATTGGACTACACGCGCAAGACAAACTGGCCAACTGATATTCTTGGAGAAAATTTAATTATTTATGTCTATTGCAAAATATGACATCATCAAATCAAGATTTTGAGGAGCTGATGTTTCGCGTTCATTATTTGGTACGTTTAGAATTAGTGCGATTAGAAATCGGGCATAGTTTTATTGGATATTTGGTCTAGTTTAACATCTAAACATATTTTTGAAATATTGTGGTTTTGTTCTACTTTGGACTTGTTGCCGGCAAATTGATCAGATAATATGAGACTTCATTAGATGATCAGACATACAGACTTTAAGAAATGTGTGGAAAGTGCAAGACTTTATTTTAATATAACAAAAATATAACCGTAGTCCATATAATCTATGGACACCGAAGCTAACACCAAATAAAATATAAATATAAAGATTTGTTAAAAAATATATATATCTACAGTGTCAGTCATCATCATCTCAAGGCATTAAAACTTTTAATTACAACGGAAATTGAAAAAAAATCTTTAAAAACGCTATTTCAAATTCTGCTCACTATATCGAAAATACTGTGCCTCATAACACGTAGGCTTTTTTATAATGGAAAGCAGAAGTCATACTGGTCACATGCAACAACGAGACGAAAAGATTTATGGTAACTATGGAAGAATAACGGTAACAAAGACTAGTGGATACAAAAGATTACAATTAGTACGATTTTACGAATCCGTGAGGAACACACGATTATAAACCAAAATAGCAACTAAAAAAGTTTTTATATATTCCTAAACGCCTGCTTGCAAGAAGTTCACCATACTAGACGCAAGTAAAATCTGACCGTCTGCCGTTTTCTGTGAAAGAAATATCGACTTCTATTGTCTAATTCCATATCATATCCTTGAACAGAATTGAATTGAATTGAAGTAAAGTATAGCATGCTTTGACTAATCTGCAACATGACATCGTGGAAACTTAAGTTAGGCTTCTAAAGAAGACATATAACGTTAATTTATATTCTAAAATCTTGTGCTAATTACAGATAACATCGACAAGCCAGACTTCTTATTACTTCTGTGCTTGTGAACCGACTTAAGATGTTGTCTTTCCGTTCATTTACCAAAGATTTTGGAAAACAATAGAGACCAAATTCGGAAAGAAGGTATCAGAGTTTCATTTCTATAGTCCTTGACTAGGAAGCCAGAACTAAGAGTATGCCACCACTAAGGTTTGGTATAGCGTTAATGGCATCACACTCACCAACTGGGGTATAAAATGCAGAATTTGAAGATGCACGTGAACATTTGGCTCAAGAAACTGGCGGGACTTTGATTGCACTAGCCGACATGATTTTTATAACTGACTTAACAATCCACAATTGAAGAACTGAAATTAAAAAATTGTAACAAGCTCGAGTATATTCGCGACTACTCCCTGAAGGGCCCTGGGTGAAGGTGCCTAATGTCGCTTAAAGTTCATTTTTTGCAGTCACATTTGGATTTGTTTCCTGCTAACTTGCGAAAAATGAGTGACTAACAAGGAGGAAAGATTATATCAAGATATTGCAGAAATGGAAAAACAATATTAGACTAGGTAAGATCCCGAGATAATAGAAGATTATTGTTGGTTTCTCATTACAGAAGGCAACAAGAAATAACATTAGACATTGTAGAATTTCTTATATCAAAGATTTTTTCCTTATCCATCTTTTTTAGTTGTGTTGCTATTCAACGTTCATCGTTTCAAATTAATGTATATGACAGTTAATGGAAGTTAGATTAACATCATTTTTTGATCAGTGATTTGTTTATAAACCCTTAAAGTATAAGTTTTTTACAAGGAAGTAGTTAATAAATAAATGTTATTGAAGCAGAGAACGACTTTAAATGTGGATCTTTTTCATATCAGCTGTCTCAAAACCAAATTTCATTACAATTGTTTCAAATAAATAAGAGGCAGAAGGTTAAGTATCAAGTTTGGAATTAGTACGTCCATCTCATACCATGGCTATTTCCATTCGTAAAATAAACACTGGCGTTGAAGACTATAATAAATTCATCCAATTTAATGTACCGAAATATTTGTGTCTAACCTAGTACTAATATACAATTTAAGTCGAGGTAATTTTCGCAAATATAGAGCTCCAGATCTAAAATAACTTTGTGCATTATTACAAAATACGTCTCTCCTGCAAAAGTTGTTTTTGAAGATATAAATTATGTTTACGTACAGTATTATATTTGTCGACATGTAGGAAGGTGTATTGAACTTTCAGCATCCTGTACCTCACGCTAAAGTCGAAGTTTACTAGCAATCTATTTCCTGACATATCACATGCTTAGTAGTAAGATTATATAATGAATATTCTAAAACAGG
Organism: Holotrichia oblita; assembly: GCA_023690525.1. Taxonomy (NCBI): domain Eukaryota; kingdom Metazoa; phylum Arthropoda; class Insecta; order Coleoptera; family Scarabaeidae; genus Holotrichia; species Holotrichia oblita. Next base: position 116,685,971 of record CM043019.1, read on the forward strand.
TGCAGGTTAAAGTTGGTGTCATACTCACTCTGCAAAAAAATGGTGTTTTAACTACTTTTTATTTTTTTTTATTGTGATAAAGTGTTGGCAATTTTAAATTTGTAATGATGGAGTAAACTAGAAAAAGATGCGACTAGCTACCTAAATATAGTACGCGATCTCTGCAAATAAATATTTCAAAAACTGAATTTGTAGAAAGACACCTATTAGTCGCGCGTAACTCGCGAAAACTTTAAACAACAAACCATACCTGAGGTTGAATTAAATAAGAATAAAAAAGGAAGAAAACACTTTCATGAGCTATTTTGCATGTGATGCGATGATATTATAGCGCACGTATCGCCCGTGAAATGTTTGTAGTTAAACGGGATTACCTACCTAACTCATCGCGCACTTTTTATTTTTTCGCGGCGAGTTTACTACGACGACGAACGTTTCGTCGCCGCGGGCATCCCGACGCCGAACTTGCGGTTATTTCCGTCTGCAGCCGGAGCTGTACTGAACAACTCGCGGTGTGGTGGTGAGAGCGCGCGTAAAAGCCTTCTCGAAATTCGTCGCGACGCAACTCCGATCTCGACATACGTTCTACAGTACGTTACGTACGGCGTCTGTTACCTGGTGGTCGGTGTACAACCATGGCCAAAAACCGGCAAGGTACTGCACTGCTAAACCATAGAAAGATTCGTTAACACTAATATTCACTTATTTGATTTACAAAGGAAGCTGTTCATGTCGTGAACACTGTTCAAAATAAAATTAGAAATATTCATACAGCCCACCGTATGTTTCTTACATATGATCTTGAAGCTTCAGCAATCTTTACAACAATAACAACTGCAACCTCAGTAGTTCAACTGCTTATGAATACATAGCACGTTAAAAATAAACACTAATATGGACAAATTCAGCAAATTCAACTGACAATGAGAGTTGATCGTCCATCTTCGTTCTAATATAAAGAAATCCACCGCTGAGTTTAAACGTGGTCGTACACTTCTTGAAGATGATCCACGTGATGGACGGCACCGTCGGCAAGGATACGGTACATGTTACACGAACAATTATATATGAAAAAGTCATGTGTAAGATGGGTGCCACATTAGTTACATGCCGATCAAAAAAGACAGCGAATTTCTCAGCAATGTTCAGATCGTTTTAGAAAGAATCTAACCGATTTTATGCGCCAGTTTATTAGCGTGGATGAATTTGTCCATAACTTCACAGCTGAGATGAAACACCAGCCAAAGCAGTGGATGCAGCAACCGATAGTTCTGCTCCAAACAAAGCGAAATAAATTTCATCTGCCAGAAATGTCATGGCTAGCGTTTTCTGGGATGTAGAAGGAATTGATTACCATGAAAAGATAAAACAATAACTGGCAAATACTATGCATATCTTCTTGACCAGCTAGATGAAAACATTCGTGAGATCAGGATTTGACTGCAAAAAAAATCTTGTTCCATCGGGACAATGCACCTGTCTACAAAACTGCTTTAGCAAGGAAAACATTTAGGGATTTGAAGTACGAATTGTGGGAACATCCACCCTAGTCGGCAGATTTGACTCCCTCTAACTATCACCTATTCCCAAATCTAAAGAAATTTGTGGCTGGAAAACGAAGAGATGATTGCAACTGTAAATGGATATTTTGCAGACCTTAATCGACTTCAGATTATTAATTTAGAAAAACGTTAAAAGTGGATTTTTTATACTAAATAATTTTTTTACAAAGAATACAGTTTTCACTATGCCAATAAGTTCAAAAGTAGTACATGATTTTTATATTTTACGCATGAGTCATAGATTATTTAAATTAAGTCCCACTCTCAAGTTCTCAACCAATCAATGTATAAACCATACGTCGCAATTACAGTCATCCAGTCAAAGCAACAGTAATAAACTTATGCAGCTCATAGTGGCAAAAATTAATTTGCGTGTAAAAGTGTTCAAAACACAGATTTTGCTTACATCACGAACAGCGCGCAATAGCACGTTTATTATAAATACTACACAAGGGTGTAGTATTTATAATGTGTGCATCTTTGTTAAAACAAAACCCTACCGGATTTCTAAAGCAGCCAGGTCTTTCCTCATCGTATCCACTCTTATACCACGTGTACTTGAATACGTCGAAAAAGCTTGGAGAAGAAATTTTATTATGAGTTAGGGATTGCAACTTAATAATATTATTTCTCTGATGTAAATCTATGTCATAGTTCATAAGAATCACTATATCCGAAAAAGTTCTAACAAAATTTTTCCACAGTCTAAAACCACATATGTACATCTAGAGGTTGTACCATCGCTGTCGTTTTTTTTGTCGAGATAAAAACATCCGTTAGCCCGTTATGGGGTACCCCATCTCCCGGTATGAACTTTTTGCGAAAATGGATGGCATTATCCTTGTGGCCGTATAATATGCTGCAAATTATATTAAGAAGGAAATTTAATATCTCTCATAGTTTAGGAAATATTTGCAGAAATTAAAAAATCGTCCAAACGTTAGAGCCAAAATCGGGCGTTGTCGCCGAAACAGAAAAATACGTGTTTCTTATATTATTAAGGTACTCTTCCGATCTATAAAGTTTTATCGAAATCGGGGTGTGAGAATTGTCGGTGTTCCCTTGTTAGTGACTAAATATGTAAATTAGTATTTGTACAGAAATAATATCGAACCATTATGACATAATTTGCGGGGAAAAAATGTTTACTTGTTGAATATTTCTTGGATTTGGTAAGCTGGAATTTGTTTGTTGTTTTTGACAGCGCCATTCCTAACTCTTTTGGCACATTGTGCAAAATAAAATTTACCCTCTCCCTCTCCCTCCCTCTTTCCTTCACCTTACATAACCAGCTCTCAATCATTATTCTATTTGATTTAATATCCTTTTTTGCTCCTCCGTGCCGCCCTCCTGATTTTGCCGTTCCGTGCAAGTGCACGTTCTGTCCCCCCTCACCGAACGGCACTGGTTTTGAACTAAAATAGTTGTCAGTACGAGACAAAAGGAGATGAGAGAAGAGCCAGATAAATGTTTCACTGTTGCTTAAACTTACCGTAAAGGCAAGCTCGCCCATAAGACAGACCTATTATGCTCCCATGCCGTTTTAGTCTCCTTAATCAGGTTGCACTCGAACAAAGAAGCCCGCAACCTGGTCGAGAGTTAGTTTACTTACGCCTCTCCCTATCCACCGTCGAGCAGTCGGCAAGCAGATAGACTGGAGTTTTCTCCGCATTCCCACAGTTTCTGCACAGGGGAGAGTTTGCTATGCCATGCGGTGAAAGCGTTTAATCAGTGCGCGGTGACCCGCTAAGATCCCTGTGAATAATCTCAGCCTGTCACTGCTCATAGAAACTGCATTGCGCAGTCTTTTCTCAAATGGGCGGATGCCGAGAGTTTTACAGTGTCTCATGCCGGCAAGTCCATTCCAGTTGGAGCAAAGCCTAGCACCATTTCGGATCTGACAAAGGCTTTGATGCTGCCATAGAAATTCTCAGATGTAGGTTCTGGACGCACGAGTGATCGTTCGCTGGCACCTTTAGCTAGTTTGTTAGCCATTTCATTGCTTCTGATTCCAAAGTGATTTGGTACCCATCTCAGCGTGGTGTTGTGATGTTCAGCCAGTTTTACAGTCCTATGGCAGTGTAATACTACTTTGTCCAAACTTACGTACTTATGTACTAATCTACTACTATAAATGTATATAGAGTGGTACCCTACAGTTATACATAGATCCCCAAACGAATTGAATTTTTCTAGCCCCAAAAAGCATTGTTTAGGAGTTTATCTACCCTGAAGGATATTAGCCTAATGTCCAGTTTTCTAGATATGATTTTACAATATCGTTGAATAGTTTGCCAGGAGGAATTAACATTGGCAGCACAAACTGATCCGAATATAAAAGCTTTTACTATTATCGCCAGATCCTAATATTCCCATTTTTAAGAAACGAGCTGTTTTAGCAGCATTGAATATTCGTAAAGAAATTGAATATGGATATCTCATTCAACCATCCCTAAATCTTATACTGTGAATCAACAGCCCTACCTTTTAGTATGACTTCATCAGGAATCAGGAACGACTTCGTCTTTAGCTATGTAATGTGTCACTCTTCCACCGCTTCCATATATTAAATTTCACACACATAAAAATATAGTGTTACTGATCTTTAAGTCGTTATTTAGTTTAATCCAAGTATTTAATTGAACACACTTCAGGATTTTTTTATATTAATCTAACTAAACAATATTAATAAACTTGAGGATTTCCATAAGAAGAATGAAATCAAACACACTGTTGTTTTCAAACTCTTCGCATTTCATTAAAACTTACCAACTGAGTTTCTCCAAAGTATATCCTACATTTACAAAATATGTGGAATTTGAAAATTAAACTCAACTACTTTACAATATAATCTCTTCTTTAACTATAAATATTTAACGAACTGATAAGAACAAAAAAGTTGCTAACATATTTTGTGCATCAGCACAATAGACGTATAATAATAATGTTCAGCGTTTGAATAGCTAATTATTAGGGCAGAGTGGTGCATTGCATAAGTACTACACTGCAATAACTGTGCATAATCTTTTGTTGCCGTATATATTTAGTGTGATAAAATTACATAATATAAAGGATATATACCCAAGTGCCGCAAATAAAATGAAACAATAAATTGTAAGTTTCTTTCATAATTTTTTAATTTAATGAACTCGTTGAGCTCGCAAACCACGTTTCTAAGCGCATACAATGCCTTCTTCTCTCTTTAAATGAGCAGTAGATTATAATTCAGAGAATTAAAACGTAGTTTTACTGAATTTTATCCATGTTCTTCGTTTGGAATTAGAAAATTTGACAGAATAAATAATCAGAAAACTCAGAACAAAGTCATGAAAACACATTTATGCACATATGTATACCAAGTTACACATCAAGAGTAGCAGCGGTAGTCTTGACAAGAAATATACTTTAGGAAGCAGCTAAAGTGAACCATAATTAACCTACTGCTGCTGTTAGCATCACTATGTGCTCTCTGTGTCTTCCTCTTCTGATTTTGCATATATTGTTGCCTTTAACTTGATATTGTTTTTATACCCTTTTCTTTATAAAGTCCCTAGTTGTTACGGTTCAATGAATATCGAAAGTACTGACTTGTAGATTAAAATTCAGGTCAACGAACACAAGCGAAGATCAAAGTCTGCGTGTCTAGTGGGTTGTAGTTCTGTTGTGGCTGAATATTAGAAAGTGACAAAATTCTATTCTTATCTCTTCTATTCTTTATTGTTATTTAGCTCTTCATATTAATTTTAATTTTATTATATTAATGTGTATTTGGATAAATAATTAACGCTTTGCTGTAAATTTTTTTGCATCACCACTTGAGAATTTCATTTCTGAGTCTGAAACACCTACAGAGCAGAAAGAATTCAAAGCAATGTAATTGAAGATAATTTGGATATTACTTGCTTTACTAGTTGAGATTATCAAATAAAAATTAAGTAATACAGCTAGGGCTTTTAATGGTATACAGGCTGTTTGTAATGTACAACATAGCTTAGTTCTTTTTTTCTCAGTTCTGTGTAGATAGCGAATTTCACACCCGACTTGATTGCGTTCGCGTGATTTTTTCTCTTTGTAGAACACCGAATAACAAACTCCGGATACTGGATGTTACATTTGAAAAAAAAGGGAAAACTTTTAGTGAACTCTGCAACGAATACACCACGGGACGGAGTATGCAATTGCAATTTTTACGAGGTGTATGCTTAGATTATTAAATTTTGCGGTTGGAGAAACGGCAAACATTTACAATTTGCGCTACGTAGAGGAAAAATAATTTCATTCTCAGAAACCTTAGTTAGAAAGTTAAAGCTAGCCAATGTAATTCAACTTGGTTGTTTAATAATTTTCTGTCTTAAGTTAAAATACAAATTAAGTGTTTAGAAAATGTATAACCAAAGAAATAACTTATTATGTCACTTGTGAGGTTTATTATCTCAAACGAGATCCTTTTGTGCTTTTTCTGTGTATTCATTTCTGTTAGAAATATGTTTGTTGTTTAACATATACCTACTCTGCATGGCATAGCATAAAAATAATTTAGCTTATGTAATCTAAATATCAATGAATAAGGACTACAATAATGTAACAAACGTATGATTATTAAAAGATTTTTTAAAATTTCTGATTGCCACTGCCATATCGGCAAAGCAGTTATTGTACATAGAATGATATGCAGGTAACTAAATATTCGACCGAACAAAGTGACGTAATGATAAACAATATAAATAGCAAATAATATGACGCAGATGCTATCTACCAACCAATTAGCCATATCGAACTATTATTCTGTTCTGGTCGCAAGCACATACACAAAGGGCAGCAGCGGTCAAGTTGCAGAAAATATCTAAAATGCAGTTATGAACTTTTCGACTAGTCTAACCTATGTAACGATAATTACAGTCATTACGTTAACTTTGGTAAATGACGTTAGATTGAAGAAGAAAACTTAGGTAGGTGAATAATTTGATGGTATACATTAAACGTGGGATAATTTACCATAGATATTCAGGAGTGACAATTAAGTCATTAAAGGAAACCCTGTCGGGAAAGGCAAGGAATTGGCTTTGAGAACATTTTTGAGTTGGGTTATATTGTTAGGGTGAAAGTACTGGTGTGATGTGGTCAAAGTTGTATGTTTGACAACGAGAATTAATTTTATTTTGTATTTTAGTGATTGGTCCTATTTGAAATACACTTTGTATCTTTCAAAATTTGTCCGTTTACAACACGAATCAAGTTCTATGACATTGTCGGGACTTCTGATAAGTGTGGTGTCGAAGAAAATCATTGTTTTTGATCTTTGCAGTAAACTTAAGATGATTTTTGAAAAGATTGAAAACGTTTAAAACAATTTGGATTGCGTTTTCGGAAGAGGTGACAGTATCATTAACAGATTGATAAATAAATGTAAACAAAATGAACAGTAATTTGTGCTTGGATTTACTGTAAGACATTATTTACCGTGATTTCAGCTATGACAGGGTTTATAACATGTATCATCTGGTAGAATTAAATAATATTCTGATCAGTCATCGGCCATTTTAGCTATATATCTCTCAATGCGCTGGTGCGAATGAAGTACCTTCATATCAGGTGGTGAAGAATTGGGCAAGCGATTTTAAACTTGGCAGTGAGAGTTGTGAACAAGGTATTGGTGCTGGACGGCCGAAATCTGTTGTTTGCAAAGAAAACATTGAACCATGTCATGGATCAGTGACATGGTCCTAAAAGGTAGACGAATCACTGTGAAATTCATAGTTTAGACTTGTGGCTTTTCAATAAGTAGCGTAGAAACCATTTTACATAAAGAATTAGGTCTCAAAAAGGTCACTACATGATGGGCACCGACAATGCTGACGGCAGAGCGAAAGCACATTTGACAGACAACTTCAGAGACAAATTTGCCTTTTTGAGATTCCTTACTCACCATTATGATTCTGAATCAAAACGGCAGAGCACGGAATGGAGGCACTCCCTCGAAAGCTTAGTGCAGCAGCATCTGCGGGGAAGATCATGACCGCAGTTTTTTGGGTTGCTGAAGGAATTATCTTAGACTTTTTACCATGTGATCAGATTATAATTGGGCAATATGATGCTGCTTTAATTTTAAAACTGCGTGATTCTATCAAAGAGAAAAGGAGAGGAAAACTCAGACATGATGTGCTGTTTCATCAGGACAACGCTCCTACCCACAAGGGCTGTGATTTAATGACCGCACCGTTTCAAAATTTTCCCTGGTTTCCAGATTTAACCCCTAGTGATGTCCATATATTCACCAAACTCAAAGAACACCTGTGAAGAAACTATCGCAAGTTAAACTGTGTTCTAGGAAACTTACCACGTACACTGACCATTAATTATTAAATAACATTCCGCGCTGAAAAAATCGCATTTAATTCAGAAGTTAATTCATATAATAGATATTGGGAATAAAATTTTATGAACCATATTTTAGTATATTTTTCAGGTATACTTGTACTAACGCGTAATGACATATGGAAATATAAATACTGTACCAGCAATTCTAACACATCTATTACTACCATAAATAACTGGTGTATTTATCTTATACCCATTTATTTCATATGAGATGTATAAAGTTCAATTTGCTATACATACATACGTATAATTTGACACGATACAGTTTCAGGGCTATTTAATATCTGGTAAAGGAATATAATTCAAATCCTCCTGTTTGTAATGTAAACGATTCTATTTTAGACTAAACATTCGAAGCTCTTGTTTATTTAAATTACATTACTAAATCGAATGTAACCCCTATCGTGCAGATGTCCCGCTGCCATTGTTAAGGTTCCTGTGAAATTTATTAGATGTGTATGTTAATTGTTTACTTGGAGAGTGTAAATAAATTTCGGCAAATTTAGAAAATTGACATTGAAATATAACGTGGGAGAAATTGGTATTGGAAGAACTTATTGAATGTACTTTGGGTAAATTAGATATACACGTCAAATGATGATGAAATAGTTTAATAAATTACAATGTCACAACGTAATGATTACTGATACACGTAATATTTTGATTCTATTAACCTAATTAAGTTTTCGTTTCATGTTAAAGTATCATAATTATGGAATCGATATGGATCGAAACTTTATAATAAGAAAGCCAATCAGAACCAGAGAATTTGCTAAATAAATAAGACAAAAATTTAAACCTATTCATCATCACATACCACACAAGCCACCTCAAAAGCAACTTCATGCCACCTTGTGTTCCAATTGACTGTTTACATAATCTTTAATTCTTCATAGTAGTCAATTTGTGGTGCCTAAAATCTAGTAATTCTCGATAAAAACTATTTTTTATTTAATAATATCATTCAGGGCCATTATTAACTGCATTCGGGATGTAGAATCTCTGTAGCGCTGGTACAAGTCCAACTATCTTTCAGGAAGAAATACATGCAATTGAACATTGTGTCCAGGACTGCCTGAAAAGACGATATTAGGACGCACACATATACATACATCTTCTCAGACAATCAGAGAGCAGTAAAGGCTTTAAGCACCTTTACCTTTGAATCTACAATACCGTGAGACTCTCTGTTCGGTCTGAAAGCTCTGGTTCAAAAGAATGTAGTTACAATGACAGGGTATCATGCAACTGGGGATCTGACGATAATGAGAGTGCCGTGGTGCTGTAAACAATGTATTCAATGAGCCTCATTCGATTAGAACTATTCCGTGGCCCAACTAAAGCCAGCTTGGAGCTTATTTTCAACAATGGGAAACTGAATAAAAAACCTTGCATAGGATCAACAATCCAAAACTAAGACAATCTATACAGTTTGTTACTTTTTCAGTGACTAAGGTAAAATCTCTGCTGGATCTCAATACAACCAATTACGGCTTTAGTTACTATCCAGGGTCCTCTGAGGTACAACCTGAAGAGGATGGATAGAGTGGACAATGATAAATGTCGATTTTGCTTGGAATACAGGGGAACGGGGGAACACATGTTGTGTGACTGCATAACCGTGGTGCGACAGAAGTATTACTACTTCGAATAGGCTCTCCTGGAGCCGGATAATGTTAGAGCCATGGTCCCTAAGAAGGTACTATAGTTGTCTAAAAGCTTAGATATCAATTGGGATTAAAAGATTAAGGGTAATCGTAATACATCTTACAGGTCGCAATAACGAAGGGCATTGAATAAATTAGCTTCTGCTTTTACCCTTGGCGGATGTGGTATAAAGTTTTCAGTACTATTTCTAATATTTGTCCACACCTTCAACAGCTTTCATTTTGTGCCGCATTCGATATGAACCAAAGTTCATGGTATTTTTTCATTTTAAAGTTTTGTATCTCTCCATCAGAACTGTTTTTTCTATATTTGAACTTTTGTCTTGAATTGTCACTGGATTTTCTCCAAGACTGTTGTAGCCGTAATAAGCTTCTTCATTTTTATCAGATTTACCTTCATCTCAAAGTCAGCTGAAATCTTTTCTGTTTATCTTCATAACTTGAGGCTATTTTATAGTAGGTTGAGGTTTTTGAGCAGTAGGTTGATCAAGTTTCATCTTTTATCAAACATAGTAACAAAAAGCATGTCGGGTTTATCAGGTTAGTCATATTACAAGCAGAAAATCATATTGTATCTGTCGCTATTACGTTATGGGAGGTGGCAGTGATGGATCTGTTTATTTTCATAGATAATCATAAAAAAAACTGGTTAATACGCCAACCAGGAAAAAGCCTTTGCCGTATTGCAAATAGTTTGTGAAGGCTATATTAAGGCTTGTGCTGCTCTGATTAATGGAATAAATGGTTTTTGTAACCGGAATTGTCAATTACCTCTGACTCAAAAATCATTTTTCACATTAATTTTCTAGCTGCACGAGTTACCAATAAATTGTTTGACGAAAATATTAAACCCGCCGATGTGTAGACCAATACAACTCAAGAGTTGCGTTCGAAACAAATTCGCCAACTAAAGCCAGAAAAAACAACAAATTTATCCTTTTCTCTCTTATCTTAAAAATATCATCAGTTTCTCAAAATTCAAGACAAACGAAACACTACAAAAGGTAAGTCCAGCAGAAGTTTTGTTTTAATAAACACACCTTACAAGGAAGCTCCTAAGGCAAGGGATATTTTGCGAAATAAAAAGATAACATAGAAATAAAACAAATTATTTAATCCTTTATAATTTTCTAATTTTGCACTATTTTTAGGGGGTGGGAGTTATTCTTGCTGAGCCACGAACTAAATGAGTTAATACTAGTATAAATTAAAAAACGATATAGTGTAATTAACGAAAAAAGCTGTTGTTACAGACCTTAGCTAAAGGAGGATTTAAAAATATTTATGTTTAAGATTGTAAAAAAAAACAAGAGATCATTTTGCCGCACTATCCCTATTAGACTAATAGATACTTGTTACACTCGATATAGGAAGGCGTTGACAAGTAGTGTCCGCAAATTGCATCTTTGGGAATCACATATTTATGCATGGGTGTCTTCTGCGGATTATGTGAAGCAGGCTCCGGGGAAATTTAACCGGAACTGCGTTGATAAAATAGAAGAAAGTCTACTCTGCTGTTTTGTTGATATTAATTCCTTAGTAACTTGGTAACCAAAGTAAGTTTACTTTTTTTTGCGAGTATTCTGTTGCCAAAGAGTATTTTGATAATTCATATCACTTCATATAAAACAGTTATTCATCTGTTGACTAACTAGAACTTATCGTAGCCTGACATTTTTTAATTTGCACAATTTATGCTTCCCAAGATTCGTTCTTACAACATTAAAGCAATATTCATAGACGAACATACTAAATTAAACATGAATCGAGCCAATAGTATTTTAATGTTGGAGGTGCTTTCACAGATTTCCCTTGTGTTTAGAGAATCTAATTAGTTATATTTTGACAAACAATAAGTCGAATGTGTACCTAAAATACAGTAAATATGAATATAAACCGCACCTACATAGTTATAACGTATTTTATACTGAATTACTATACAGAAACTAATAAGGGGACTTGCTTATGTCGAATAATATTTGGAATAAATTTTCATTTCAACTCATGTGTGCTCCATAAATTGCTAACCAGTAGGCATATGTTTACTTTCGTTGGTATGTAGGCCTCGCTCATGATTCCCTACATTTATATCGTAATTTGGCTAACGTACGCAGTGCGTAAATCACCATAAAATTGTGTAAAGAGACTCAACCGCCGTGTAATGACACTCGTCCTTTACGAAAACATAACCTTTAACCAACTGTATTATGTATGAGGTAGGAACTAATACATTCAGAAAACGTGAATCGGATTTTTGTATCTCAATGTGCTGCCTAAAATTTCCATAAGGGAGGTTGCTATTTTCGTCTCGAAATTTAATATTTGGAGTCGAGTTTTCCCCATTTTATCTCTGAATACATACAAGGGAAATACACTATCTTTTATGTAAATGAGGGAGTGGATGATCAAATTTAATAGAATGACAGTTGATACTGTATTTTAATAAAATAAATTTGTTCCAACTGTAATGATTATTTATGAAGGGAGATAGAAAAATGAAAAGTTAGAATAATATTTTGTTTTAAAATTATTACTGTAGGTATCCCTGTCGAGTTTGCAATACATTTCGATGTAATGAAATTATTAACTTGCAAGGCAATAAAAAAAATAACACCAACATTGCTGAAGTAATATTGTTACGTAGATTACTTTAAATTGGAACAAATTCGTAGGTCACAATTCAAACCTATGTAAGATACTGTAATTCGTTCGTTACATTTTACACCATCGTTAAAAAATAATATCTTCCTGATTTTATGGATGAATTTTTAATTGATTAACGGCTTCCTAAGCTTTTTACACAATCTAGTAATTGGCAATTTCCTATTAAGTAACGAAGATTATTAGCACATCAACGCAGTAAGCTCGTCGTTATCATTCTAATATTCGTAACTTAGCTATTAACCAGGGTCTTATAATTTGTTACGGGAGATCGTCTCAAATTCCTTAATTTATATATCTTCTACCGCTGTGCTACCGTACTAATTCATTTTCCAATTAATTTAGAGGCCATCAGACCAAATCACATAACAACTACGTATAATTTCACATTCAATTCGTGATACGATGTAGACGGAAGAGAGAACTAGAATTGACTGACCTTTCGGTAACGAGCGCTACAGATTCGTAGATGGAAAGTAAATTCAATTGTATAACCTCTACGATTCGGTCTCATTCCTAAATATATCATATTTTCATGGTTCACAAGCTGGATGCCGGCGGCTGATCTACAATATAAACGTTGAGAAGTAACCGATAAATTGGATTTAGTTTGTAAAGTTTTCCGGGAATTGTATTGTACGTCTTGTTGACTACCACGTTCGAATTTCTGAAGCGGTTTATACAGTCATATTCAGCATCCATACCTTCTCTTCGAGACCGTAGAAGTGCATAGAGATTTGAGCACTAGACCGGAATGAAGAAAAACAAAAAAAAAATTTATCACATTATACTTAAACGAGCTATTTTAGATTCTTGCATAAACAAATTCACTTTTTTATCAACCGAGAAAGTTTTTCGAAAGTTCTTTGACGAAATGATTGGTATTTAATATGTATTTATTATGATAAGCTCAGCTAAAATTATTAATTCTTCCAATGGCTTTTCAGTGCTTACATAATAGAACCGTAGTATGTGAATGACTCTCTAGTACAACACCTAACAAACCCCTCAAGAAATTGGTTTAAACTCAATGTTTAATCATCTAGCTTGTGTAATAAATGGGGTAGATTTAGCCATATCAATAGAACAAAAATATAAACAAAACCTAAGTAGATCATGTTAAGAGAACATTTGCAACACTTTTTATGCATTTTATTTTGCTTGCTTTTTATTTTGTCTTACAAAACCCAAATATAACGAGTCTAGTTCTGCTAAAATAACAATACGTTTGTGTCCTTCATTCAAACTTAATATACATATACTCAGAGATTCCAGCGGTCTCTGCAAATTTATTATAGGTACTACTTGCATTTTTTTTTTTGGAGTCTGAGGGTCAGACCATGTTTACCATCTGTGTTTGGGGGTGCTACATTCAAATCGAAGGTGAAATTAACCTCAACACGTCAGGGTATCGTTATATCCTCATAGAAATCTATAATCTAAACTATTTAACTGATTAATTTTTTAGCTTATCGCATATATTAAAACGTTACAGTGTTAAATAGCTTAGATTATAGGATTTTTTGAGGTTATGCCAAAACCCTGATGTGGCGAGGCTTTTTGAACGTCGGATTCAGATTCAGCGACCCCCAAAAATATGTAGTAAACAAGGTCTGACTCAAGAAAATATTATTTAGTGTGGTCGTGTAATTTATAGTCTTTGATTTTCATCTGATTACCCTCTAAAGTTGAAGAAAATAGACCAATCAATATAAATAACTTAAATTTACAGTCACGAAAGCTATACCATTTGCAAAGTGCTATAGCATAAAATGCTTTTGCAGTGAGGATTTTCTCTGTATCTTGTTCACATTATTTCGAGATTTTGGATAATTTTTAATATTCCGATCTTTATATATTATAGAAATCTTTAATAAGGGCGTGGCTTACAATAAAAAGATAGAAATATGTGATGTGTATGTGTGATGGTCTAACAGTTCTCATACGAGATACGGGGGAAGTTTACAAATAATGCCTAATCTTCAAGTCAAATATAATAAAACTTATAATTTAATTAATGCGTTGTCAGATAAAGCAAATAAACTTCCTTCAGCCTCGATTATTACTAACAATATAAAATACATCGACTTCTTCCCATCAAATGAAGCCCAAAGGAAATATACACGCAGAGAAATATTATCTTGAGTTAAAACAGACTGTTTCAGTTCAAAACAATCCCGTATTTGTATCCGCAAAACTATATTGTGTTATCACAAGAATATTATTTTCTAAGAAAATTGTTTTGACGCAAAACAACATTGTTTTAATGTAAGAATATAATGTATTTGTAAGACTTCCGTATGTCGACCACTGAATTGACAATTTATAGGCAATTTAACGGAAAGTACAGGTTTTACTGAGTCCAAAACGGCCCCCCTTTTCTTGCGGAGATTAGTCTAAGATACCTAAAAATCGTTATAAAAAGTGTTATTTCTAGGTTATGTTTCGCTAATGTGAAAATCCTCGCAGAAATGTCAAAACACTAGCGAAACATAACCTAGGAATAACACTTTTTAGAACGATTTTTAGGTATCTTAGACTGATCTCCGCAAGAAACGGGGGTCTGTTTTGGACTCAGTAAAACCTGTACTTTCCGTTAAATTGCTTATAAATCAGTGGTCGACATTCGAAAGTTTAGCCAATGGATTTACTTCCAGTACAACGTTTGGGCGAAATTATTCCTCCAATTCCCATGAAGCTAAAATATACTTCACATAATGCATTATTAAATATGTACTTTTATTACTGCAAATGTCCACGCCTTAACTTTAAAAAAGCTTATACGTATCTAATTCTTGCAAAATCGTGCACGCAGATAAAAATGCACGTATAAACGCTTCATATACACATATACCTAATCTCGAACGCAACTGCTCGAAATGTGCAATTCAGCTATTTCACAAATAGGGAAGTTATTCAGATCAAATACGTATTTTACAACAAATATAGTCTAGATTGTATTAAACGCATTTACTTATTCCAAGAAAATGTGTTTGAATCAAAACAGAAATATTCTAGCATTAAAAATATTTGGGTAAAACAGTATATTTTCTTAATTCAAGAACATTTTTCTCTGTGTGTACTTATATCCGATCAATGTGAAAATGTATTGAACTTCCGCTACCATATTGGTGCGGTCTCGGAAGTGGATTTAAATTTTACAATAAATTATAAGCAATACGTCTGCTATATAGTTCCTGATTGTAAATGTCAAGGAAGACTGATCGTTCAGATCTTCGAAATAGCGCACTTTTTAGGGAAATTAAAAGTGACCTACTACATTATCAGATGAATAATGCTTGCTAATGATTGCTTACCGGACACAATAAGCTAGGGCCACATTTATTTGTGGCTGATGATCCATTTGGTTTAAGTAAATGTGTTAGCCGCCCTTACAGACTCATCGTACTGTACCGGGTGGCCAACTAAGAATGTCGCTCGGCCACATTTCAGGAACGGTTTACAGTAGAGCTTTGGAAAAAAATATTACTGACTAAAATGATCCCGCGAAATATCTGGAAATTATTTAGAAAAGCGTAGGATGACCGCTAGAGGGCGTAACTGATCACCAAAAATTTTAATTCTTATTTTACGCAAAATTTATTAACTTAAGGACTATTATAAATACGAAAATCAGAATCTACTGAAAATTTCCATCGGAAACCTTTCGTATTTTGTCAAATAAGGGGAGTGGATGAGGGAAAATTTGGTATTGAAGAAAGGCTGTCTTCAGTTCTGTTACGCGTTCAGTTACGCGCTCTAGCGGTCATCCTACGATTTTATAAATAATTTCCATATGTTTCTCGAGGTCACTTTAGTCAATAATATTTTTTTTCCAAAGCTGTACTATAAATTGTCCCTCAGATATGGCCGAGCGACATTCTTAGTTGGCCACCCGGTACAACATGTGGAATTGGAATTGCAGTTATGGCTTTTATTTTCCGCGTACTATGGAAATACATATTATTATAACCAGAAAAAGTTATCTTAATTGCAGTAACTTGTATTCTTTGGCAAGTTGTTACGAAGAAAGCAAAACATTGCGTTCAAGTTATTTATTTCCAGACACGTTTGATACCGAAGACAAGAGAAATATGACACCTGGCGTATGGAGTCAATATCAAAATAATCTCCTATCTTGATTAAGACTCCATAATATTTCAACAAAGCCCAGAACAGAAGGTCTGTTAGAGATTGATTCCGAAATTCTGTTCAAATGAAACATTTACTATTTATCCATAAATTTATTGTATCCTTTGTCGAATCTTTGCATACATGCTGTTGCTCTAGCAAATTTTCTCTTTTTCCCGCCAGGTTTTATCCTAACCTAAATAATAACAATTGAAAAATAGAAAAATAAAATAATTTTTCTTTCTCGCAAAGTAATTAAATATAATATTCTCTGCATGTTGCGCCCCTCAAGGGTCATCTTTAAGAGAAGCTACAGTACAATGAATGACATTGGACTGGAAAAAATGTAATAATTATAGTATTTTAAGTATTACAGAATATAGAATGTAATTAATGATACAACATGTAAGTTTTGGAAGTATCAAAAACGGTTCTCGAGAAAATATCGATGAAAATTTAGCCCTATAAGGCGCTAATGTGCCCTGCTGGGCGTTGGCGCTCTCGTTTAGATTAACAAGGTGAACCTACTTGCCGAGGAGGAAGCAGATTCATCAAACGGTTATTGAGCTAGGTAACATTTATATGATGAAAATGTTGTCCAGAAAAATGTATGAAAATGTAACGGTCACAGCGCTCAAACGAGTTAATGTGCCTTCCTGGTAGTTTGTCCTCCCGTTTAGATTAACAAGATGAACCAACTTGCCCAGAGCGAAGCAGATTCATCAAACGGTTCTCGAGAAAATATCGATGAAAATTTAGCCTTATAAGGCGTTAATGTGCCCTGCTGGGCGTTTGGCCACTCGTTTAGATTAACAAGGTGAACCTATTTGCCGAGGAGGAAGCAGATCTATCAAACGGTTATCGGGCTAGGTAATATTTATATGATGAAAATGTTGTCCAGAAAATTTATGAAAGTGTAACGGTCACAGCGCTCAAAGGCGTTAATGTGCTTTCCTGCTAGTTTGTCCTCTCGTTTAGGTTAACAAGACGAACCAACTTGCCCAACACTCAGGGCGATGAGTACAATCTTTTCCACCCCTCGGAGATCGAAAATTCGACAAATGCCCGGCTAGACATCTTTCGTTTCTTTGAAATATCTCGGCTACTAAGAGAGATAGGAGCGAAATTTCTTCGGTACGACACTCAGGGCGATGAGTACAATCTTTTCCACCCCTCGGAGATCGTAAATTAGACAAATGCCCGGCTAGATTTTTTTCGTATTTTCGAAATATCTCGGCTATTAAGAGAGATAGGACCGAAATCTCTTCGGTACAACACTCAGGACGATGAGTACAATCTTTTCCACCCCTCGGAGATCAAAAGTTCGACAAATGCCCGGCTAGATTTGTTTCGTTTTTTTTAAATATCTCGGCTATTAAGAGAGATAGGACCGAAATCTCTTGGGTACAACACTCAGGGCGATCAGTACAATCTTTTCCAC
Source organism: Holotrichia oblita (assembly GCA_023690525.1). Taxonomy (NCBI): domain Eukaryota; kingdom Metazoa; phylum Arthropoda; class Insecta; order Coleoptera; family Scarabaeidae; genus Holotrichia; species Holotrichia oblita. The sequence continues at coordinate 116,703,811 of CM043019.1, forward strand.
CCCTCGGAGATCGAAAATTCGACAAATGCCCGGCTAGAAATCTTTCGGTTTTTTTAAATATCTCGGCTATTAAGAGAGATAGGACCGAAATCTAGTTTCTTATAAAAAATTTAAATAACTAGTTGTTGAATGCAAAGCTTAATTATATTTTATATATTATTTTCTACATGTACGTCTTCTTTGAAACTTTCTTCTGTGTAAAATAAAATGACACCTTTTGCCAGAATTAGCAATTTATATTACCCCCTAACAGATGTTGATATTTATGGATTATCAAAATAAAAAATGTCGATGTAAGCAGCATCAAAATTAGTTTCAAAAAAATTCGTATATCCTTGATATTTCAATTCAACGGTCGGTAGTGTCATAGAATATAAATTGGTACTGTGAACGACAGGATGAAATAACTCTTTATAAAACACTATAATAATATTTTGTGTGTTATTACATTTTCCAAAGTGTAGAGATAAACTTTTTCCGTAACATAGCTAATATACTGTACTATGACGTTATGGACAAACAGCTATTTTCAGAATGTCACGTGAAATCAAAATCCTACAAATTTTAAGTATAAAAGTTACTGAAACTGTTCTTAGTCCAATAGAGAATATGAATAAACTAAATAAAATAACTCTTTTTGAAGTTTCAGATATCCTCAAAAACTTACAACAGTTTTGCATTAGGAAGACTCTATAATTGAATCTGGAGTCTACAACATTAATTGAAGCACTAAGCACATACTATAATTCTGCTTAAGTATTATATTATTAATAAGGACAGTATCAGAAAAATGACAATGGAAATACCGGCAAAGGAAAAGTAGAATAGATTTGGCGATCATTAACCACCCTCCGGTGATTCAAATTCTTAGCCTAAGAAGAAGACACGCTAACTTCCTAATATAAAGACAGATATCGCTTACAAACACCATATTGGGATTTTTAAATATGTAGGTCACACAAATCTTTATCAATCTCTATAACTGCAATTATCTGCAGATGTATTGATACGTCATTCTTTTAAGCAATTTGCAGGAATTGCAAAGCCTCTTGAAAGAATACCCAATGAAGAAGTTTTATCATGAAAACCATTTTATTTCCAACAATGTGCAATTTTAGTTTAAAAATCTTTAGTATAGATATGCAAAGACGCATGAATGATAATGTTACTTGTGGCAAAAGGCAAAAAATGCTCCTAGTGTAAATGAACTCTCCCTAATCTGATCCATCCAGAATAACTAAATCGGCAGTAGTCCGTACAATTTACGAACAGATGCATAAATTATCGAAATTATGGCATACTGTAAAGGTATTGAAGTCGACAAAATTAAAACTAATGTTACAAGAAATTGGCGGTAATTTTATATTATTTATTTTTATTAATTGAGCTTCTAATAGATGCAGTTAGGTGCTGTTACAATTATAGCTTATTTATAGCATTATAATAAGTATGGATAACGAAGTATATATAAAAAATAAACTCTACACGACACTGACACTAACCTATATCAAATATTTACTCGTAAAGCAACACTCCAATTTATTTCAAACACGTCGTGAATTAAGCGCGAAATCTACCGGGAAATCGTACAAAGTAAACGCTGGACATCAACGCTGGGAAATGATTTTATCCTGAATTCAAGTACTTAATTCAGTAACCCATAGGTGGCGCCATGAGGTTGTATGAAAATATATCGACACTGTGACGTAACGTATCTCTAATACACTCTCTTTCAAATTACCGTTTTCAAAAATTTGCGAAAAATTGTCGAAAAATTATCTAAAAAGGTCTCAACTTTGAAAATTAAACTTTAGAATAATTGTAGAAAGTCGTCTGATAAAACAGAATACATTAGTTTAGACTTAAATGCAAGCAACGTTTTCTAGAATTTTTTTTTGGGATTTTCAAGAATTTTTAAATTTCGTTTATAAAATACGTTTACTGATTACTTCTAGTAATTCGCGGGCGCGAGCTTTCAGATCTAATGATAATATATTATTGAAACTCGAAACGAAACGGAAATAAGTACGGTTATCGATTCGGTAACTGTACCTTCTATGGCAGTGGTAGAACCTCTACTACTGCGTTTCTCACTGTGAGTGTACCATTCAGCTGATCGATTTTCACATAGAGTCGAGGTAGTGGAAAGCAGAGCTAACAGTGTCGAAGCTTTCATATCAAATACACTTTTGTTATTGTAGTACATTTTTAATACACAATATAATCAAGTGTAAAAGAGAATTCCAATATTTTCTAAACGTATATTTTTAAAACTGTGTAATTATTGTGATTTACATCCATAAGGTTACCAGAAAAATTCAACTGAGATTTTAGAGTAAGTATATATCTATGTATTTCTATAAATGCACAGAAATTATTTCTATTTACACTATGGCGTTATCCAAGTTTAAAATGAAAACGGTATTTTGTAATAAGATTTTAGTTCTTTATTAATTCTTAAATTGAAAATTTTGTTACTTAATTAATATTTTCATTGCTGATTTAATCAAACAGCTTTCCACACAAACTTCGCTGAAAGAAAAAAAAACTAGAAAATGTGCACAGCCCTCCTTTTTTATGCACATAGCGCCAGCCAAATCTAAAAATAGCCATTCTTGATAACATTGGTATCGTTGAATCTTCGTTTACCCTGGTCTGATACAACCGGGCAAAAATGTGCTCCAGTTAAAAGTGCCTCGTAGATCTTAGAGCATATCGAACAGATCTTTTTGTATTTCTTGTAAAATAATTATCTATAGCTATAGCTTTCTACTTCACATATTGATAATTTTATCATGTATATAATCTTAATTGGAGATGCTTAGTATAAGCTCAAATTGCTGCATATACACTTTTAATTAATGAATTAAACTGAACTGATTATTTAGACTCAAATGAGGCTTCAAAAATTGACCTTAAATACTCATTACAGATTTTTTAAATATAAATATCTCATGAGAGATAAGTGGTTCAACCCCACGAAATCATTCTCTGGGAAAAAGAAAAGGATAGAACATACGTCGGGTTTTACGAAATAGGGGAAGGTCACGCCATACTGGGAACGGGTGCATATCAATTAATCAACTTACTTTCATATTATAGTCATAATATCATGAAAGAATCTATTATTGAATTATATACGGTTGTTCTGAAAATATCTGCTTCAAAATTTAATCGGCAAAAATTAGATGAAAGATTACGTAATATTATTGAATTGTTATGCTCAGCAAAACGTAAATACAATTTGAAAATAAGGTCAATTTTGAAGCCTCATTGAGTACAAATATTAGTTCAGTTTAATTCATTAATTAAAAGAGATAGCTTAATATGCAACAATTTGAACATACTAAGCATCTCAATTAAGATTATATACATATTAAAGTGGCTATATTAGAAAATATAATATAGATAATTATTTTACAAGAAGACTCTACGAGGCACTTAACTGGAGCATTTTTGCGGTTGTATCAGACCAGGGTAAACGAGAGATTCAACGATGCCAATGTTATCAAGAATGGCTATTTTAGATTTGGCTGGCATATAATAAAAGGAGGGATTTCTTCAGCGAAATTTGTGGAAAGCTATTTATTAAATCAGCGGCCGAATGTGGGTAAATATTAAATTTTCAATTTATAAAGGAACTAAAATCTTATTACAAAATACCGTTTTCATTTTTAAACGGATAACCATAGTGTAAATAGAAATAATTTCTGTGCATTTATAGAAATACATAGATATATACTTACTCTAAATCTCAGAGTTAGGCAGTAACACTATGGATGTAAATCACAATAATTACACAGTTTTAAAACATGCGTTTAAGCACATGATTATATTGTGTATTAAAAATATTGCTACAATAACAAAAGTGTATTTTGATATGAAAGCTTCGACACTGTTAGCTCTGCTCCACTGCACCTCGATACATGTGAAAATCGATCAGCTGAATGTCCACAGTGAGAAACGCGGTAATGGGGTTCTACCACTGCCATAAGAAGGTACGGTTACCGAATCGATAATAGATAGATTCCGTTTCGTTTCGAGTTCAATATTGTCATTAGATCATCGCATACAGAAGTAATCGGTAAACGTATTTTATAAACGAAATTTAAAAGTTCTTGAGAGTCCCAAAAAAAAAATTCTGGCGTTAGCACGATACAAGTCTAAATATGTATTCATTTTTATCAGACGGCGCTACAATTCTTCTAAGTTTAATTTTCAAAGTTGAACCTTTTTAGATAATTTTTCGACAATTTTCGCAAATTTTGAAAACGGCGGTGCGTTACGTCACGTGTCGATATCTTCATGCAGCCTCATGGCGCCACCTAGTACTGAATTAATGCTTAATTCAGGATAAAATCGACTGCTATTGATATCAGCGTTTACTGTACGTCGCGCTTAATTCACGACGTATTTAATAAATTAGTGTTAGCACAGTAAATATTTGATATAGATATGGATGTCGTGTAAGTTTATATATACTTCGTTATCCCTTACTTATTATAATGCTATAAATAAATATAGTATAACGGCACTAACAAAAATATTAAATAAATAAAAATAAAATAATATAAAATTACCGTAGGCTCTTTGTAACATTAGTTAATTTGTCGATACACGGTATGCCATAATTTCGACAATTTATAAATCTGTTAAATATAGCTACGGACTACTGCCATTTAATTCTGAATGAATCAGGTAAGAGGATTCACATAGGAACACCCTTTACTACAAGTATTATCATTCATGCGTGCCATATCTATAAGATTTTTAAACTAAAAATTACGCATTTGACGGAAATAAAATAATTTTCATGATAAAATAATTCGTGATATTCTTTCAAGAGCTTGCGAATTCTGCCGTGCTAAAGAATGACGTATCAATACATCTGCAGATAATTGCAGTTATAGAATTGATAAAAGACTGTGTGTTTACATGTTAAAATCCCAATATGTGTTTACATGCTTTGATATCTCATCTTTATATTAGGAAGTTAGCGTGTCTTAGGTAAATTTGAATCACCGGAGTGGTGAATGGCAAATCTATTCTACTTTCCTTGCCCCGGTATTTCCATTTGTCATTTTTCTGATGCTGTCCTTATTAATAATATAATAAGCAAGCAGAGATTATAACTAGTCAATTAATGTTGGACTCAGATTCAATTATAGAGTGTCTAATGCAAAGGCTGTTGAGATTTTTTATTATCTGGGCTGAAAGAATTATTTTAGTTTATTCATATTCTCTATTGGACTTAAAATTTAGTTTCAGCTTTATATAAAATTTGTAGGATTTGATTTCGCGACGTCGAAATGTGACATCCATAACGTCATGAGTACAGTATATTGTATGTTACGGGAAAAAGTTATCTCTACACTTTGGAAAAATGTAATAACACACAAATATTATTATAGTGTTTTATAAAGTTATTTCATCCTGTCGTTACAGTACCAATTTATATTCATGACCGACTGCGGAATTGAGTATCAGAATATACGAATTTTTGAAACTAATTTTTGTTAGCAGCATCGACATTTTTAATTTTGATAATCTATTAGGGAGTAATATAAATTGCTAATTCTGGCAAAGTGTCATTTTATTTTACACAGAAGAAAGTTTCAAAGAAGAACGTACATGTAGAAATAATATATAAAATATAATTAAACTTTGCATTCAACAACTAGTTATTTAAATTTTTATAAAGAAACTGATTTCGGTCTATCGAGATATTTAAAACCGAAGATTACCGAGGCGTTTGTCGAGATTTTGGAAAAGATTGCTGAAGTACAAGAAGATTTCGGTCTATCTCGCCAATAGCCGAGATATTTAAAAATCTAGCCCAGCATTCAATCAGACTTTGATCTCCGAGAGTGTACTCATCGTCCTGTTGTACCGGGAATTTCGGTCCTATCTCTCTTAATAGCCGAGATTCTCGAAATGCGAAAAAAATTTAAATTTGTTTGTCTAGTTTACTCTCCACTCCTCGCTACAATGTCAATTGCCGAAGAATTTCGCTTTATCTCTCTTAGTAGCCGAGATAATTTCAGAAAGCGAAGCGCAACCGGAAAACAAAATTTTCTGATCTCCGAAGGGAGTGAAGATTGTACTCATCGCCCTGAAATGTTGGGCAAATTTCGTGTAACTAAACGGAGAACAAACTAACTGAGTATTGCTTGCTTTGAAAAGCGCTATGACCGATTACATTTTCATTAAATTTTCTGGACAACATTTTTCATCTGCAAATTATACCTAGCCCGATAACTATTTTTGATAGATCTATCTTCTCATCGAAAAATAGATTCTGCTGATGAATACAAACGAAATAAAGGCTTAACGCCTTATAAATAAATTTTCATCGATATTTTCTCGAGAGCCGTTTGATGAATCTGCTTCGCTCTGGAGCAAGTTGAGGTTCATCTTATTATCTAAACGGGAGGACGCGGTTTGCTGTGACCATTTTTTCTTATTCTGGACAACATTTTCATCATATAAATGTTGCACAATAATGAATGCAGTTTGATGAATCTCCTCGGCAAGTAGCTACCTTGTTAATCTAAACGAGAGCGCCCAACGGCAAAGTACATTAGCACGCCTTATAGGAAAATTATTTTCTCGAATTATTTTATTGCTTCAAAACTTACATGTTGTATCATTGAATTACATTCTATATTCTGTAATATAAAATACTATAATTATTACATTTTCCAGTCAATGTCATTCATTAATACTGCCAACTTCTCTTAAGATGACCTTGAAGGCATATACGAAAAAATTATTTTATTTTTCTATTTTCAATTGTATTATTTAGGTTAGGATAAAACCTGGCGGGAAAAAATTTGCTAGAGCAACAGCATGTATGCAAGATTCGACAGAGGTAATAGAATTTATGGATAAATAATAAATGTTGAACCACATCGGAATCAATCTCACAGCCTTCTGTTCTGGAAGCTTTGTGAAATATTATGAGTCTTAATCAAGGCAGGAAGTTATTTTGATATTGACTCCCGCCCGCCAGGTGTCATATTTCTCTTGTCTTCATTATCAAACGTGTCTGGAAATAAATAGCGGAACGCAATGTTTTGTTTTCTTCGTAACAACTTGCCAAAACCTGAAGTTACTGCAATTAAACTAACTTTTTTTCTTATTATAATAATATGTATTTCCATAGTACGCGGAAAATAAGCATAACTGCAATTCCAATTCCCGTGCCGGGTGGCCAACTAAAATGTCGCTCGGCCATATCTGAGGGACAATTTATAATACAGCTTTGGAAAAAATTATTGACTAAAGTGACACTCGAAAACATATGGAAATTATTTATAAAATCGTAGGATGACCGCTAGAGCGCGTAACTGAACGCGTAACAGGCTGAGCCTTTTCTTCAATACCAAATTTTCCTCATCAAACTCCCCTTATTTGACAAAATACGAAGGTTTCCGATGGAAATTTTCAGTAGGTGATTTTCGTATTTATAATAGTCCTTAAGTTACAAATTTTGCGTAAATAAATTAAAATTTTGGTGATCAGTGCGCCCTCTAGCGGTGATCATCTACGCTTTGCCGTGGTTTCAGATATTTCGCGGGATCGGTAGTCAGTAATATTTTTCCCAAAAATACTGTAAGCCGTTCCTGAAAATGTGGCCGGCTATTTTGTGGCCGCGGCCGCAGTACGATGAGTGAAGCGGCCCTAACGACTTGCCAAACCAAATGAATCATCAACCACAAATAAATGTGGCCCTAACTGATCCGGTAAGCAATCATTAGCAAGCATTATTTCGTAATGTAGTGGAGTCACTTTTAATTTCCTAAAAAGATGCGCTATTTCTGAACGATCAGTCTTCCTTGACGTTTTTGTCAGGAACTGACACCGATGACTTATAATTTATTGTAAAAATTTAAAATCCTTCGAGACCACACCAATATGTTTGGCGGTTCAGTACATTTTACGTTTTTTTTGATTGATCGGATATAAGTACACACAGAAAAATGTTCTTGAATTAAGAAAATATACTGTTTTACCCAAATGTTTTTAATGCTAGAATTAATTTCTGTTTTGATTCAAACGCATTTTCTTGGAATAAATAAATGCGTTTAATACAATCTAAGATATATTTATTGTAAAATACGTATTTGATCGAGATAACTCCTATTTATTGAAATAACTAATTGCGATTCGAAAATTAGGCCATATGTATATGAGAGCGTTTATACGTGCATTTTTTATCTGCATTTTTATTTTGCAAAATTAGATGCGCATAAACTTTTTTTAAAGTTAAGGCGTGGACATTTGCAGTAACAAAAGAAATTGCATATTTAATAATGCATTATAATGAGTATATTTTAGCTTCATGGAGTTGGAGGAATATTCCTTAAACGTTATACTGGAAATGGAAATCCATTATTTTAAACTCGAATGTCGACCACTGATTTATAAACAATTTAACGGAAAGTACAGGTTTTGCGATCCCAAACAGACCCCCGTTTCTTGCGGAGATCAGTCTAAGATACCTAAAATCGTTCTAAAGTGTTATTCCTAGGTTATGTTTTCGCTAGTGTTTTGACATTTCTGCGAGACTAGCAAACATAACTAAAATAGCACTTTTTATAACATTTTTAGGTATCTTAGATAATCTCCGCAGATCAGTCGTACAACACTCCATTAAATTACTTTACTCTGTCAATTCAGTGATCATTTTTTATACAGAAATCTTACAAATTACATTGCTATTCTTACATTAAAACAATGTTGTTTTGCATCAAAACAATTTTCTTAGAAAATATTCTTGTGATAACCTGTCCTTTTGCGGATAAATACGGGATTTATTTTGGAACACAAACAATCTGTTTTAACTCAAGATAATATTTTACTGCTGCGTGTATATTTCCTTTTGGGCTTCATTTGATGGGAAAAAGTCGATATTTTATATTGTTAGTAATAATCGAGGCTGAAGAAATTTGTACGTATCGACAACGCATTAGTAGAATTATAAATTTTATTATATTTTGACTTGAAATTAGGCATTATTTGTAAACTTCCCCGTATCTCGTATGAAACTGTTAGACCATCACACCTGCACATCACATATTTCTATCTTTTTATTGTAAGCCACCCTTATTAAAGATTTCTATAATATAAGATCGGAATATTAAAAAATCTCGAAATAATACGAAAAATCCTCACTGCAAAAGCATTTACATATAGCACTTTGCCAAATATTGCCTTTCGTGATATAAATTTAAGTTATTTATATTGATTGGGAGTTATTCTTGCTGAGCCACGAACTAAATGAGTTAATACTAGTATAAATTAAAAAACGATATAGTGTAATTAACGAAAAAAGCTGTTGTTACAGACCTTAGCTAAAGGAGGATTTAAAAATATTTATGTTTAAGATTGTAAAAAAAAACAAGAGATCATTTTGCCGCACTATCCCTATTAGACTAATAGATACTTGTTACACTCGATATAGGAAGGCGTTGACAAGTAGTGTCCGCAAATTGCATCTTTGGGAATCACATATGCATGTGTGTCTTCTGCGGATTATGTGAAGCAGGCTCCGGGGAAATTTAACCGGAACTGCGTTGATAAAATAGAAGAAAGTCTACTCTGCTGTTTTGTTGATATTAATTCCTTAGTAACTTGGTAACCAAAGTAAGTTTACTTTTTTGCGAGTATTCTGTTGCCAAAGCACCCACCACACATTAAAAAAAAGAGTATTTTGATAATTCATATCACTTCATATAAAACAGTTATTCATCTGTTGACTAACTAGAACTTATCGTAGCCTGACATTTTTTAATTTGCACAATTTATGCTTCCCAAGATTCGTTCTTACAACATTAAAGCAATATTCATAGACGAACATACTAAATTAAACATGAATCGAGCCAATAGTATTTTAATGTTGGAGGTGCTTTCACAGATTTCCCTTGTGTTTAGAGAATCTAATTAGTTATATTTGGACAAACAATAAGTCGAATGTGTACCTAAAATACAGTAAATATGAATATAAACCGTACCTACATAGTTATAACGTATTTTATACTGAATTACTATACAGAAACTAATAAGGGGACTTGCTTATGTCGAATAATATTTGGAATAAATTTTCATTTCAACTCATGTGTGCTCCATAAATTGCTAACCAGTAGGCATATGTTTACTTTCGTTGGTATGTAGGCCTCGCTCATGATTCCCTACATTTATATCGTCATTTGGCTAACGTACGCAGTGCGTAAATCACCATAAAATTGTGTAAAGAGACTCAACCGCCGTGTAATGACACTCGTCCTTTACGAAAACATAACCTTTAACCAACTGTATTATGTATGAGGTAGGAACTAATACATTCAGAAAACGTGAATCGGATTTTTGTATCTCAATGTGCTGCCTAAAATTTCCATAAGGGAGGTTCCTATTTTCGTCTCGAAATTTAATATTTGGAGTCGAGTTTTCCCCATTTTATCTCTGAATACATACAAGGGAAATACACTATCTTTTATGTAAATGAGGGAGTGGATGATCAAATTTAATAGAATGACAGTTGATACTGTATTTTAATAAAATAAATTTGTTCCAACTGTAATGATTATTTATGAAGGAAGATGGAAAAATGAAAAGTTAGAATAATATTTTGTTCTAAAATTATTACTGTAGGTATCCCTGTCGAGTTTGCAATACATTTCGATGTAATGAAATTATTAACTTGCAAGGCAATAAATAAAATAACACCAACATTGCTGAAGTAATATTGTTACGTAGATTACTTTAAATTGGAACAAATTCGTAGGTCGCAATTCAAACCTATGTAAGATACTGTAATTCGTTCGTTACATTTTACACCATCGTTAAAAAATAATATCTTCCTGATTTTATGGATGAATTTTTAATTGATTAACGGCTTCTTAAGCTTTTTACACAATCTAGTAATTGGCAATTTCCTATTAAGTAACGAAGATTATTAGCACATCAACGCAGTAAGCTCGTCGTTATCATTCTAATATTCGTAACTTAGCTATTAACCAGGGTCTTATAATTTGTTACGGAAGATCGTCTCAAATTCTTTAATTTATATATCTTCTACCGCTGTGCTACCGTACTAATTCATTTTCCAATTAATTTAGAGGCCATCAGACCAAATCACATAACAACTACGTATAATTTCACATTCAATTCGTGATACGATGTAGACGGAAGAGAGAACTAGAATTGACTGACCTTTCGGTAACGAGCGCTACAGATTCGTAGATGGAAAGTAAATTCAATTGTATAACCTCTACGATTCGGTCTCATTCCTAGATATATCATATTTTCATGGTTCACAAGCTGGATGCCGGCGGCTGAGCTACAATATAAACGTTGAGAAGTAACCGATAAATTGGATTTAGTTTGTAAAGTTTTCCGGGAATTGTATTGTACGTCTTGTTGACTACCACGTTCGAATTTCTGAAGCGATTTATACAGTCATATTCAACATCCATACCTTCTCTTCGAGACCGTACATGTGCATAGATATTTGAGCACTAGACCGGAATGAAGAAAAACAAAAATAAAAATTTATCACATTATACTTAAACGAGCTATTTTAGATTCTTGCATAAACAAATTCACTTTTTTATCAACCGAGAAAGTTTTTCGAAAGTTCTTTGACGAAATGATTGGTATTTAATATGTATTTATTATGATAAGCTCAGCTAAAATTATTAATTCTTCCAATGGCTTTTCAGTGCTTACATAATAGAACCGTAGTATGTGAATGACTATCTAGTACAACACCTAACAAACCCCTCAAGAAATTGGTTTAAACTCAATGTTTAATCATCTAGCTTGTGTAATAAATGGGGTAGATTTAGCCATCGCAATAGAACAAAAATATAAACAAAGATTTAATACCTAAGTAGATCATGTTAACAGTTTTGAGAACATTTGCAACACTTTTTATGCATTTTATTTTGCTTGCTTTTTATTTTATCTTACAAAACCCAAATATAACGAGGCTAGTTCTGCTAAAATAACAAGACGTTTGTGTCTTTCATTCAAACTTAATATACATATACTCAGAGATTCCAGCGGTCTCTGCAAATTTATTATAGGTACTACTACTTGCATAATTTTTTTTGGAGTCTGAGGGTCAGACCATGTTTACCATCTGTGTTTGGGGGTGCTACATTCAAATCGAAGGTGAAATTAACCTCAACACGTCAGGGTTTCGTTATATCCTCATAGAAATCTATAATCTAAACTATTTAACTGATTAATTTTTTAGCTTATGGCATATATTAAAACGTTACAGTGTTAAATAGCTTAGATTATAGGATTTTTTGAGGTTATGCCAAAACCCTGATGTGGCGAGGCTTTTTGAACGTCGGATTCAGATTCAGCGACCCCCAAAAATATGTAGTAAACAAGGTCTGACTCAAGAAAATATTATTTTGTGTGGCCGTGTAATTTATAGTCTTTGATTTTCATCTGATTACCCTCTAAAGTTGAAGAAAATAGACCAATCAATATAAATAACTTTTTTTGCAAACATTTCTTCGTAAACTGCTGCATAGATTTTCAATTCTAATTCGATTATTTTCTATAGTTTTCCCTCTCAGCTTTCTTTCTTTTGTCCAAAACGTTTGTTCTATTTTTTGCCTGCCTTTACGTGTAGATTAGCAATACTATTTATTTATTATTTCTTTCTTTAAAATTACATACATTTAGGAAACTTTCTTTAAATTTACAGTCACGAAAGCTATACCATTTGCAAAGTGCTATAGCATAAAATGCTTTTGCAGTGAGGATTTTCTTTGTATCTTGTTCACATTATTTCGAGATTTTGGATAATTTTTAATATTCCGATCTTTATATATTATAGAAATCTTTAATAAGGGCGTGGCTTACAATAAAAAGATACGAAATATGTGATGTGTGTGTGATGGTCTAACAGTTCTCATACGAGATACGGGGGAAGTTTACAAATAATGCCTAATCTTCAAGTCAAATATAATAAAACTTATAATTTAATTAATGCGTTGTCAGATAAAGCAAATAAACTTCCTTCAGCCTCGATTATTACTAACAATATAAAATACATTGACTTCTTCCCATCAAATGAAGCCCAAAGGAAATATACTTATATCCGATCAATGTGAAAATGTATTGAACTTCCGCTACCATATTGGTGCGGTCTCGGTAGTGGATTTAAATTTTACAATAAATTATAAGCAATACGTCTGCTATATAGTTCCTGATTGTAAATGTCAAGGAAGATTGATCGTTCAGATCTTCGAAATAGCGCACTTTTTAGGGAAATTAAAAGTGACCTACTACATTATCAGATGAATAATGCTTGCTAATGATTGCTTACCGGACACAATAAGCTAGGGCCACATTTATTTGTGGCTGATGATCCATTTGGTTTAAGTAAATGTGTTAGCCGCCCTTACAGACTCATTGTACCGGGTGGCCAACTAAGAATGTCGCTCGGCCATATCTCAGGAACGGTTTACAGTAGAGCTTTGGAAAAAAATATTACTGACTAAAATGATCCCGCGAAACATCTGGCAATTATTTAGAAAAGCGTAGGATGACCGCTAGAGGGTGTAACGGATCACCAAAAATTTTAATTCTTATTTTACGCAAAATTTATTAACTTAAGGACTATTATAAATACGAAAAGCAGAATCTACTGAAAATTTCCATCGGAAACCTTTCGTATTTTGTCAAATAAGGGGAGTTGATGAGGGAAAATTTGGTATTGAAGAAAGGCTGTCTTCAGTTCTGTTATTATTGTTCAGTTACGCGCTCTAGCGGTCATCCTACGATTTTCTAAATAATTTCCATATGTTTCTCGAGGTCACTTTAGTCAATAATATTTTTTTTTCCAAAGCTGTACTATAAATTGTCCCTCAGATATGGCCGAGCGACATTCTTAGTTGGCCACCCGGTACAACATGTGGAATTGGAATTGCAGTTATGGCTTTTATTTTCCGCGTACTATGGAAATACATATTATTATAACCAGAAAAAGTTATCTAAATTGCAGTAACTTGTATTCTTTGGCAAGTTGTTACGAAGAAAGCAAAACATTGCGTTCAAGTTATTTATTTCCAGACACGTTTGATACTGAAGACAAGAGAAATATGACACCTGGCGTTTGGAGTCAATATCAAAATAATCTCCTATCTTGATTAAGACTCCATAATATTTCAACAAAGCCCAGAACAGAAGGTCTGTTAGAGATTGATTCCGAAATTCTGTTCAAATGAAACATTTACTATTTATCCATAAATTTATTGTATCCTCTGTCTTTGCATACATGCTGTTGCTCTAGCAAATTTTCTTTTTTTCCCGCCAGGTTTTATCCTAACCTAAATAATAACCATTGAAAAATAGAAAAATAAAATCATTTTTCTTTCTCGCAAAGTAATTAAATATAATATTGTCTGCACGTTTCGCCCCTCAAGGGTCATCTTTAAGAGAAGCTACAGTACAATGAATGATATTGGACTGGAAAAATGTAATAATTATAGTATTTTAAGTATTACAGAATATAGAATGTAATTAATGATACAATATGTAAGTTTTGGAAGTATCAAAAACGGTTCTCGAGAAAATATCGATAAAAATTTAGCCCTATAAGGCGTTAATGTGCCCTGCTGGGCGTTTGGCCACTCGTTTAGATTAACAAGGTGAACCTATTTGCCGAGGAGGAAGCAGATCTATCAAACGGTTATCGGGCTAGGTAATATTTATATGATGAAAATGTTGTCCAGAAAATTTATGAAAGTGTAACGTTCACAGCGCTCAAAGGCGTTAATGTGCCTTCCTGGTAGTTTGTCCTCTCGTTTAGATTAACAAGATGAACCAACTTGTCCAGAGCGAAGCAGTTTCATCAAACGGTTCTCGAGAAAATATCGATGAAAATTTAGCCCTATAAGGTGTTAATGTGCCCTGCTGGGCTTTTGGCCACTCATTTAGATTAACAAGGTGAACCTACTTGCCGAAGAGGTAGCAGATACATCAAACGGTTATCGAGCTAGGTAATATTTATATGATGAAAATGTTGTCCAGAAAATTTATGAAAGTGTAACGGTCACAGCGCTCAAACGAGTAAATGTGCCTTCCTGGTAGTTTGTCCTCTCGTTTAGGTTAACAAGATGAACCAACTTGCCCAACATTTAGGGCGATGAGTACAATCTTTTCTTCCTCTCGGAAATTCGACAAATGCCCGGCTAGAAATCTTTTTCGGTTTTTTTAAATATCTCGGCTATTAAGAGAGATAGGACCGAAATCTCTTCGGTACAACACTCAGGCCGATGAGTACAATCTCTTCCACCCCTCGTAGGTCGAAAATTCGACAAATGCCCGGCTAGATTTTTTTCGTTTTTTTGAAACATCGCGGCTATTAAGAGAGATAGGACCGAAATCTCTTGGGTACAACACTCAGGGCGATGAGTACAATCTTTTCCACCCCTCGGAGATCGAAAATTCGACAAATGCCCGGCTAGAAATCTTTCGGTTTTTTTTAATATCTCGGCTATTAAGAGAGATAGGACCGAAATCTAGTTTCTTATAAAAAATTTAAATAAGTAGTTGTTAAATGCAAAGCTTAATTATATTTTATATATTATTTTCTACATGTACGTCTTCTTTGAAACTTTCTTCTGTGTAAAATAAAATGACACCTTTTGCCAGAATTAGGAATTTATATTACCCCCTAACAGATGTTGATATTTATGGATTATCAAAATAAAAAATGTCGATGTAAGCAGCATCAAAATTAGTTTCAAAAAAATTCGTATATCCTTGATATTTCAATTCAACGGTCGGTAGTGTCATAGAATATAAATTGGTACTGTGAACGACAGGATGAAATAACTCTTTATAAAACACTATAATAATATTTTGTGTGTTATTACATTTTCCAAAGTGTAGAGATAAACTTTTTCCGTAACATAGCTAATATAGTGTACTATGACGTTATGGACAAACAGCTATTTTCAGAATGTCACGTGAAATCAAAATCCTACAAAGTTTAAGTATAAAAGTTACTGAAACTGTTCTTAGTCCAATAGAGAATATGAATAAACTAAATAAAATAACTCTTTTTGAAGTTTCAGATGTCCTCAAAAACTTACAACAGTTTTACATTAGGAAGACTCTATAATTGAATCTGGAGTCTACAACATTAATTGAAGCACTAAGCACATACTATAATTCTGCTTAAGTATTATATTATTAATAAGGACAGTATCAGAAAAATAACAATGGAAATACCGGCAAAGGAAAAGTAGAATAGATTTGGCGATCATTAACCACCGGTGATTCAAATTCTTAACCTAAGAAGAAGACACGCTAACTTCCTAATATAAAGACAGATATCGCTTACAAACACCATATTGGGATTTTTAAAAAGATATTACGAGCTAGGTCAAACAAATCTTTATCAATCTCTATAACTGCAATTATCTGCAGATGTATTGATACGTCATTCTTTTAAGCAATTTGCAGGAATTGCAAAGCCTCTTGAAAGAATACCCAATGAAGAAGTTTTATCATGAAAACCATTTTATTTCCAACAATGTGCAATTTTAGTTTAAAAATCTTTAGTATAGATATGTAAAGACGCATGAATGATAATGTTACTTGTGGCAAAAGGCAAAAAATGCTCCTAGTGCAAATGAACTCTCCCTAATCTGATCCATCCAGAATAACTAAATCGGCAGTAGTCCGTACAATTTACGAACAGATGAATAAATTATCGAAATTATGGCATACTGTAAAGGTATTGAAGTCGACAAAATTAAAACTAATGTTACAAGAAATTGGCGGTAATTTTATATTATTTATTTTTATTAATTGAGCTTCTAATAGATGCAGTTAGGTGCTGTTACAATTATAGCTTATTTATAGCATTATAATAAGTATGGATAACGGAGTATATATAAAAAATAAACTCTACACGACACTGACACTAACCTATATCAAATATTTACTCGTAAAGCAACACTCCAATTTATTTCAAACACGTCGTGAATTAAGCGCGAAATCTACCGGGAAATCGTACAAAGTAAACGCTGGACGAAAAATTATCTAAAAAGTCAACTCAATTGGACATACGCTGGGAAATGATTTTATCCTGAATTCAAGTACTTAATTCAGTAACCGATAGGTGGCGCCATGAGGTTGTATGAAAATATATCGACACTGTGACGTAACGTATCTCTAATACACTCTCTTTCAAATTACCGTTTTCAAAAATTTGCGAAAAATTGTCGAAAAATTATCTAAAAAGGTCTCAACTTTGAAAATTAAACTTTAGAATAATTGTAGAAAGTCGTCTGATAAAACAGAATACATTAGATTAGACTTAAATGCAAGCAACGTTTTCTAGAATTTTTTTTTGGGATTTTCAAGAATTTTTAAATTTCGTTTATAAAATACGTTTACTGATTACTTCTAGTAATTCGCGGGCGCGAGCTTTCAGATCTAATGATAATATATTATTGAAACTCGAAACGAAACGGAAATAAGTACGGTTATCGATTCGGTAACTGTACCTTCTATGGCAGTGGTAGAACCTCTACTACTGCGTTTCTCACTGTGAGTGTACCATTCAGCTGATCGATTTTCACATAGAGTCGAGGTAGTGGAAAGCAGAGCTAACAGTGTCGAAGCTTTCATATCAAATACACTTTTGTTATTGTAGTACATTTTTAATACACAATATAATCAAGTGTAAAAGAGAATTCCAATATTTTCTAAACGTATATTTTTAAAACTGTGTAATTATTGTGATTTACATCCATAAGGTTACCAGAAAAATTCAACTGAGATTTTAGAGTAAGTATATATCTATGTATTTCTATAAATGCACAGAAATTATTTCTATTTACACTATGGCGTTATCCAAGTTTAAAATGAAAACGGTATTTTGTAATAAGATTTTAGTTCTTTATTAATTCTTAAATTGAAAATTTTGCTTAATTAATATTTTCATTGCTGATTTAATCAAACAGCTTTCCACACAAACTTCGTTAGAAAATGTGCCTCCTTTTTATGCACATAGCGCCAGCCAAATCTAAAAATAGCCATTCTTGATAACATTGGTATCGTTGAATCTTACCCTGGTCTGATACAACATAAATCTCCAAAAAGTGCCTCGTAGATCTTAGAGCATATCGAACAGATCTTTTTGTATTTCTTGTAAAATAATTATCTATAGCTATAGCTTTCTACTTCACATATTGATAATTTTATCATGTATATAATCTTAATTGGAGATGCTTAGTATAAGCTCAAATTGCTGCATATACACTTTTAATTAATGAATTAAACTTTGATTATTTAGACTCAAATCAGGCTTCAAAAATTGACCTTAAATACTCATTACAGATTTTTTACATATAAATATCTCATGAGAGATAAGTGGTTCAACCCCACGAAATCATTCTCTGGGAAAAAGAAAAGGATAGAACAGACAGACGTCGGGTTTTACGAAATAGGGGAAGGTCACGCCATACTGGGAACGGGTGCATATCAATTAATCAACTTACTTTCATATTATAGTCATAATAACATGAAAGAATGTATTATTGAATTATATACGGTTGTTCTGAAAATATCTGCTTCAAAATTTAATCGGCAAAAATTAGATGAAAGATTACGTAATATTATTGAATTGTTATGCTCAGCAAAACGTAAATACAGTTTGAAAATTGTATGTCCTCTCTCTAGTAAACACGAGCTTTATTTTAATACTATATACGGAAATATATTACTGAGTTTATGGATTCGAAGCTATTAAAGCTTTTATTATTTATGATTTATTGGTGTTTTGGAAATATGTATATTTCCATGGATGTGGAATACAGGATGGTTTATGTTTTGAAATGCCATAAGAATGCTACAAAGAAATCGGCACGTGCAGAGTTTCGCACGCGTTTATATCGATCTGCCATCTGTAGTCAAAAGATTTGTAAGTGTTTAGTATTATTTTGACCAATGCAAAGTGATCGCTAAAATTTTTGATTGCTTGCTACTGGTAACTATTTGCCAAATTCTAATAGAAAAATTTGATTATATAACTTGTTTAGTAAACAATATTAGCGACATCTTTCCAGATGACACAAGGGTGTCAGAAAATATAAAAATTGATTAGCAAGGTCGGTGGTCATTGGTTTCTTATCAGAGACAGAATCCTTAAAAAATGGTAGCAAAATAGGAAGGGCGGTGGAAGTGGTGGCTAACAACAACATTATACTTGTAAAGAATCTGGTATTAGAACGAAATATCTCCAACTCCTTCACATGAATAAAGCTAGTACAAGGTGGTTGCCCAAATAGTTTCAGCAGTACAACTAGCGTCATTTTGAATGTGTTTGAAGCTTTTGAGAGTTTTGTGGATAAGACTATATTGAAACCAATTGCCATAAGGGGTGAAACTACAGCTCTCTATCTCGATCTTTTATTCTGGTAAATTCAGGATCCGTCAAGCATTAAAAAATTCATGGTTACAATTTCTTGGGACATTTTAACCATGATCTGCGTTAGTGCTTGTATATTTGTGTTAAGAAATGTTGGTTATGATGAAAAAAATGATTTTATGCACAGAGAACATTTAATATCAATTGGGACACAAAAAAAATTAAATACGATAGAACTAAAGAGATCAAAATATATTTCTTTTATTTAGTTCTAATAAAGATGTTAACATATAAAAATCAAACGAGTTCTGCGAAATTGTACAAAATAAGTAAAATTCTATTACTCTACATGATCGATATTGACCGCACAAATAAAGATAATCCTCACCAAAATTTCTGCTAATGCCGATCAAATGCTAGAACAAACTTCACAGATATAAACTTCAGTTCTTTCGTCTTTGTGATACACTGTCTTTGGCGGACCGTAAGGGCAAACATCTAAAGTCTGTAACCTACTGTGATGAATGCGGTGATAGTGAGACAATTTTAGTGCTACTTGTTTGACAAAAATTGTAGACTCTAAGACTGGATGAATGTGTGGAGTAACTATCCATAATCAGTAAAATAGGATCTCCTACGTCTGGTTTTGCTAAATGTTGCAACTTTTCGAAGAATAACTCCTTATTTAATCATTTGCTGTCTGGGAATCAAGCTGAAATAATATATAATATGATAGGTAAAATATTATATGACCTTTATCCTCAAGTCTAAATTTATCTCCCGTCATTTTTTTCTATATTATTATAAAACGTGTAACTTCCTCTTCATTGAAGGTCAAAATACGGTTAGGCCTTGTTGATTCTGGTTTCCTTATGATCAGGTTAAGGTTTCATTTTAGAAAGCCGTTGGTTCGTATCATGCCTGTTTCGTTGTTAAAATTAATGGATTTGGTAAAGTCAAAAGCAATTTTTCTGACATTCTTTGTTTTAAACACTGATTTTCGGCAAATTTTCAGTTTTTTCTCTTTAAATCTTACCTTCAGGGAATCTTGCAACGTACCATAAGGAATTTAAAATTGTCTGGCTCTAGCCTGATTTGTTTATTTCTTATTTATAAATCCAGAAGCACTTTAAATTCAATAATCCTGCTACATTTGAATGGTATTTTAGTTCCCTAAAAACAACTAAAAACTCACTTTACACTTTACTTTTAATAAAAACACGACAAATCATAATAGTAGTGGAATATATGATTAATGAGTTTACTCACAATTATTAATACAAAAAAACTAAACCATCATCATCATCATCTAAATTTATATTTTATTAGCAAATCTAACTAAATAAAAAACATTTGAAAAAATTATAAAATGTTAGAAGTAAACATAAAATTACGGGTACACATTCCTTGGTTTTCTCCTTATAATTGGTACCCTTATAAAGACATGAGTAATAAACATTCATACTAGGCTTGTTTAAATTTTGCATTTCTAGCTTTAGCAGAAGAATAGCTACTTTAGCAATAGAATACTTTTGAATATCTGTTGTTTAATCTTGCTTCTAATATCTTCATGTAAGTTGAAGAAAAGAATCTTTATGACTTCCACCTACGTTTCTTTCTTAAACATTAGCATAATGTCGTTATCATACTTCCAAATGCCGTAACATAGTTTCTACAACGAAACACAATGTAGAGCATATATGTAGGTATTACTTATTCAAATACTCTACCATAAACTTTCCTAAACTGCTCTCTTGTCGTGCTTAATTGTGATAAAAGTTCATCTTATATTTTATCATCAGCAGGGTTTTGGAACGGTATGTAACTCAGAGACGTAATTTATTGAATTTATACAATTTTTAGGTTACTTATTAATTACGAATACGTTTTTAGACTCTTTTATTAATAGACGATTTTTTCCTATTTTACTTCGACCGCTGTTTTTTTCTCTTCAAGAAATATGTTTTGAGGTAGCGTTCTCGAAAGCAATAGTGTTTCGTAGGCATTGCAATGATGTTTTAGATTTAAATTTAACTGTTTTATTGATTTAAGCGTTTTACAAATCGCGTAACTAAATCTAGCAAGGAATGGAAATCTTTTCAAAACATAACCAACTAAACAAATTTTAATTTTGTAACGGAAATTCATTGCCACATAGTCTTTCCATGCTACTCATATTTTGTTTAGAAATATCATGATAGCTAATAAAATAAGTCACGTCACTGTTAGCAATCACTTTACAAACAAGTACAATGAAAATAGATTAAGCATTAGAAGCTGACCACGTTATTTCGATCTCGCAGGTCTCGTCAACGCCAACTCCAAGATCAAATTTCACCGCACTTCGCATCTCTACTTTAAATGTGGAATATTTCCGACAATAGAATAATTCCAACCTCGTGACCTCTAGTGGGCAAGGTCAGAAGTAGTACACCACCGATACAGCTTAAATGGTTTTAAGAAGCATGCATTTGATATTGTCAAGAAAATATGTCTTTCCGATATATAAAATATATAAAACTTAAATTAATAGAAGGTGATCAAGCCAAATTTTGAAAACTAATAAGCTAGAGCGACTCAAAATCTAAAAAAGATCCATAGCTAGCAACAAATAATTTTGTTTAAATATCATGAAAATGCCACGGTAACAGGTTTTGTTTAATAATTCACGTTTAAGATATATTTCAGCTTTTATATACGGTTTAAATTTTATATTCACAACGAGTAACAATTGGGAATGAAATAAAAGATCGAAGATAAATTGTTCTATCTTTGTCACGTAGATATATTTTAAATTTTGCTACCGTTTCTCTTACGTTTTTCGCCATGCACGTGTGTTGCGATAACAATAGAGAGACACCTTCGCCTCTACGATATTGCCCTAAGTGTTATTTGAACTTCGCCTTTTAAGATTCTTATCCACCACCTTGTAACCGAAGCTATATCCACTTGACCATAAAATAGGGTGTGTGAAAGAAGCTTTTGCACGCAGCTTTCGCCCACACCTTTTGTTGCAGGTTACTTTTTTGCCATAGTAAATGTGTTTCCCTGAATATCGTCTTTTGAGTCAATAGGTTTCTTTCAAAAGTATACGTAATAATTTTTTTCTCTTGGGATCCTAATTCTTTTTATTAAAATGGCGGAATGTAAATTTATTAGACCCACACACACACACAAGTTTATCCCTAAAAGATTGTAGTGATTTGTCGTCTACACATTGCAAATTGTAGGTACTTAAGTTTGACCTTAACTTCTAATTTATTACCAAGATGTTCAACTACTTAGTGGCTTGCAGGACTACGAGACTTACCGCTAGAAGGTTTAAAACTTTAAATTAGCTTTCAGAAGCTTGTGCAATAGAAAGCAACAGCGATAAGATTTAATTCGTACTAGATCCACGACAAATAATAGTAAATATAAAGTTTAAATGTATGTTGCTTCTTTTCCGCAAAATACTTAAAAGTAGAGTTTAAGTAACTAGTACAAATTTTTTACTTTAATTAATTAATTTTAAGTTTGTTTCTAATTAGAAATGAGACACAATAACATCCGTTAAACTAAAACTTGTATATATATTTACCAATCTGTATTAGTTTCCAATTTATTAATGACGCCGGCAATTGCCATTAATTATTTACAACAGGAAATGAGATCGTTATCGCTAGGGTCACTGCTAGCTCTCTATTATTTATAGATTCGTTAGGTAGCGTTAAGAATTCGTTTTCAAATGTTAATAAAGTGATAAACGGACGAGTGATTTGACGAGAGTTTTGTTAACTATTTGGGATACTATAATTAGGTAGGAGTGATTGTTTAAAGAGATCCTAAAGCCATATCAGCACTTCACTGCTATTTTTGCAAATTAACACTTTGTTACTGTATCTAGCGTCATATTTGTTTTGAATGTTTATGCATATCATCTGCGCTGATAACAAAAAAAATACCTACATAACTGGTTTTATATCGATAAAATTGGTAAATACATAGCTTTTTCCAAAGACTTGCAACGGTGTACAAATCTGGTATACACACATAAACTGCCGAGTATTTTTTTACAATTTCAGTAAACTAAACATTGAAATTAAAACCAAACTACAAAGAAAAGAAATCTTTATTAATTTTTTTACAAAAAATAATAACAAAAATAGCTTTTACATTTCTATAGGTTCAACTAGTTTGTCAGCTGCTACTCGGGTTGACAAATCTCTTCTTTAAAATTATAATTTATTTATTATTTTATCCTTGATTCTTAATTTATCTCACAAAATTATATGGAACTATAGAAATATCTTTTCAAAACCCAGTTATCTCTAACCCACTTAAATTTTTAGTGTAAATAATTTATACACGTTCAGACTCAAGTGGATGGTTCCAGCTTCAAGCAGATTCAACAGAGTAATTGTCTGTAACTTGTTTTTAGCGTAACTTTACTTCAAGTCACGTTGTCTATATGGTCAATATGGGTTCTATTATGGGTTGCAACTGACGTCATGCACTAACCCTTTTATCTGATTTATCAGTAGATGAAACTATGCTGGCGCTTAGATTTTCGATGGCCCTAGTTTCGGAGTATGAATCCAATACTAGATTTTTATTTAAAATGTCTACGATTCCAAAATAATTTATCTTACGTTGTTGATGGATGTACTTTTTTCCAATCGAATGCATTCATCATTGCTTTATTTTTTCCCGTGGAAGTGCAACAGGATCAATTCTATGACCAAAAAGGACCAGCGCTAAGCGGAGCCATAAAACTTGAGTTACAAGCATACAAACATATTTTTGCAACAAAAGTGAAGGCTGTATTATTGCTATTAAATTCAACGAGTGTCTTGAAAACCCTAAGGAATAAAATGTACTTCAGTCTCATGTTATAATCGCTGATTTTGAATATCTTGACACATTGTTGACCGGTAATTTTATCTCATTTCATCGGCTACTATTTCGTGATGGGTTGTAGTAGTAAAACAATATAAATAAACCTTGTTTATTATTCAACTGTCCATACTCCTTTTCTTATGATAAAAAATGTAACAATTACCTACGTGTAATGGCACACAAGAGCTTTTGCAAATATACCTAGTCTCGTTAAGTTTTTTTTTAAGAGCATACTCTACACGCTCTAATCGGATTTGTTTTTCGGTCAATGACTATTTTTTCTAAGACTCTTACTTGTCCGCCAGTCTAGTTACCTATTCTTTAGCTACTTCCAGTAGAATTTTTTTCTATTTTGTTTTATTTTCTGGCAGGTAGGTACGGTATATTTTATATGCATAGAACAAGGTGCAGTTTATCAGAGATAATGGACATTTTTTTGACTACTTTTTGTGTAAACGTTAGGATTTTTTTATCAGAATCTTCGCCAAGCCACGGTTTTTTCGTATGGTACCACACACTAGTGTTCTTTTTCTTTGCAATAGCTCAGCTATAGAAACGTTGTTATAATAATTGTCTTGGCAGATATGATGCCAACGACCAAGATACAGCTCCAATACAGTTTTCCAAACATTTCCAAACATATATGTATACCTATTTTCCCAAAGCATTCTTATCAAAATTCCATATTTCGTTATTTTTCTGACCTATAGGTCCTAAACCTGACCTCTGTAGGGTACCATGCTTTCTTTTAGACCTAGCTCCTGTTTTGGTATGTATAGCAACTGAAATTTTGGAATGATATATTCCACAAGCGAAGTCTGTCTTCAGGAAATGTATGTTGTGTATTATCATTTAGGTGAATAGGATGAATGAATAAATCCGTTGACAAATAACCATTCCAATCAGATTTTCTGGTCTAGCCCATCAATATCAGTAATCTAAGAAACTCCTCTATTTCATTAGTGATAACTTGGTTCCATGGTATCGTTTTTGCAGAGATATCATATAACTCTTTCATTTGAGAGTGGTACAAATTGGTTTGCGTTAACACTAAATCATTGTTACCCCACTGACAGTCGGCATCACCAAGATCAATAGTTGCATCAGGAATATTTAAATAATTCTGTAAGTTTGGTGTGATATCATGTTTGTTCCACTATTCTTCCAATTCGTCTTCGTTATCTGATTCTATTATATTGCTTTTTTGATATTTAGGTGGCTTGTAAAGCTTATAAAGGTGCTTTTTTCCTAGCGATACTTCAATGTTTAGAGAAGTCCGGCTATATTTTGCGTCAAAGTGCTAGAAGCGATGACTTCCTTCTTTATATTCAAATCTCCTTTAGTACGATCAAAGTTCGAGGCATTCGGCAAGTAAATTGAGATTAGACTATTATGATGCTTTCCATTCTAAACGCAATACAGTATACTTATGTACATACATACGTCCGTAGGTTAAACGCAAACAATTTTCTACCTTTAGATAATGCTTTGAAATGTTTGCTCATAACCACTGAAAGTTATGGCAAATGAAACAAATACAGCCTGCTTTACTTTAGCTTCAGACTCCCATATTAATTGCCTTGTGATGTTGTGTATTATGTATACTGAGGTTTCTTGTCCAAATATTAGTTTTGGCGTTAATGCACGGTATGGATAAAACTTGTTTGATGTAGGTATAACTTATTTTCCCGCAGTTATCTACATTTTAAGGTAGGTGTAACGAAACACAATGATGAGCCAAATTTTGATCAGAATTCTTCTTTCAATCAAAAACGCAATATCGTGCAATAGCAAGTATGAAGCAAGAAATTAGGTGTAACTTAGTCGCTGCAGTTAAATTATGTCTAAAGTAAGCGGATTCTTTACAGAAAAAGACTATAAACCGCACTTCTGATAAGAACTTGAACGTATTAACCACAAACTTGCCAAACAGAAAGAGATATATTCCTTTCAGTTGGTCGTTTTATTGCTTTAGAAATGGCTAACGATAATTTTATTTTAGTATTTTCTTGCTTCATTGAGAATTGTTTCATTCACATTCCATGTGTGACCCAATTATTATCGGTGACATTTTATTTATTTACAAAGTCTTTGAGCTCCAATAACTGGCAAACAAACTTCTAGATAATAAGCGAAGTATGTCTTGGCATACGCGAAAGTTTGATTTCTTTCAAATGTGTATATTGATTGAATTCCTGTGGAAAGTCTCCAGTTTGTCATCGATACTTACGTACTGAACGATGTATGGTCATGTTTTCAATTATTCGTAAAATACTCAATTATGTAGGAGAAAGCGAATAGGTTGGTCTAGTTTGCATGTAACTTTGGATCAATGTATTGGCGCGATAGTTTCATTGAACACTTCAAATAGCGTGGCTATATGAAATAGAAGTACTACAAATATGTAAAGAAACTTTATTTCCTAACTGGAACTGATATTAAAATCAGCTTGACCAGCTGTTGTTGATATTTTCCAATCCATAGTAGCTACGTCTTTGATTTCTCATTTTTTGAAGACGTTATTTGTGTTCTAGCTTTTTGTATTTATCAATTTATTGCCGGAGACATCCTTCTCTCACATTCTCAGTTAGTTAACTTGATCGTCCTTTTTTAGTTTTTCAACTTTGACGCGAGCTAATTCCTCTAAACGATACTTCTCAGGGACGGATGGAAATGTGATTTATTGTGGCTGCAATCACACTAGAAAATAAAATCTGTCTCCGTACCCCCAACCTACTACCTCATGCTTGTAAGCCATAGAGTCGTTAATACTGTAGTAGTAATCCATAAGACGACAATTGGTATTAAACGAACTCTTCTGTATTGAGATGATACAATTTTGGTACACTCTCTAAGTAAAATGACAGAGCATTAATAGGAAGCAAATACTTAACCCAAATAACAGAAGGAAGTAGTCTTTGAGTTTAATATTCCTAAACAGAGGACAGTTCTAATATGCATTTCTGCGAAATCACATGCTTAACTAAAAGCTAAACTGGAATCATCAGATCAGGTTATTCAAAAGGCTAATTTGGCATTGTGGATATGCCAACAAAAACACAACATAAATCTGGAAATTATAAGGATGCTATGCATGTGCCCAACTACTTCAATGGAAATGTTGTCACAGTACTCATGTTCTTCAACTATTAGATGTTACTTTCTTGTTTCCACTTGAATCAGGACGGAGGAACATGAACAACATGATGACCAAGCTATCTTAGAAAATGTTTTTGTTGTAGGAGCACAAAATCTGATTTTGCCTCAAAATTGAATACATATAAAGAGGAGACATTTTGTTTACTCACAGCTTTATAACGTTTGCCAAAAAATAGAGATAGCTTCTAATAAATCTAATTCAAGCATTAGATGATTTGGAATCATTCATGAATTAGAAGCTTGCACAAGCACTGGATCAGCTAATGGTGTTGTTACTTGTATTGGCCTTGCTTTGCCAAATGCAATTTTTATTGTTTTAGAAGGGTTTCAAAGACTCAGAAATCAAGCTCATATCACATTGACGTCATTTTCCCAAGAGACGCTATTTAACCAAAATAAATAAAGATATCGTTGTGTGTGATCGTGTCGTTATTCAAACTTATAAATAATGTCGTAACCTATGACTAAATCATGACGTGATACTGTCGTAACTGTGCTATCTGGAAAATCGTCGAATGGTCTAATAAGCTAACAGACAGCTCGCTTGTCAAGCTAAATCTTGAAAGATTACCCAATGTGATGTTTTCAAGCCGTTAAGATTCCAGTGGATCACAATTTGCAAACGGATTACTTGGCTGGTATGCAGACGGATCATGGCCTAAACGTCAAACCTTTAGGCCCAACGATCTTTTAAGTGGAAATATAGGGTATAGGTTTCTGCGTCCAAGTGAGCTTGAACAAGGGTGTGACAGGAATAAATGTTCATGACTTATAAGTTTGGCCACAAAAAACAATAGGCTAAATTAGTGGGTGTTTTAGATTTGCAATAAATGTTGTTGTAGATTAATTTGCAGCAATACAAGGAACCAAACTGAAATCTTTCTTTGGCGCCTCTAAACATCTATTCGGGAAAGAAGTCCACTAATGGGAAGCAAATGAGGACGAACAATGCCCAGAAACATTCCTTGTTTTAATATTTGTAAGCAGTACATATTTTTGCCATGACTGTTGTTTTAAAATTATGTACAATATTTTTGCTATTTGTATATTTTTTTTAATTTCAACTTATGCGGTGCCCCACTTTCTTCTTTGTTATCATATTAAACATCACCGACTACATCAAATTCAAGTAAATACTCGTCTATTAGCTTAATTAGTCTTGCTTGCTTTTTTGTTTAATAATCCACTATGTTTACTTTGTCTGTCGCGAAGATGAAACATTAAATCGTTTATACTACTTCTTCTGCTTGTATTTAAACTGTTTTAATTAATCATCAAAAAAATAGGTCTAGATAAATAGAGACTAGATCAAGCGAATATGAATAATTTGTGCTTCATTTCCAACAAAATTAATTATTAATTTGTAAACTAGTAAGGTACAGGAGACAATGTTGGATTAACACTGTGTAACAAAAGGAAATAGATGAAAAATACATCCGTCAATGTATAATGTTTCCAAGATAATTTCTTAAAAGTAAAAAGACATATTAACGCAAAGGAGCTATAACAATTATAAAAGCGTGACGTCGTCGTTCTGATAAGACAGTAACCTTATCGACGGATTTGCGGTCGTTCCCATTAAAAATTCATACATTTCTACATAACACCGACTTCCTTTATACCAGTGAAAATTAGTTAGTGCAATGAGCGGACATTCAGGTAAATATTCAAATAGAAATTTTAGAATTAGTATAGCTAACTATTATAGTGTAGCGTGTCGTGATGTTTATCTAACGTGCTATTGTATTAACGTACCAGAGCGGACACAGAAATTTCCTAAATTCACGCTTCTTTGACGTGTTACACGTTGACGTTCAGTGTTTGACCTATTTTCTGTGAAAACGGGTCGAGTCCGCCCTGTGCGATCTGTGCGCTCACTGTAATTTGTTTCTTGCTAAAAGATTGTATCGAGCGATGGACACAATCTGTTTTTCTTTCGTGGAAGATTGACAGGGCTTACACGGGAGATGTGGGTATTTGTATTAAAGTTTCTATTTTCGTTCGGTTTTCGCTGTTATTTGAAATAGATTTTCTTATTCACAT
The DNA here is from genome assembly GCA_023690525.1 of Holotrichia oblita. Lineage (NCBI taxonomy): Eukaryota > Metazoa > Arthropoda > Insecta > Coleoptera > Scarabaeidae > Holotrichia > Holotrichia oblita. The sequence goes on from CM043019.1 coordinate 116,733,302, forward strand.
CTTGTTTTTTAGTAGTAATTTGGTCCCTACAGATCAGTGTGTTATGAAATCTTCCATTCAAAATCTTTGATAACATTTTATGTTACTTTAAACAAGGCCACAAAAATGAGGTAGTAAAAATTTCTGTTAATCTTTCATTTAAAGAAATAAACAATATAATGTAAATAATTTCTTGCATTCGAATTATATTAGACCAATTATTTGTCTATGGCTTAATTTTGTCCGGTGTTTTTTTCTGGATGTAATGGTTTTTCAATAATTACATGTCGATTTACAATATCCTAAATTTATAAAACCATGCTTATATGCAATATAAATCTCTCTTTATTTATTATTATATTGTATTAGAAAATTACCGTCTTCGTGGGTAATAAACCACTAACAATTATTGTACTTCTGTAACATGGTGTGGATAATATTTTTAAAATAATTAGTGAGTTGTTCCACCAGAAATGTCAATTTGTTGTCCTTATTTTTGAACTGATGTTGCAGATATATTAACATATTCCAATAGACAATGTTTCATAATTGGATGCAAAAACTGAAGAGGTATCTTCTATAACTGTTGAGATAAAGAGTGTTGACAATTGTGAAAAAAAAACATAATATATTACTACTTTTAAAATCAATATTATTTTCAAAACTTCACTTTATTTTCTAATACAAATATCTTGATTGTGAGTTTAGAAATGTACGTAGCTGATCAGAAGCTGATTTTATTTGCTATATTATCCTAAAGTAATTAAATGACAGAGCCATAGGTGTTAATTTAAAGTCTGTTTGTGGAAAAGTAAAAAATATTGAATCAGTCAGTAAAGCGAAGTTTAAAAGCCACTAAAAGATTTTCTAGAAGACCAAAGGGGGCAGTTCAGATATTATTGTCCCTTACATGAATGAAACGATTTGGAAACGTGGAATATTTTATTTTTAACGTATTCCCCTAAGACGTTGGTAAAGAGTTTTAACACCCTCAGAAAAAAATGTTTTGTCTTGGGCTGCAAATCACTTGTTCATTGCATCCTCCCCAAAGTAGGGCGTTAAATCTGGAAAATAAGGTGGCTATTGGAAAATTTCGAAGCCTGTATTATGAATTGCAGGCATTGAAACACAGCTCATGTGAGCTATGAAACAGCACATCACATCTGAGTTTTCTCTTTCTTTTTTCTTTGATCGAATCATGCAGTTCTGAAATGGAAGCAGCATAATATTGCCCAGCTATAGCCTGACCATGTGGTAAAAAGTTTATAAGGATAATTCCTTCGGCATCCCACAAAACTGTGGCCATGATCTTTTTCGCAGATGCTGTTGTACAAAACTTTCGAGAGGGTGGTGAGCCCTTCTGTCTCCATTCCATGCTCTGCCTTTTCGATTCGGATTATAATGGTGAACCCAAATTACAGACACAGTAACGGCTTTTAGTAGAAAGTGTTCAGAATCTTGCTTAATGATGGACAAATTCGTCTCTGAAGTGATGCTCTGGCGTCAACATTTCCGGTACCCATCATGCAACCACCTTTTTCGGACCTAATTTTTTATGTAAAATGGTTTCTATGCTATCTGTTGAAAAGTCACAAGTCTGAGCTATGAATTTCACAGTGATTCAACTATCTTTCAGAACCACGTCATGGACCAGATCGACCTTTTCTTTGCACACAGTTTTCGGCCGTCCAGCATTAACACCTTGTTCTCAGATCTCTCTGCTAAGTTTAAAATCCTTTCCTGAAAAATTTTATTAATTAATCTATAAATTAAATGTTACCTGTAAGAAAGCTCTTCTTTCATTTATTTTGTAGTAGTCATTTTTATGATTCGACAAAATAACAGTAAATAGATTTATCTAAATTTTATTACAACGTTCAGTTTTTATATTCATTGTAAATTAAAGTACTGATCAATAAAAATGTATTTTATTTCTATTTAGTACGTAATAAATGAAAGGTATGAATGAAATTAGAAAAGAAACAGTCACGAAGGTATTGAGAAAATACCGATTTGTTTCAGAATTTTCAACATTCAGTATCTCAAAAATAAAGCAAACTTCGTCGATTTCAATATCATTGTTTTAAACAAGATAGGCTTTATAACGCAACCACGTACTTCGAATGTTTTATTTGCGTTCATATTTGTATCAATTTTATCGGATATTTAAATTCTAAAAGCGCTACATAACCGCGTACGTGTTCACGAAACCATTACAGGCGGTTATATTGAGGTAATATCAACGTATCGTTGATCGATATCCGAGCGACGTTACTAACTGAAATTTCTATGTGCACACAGGTGATCATCACTATTCAGAATTCCGGAAATTAACGAGATTACTGTCGTTTGTTGAAATTCCGTTAGGGTATTTTCCGCACGAAGTAAGTATATTATCTTACATAGTAGATAAGATTATACTCTATTGTGTTATGGATGTATTGCATTTTAAGCCGCGTAGCTTACGAATTTATTTCGAGATAAATGCTTCCGTGATGGAACTTATGTCTAGGAAATTACTTTTTACTGTAGTTTGAAACTACTGATCATTATTTTATCATAAGCCAGAATTCTTGCGTACATTAGGTTCTAATAATAAAGTTCCGTGATGTAACACATTATACATACAAAACAAATAACTAGGGCAGCCAAATGTATTACAATATGTATATGTTTTGATTAGTCTTCAATATTGGCAACAAGTAGACAAACAGAGAGGGAATATGTGAAAAAAATTGTCATTTTTGTTTGTTTAAAACATTACAACCTCTAATAGTATACGTTTACTCTTTCCTAAGCTCTAATAATTTAATGCGCAATTAAAACTAAATCTTTTCTTAACAACAAAAAATTCTAGATAATAAAAGGTGAAACAATAATACCACAGTTTATCATCAATAAGAAAAAGTGTCGGTTCTTCATTCCATCGGCCTTATGTCATAATCTGCAGACATCTTTAACAGTGTAATCTTAACTCATAGAGGCTAGAGAGATTGCCTTTTTACTTTCTTTTTGTTTTTCTTTCGACCTAAATATTTGTTTTATTTAGGCAATTATTTTATTTCTTCATTTTTTTTATTCATTGCATTTTCTTCTTCAAACTTGATTTTTATTGGCATGGAAGTCATAATCTCGGAATGCTGTTCAGGTATTGACCATCTTGTTGGCAGATCAGTTCAAGTACTGCCTCTAGGTAGAGGAGAAATGTCTTCTATAAGAACTTGAATTATTGGGGTGAACTGAATATGAACACCAACAGATCATAAAGGCGCAAGCGACACCATCAACCCTCACTTCTTTGTTAGCATCTTTGTTGAAGTCGTCACAAAATACACAGTGATACTGAGTCCAAATCCTTTTGAAGAATGCCTTTTACCAAATAGTCTTTATCTGTAAAAATGTCCTGGTTAAGTGTGTGTGGTGACTCTAGCAACTGACAAATAAGCTGTGTTGAAAATTTCAGTTACATCTTCAGAAGTTGTCTTGATTTAGTTTTTAGACTTCCTAAATAAATCGAATTCTCTTATATGCGGGCTTTAACGGTGAATGAAACACTGCATCTAACGGCTGGAGCCTATGAGACGGACGGTGGTAGAAAAACCAACCTAATCATAATTTAGGAGCATTTTGTTTGCGTTTCAATCAAGTTCAGAACAAGTTTTTATTAATCCGTCTCGTTTTTGAACCATTATGAACTTATCCCAATGGAGTATTTTTTTTTTCTAACAATAGAGGCACACGAAATCTAGGAAATATGAAGATCGGTGGGACATAGTACATCTCACCTGAGTTTATTGTCACCTGAAACAGTTGTCTTTACCCTTTTCCCAACTTGTTATAGCTTCTCTCTGCTAATATAAGACCACGTTCTTGCACAGTTAAGAGTCCTTGTCTCGTCAACTTCAAACTTTGTTTCTTTTTAATTGCTTCTTTTAAATCCACTAAAAAATAATTAACTTCCTTGTTAAATCCTGTAGGTCTCCCTACGCAATTAACCCTTCGGTTGATGAGTGGATCCAGAATCACATTCGACGACTTTTATTTTTTCCCCTTGTAACACTTTAATATGCCCAGTTTCTGTTATGCATTTGTTAACCTGGTCTATTTTGCATTGCTGAGAGTAAAAATAGTTGTGAAAAAAACATTAATCTGGGAATTTCCATTTATTAAAAAAAGTTACATGTAATGCAAGTTTTCAAAAGAAATTATAAATTGAAAAAACGAAAAAGACAATAACAATAACATACAGTAATTTTTAAAGTATATGGCTTTATAAGATTAAAAAAAATATAAAATGAGTGTACATAAATTTGGAAAATTTCGTTAATAAAATTTTGGATGGAGCAGCATGGATTTGTGTGTTCCAAACAACTACAGTAACCACAAAACTTGCACGAATATCGTGATTTTCGGTCCTTGCAGAATTTGCACCATCTTCGAGCAGTTGAAGTCGTATGTCTTGTGCACCTTTGTCTTCTAACTCAGATGCTTCAGAAACGTCCGGGGTTGGTACTTCATCGTAAAGTGCCTGTAGTCTAATAATTTCTCCTTCATAAGCATCCATCTCACCAAACAAAAGTAATAAAGTCACATAATAACAAGTTAAAAGTGGAAAACGGCACAAATGGAAAACACAGTTAAGAGTTGCACTTCCAATAGAGACTAAGAGACGAAAAAAGTCCCTTTTCTTGCTTTGTATAGTACGAACCAAGTTCATAAAGAACGGGAATTCCTCTACAAAAGACAAACTATTTAGAGTAAGAAAGGTAAATTCCCTAAACTCGATATAAACGTTTGCTAACATATAGGGTAAACCGTACAGTGGTTGGACAGCGTTAGTTATTGGACAAGCTAACTTTTTATTTAAGAAATAAGGTTTATGTAAAGGTAAGACTTTATTGCTACCCGCGACACCTAGGTATATTATTTCTATTCAATAAATTAATATTTAGTGACTATTTTACAGGTTTCTGTAACCTTAGGAATTTTTATCCTCATTCCCGCCATTTCTACATAAGTATGTCTTTTTAATTTTGAAATAGCTTTATCCAAGATAGTTATTGGACGGGTGGTGTCCAATAACACAATGCATAAAATTTTATATTAAGACAGTAATTGGACAGTGTGTTCTGTCTCAAATTGTGTTATCAAAAATGTGTTGAATACACATTAACTAAGGAATAACTTTTTGTATATTTTAGATTGCTGTTGGGAAAGATAAATTTAAAAAATAGATCTTAAATACAGTGTAAAATGCCTAAAAAAGCTGATTACGAGCCAACTAAATTTAATATGTAAAAAACTACAGATAGAATTAATTGCATTGTATTTTAATTCGACACGGATTTTGCAGCCTGCCGACGTACCCATCAGCATTCGGTCCATTTAAGTCAACTTGGAAGCAAAGTCTGGCGAATTGAACATCCTGGAGAGATTTTGAACAAAGTGTCTTTTGCTCCACTTTTAGAACGGGTGGTCAATAAATCTAGTATCTGGTTTCATAGATACTATAAGTAACGGTTTTAAACGTTGTGGATTGTACCTTTTTAAATCCTAATGCTGTCGACTACAGCAAATGTTTGGGCAAATCAGAAGAGCATTCTGATACACAGAATCAAAATGAAGAATCAATAATTACGACGTATTGCGATTTTGCCACAATTGTAGGACCAGAGAAAAAAAATTTGAAGACATTGATGTAATCTCTAAAGAGGATGAATGTTTCTGGGATCTTTATAAAATATGGCAACATTTTAAAAGTAATGTAGAAAAAAAGGCATATTATTGAAGATAGGGTTATTGCGATGGTTTCGCCCTAAAAAAAAATCACCCGATCAAGTCGAAACAATTGAACATTTTATAGGGGTGGTAGAAAATAACGAAACTATATTTAATTACTTCAGAAATTAATTTTTAATTACTGAAATATTTGAAAGAGGGAGTGTGGGAGACGAAAACTATGATATTGGTGAAGAAATGGTTAAGCCCACGACTTCCCATTACGATGAAGAGATTAATAATTTACAACAAGAAAAAGAACAGAATATCTTCTATATCCAAATGTTCCTGAAACGAAAGGAAAAGTCAATATGAAAGATTGCCGTTTGCAATAACATCACACACTCTCCAGGAGATGTGTAGAGAAAACAAGAAAAAAAGGATAAATTAAATCGTGAAAAAGAAGAAAGGAAGCGTAACAGGGAAGAGTCTAAACTTAACAAAACCTACACAACAAAAATGGGTTCTTCTAAATTGCTATGTTATGTTTGCAACGGTGTGATTCATAGTACAAATAAGATTTTATTGCAATGCGACTCATATAATAACCATTTTCATCAAAAATGGTTTCCACAGTCACATCACATACATATACCATCTGAAGAAGAAGCATATTTGTCTGCTTTTATGTGTGTCACAATTGTTATCGCGAAGAAAGTAATAGCATAAGTGAGAATTAATATTCTGATGTGGAAGAATTATATAATAGGTATTTAAATGAAAGTAAAACACCTAATTATTAAATAAATAATTATTAAATTAAATAAAACTGGTGTCCAATAACTGTCAAATTATTGTCCAATAACCATAAAAAGTGTCCAGTCATTGTCTTCTAGTGCAATCATTGTTTAAAACAATTATAATTTTGAGCATAAAAAAATCCTACAAAAACTAATCATTCTATTCTTTGGTCAATACTTTGAGGAATACATCTTGATAATATCATCCTCTAAAATGACGTATTACGTTGAATAAAATAATATAAAAGAGTTATTTTCTTAAGTGTCCAATAACTATCGGGTTTACCCTAAAACACACAGAAACGATAAACAATTGTAATTTAGGGACTTACCCGTATGCAAAAGATTCTGCGTGAATACTTAGAAACTAGGGGAAGGCCCTAAGAATATTTTATGCCTAAAAACGATACAAAATTAGTCCTTTTACGAAATACGAAAAAATAAATTGTAGGAAAAAAACTTACACAAATTCACGGATTGGGTCTCACAGGCCTAAAGGCCTTCTGGCAGCCAAGCGACAGATGATAAAATTAAGACAAATTGAGGAAAACATGTCTTTATTAAAGTTAGCAAGGTACCAAAAATCTAAAGAAATTAAAAAAATTGATTTTAAAAAATACAACAAAAAAGTGATTTGCCTGGGCCTCACAGACCCAGCCCGTCAACCGGAGGGTTAGTAGATACCTAGTGCTTATTTTGTAGCTTTAGTTATTACACACACATTATTGACACATATGTACATATGTGTTACATAGTTGTGAGTATCGTGAGAGAGCGCTAGAAGCCGGGCTTCAATTCTTCGAAGGGACGGTGACCTTTTCCTCGGAGAATTATATCTCGATCGATCTATCATTTCCTCTTGGGGGCAAAGCAATTAACAGCGCAGAATTATAAATGGAGGGATAATGCTGTAACAAGTCCATGAACACATTTACATACACACAAATTACACAGCAAGAGTTTCAGCGGCAACCAGACAAGCAATACAGTTTAAGAAGTCGCTGCAACTACCTTCTACTACAAGAACTTGACCTACTATTAAGAGCTGTCAAACAACCAACACTATTTTCAAAGAATTGAAGGGGATAAAACCGGTTGATTCTGGATAGTATGTTGCGCATTAACAACATTACTATACAGGTGTATCTGTGATAATTGAATATGGAAATATCGTTGGATAGACAGACATAAATTTAATTGTACCAAAAAAATATTGCATTACGTAATCGATACACCGTTAAATATCACTGCCTTTAAATCTGTTAGGACAGAAATAGACTAAAAGGAATTTACCAAAATACAGCTTATCGATAAATAACTTGACCTTTCCCATATCCATTTCATTATATACGTCCAATATTTAATTTATTATTCGTTGCTACAGGATAAATACTAGAAGCGCTTGTTTTTCCGCAGTTGACTATTGAAAGAGTTATCTTTTCTATCTTTCGTATTTATCGCTGATTGGTTTTGCGTATATACCGTGTGCGTAAATGATTTCTGTCGATTGCATTTTATCAGTTAGCCTTTATTTGTCGCCAAACCGGGACCATCTCAAATAGTAATATATCAAAAACGGATATTTATTTGGTTCCAATGCCTTTCTATGTTTTTAAAAAGAAAAAATCGCAGAAGAAAAGTAAAACCGAATTCTATATTAGTGTAAAAGAGGTATATCTACGAGTATCTTCGAATTTTTTTATAAATTTTTTTTTTTTCTTATCGCAGATGACTCCACCAGACTCGAAATGGCAGAAGGATGCGGCGGACCAGAATTTCGATTACATGTTCAAATTGCTGATCATCGGAAACAGTTCCGTTGGCAAGACATCCTTCCTCTTCCGTTACGCCGATGACAGTTTCACGTCGGCTTTCGTCAGCACCGTGGGAATAGATTTCAAAGTTAAAACTGTGTTCAGGCACGACAAGCGTGTCAAATTACAGATCTGGGTAAGTTATTTTCATGAATATGTATATGATGTATACTGTCAAATCATTATATTTCCCGTTATTTGATGTGATATAGGTTGTCGGAAAAAAAATGTCGCCTGTGTCTTTTGTGCGTTTATTTATAAATAAAATGCAGGCGGTCGTAAATAAACGTTAATTGAACCGTAAGTTTCAGCTTGATTTCGCCCTTGTTTGCATTTCGTTTCCATTATTTCAGGCGTTAAATTATGTGGAACGAACACGGGTTAAAATATGAAGTAAAATGTTGTATGCGGAATTTCTAGAGGGCAAAATTATGAAGACTAATATACTGAGAATGAAAATGATTAAATTCGTTATTAGTTAGTTTTTGCTTTACGAACTCATTAAAATTATTAGCCTTCACTATAATTAAGTTTTAAATAAATTTTTGATATGAATTTTTTCTATTTATCTAAGAATAATTACTTTACTATGTAATTATGAAGAGTGTTATTTATAATTTTCTCGTTGCATATTTTTTGTTTCACTTATTCTTCATCTGATATAGAAAGTATTGATTGTAATACTGTAGGTCATATTTCATGATCAATGATCAAGAGCTTCTACTGACATGCTCCACTGTATTTATTCTAAGAGATTTAGTATAGACTGCCACTGTGTTTCTTCTTGGATAAAAGGTCATAGCAGAGGATTGGTGTCTTACTGGTCAATTATCTTCCACACATCCACATACATACTTTTCTTAATAGAGTTAAAAAAAAAGAATCAAGCACGATTTAAAAAAGAGTTGTCACCACTTCCACAGTCTTTGCTGTTTCTTCATCATCTAAGGCTTCCCACCCCATGCAAAACAATTTGGATCAATCTTTTACCATAGACTAACAAGGAAACACATGCAAGTGGTGGTGACCGATTTTTATTAAATTTGGTGGGTTTGTAGACTGATGCAGTGTAAGAACAACGGTAACTTCCATAGATGCTAAATCGCTCGTTTTCGGGGGTGGGGTCGATCAAGAGCCAACACTACCTTCCGCTATTTCTTTAATATCTCCAAAACTATAAAAAAAACTATAAAACTATTTTATGAGTACTAAAACATAGCGACAATAGTTTGTCTGTCATAGTTCTTGTTTTCCAGAAACAACCTCCACCCCCTATATATTTTTTAAATATTGTCGCTGTCTTTTAGTACTCATAAAACAGTTATATATTTGTCTTAACTTTTTTTTTATGTCTTATAGTTTTGGAGATATTAAAGCAAATAGCGGAAGGTAGCGTTGGCTCTTGGTGGCCCTCACCTCCGAAAACGAGCGATTTAGCATCAATGGAAATTACTGTTGTTCTTACACTACATCAGTCTACAAATCCACCAAATTTCATTTAATCGGTCTCCGCCACTTGCCTGTGTTTCCTTCTAAGACGGACGATTTTTGGTCTACACTCTATTCAATAGGGCTTCGATACTGCTTCTAGAAAAATATTAGCACGATACAAAATTTTCTGATTTCTAGCATAATAACGAATAAAACTAGGTACCTAACATAAACTTAATTTCACTTTTATCCATGGAAACAAGTCTTGAGCCAAACCGTTAACAAAGTTGTGGCCCTGAATGTCAGGCGTAGATATTTTGGCAATTACAGAGACTACAAAATAGCTTCTGGTCAACACCAATTACTAATTTACTATATTATTATAGATATTCTTGAGGTGTCAACAACAACAACATAATATGCAGAAAAGTGGTTATATTTTTTACCAACGTAACATTTCTGACTATGTAGTTTCCTAGCCTGCTAGAAGCTAAACAAATTCCATGTAGTTAAGTATCTCTTTCCTATCGGTTTAAAGCTTTAGTACAGTCCTACCAAGTGGGGTATACGATGATAAATTATCATACCATTCTAAAGTTACATTAGCAAATTTATATGTTGCACAGATTAGTACTTAAACTTGCTTCTGCATATCTAAAACCGACTGGAGGACTAGGGTTTTGGTCTTTAAGTCTTGTCTTTTTTGACATGATACGTTTTGTTGGATTGCGTAATAATCACAAAATAATATAAGCACCGGAATTTTCGATCTGCTTTGCAACAAGAAATGTTTCTAAACATAAATACATTTTTGCGCAAACTTGACACTTATTAGTAACTTACTTTATTTTTCTTATTGCATACTCACAGTGGTGAGTATCCTTATTTCCCTGGTTTTTCTGTTTGAACAAATTGGTCAGGTTATTTTTCTGGTTTCTTTGTTTGAACAACCTAGTTAACCTAGTTAACTTCGACCAGCTTCTGAAGGGCGGAGACGTTATGGCTACTCGTCTATGCTTAATGGTTTTGTGGGGCTTTTTATTATATAAGTAAGGTACATTTACTATGTGTGCACTTATTTTACACTGCGTCTTACTCATATAGTAGCAGTTGATCTGATAAATCAATAAAACTTTTGGCTTTATTATAATCAACAACGGCTTATGGTTATCAACAACACAGAATTTCTGTCGTTGTCTCTTGTCATAACTTCTTCTTGCAACCTCTTTTAATCATTTCTTAGTAAACTTGTTAAATGGGAGTTCTAATTGAGTTAACTCAACGCTGGTATGCTAATTATTGGCAGAAAAGGTAGCACCCTTAACAACGCAGTCACCTATTAGCACCAATACGACTCCAGTAACAATTGATATGCCACCATTTTTCTCTCTTATCTCCAGTTAACATTTATGTAGTCATGAAATGACACCACAATTACAAGTTTTATCCCATATTTGTGTCATTTTGTTACTATATATTACTGAAACTGTAGCGGCTGATATTCGTCAGCTAATATACTTTTTTGTTGGAAGGACATCTTCATAGACTCCGGACTCTTGATTCCGCTCTTGTCCGAGAGTGTGCAACTCCTATCCGCTAAAACCTACCCTAAGTTCGCCACTCTCCACGCGCAAGAACTACCTTTTCAAGATTTTAACGTCTGGGCGAGCTGGGTCTTCTATCTTTCATTACTATCCTTGTCTCTTAGATCCTATATCCATGTGTTATACTTGCCTGTTCTTTGTGTAGCTCGCTCTTCTTCTACATTTCTTTTCATTATTACTTTTCGGCATAGATCCATAACAGCTTCCCAGTTAGCTTTTCTCGTCACCATCATTTCGGTCAAGTTACCAGGTGTAATCGTTTGTCCTAGTTCTACTCTGGACCGGTTCATTTGTGCTTCCCATCTTGGGCATTTAAGAAATTTTAATTACTAATTACATACTTTGGAGAATAGAGGATTAAAATAATGGGCTACAACATATAACAATCTAATTTTTATATACCTATATATATGTATTACCTAAATTACATATATTATAAATAAAACTATTTTCCAAACGATCAGTTAGACTAAGTTTTCATGATACAGCGAGTTTTTGAAACTTAAGTCAGTACACAAAGTAAAATAAGCCGTATTTCCTTGGAAACTAATTAGTTGTAGATTGCATACTGAAGCATAATACAAATACATAACATGTTTCTATTTTTCCGAAAATATATATTAATCAACAGACTATATAAAGCTTATACAAACATAATAAAATATTAATACATTAACTCTTTTTTGCTTCAACTTTATACAAGCACAGTACATACGAGTTGGCATTATAACATAAGCAGATGCATCAATAATATCTTCGTTTGTCATTTAATCGATAACTTAATTTTAGAACTCTAGATTTATATCAGGGACACGGTTTCCTTCGAACATATTTTATTGCATAGACACAGACGATTCACGATTCTGAATGAGCGTGTAAGCCTCCCTAATTGGGAAACCGCCAAACGTTAAGACCGGAGATCGAGCGTGCTTTGCCTTTTATTTCAGGTAGGAGAATCTTTCTCGGCACGCACCTTTGAAGGATTTTTCTTTTCCTGTCCGTCATTTTCGTGCTTGGCTTACCGATTTTTTGAACTTCCGGGAATCAGAGTGACATATTACACCGAAAATCCTACCAGTATTTCCTTCCGTGCATGCAAAGAACGATATTAAAGGGTTATAAAGCGCTTAGAGGTGGAAAAACTGACATTATTCCTTATTTAAATAGCTTCGGCAACGAACGGCCATTAAAAAGGGTTTTACAGACTTTTCTTCTTTTGTTTAAGCAGCCAATCGGCTTTTTCGATTTGGGGGAGGGTATACTTCGTTAAAAATCAGTAAAGCTCGTTGTAGCATTAAAGCTCTTTCCGCTTGAAGATTTTCAATTCAAATTTTTATCTGAGGTTTACGTTTTAAAGTCGTACTTCGGGAATTGGATAAGTAAACTGAAATTTGGAGAATTGATAAAATCAATTGTTAGTTACATTTGAAAAAGTATTGATTACAGTTACATTGTTAGAATTTTGTGTTCGGCTATCAAAAGTACGCTTAGTTTGAGCTGTTATTTTTATTTCAACTTTATAATAATGTTGCGAGTAGAAAGGGTTTCAAAGGATAATATGCAACAAAAAACAATGAAAATTCGAGACGTAAAATAATGAAATAAACTCGCTTGAAAAACGACTTTTTAATTTCAAATTTGTTAGAGTACCTACTAAAGTCGAGGTCTAATTATTCTCTCCTTTAAGCAACTGTGTTTCGTTTGCTTCAGCCAGCATAGGATGTCGCAGATAACTTTTGCAATTTAATCGCGACCCGCGGTTTTCACAAAGGCGAAGCCTACAATAGCGACTGTTCCTTACCCAAATACGTTAGACGGTCGTTTAATTATTAATTCGGATCCTATTTCCACCACAAGTCTGAATAAGTAGTACGATAGAGAGAGAGTGCGAATTGTAAATATTGATCTTGGTAAATGTATTCCATGCTATCCATGGTTAACTATCACTTGTTAACCGCAGATATATAATTCGCCATACATCTGATGCAAATAAAAATGGCTCTCAGTAAATTATTGTCCTCGTTAGCTGGAGAATCTCTGCTGTTATTGAAGTATTTAACGAGTTTTATTGTTACAATCTCGTAAATTTTGTTACGATGCAGCTATTCAAAAAAGTGTTAGACTTCGTAAAAGGGCAGCTTTATAGCTAATTTTAGGAAGGACTGTATACTCCGATATATGGGAACATTTGTTTTTAATGTCGTTTTGAGACTGATACCTAATGTGAAAATAAACTTTTTATGCACAAACAAACCTCAAATTGTTGTTAGCTCATTTTAGTGCCTATTTAAATTTTATCACTTTTCAATGCCATTCAAAAACAATTTGGGATATAATTAAGAAGGATCAATATATTATTTATGACTGGTTATGTTCATTACGAATAATAATGGATAACTACTCCTTTCATGTTTGCTTTACTCTTTACTTACAGTGAGTTAAAATCGTACTACAAACACTTATTGTCTATGAGTTTGGGTTGTGTCTCTGTAGCTAGGCCGATGTCATTTACTGCAGTTGAAGCATTTTGGTGTCACTCTCTTTGTTGCATGCACTTATTAAAGTGCACTCCTGCACATTTATTGCATTAAAGTGTTGTGTGGCAAAATTTTCTTATGCGATCTTAAGTTTAAATTTTTGCATTGTGGAATTAATTTGGATTTCCTTAGAGTTCAATAATCACTTCTGCTCCTTCAATATTTTCATTGCGTGGATTTTGTTAATATCTTCTCTGATAAATAATAGAAAGGTAACAACACGTCTTGCTTTCAATAACAAGAGAATTTTTCTCCTTAAGTTTCATTTTATCAGAATTTTACTTGGACATTATGGTCTGCATTAGATTATTTATTCGCCAGTGAAACAGTAAACTTTGAACCTCCAATGATTCTATTTCTGTTCACTCGGAAGAGTGGAGATTTTGAATTATTGCTTGAGATTTAATACCATTTGTTAAACATGCAGCAGTGGTCCGGTGCACAGCGTTATTTCTTCTTCTTTGTTTAATAAAAGTGGTGACTGAATAAGTAATCATTTCAATATTCCATGAAACTGAAAAAAACTGAAGAAACTGAATCCAGATTAAATTTACAGTTTAGAGGAATAATAAGGTTTGTAAAAACAGAAGAAAACACTGAATGGGTTGGAGTAGCAACCACATGTAGTCCACAACGTTCTGTAATGAAACATGCATTCACACTTATATCCAATAGGAATGTGACATTCCAATATTCAATATGGCCGTGACTACATATCTGACAGATAATATATCTATTTTGTGACCTTTATGTACTTTCTTTTTATTAAACATTTAATATTAAATGTCAATTTCTTTCACTGAAGAAGTATTTTTATCGAAAACAATATTATATGTTCTGGAATAAATTGGTATTTAATTAATTGTTGTTTTATTGACCTATAAGTGGAAATATTTCAGGAATTGAAATATAAATATCTGACAGATATAAAAATTAATTAAACTTCACAGTTCTCTGTATCTATTTAAATATAGTAAAAATTAAAGAAATGAAGTAAGGCACATCATCTATACCAGAAGAACGCTTATTACCTGTGTTAAATTAAATACGCTCAATTTCATCTTCATCGGTAGGGTTAAGGTAGAATCCCCCACTAATGGTGATGGTATTTTCTGTCCAACATCAACAGTTGCTGTCATAATACTAAAATTATAGAAAGTTTCGGCAAACATTTTACAAAGTGAGTGAGGATTAGTTATGACATTACCACCTCCATCATGCAGAGCTAAAAACTTAGAATCGTTATTCGATGAATTAGTTATTTGATTTTATTTTCGTAGAATGAATTTTTCGTTTTATTTACGAGATCTTTATACTCTTGCTTTTTAGTATTATAAGCATTTAGAAGAACAAGTTATTTACTTCTACTCGCGAACTTAATGCCATCGTATCTACAAGCGGACTCTCTCAATCTACCTTTCATTCTCCTACATCTAGTCTACAAAACTCTTAACCTACATCAGCACCTTTGCCACTTTTTCCTGTATCTGCAGAACTTTCAAGCCAAAAGACGCTGTCTCAGATAAAAGTGTGACTCGGAGATCGACACGTGATTCCGGAAATCTCGGGTTAGATATCGATCTCCGGTGGAGATAAACAATGTCTTTCCTATTGAATGAGATATGCACAGGAAGAAGCAACACATTGACATTGTAGAATTAATTTGTGACAATATTCCCGCTTCACTAGCGGACCTCTATCAGATCATCGCAATAGATTTATTTAAATTTTGCTTTCACAAATTCTTTTATTATCACAATCCCTTTGATAGAAAGTTTATTGCCAATGCACTTATCACATAGCTAAAGCCCCTATTTAATGATTCCAATTCCTAAACTTAGTCTTAAATAATTTAAAATTTTACTATACCAACACCAAAATAAATCTTTCCCTAGAAGTTTTGGATCATACTTCTAGCAATATTTAAATATCTAAAAACGTTGGCTTGAATTCCTGATTATCTCTGAATAGTCACTTACTATAAAACGACAATGAGGACACAAATCATCACTATAAATTGCATCAACTATATCCTCCCAAATTTTGAGACAACTTTATCTATATATTATGAATATTATAAAGCTAGATTCAATAGAAGTAACCCACAAGTAACATTCAAAATAATTTTTAGGATACTGCCGGCCAAGAACGATATAGAACTATAACAACGGCATATTATAGAGGTGCGATGGGTTTTATCTTAATGTACGATATAACGAACGAAGAATCCTTTAACAGCGTTCAAGATTGGTAAGTGTTGATTAAACCATTGCTTTTACGATTATTCCTCTAGATATAATCCTCCCACAAAGACTGCATATTAAATAAACCAAATTCTCATGTATTATGTATCACATCCCGTTTATTTTTAGGGTAACGCAAATAAAAACGTACTCGTGGGACAACGCCCAAGTGATTCTCGTCGGGAACAAGTGCGACATGGAGGACGAGCGCGTCATCAGCTTCGAGAGGGGTAAACAGCTCGCCGAACAGCTAGGGGTGGAATTTTTCGAGACGAGCGCGAAGGAAAATATAAACGTTAAGGTAAGATATACTTACGCGGAGGTAAAGGAAAACGACGTTGACAGATAAACGACTTTGCTGCAAAGAGGATTTTGACAAGGACGACGAGGTTGACGGTCCTCCTTTGTTTATGTTGGCGTACCGTCTAGGCGGAGTATAATTCAGAAAAATCTTCCTTATGTATATATATATATATTTACCTTTAGACGTTCTCGTTTTCCTTGCTTTTGTGTGAGATACGTTGCTTTTATTACAAGGAATTGAGATTTTTTCGATTGTATTAAGCGGTAGGCTTCTTTGCCGTTTAAATTTGATCTTAGAGTAAAAAAATATGAGAAATAAATGAAACTGATATGCTTTGGAACACATTTTCTTTACTAAAATCGGTAGCAAGTTTGTGACATTAAATTTTAATAGAATTTGTTATAATACACTGCTGACTAAAACGAATAAATTTGGTAATAAGACCAAAGAACAATACTCAAATTGAATCGGGCTAAATGAAATTTACTATAGCTACAGAAATAATAAACTTTTAGACTTCATATTTCAGAACAAGGACAAATAAGGAAAGAGTAACAATACTGTTAACTGTAAATTAAATAAGACTTTAAAATATCGGAAATAGATATTGTACAAACTCTTGTACTACGCTGCTGTATAGCATCAGAATTTGCACCTGTACTTCAAAAATGGTTATAAAGCTCTTCTCGAGCTTCTGGTAGACAGCCATTAAATAGTGTCTATTTACATATGAGAAGGTGATGCATTCATAGAAATTCCTCCATTTAATAGGATACATGATTATGCTCTTAGCAGGAACGTTGTATGTACATACGTATTAATCAATATCGCTTGCAATCAAGGGTAATAGTTCCGATCACATTACGGACCTACTAAAACTTTAAGCTCCTATTTATTTAAGATCAGAACTAAAGATATTTTATTGGAAATGTGTTTGTACAATTTAGGTAATGTAGCCACATACTTTGTGATGTATAATTATTTTACATATTTTATGAAGGCTAAAGTACTTTCTTTTATGACCTAAATTATTTTGATTTAAGATAATTATGACATCATGAATAATTCCGTTATTTCGCATAAAATAAAGTTAGCGCATTTCATAGAATAATGTTTTTTCCAGTACCTACCTGTATTATAGACTACATTGCTATAAAACAATTTCAAAAACGCAAGTACTCCGAGGAAATTCCACCTTGCACTATTTAATTGAAACATTTTCTGAAACTCAACTCTATCTTTCAATTTCTTCAAAAGAGAAGCCAAAAATGAAATAGAAATTTAATATTATCATACCTTACTGTTATTCTATCTGCCTCTCCTTTTGCATTCCCAAATTTCATGTGCAACGAAGTCATAGGGCAGCAATGAGACAATTAATGTCTAAATTTGTAAATCAAAACAAGGTATTTCTCTCTGGGCTATGAATATTTATAGGTGTTGCGATATAGAGTGAGGGAGGCCAATATGTATTGAACAAATATCTGTTTAACTTGGGCAAAGTAGACTCTTCGCAATTGATCAATTACATAACTAAAATCAGTTAAAAAAACTGAAAAGTGGTCCTTAACTTTATAGCAGAATATATAACTGCAGTTGAAAGTTAAAAAAAATAATTATAAAACTAATTATCTATCTTTTGATTTGGTTTGAATGGCAGCAGGTGATAATTGTTCCATATTTTAAATGAGGTGGAATGTAGTGAATTCCAGGATCTGATTATTGTACTTCCTCTAATTAAGCTATAAACATGTTTCAATGTTTAAATTATTTAATGATTAATTAATGATTAAACTTACGTTATGACTTTTCTTGGTAACAAGTTTATCGTAAGGACTACTTTCGCTTAATGTAGTGATTTTGTCATGACTATCCCAAAAAGCAACAGTATTTGATGTAATTTAATTGGATATCCCAAATAATTTAGGGCTATGGATTCTATTTAACACACAACACACGGCCTCTGCTCTTTCTTATCCGTAGTGGGTGCAGTTGTAATGAATAACGTGATGATAAAAAGAACCTAAACACAAACACAGGATATTTGTGTTTCTATGAATAGGTATAGGTATGAATAGGTATTTTGTGGGGACACAAATAAAATTATTAATTGTGGGCGAAAAACAACTTCATGCTAGTTTTTATTTGAGTAGATTGTGGGTGTAAATGTGATCAAGGCACATAAATGTACTGCAATTTTTACTTTGTTTACATGAAGATAATGAAGGATGCTTATATTAGCGTTGCCAATCGTTTATTTGAAATTAATAATCTACTTCATGATTCGGATGATAATTTTGCACAAGACGGTAGGTGAAGATCTAAGATAATCTTTTTACGAAATACAAAGAACAGGTGAGTCAGAAATAGTTGTCTCACCAGAACTAATAAACAAAAAACGGTTCGTAATTTTAAAGACTTACAGCTAAGAAAGATATAACGTGCCATCGAAAAAAAACATAATTAGTGTAGACTATGTAAATGTTTTTGATCGTTGCTTTAGCCACTACCACATAATGCCATTTATTATTTGGCATTTTAAATGTTTTATTATCACCAAAGTTTATAACCTCAAATTAAATGTCAAGGAATAAATGTCATTATGTGAAAGTGGCTAGAGTAACAATCCATTCACATAGCCTACTCTAATTATGATTTTTTTCGATGTGTCTATACATACCTTGGCAGATTTCATAATATGTCAAAGCCCGCCAAGAGAATTTGATCCATAAATGTTAAAAAGTTTGACACGAATGTGGACCGTGGCTGCCAAAATCGTTTCAAAAATCCATTATTTTCAAGTGATAAAGACGCGAAGAAGCGTGGCAGAAGCTCTAATATGTAGCTTAACAATAAGCCAGTAGTACTTGCACTGATGTTTTTAGAACTGCAGAGAAAGATGTCTACAAAAGATCCGATAAAACTGTAGAAAGATATGTTGGAATTCATCGATCAGAGGTTCTTCAAATTTATAAGCATAGCTCTCCAACAGAACTTGCTCCATAAACATTGAAAACTTTTGCCCACGGCTCAACAGATGGCAGTGATGGTGATAGTGGCTGCCAAAATCGCTTTAAAAATTCAACAGAGACAGACGGGCAATTTTTTTAATCGACACATATCACATGTATACTTGAAAGGTAGAAGTTTATCCAGCAACAGATGTTTATTTAAACAATGTTAGACATGAAATGTCAAATAAAAACTTCAATTAATTCCTGTTAAACTGTTATAAAAATGCTCTTATGTTTGTTTTTCACTTACAAGGAAACACAGGCAAGTGGTGGTGACCGATTTAAATGAAATTTGGTGGGTTTGTAGACTGATGCAGTGTCAGACCAACGGTAACTTCCATACGTGCTAAATCGCTCGTTTTCGGGGGTGGAAGCGACCAAGAGCCAACGCTACCTTCCGCTATTTGCTTTAATATCTCCAAAACTATAAAAACTATAAAACTGTTTTATGAGTACTAAAAGATAGCGACAATAGTTTGTCTGTCATAGTTCTTGTTTTCCAGAAACAACCCGCACGCCCACGCTGGTCGCCCTCGCCCCCGAAAACAAGCGATTTAGCATCTACGGAACTTACCGTTGTTCTTACACTGCATCAGTCTACAAATCCACCAAATTTCATTTAAATCGGTCACCATCACTTGCCTGTGTTTCCTTGTTAGACCGCTCTGTTGGAAAGCATTTTGGAATCTTGCATACGACTAATAATAAAAAAATCTGAAATTTGTTTCAAAGGATATAGTTTTTTTAAAGCGTCGATTTATGTATACCTTTTTTATACAATTTAGGGTACAACAGAATTAGAGTTACTGATGTATCCACACAGGTTACCAAGATTACATACAAATAATATAAGCGAAGTTATCTTAAGTGTTATCTTCCGTAATCTATATACACATATGTTAGCAGCAATCCACAGTACATTACACACGTAACCCATATTAGTAGAATTATACCGTATATTCTTGACTAAGCATGTATACCAACCTTCCATATGTTATCCACAAACGGTAATTCGTAATAAAACAGAACTAAACAGATCCATAACACCCTCATTGACTCCCTGTAGCCGATTATGATAAATATTGTTTTTAATCATTTTTAGGTGTTTTATAGTGAATTTCCAACGTTTGATAGTCAATAGTTTATTAATAAGCCATAAAACTAGTTCCTACTCAATGAGACATTTTTCAAATTCGAGACTATTTTAACATTTGACTCTATGAAAAAGTAACTGAATACTTTGTTGTTTCACGTGATTTATATTGGTATAGCACAAAATCTAGTAACTTTTGGGTATGGTACCACCATAAGATATCCGGGATATTGAAAAATGTCTGCTTGGGTGGAAAGATTTTACTTTTTTGTTGTTTATTAATAAACTGTGGACTATCAAATTTTGGAAAGCCGCTATGAAGCATCTACAAACCTCCTAAAAACAATTCAAACAAATCAATGGTTAAAACTACACGTAATTATATTCCCCGTAATATCGTTATCAAAACCTATAACGAATCTATAAGGGAGTTTGCTCAAGCAGAGTGGATGGCAGATCTGGTCATAGTGAATTAAAACTACATCAAGTTAGAAATTTGCTATCAAATACCTGCGAACGGCCTACAAGCGATTTTGCTTAAATGAAATTGAATTTGATGCTAAAATGCAGAGATAAAGGGCCTAACATCATATAGGTACCTTTTCCATAAGAATGTATTTTATTGTTTCCTAAGACACTATTGATTATCAAACGTTGGAAATTCCTTATTAAAGACCTACAAACGAAACAATGTGTTGACTTAGTTTTCGAGTTACTATAGATTAACCTTTAAATCTACATAAGTAATATTCTCTTTCTTATGATTTCAGGCTGTTTTTGAGAGACTAGTAGATATAATTTGCGACAAAATGTCGGACAGTTTAGACACGGATCCAACGTTAATGAGCGGCGGTGCTAAAGGTACTCGTCTCACAGATGCTCCGCAAGGCCCACAGGCTGCCAACTGTAACTGCTAATAACCTAAAACAACTACTACAGCAGAAATAATTGCAGACAAGCCCCCGATACCGAATCTCAAGCTTTTTCTATTACTGAACTACAACAGCATTATAAAGATTGGATCAAATCTTATCTGCGAATAACAACTGCGTAATTTATTGGTGAATAAATCTCAATATTTTAATTTATATTTATTTTAGAAAACGTAAGACTATATGTATTATTTTTATTTTGGTACAAAAATAATAGAAACAGTTTCAAAATACAACGTCAATAATAAAAAGAAATGGAAATATAATAGATAGGATTAATATAATAAAAGTAATCAAGTAACCATTTTTTTATGTATATTTTATTATTGTAATATCGAACAAAAAAAAACAAAAGATTTGTAGAAATAGCTAGGACTAGTTTTATTGCAATTACATTACATGAAATTTGAAGAAAAATGTGTGCAAACCTAGTGACATTCTTAGTATGATTTCCTTTCCGTTTACGTTGGTAACATTCTGAGTGACCGCAACATCATATCTTTGGGCCTATATTGTTTAGTATATATTCGTCACAGATTCGTTGTTTTCTAGAGAATGGTAAGTTAACGTATTGTTGTAGAATGACTGAGAGAAACAATGTGGTAGTCAAGCTTATATATAATATACAATACATATTATTATAATGGTTAAGAAAATGACGAAGGGAAAGATGAGGATATATATGCAAAAAATAAAGTAGATGAGTTGTTGAGATGGTATATTACAACAGATATATTATTAATTATTAAATATAAGTGTAATTTGTAAATATCATGTATGTAAAAGCACTCTGTTATGTTTACAATTAACATTCCCTATTTTATTATATTGTTGAAAATGTTTTTTGATTAGTATTTGTATTAATATATTTAGTACGAATAGTTATACGTAACCAAAGGTTATTTTTATAAAAGAGAATATAATAATGTATTTATCATCCTCGTTTATTAACGTGGTACACAACTATAATCCGCAGACAATCTAATTTGACAAATAAACACATTTTACAGAATATAAACGATCCCGTTAATAACTGATTCTTGATTTTGAGGTTAGGTTGACGAATCTATTTTTAAAGCTTTGAAACTGTCGCACCATCTTATTAATTGTGGTTACATATAACTAATTCACTAATACGTGATTACTTAAACATATGAAAAAATGAAAAAGAAACCAACAAATGGTAATTTTTGTCTAATGGATTTAAAATAAATATTGTATATTTTTATTAATTATTAAGAATTATTAAATTAAAATAAAATATATATTATACTCATAAATGATAGCCGTAAAAGGTAAAAGTTGTATAAATATCTTATTTTTATCCAAGCTCATGTTATATAAATGTATATCTGAATAAATCCAAAAAAATAAGTGTTAATTTTGTGTGGTGTAAATAAAGAACAGAAAATAATGTTCTTACGAAGATATAGATCAGGTGACGTATTATTTCAGGAAAGGAGCCAGTATTAATGAGGGATTTGGTCTTTAACTGCTGTTTTATAAATCTAGACAAAAGAACGTTTGAAGTAGGTAATTTTGCCAAGTTCAATTACAACAGTAAAAACGGTTGTTAAAGATTATTATTGCGCATTTTTAATTGTTCTACTTAACCTTTGATTACTCAAAGGGTCGCTTTCCAAACGTGTTTAGTGACATTCATGTAATCAAACGATGATTTGAACAATCGAAAAACGCGGCGATGTCTACATGTCAATTTAGAATATGCGAAAGTACCTGAACATACGTCACCGGATTCTTCATCTCGTTTTTCTATAAGTGTGTTGCTGTTTACTTGGCATAAAACCATACGTAATATACACATTCTAATGAACGCTGTATTTGTTTAAATCGTCTTCTGGAGATCTATTCTGCTGATGTAACTTCCGATGTAAAAAGTAAAAGAAAAAGAAAACGAATAAAAAATGAAATTATAAACTAGTGCCTCACTCGTCAAGGACACTGGGATGATGAAAATGAGCAGAATGAGAACTTTATTCTAACTATATCGGAAAGATACTGCATTCGCACATTTAAAATATATATCTTTCATAAAATTTATCGATAAACAAGATGTCTAAAAACCAAACAGCGTGTCTTATCAGAATAAATGATCGGGAAAATAATTTAGTCAAGTTTTTATTCTGATAGAAGGCGCTATGGATTGCCGTGTAATGTATATGGAATATTGTGTTAAAGAAACAAACAATACAATTGATTGTACAATACTAAAATTAAAATAGTTTGTGAATCTAGTGTACAATAAACTAGTGTAAATGCCTAATATTTTGTTTAAATTGATCCTAATATCTTATGTAGTAAGTATTTGTTTTCTTTAGACGTAAAACTAAAGAATCTGTTATGGTTTTTTAATAAAGACCTTATGTATGTATATGCTTCAAATCTTGTCATATTTCACATACACTGTTGACTAACTATTAGAAACTCATATAATTTATTTGGTAATTCGTTAAAAATACAGACTTGAAAAGTACGTAATTACAATTTGTATAATTTCGGACAAAGTTATATCTTATCTTGAGCTACTATTTAGTTTACTTTACCAAATTATGCAACTTGGATTCCATATTTTCCACGCACGCTAACGAAAGCAACGTAAGAAAATTGTCGTAAGTTATTTTATAATTTTAGATCCGTACCAGCCTCGGATGGTCTACAGAATCCAACGAAGCAAATTTATCCAAATTCTTTGATAATTAAAAGGAGATATAGGAAAGACGAAATCTACCATTATATAAAATCTGAAATATCGATGAAACCGGGATATCGACGGTTCACGTATCTCGAAAAATTTTTGCCCCAAAAAGGTGTCAAGCAAATTAACTTCAAATGAGGATGACATCAGACCAGGGCAATTAGTGCAAATTGCAACGGTTTTCCCTCATTATTATTAATTGTTAAAGGGCATACCTCAATGATTACATGATCAAAGCTGCGCCTTCCTCCCGTTTCCCTTTATATTATCAAGCACACGAAACTTTCTATTGAATATCCAATTCTTAGCATATTTCCGTCATATAATTGTGCCGTTCATAACTGAATGTTATTTGCGCAATTCTACGGAAAGTAACTTTCAATTTAGGAAGTTTCCGAGATGAGTTTGTGTTTTTATACCAAAATGTATTCTTATTAGCGAGTTCGAGTCTTAAACCTAAGATTGTGGCATCCGAAGCTTTGAAATCCGAAATCTCCAAAGTTTGAATGGTACAACTTGCTAAAAAATGAACAAAGATGAAAAAGGTTACTGTAAAGAGGTTGGCTTTCAAGAAGCTGGTACGTCATCAGACAACCCTGGAAATAAAGAAATGGAAACCAGATTCTACAAGGACAGTAACTAGTGGGATTGTCAAATGTACCATAATAATCAGTTACAGTTTCATACATTCATATTAATAGAAGGTCACTCTTCGTTTTTGGCTTTAATTTGTTTTTGTAATGTATACCGAACTGGACGTATTTTAGTGAGTTTTAAAACTACTGATTTTCTATTGCTATCTGAAGTACGAAAAAGAATGATCCATTCAGTTAATTTTCAGGTTTCTATTTTGGAAGGTCTTGTAAAGGAAGCTTCTATGTGATCTTGATTATGGATGATAATAGCCTGTGTTCACAATTAGTACTCATTGAGTTCTACGTTTTTCGTAATTAAACGCAACCTGTAACTTTAATACTTTAGTACGTAGTAGTTTATTTTTAGTAAAACGTAGCGACAATCAAATTTTTAATACTAAACATATCGTATGGAAAGTGAAAGTTGAAAGATGTAGAAGGTTTCTGGAGAAAGCATGTATTACAGCAAAAGACACAGTCTTGAAAAACGCATAGCATTATGCTAAAATTAGTAAAAGTTAAAAATACCTCGAAACGCTGTAATTCACTACAGGAAAGGCAAAAGAAGGAGAGCTTCAAAACATATTATTTGATCTTTTCGGTATTGTTTATAGAAGGATATTAAATGCCAATAAAATTGAAGAAGACAAAGGTTTACCTTTGAGTCAAGAAAACACTAGACCAGATATAAATTTGGCAGATTCAAATATGGGACAATTGCAAAACGCATGAGTCATGTTATGTTTGAGCAAATGATGGAGCCGGATTTACATATTTCTACCTTGTCCTATCATATTTACAAATGATTTAAAGAAAAGTTTTGAAACCATTAAGTCTTTGGATAATAATTTGTCGCACATTAAACGATGTAACAATAAAAACCATAAAGAATGTTTGCTGCTATAGTAGAAAAATAAACAATACTTACTTTGATTACTGTATATTCTTTCCTTTCTTCTTCAATGTTGGAAAGCCCGAAACCATTTTTCGCAATGAAACTTGAATTTGGACTGAACCAAAAAAACCTCAAAACTCATATAATATACTGTTTATTAAACCACACGATATAAAAATATAAATAAACCTTATAATAAATATGCATTTAATACTTAAAACACTATTCCTCTACTTCATCGCACTCTGGGAGCTCTGTAGTTATGCACTCAGTAGTAGTTTCCATTTTTGTATGTTCTCCTTTATTCGTAGCTTTAGCAGTTGTATGTTTCGTTGTGGAAGTATGTTTGGTTGTTTTGTGAGTTGTATGTGTTGTACCTTTAGTAGTCGAATGATGAGTTGTGGTAGTAGGCTTAGTAGTACTGTGAGTTGTGGGTTTTGTTTGTGTTGTAGATGTAGTCGTTGTAGTTTCTGTTTGTATCGTGGGTGTAGTCGTTGTAGATTCTGTTGGTTTCATAGTAGTCGTCGTAGATTCTGTTGATTTCATAGTAGTCGTCGTAGATTCTGTTGGTTTCATAGTAGTTGTTGCAGATTCTGTTGGTTTCATGGTAGTAGTCGCTGCCGTCGTTGTTGTTTCTTCTGTAGTTTGCTCAGTTTCTTGGATTATAGTCGTCGTCGCTGCCGTCGTTGTTGTTTCTTCTGTAGTTTGCTCAGTTTCTTGGATTATAGTCGTCGTCGCTGTCGTTGTTGTTGTTTCTTCTGTAGTTTGCTCAGCTTCTTGGATTGTAGTCGTCGTCGCCATCGTTGTTGTTGTTTCTTCCGTAGGTTGCTCAGTTTCTTGGATTGTAGTCGGTTCCTCCGCAACTTCTGTAGTTTCTTCCGCCGTAATGACTGTTTTGCTTGTAGTAGCTTGTTGCGTACTTTGTTCAATTTCAGTCGCATAAGTTGAAGATTGCTTCGGCTCTTGTATGTCTACGTCGCTTCCGTTGAGAGATATCACTTTTCCAGCCAAGAAAACTTCTTTTTCTCCTTCAACCGGCTTTACGCGTTGTTTAGTATAATGGTCATCGTTTTCCTCAGTGCTACTTATATATTCTTGTGTAAAATGCATTATATATGTCAGTTCTTGTTCTACAGGTTCTGTAACAAGTTCCGTCATGTTCCACTCTGTGCAAGTACCTGTTTCAGTTGACACAAGTTGCTCAGTCGATTCTTGGATTTCCTCTTTTTCTTCACTGGTAAATTGGCTTAAGGTAAAAGTCTTTGGACTCTCATTCCGTCCTGATTGACCAGCTTTAGCTGCTGTAAATTCTCCTTCAATTAAGTGCGAATCGTTTCCTTTTATTGGTTCAGCAATTTCTGAAGGTGATATACTACTGGAAGCTGCGTAGGTTCCAATCTCTTCTTGTTCTTCTATATATTCGTCTTCATCTTCAGATTGTTCTACTATGGGAGTAATTATTGGTGCAATTTCCTGTATAGTAGACAATACAGTGATTTCTTCAAGTTTCCCTTCAGTTTCTGGTGCTGCTGAGATTGCTATTGTTTCCATCTCACTAATAGTAGTCTCACTCCCTATATGTTCTGCAATCATAGTTGATTCTATTACTTCTGTGATTTCTTCAGACACATTAGCTGCAGGAACAATTTCAGACACTTCGGGTGCTATTACAGAAACTTCCTGTGCAGTTTTAGCAATTATAGGCGTCGTTGCAACAATCCCCTGCGTCACTCCAGTAGCTTCATGTATCGTTTCCAATTCTCCAGGCAATGTAGGAATGCTACTCGAAATTATCAATTCTTGCTGAGTCGTTACTACTTCTTCTACAGCAACTGCCGCACTTTCTGTAGTTTCAATCACTCTATAGGTTTCTGTAGGTGGTGATGACATATTGGTAGCAGCTGTTACGATAGGAAGTGATTCAGTTGTTTCTAATGTAACTTCAGCTAATGTTGATAGATTATAAATAACAGCAGTTTCAATTATACCAAATGTTGTTTCCAACTGTCCTTCCGTTGGAGCAAAAGTACTACCACTAACAGGAGGGATAGCTGCAGTCTCTGATGTTGTTTCAGTAGCTATTATAGATATATTACTAGCTGGCTCTGTAAGAGCTGATGGAATTGCGGAACTACTTTTGACTTCACTGGTACTTATGTTTATGACAACAGCTTCATTTTCAATTTCTTCTTCAGACGCTGTTGGACTTAGGCTGCTTCGTGCTTCAGCATTTTCAAGTTCCTCTTCGGTAATGCTTGTAGTGTGAATAGATGTTGCAGTTACTTCCCCTGTGGTTGTTTCTTTTTCCTCTTCTTCTTTGTAGTCTTCATCTTTCTCTTCAAAAATAGTAGAAATAGTGCTAAATTGAGTTGTAGTACTAATATTACTAGGAAGGCTAGTGACAGTAGTGGTGCTGATGCTGGTGGTGGTAGTAATTAACGGAACTGTAGTTTTATTTGGTTCTTTATCGAATACGATTAAATTAGTTAAATCTTCTGGCTTAGTGGTAGCATTTCCCGAGACAATAATGGTATAACATGTTGTTTCCACTCCAGGTGGAAAAGTAACATTTTGGCTGATATCTGCATGCATTCCAGATGCTCCAAGTTGTCCCGCAACATTTGCGCCAGGTTTAGGTCCAGCTGTTATTAAACAATGGAAAAGATAGTTATAATTGGTTAAATAGCAGCCGACAAAACGACAGTTCTACAAGTAGGATATGGTACTGTACGGCCAATAGGTAATATCAATTAAAAAATTAATTAAAGACAGTATACCTCCTATTGCAGATTACATACACACCTGCTGGGGCAGGTCCAGGACTCAAACACTGTATCGGCGGTTTTGGTGTAGTAGTAGTAGAGTTTGCTAAAGTCCATGTTGTATTGACAACAGTTGTAAGTTGGGTAGTGCCTGTAGTTCCTCCAATAACCGTCGTAGTGGGTTTACTTGGAGTTACAGTTGTCGTTAGAGCGGCTATTCTTTGTTCCTCTTCAATTTTGGCAACGTCGCACGAAACGAATTGTATGTAAGCGCTATCTTTAATTTCAGTTAATCCAGATTCTGGACACATTCCATTTGTTGGAAGGCTAAATCAGAAAATTGTTATAAACATATTGCCGCTGGAAATTTGTTGAAATCCTCACTTTTCTCCCAACATTGGTATTCGACGTACGGAAATATATTTAACATAAACAGGCTTCTTCGGAAATGGAAATATAGTTGAAGACCTCCATTTTACTTTCGCTTCTTTCATTTCACTTATAGCAGGAGGAGGGGCATAAATTATCAAGGTATATGTGACTCCGGGGATAAAGCTTCTTTTAATGTTTCTACAAATTTGTATCAGAAGGATGGTATTATTGTTTGACTACAAATAATTTTACATTACCCAATATCGCTGTCTACAGCAAATGTTATTTTGTTGTTAACATCAATTAGAATGAATTCAAAATATCCATCAACTTTTTTTGAGTACTCGTTGCTTTCAATGGATATATTAACCTGGTAAGCGTGCACTGTAATTTTAAAATGGGTATCTTTGCTAGTATATATGGTTGCTTCATCAGTAGGTACTTACTACAAAATGGTGGTTCGGCGTGGGTATTCAGAAAAAATCGAGTTTTGTAAACATTTTTCGGTGGTGGACACATATCGAAGGTAGCACACATATTATTATCACAATCAGAACAAGAACCCTACAAATAATGTATTAATATATACATATAATACTGCTACGTAATAGGACATGCATTTAAAAATGACTCATAGCTATTACAAGCTATTCCCACGAATTTACATTCTCTTGTAGTTATAGCGCTTATATAATACTTAAAGGATCGTTTATGACTACAAGCTGGTAAAATTTTTCCTTCTCTAATTTCTGTTCGTGTAACATCAGTAATTTTCGGCAGTGAAGAATTTTCTGAGCATCCGGGTTGATGGGCAGCATTATTCAGGTAAAAATCGGAATGCCCTATTGGTTCAAGTGTGCCTTGGCTTCTGTCTTAAACAGAACGTATCTTTAAAGTAGTCTTAGACAGAAGACTCTGCTATAATAGTTTTGACTTACGATTATATGCTTCGGTGTGTAATACTTCGACGTATTTAGCATCATCTGTGTCTAATCTCACTAGGCTGGGCATCTTTTCAAAACGAGGACCAGTTGGATCTAAACCTTAAAAAGTAAGAGATATGTTGATATTTATGTTAAATAAGCAAAATTATTTAATTGAAGAATGTTTCAGATAGCTTTACTTAAGGACTATCAGATGTTTACCACACAACTTGTCTGATTTAAAGACTTGTGCTTGCGTTTTAAAAAGAATTGGATGAAAGTAAGCAACATTTTTAAAAATAATATTTACAAAAATTATCAACAATGTTATGACAGATAAAATCATTAATATGGCCTTTATTCCTCAAGAGGAAAAAGCGTCCCACGCAAAATCGAAATCGTACTAGCTCGTCTGCCTCATTTCAGTTTTTTTTATATTAAAGAAGATTATTGATAATCTTTTAAGAGACTCAACATTGGCAATGTCTACACGAGGACCAACATAATTATTAAATGGAATAATCTAGCAGGTCATCCATAATCCATAAGAGCTAAATTGCACTAGTTAACTTCCTGAATGGCCTGCTGTCAGTGGCATGGACTTTGGCAGCAACTGCTAAGAAGTAAATTGGTGCCATGGTAGCAAACAGACAGGCAATATACTGTTGTTTCTGTTGTGGTGACGCGTGGTGGATGATCTGTTGTCCGACCTTGAAAGATTGGGGTTCCATGCAGAGACTTACATCATTGATATTACGATCATCGTCTGCGGCACGATTAAAGACGTGGTATTTAAGAATATGGGGCTCAGACTCGTAGAGATGTGTTGCTGAAACAAAAGGCTCAATGCAGATTCCAGAAAACTATCGCGGTGTTGTTCAATTGAAGAAGGAAACTCCCTAAATTATCTTAGACATATCAGTGAAAGTTAAATATTTATTCCTTTATCCGAAATTATAGAACGACGTCAAGACAGTGCTTCGCACCTCTATCTTCACTTACATTGAGAAAACTGGCCATGATGGTTATTACCAACAGCGAGACAATGAAAATTCATGTATATAGATTTATTGCTGGAGATCTGGCATTGAAATCCAGCAACATTTCACATTTAAAAGTCATTCTATATTAAGGCCTAAGTGATTACCGTCTATACTTCTATCGAGGACGTTGAAATTCTTCATACCAAAATAAATCGATGAAAATGTTTAGTTCAGTTGATTCCAAAGCACTGCAGGACGTCAAGCCGGCATTAGGGTGCCACAGGAGGCTCAGATAACTATCAGAACATCAGAGCTTTATGTTGGGATAACCACCAAATCACTTGAAAAATTAGGGGCAAAGTAGTCTCATCAAAACTCAGAAAACCAAGTCTCAATCAGATTCCGGACTTAGTTGCTCATGTAATCCCTGATTGGAAGGACTAAATTCAGATTCTACATGACAACTTTTGAAGGGTTATTGCTGTGGCTATGCAATAAAAGTGTCCATTTCTATTTTTAACAAGGTGTATATTTTGGGTGTCATTAGAAATGGCATATACGTTCACTGCTAACAAACTTTTAAACGGAATTAGATTCTTTATCCTATAATATAGAAATGTAATTCCACAACCATAGACAGAATATCTTGAAATTAAAACACATTCTTTGTTTTAATAAATTAATATAAATAGAAAAGCAGTATTAGAAGGTATCGTTCTAACTTGCATTTCCAGAATCATAATGCTAGCCTTTCTAATTTATAGGCAGGATACAAATTATGTTGGTTTTTTTTTTAATTTGAAAAATTTTAACAGGAAAGGTTGGAGAAATTCGCAACACATTCTTACCTGTAATTCTACCAATCCCTCGGACACTCTTTCCCACATACCCAGCGATATGGGCACCAACCCCGTGACCAATTACATGAACTTCATCTAGCTTTATAGAAAATTTCTCCTACAATACATATAGTTTATCTATATTGATAATTCATCGACAAATACTACTAATACAAACCGTTAACATTTTTAGAAATACTTCCATTTCTAAAGCAACAACACGAGCGTTTGATATAGCTTGATCAAAAGGAGGTTCAGCACCTGCTTCCCAATCTACTGAAATTAGATTGGCATCCATTTCTTCAGTTACTGCTAGAGCAACGTGCTGCAAGATGAATATATTTCAAATTAAAATCTTCGCAGAAAAAAATTGGAAAAGCTACTTGCCTTGATCCAACCTGTGTGACCATTACTTGTAAAATCATGTATTAGGAAGAAAGTTTTCTTACCCTTTTTAAAACCGGAAATATCGATTGATTGCGGTTTTAACGTTAAAATTTCATAGTGGATTTCTTTCTAAACAAAATTTGCATCGAATACTCTATAATTGCATAGAAGCTTTAGATTCACTTACGCTGCCATTCGTTGAAGCTTTCATTAATAAGAATTCAGTTCTGATAGTATGCCTATCTAATGGTTCTAAATTGACTGGTCTGTAATGACTATCGTACCATTTCTCATTAGTGTCGACACAACCTAAGTGATCAAAACAAGTAGCAAAAATCTCTGCAAAATAGAATGGAGTATTATCGTGAACGTTTAAGAAATAAATTAAGCATCATTACTTGGTTCGCCAGAAGATCTACCAAGTCTGCCAATGTCATTTAGTTTGCTGAGTCCGTCAAGTTTACCAAGTTTGGCAAATTTCTGAAATCCGTATTTAATTTTTGGTGCCGTATGTAAAATAGGTATAAATAAAATAAATATAAAAAATGTATACATTTGTCTTTGACATTGTCATTAGAGATATATTGACATGACTGCTGACTGACTTTGTATCAGAGCGACACCTTTTATCGATAAGTGTAGGTAATATTTCAGATTTCAGCAAAGGGAGGCTAGGTGTGGTGTAGCATCCATAAATCAGAAGCTTAAACAGATATTTATCTAAATTTAGTAAAGCGATATATTTAAATGTAATCTGCAGGTTAGATTCTCAGAATAGTTTAATCGTCTTCCTATGTTTGTTTTATTCCAATGAGCATGATGATAAAGACTAGAAGTAGTCAACTTTTTATACCTACCAACTTTAGATTTTTTGCTAGTAGTAGCAGCTCAACATAAGAGTTTTAGTCGCCCATGGGTGAGTGATAGGATTATTCTACACTTGTGATTATTCTTATTGTAGGTGATGCTTTCTCATTATAGAATTGGGTAATCCTATATATAAAGTTACTCTTTGCTGCAGAAGTTTCTAAGAGTATCAAGAAGCTCAAGTCCACTATGACAGCTGGACACGATGGCACAGTTTCCTGGTGAGGGACCCACCAATATTCGCGGAGCCGTTAGATACCATTTTTAATTTAATAATTACATCATCAGTTTTCCCGGATTTTTGGAAGATAGGTAGAATTACACCCGTTTTCAGGAGCGGTAATCACAATGATGTGCGTAACTATAGACCAATTACTATACTTTCAAACTTCGCTAAAATCTTTGAGCATCTATTACATACTAGCTTTTTTAACAACATCAAGTCTCACCTCTGATTTTAGCAAAGCTCTCGACACTCTCGATACTTTTGGAAACATCAGAGCCAGAACAAGCGTTTTATATAAAGCTCCGCTAGCCCATATGGCCAGAAATGCAAGCAGCTTATATGCTGATCCGTTTTTTTAAGGATTATGCATAATTTGTATTTATCTAATTGCTTTCACTTCTGTGTAGTTGTAGGATTTCTAGATTTTTTGTTTATTATTGTATAAGTTACATTATTATTATTTCTAATATTTAGTTCGTTGAGCACTGTACTTTAGTTGATTTTTTTTGTCCTGTTAATGGGCAATAAAGAGATATTATTATTATTATTAATCCTTAAGCGGTCACTCAAGGTATCTTATCAAACATGTATCCTTAAATACTCTAAAATTTTTTCAACTATTCTTTAAATTCTGTTTCAAAGTTCTTCATATAAAATACAGACATTCACTATAAGTTTTATTGCATTCTATGAAGAGATAAATTAGCAAGTACATTTGGTGGAAAAGTTGCTAATAGTTCAAAGTTCACTTAAAGTTAGTTAGGAGTTTTGATAAAATGGAAGCGAAGCCTCAAATAACAAACATTTTGTATAGACACCATCCCAACCAATCGGCCACAACCTCGTGAATACCACAGACATTAAGTTTACTTATTAATATGCTGTGATCAACATAATCAAAAACTTCACGCTTGTCCAAAGACACCACCACCTCATTATTTATGAGGGAATGGAGAATAAATAGGCGAAAAGTGCTTTCGAAACTCATATTGTCTTTCGGTAGCAATAATATTATTCTTTTGTAGACGACTTAGTTAATGTATTCAACATTGCATATTCAAAAAAAAAAAGGAAGAAATTGAAATTGAATTCTTTAAATTGAATTCTATATGAATTATTTAATGCCGAAGTAATCCTTTCTTCAAACAGTTTAAGGTAGCTATCGCCGATTAAACTGCATTCAAGAAAAGAGGATTCAATAACATGTATATCTGTCATTCCCGCCCATACATTGACTCTTTATGAATATTGTGTTTCAGTGCTATGATAAGCATCAATATAAGTTTTCCCTACACGAGTTGTCTATAGTTTTGAGAATTCAGCTCTCCATTCTCCATAAATGTATTTTTATCGTTAAAAAGTATTTTTTCGCAGGAAGGTTTCTTTTTAATATTTTTTTAATATCTTCAAGTATCCTTTCACAGGAATTAATTTTATTTTCTACGTCATTATTGTTATGCTGTTGATAGTACTCACATTTAAATGATTTGTACCTGCTTTATCAAAATGCGAACAACAGAGATTGACTTACTACATCTTACTACATTCAGTTAATAGAATGAATGTTTTTGAGCGTTTTCTTGTCCGATCAAGATTTACACAACCACAATGATTACATTTTTGGAACATACATATTTCTAATAATGGAGACGTTTAAAAAAGTTTCATCGGGCCTATTTTTTCGTGGGATGGGATACATTATTGATAGATGAAAGTAACAACTTCATGCAATCTGATAATGCAAATGACATTACTAAAAATTTATATTGTAACCATGGCAAAAAATTCGCACTGTATATGATATATGTCTACATACTAAAAATGTCAAAGTCAAACGTGTGCATTTTTATATGTTTTCTACTTATACTTGTATCGTATATTTCGGCAAGAAATGAGTATGGATTTAATGAACTAGGTAAACTTGGTGGAATTAGAAGACTTGGTAAAGTCACAATCAGTATCATGAAAAAACTCAAGCTTTGCCCCTAACAGACAGAAGATTCTCCAGAAGAGAGGTACCAAACTCAATATCTATCCTAGAAAGAAACCGTCTATAAATTTGACAATACGTTTGGTATTTCTTTTTAAGAAATCTCCTACAATTGGGGCGAAACGTTGAGTCTTCCATAACACAGTCCATCTGTGGAATTAGTTCTTCTTTTGACTACTATAATTATAGAGGTCCAATTAATAATATTAATGTAATTATAATTTCCTTTTATTTAATAATAGGTGTCCTAAAGCAAAGTAGAGTTGCCACCAATGCTACTGCAAGATATCCTAGAAATGTGACTATCATATCTGAAGAGAGGCAAATAGAGAAACGTGAGGAAGATACAGAAAAAGTAATAGAAAGATCAGTTGTTGAAGGTACGCGCTTAAAAGGAAATAAAGCAGATGAAATTGCCTGGATAGCTAGTGTTTCTAAAACAGACGCAAATTGGATGTCGAATAGAATCGATATTATAGAAGGAAATTTAATTAACCGAAGAGATCAATTTAAGTATACACGACCACCTAGACGACAAAAACGATTGAAAATTATACATCAAACTGTATTGAATCTTCTGCACAAATGGGAGATTACTCCTACTGTGAAGAAAGATACAACAAAACCACCGACAACTACCACTACTGAGAAAAACGATACATCTGAGCATGAAGTAGAAGCGGAACCTGAGCGCAAGCCTAGTTCTGCTTCATACAATATACTTTCTAGAACTTCCTTGAATATAAAATTATCTTTCTTGTTGTACAGATATATGCAAACTTATAAAATATTTTAAGATTATTATATATGTATTAATATTATTATCTATGTATCTATCTATTAAAGAATATGAACAATACCTAAATTTTATCTAATTCCACTACTAATTCCAGCCCCCATTCCCTCTAATGCACAAGATTGGAAGTAGCACTGTCAGGTGCCAGACAACTCAGGTCAGTGTAGCAGATATCCATTTAGCTTGGACAATTTTTAGATTGTCGGTACCACTAGACGTCTAGATCTCCTAAGAAGTCCAGTCGTGATTCCATATACGGCTTATCATTACGTAGCATATTGAAAAAGTCGAGAAATGCCACAATATAAATGACCCAAAAGTACCTGAGTTCTGTGACACCCGGCAGTGCTAAATTTACTACAGGGGCAAACAAAAATTCCGATTCCTCTTTCTATGAATCTATGTCAAAGACGCAAATACGAGTTATTGTATTGAGCCAAATTAACCATCCTTATTTTCGGCAGGTCAGAGTGTCATCCGGAAAGCTGGAGGACTCTCAGGGTTCTATATCTTCTTAGATAAGCTAATTTATATCACACCCATTTCTAAAGAAGAGGAGCTCGAAAAAGGACAAAGGGCCTGCCAATCTGTGGTTATCACATGCACGGTTTATGTAGCTCAATTGATGGGAACCAGAAAAGTTGAATAACAGAAGGAAGCTAAATAGCAAGCACGGAATCGTGTTCAAGGACGCGCAAGCAATCGTACCGAGGACATGGTTTAGCAGTAGAGCATTCAATAAAAGGAGAAGGGGTCGTCAGCAGTCAAAAATGCGGTAGAATCAAGACTGAAGATAAAGAGCGTGTCGTCCGGAACTTCAGCTTTTCCAGCAAGTTTTCTAATTAGAAGAGAATTCAAAGATCTGTCATGCCACCATCTGTAGGAATGAAATTGACAGACATTTTAAATCTCAGAGTATTACAGCAAAATCTCCACGGAGAAATGTTATGATTTCGATTTCTGTGGTCCCCTCGTAAAAAATTGGACCCATTTGAAGCAAAAAGCGACCAACCCACATTGTAGCAAAATCTAAACTTTTTCTATTGCTTTCAGCCTATTCTTCATTTCACATAAACTATCCAAACCAAATGGTCAACAAATAAAATGTTCTAATATCTTTCACTTAATTAACTTATTGTAGAATAAATTCAATCCACTTCTCTGTCAGTATTCATTTATCTGAAGACTAAGTGAGTAAGATACACTTTACAAATTCTGAATTTTCGTAGTACAACGTACGAGGGGGTGAGAGAGTAGGGGGACTTTTATGTTTGACTTCTGGGTAGCACCTCAAAAGTTCCAATGATAGTTTCTGAGATTAGAAAGGCTTCGATCATATTTTGAAAGTTATTGCTACGTTGTGTAACTCAAAAAGGTTAAGAGAAGAAATAAATGTCGGAATTTTGATTTTTTCTTGTTATTCCGGGTAACTCCTTAAGAATTTAAACCATAAGTATTGAAGTTCAAAACACTTCTTTAATTTATAATCTTCAACTTTGTTTTCAATTTTGTTTTTTTGCTCTAACTTGAACTATTCCTAACTTCAATATCCAAGATTTTGATATAGAGCAGAAAAGCTCCTACACATTCAATTAGTCTTCTATCAAGAGAAATGTTTCTCAATGACTTAATATGTTGCAAGTTACACAAGGAAGAGGATTGTAATGGAAACTACAAGTATTTCATCTAAGATCATATATTTTCAACAATAAAGTGTCTCGTTACCTATATTTTACAAATGTGATCTATCTTTACTAAAAATCTTTTACTATATACATTATATACAATAAATATAATTATCGTTAAATTTGTTTAAAATATTTTCAAATTTTACAAGAATCCTTTTTTTAGAACTTTTTTTATAACACTTTTAAAATTTATACATTAACTTTTACCATTTTTTTATCATTAAAATGCATACTCTTTAATATTAACTTTATCCCGCTAACTCTCTCCTAGCCGCTTTGCTTTTAAGTAAGTGCAGGATGCATTAATTTATATCTAAAATTTAAACTATACTTTAGGAAAATATTCTAAACAATTTGCATCATTTTTATTTGCTTTAAAATCCTTCAAATATAATGATCACAAGTGCGCAATAGACCTGTCGTCATTTCTTTTATTTAGTACATATCTTTTTAATTTATTAATGCTGTGTGCTACTCTCTTGAAAATCCAATAAACTTTTTATAAGATCAACAATGGGATATATTAGTTATTTACATATATTGTAAGTAATCTATGTAAATAGACGGAGAGAGAATCTTTCTTTTTTTTCATTAGAAATTGACTTATAATTATCAAAACTAGTTACGCACTGTGTCGGAGTTTTACTTTAATGAAGAAAATAAAATGAAGTTTCTGTATATAGTATCTATCCTGTTTAAATGCAAAAGAAATAATCGAGTGTGAAGTGTAAGTACTGAGGTATATAGGTAAGTTTAGTGAGGAAGTATTATGTATTGCTTTACTTTGAATATAAGTTTGAGTCGTGCTAACTTTAAAAGAATACACTTAGAAAAAACCTAGAGACAACTTTGTAGCGTTGTTCATCACCTTGTCTTTCATATAGGCTATAAAAACGTCCTTCACTAGTTTAAAGAAATGAGATAATATAACTTTGCAATCAACGATCCATCAGCGTTGAAAATACAGTCACAAATTTTGCAATTTTTCCATATCATGATAATATTCAGAACATTCCCTTGATGAAATAAGATTCCCTAGAATTGTGAATAAATTAAACACCACGACAAATGTCATTCAGGCGTTTCGCAAACTTTTGATTTTGTAGGTCTCGTCACGTACTCTACCAAAAATTCCATCTTTGTTGAGCTTTAACATCTGCGGAAGCTTCCATAGAAGCATTAAGTAACGATCTTGTCTAGCAAGCTTTCTGCTTAAAATTGTGCAATTACTCCTACTCGATGCTGCAATTGCAAAATCTCTGAACGTCAGTTTTGCAATTGCACCATCGAATGGAAAATATATCTTTTTTTTGATATCCCTGCAATTGTGACAACTTATCTATCTAATCTCTGCGGCGATTCAACAGACAAGTAATGAAATTTGAAATATATTCAGTTTGAGTGCACAAATAAACGTCATACAGGGACGCTACCATAGCCACTCATGACGTAAACGTGATGATTTTTGGAGAAAGAATAATTACTATCATTGGTCCTTTACTTTTTTTTCGAAGACTGAGCCTATGATTCGTAAGCCCTCTTGTCTTCCATGGCTAGCTTCTACTAGCTATGAGATGTTGGAGTTACTTACAGCGTACTGTTGTTCTCTAGATGTTGGCGTTGTGCTAATCTGTGCAATCACTTACTGGGCTCTCGTTACTAAAGTGCGAGGAGGAGGCTTATCCGGATCGAGTCTGGCCATCGCTGCGACGATGGGATTGGATAAAATAGTAATCCTTGCAAGTGTTTAGTAGCCATCTGGAGGGCATATTGATGAACCGAATGAATTCCCAGGTCCCGTCTGAGGTCAGAGTTCCGAACAAACCATCATGATCGCTCGAATAATGCAATTTTGTTGGGCTTTGAGCGGTTGCGGTAGGATTTAGCGACACAGGACCGCGTAAGTACGTCTGCGTAGATAAGTATTGGTTTAAAGAAAACGAAGTAGATCATAATTTTTAGTGGAACAAAGCCACACAGAAACGAACGACCTTGCAGCGACACGAAAACTACTTTTCGACATTAAAAATTAATTACAAAATTAAGTGACACAAAGTTAAAATCATGGCCAAAGATTTCTCTTTAGTAGCAACTTTAGAAAATGTAAATAGAAAATCAGCAGTCGCATATTTAGTAATAGTATATAGTCTGTAAAAAATCAAATTATTAAGAATCCAACAAGCGATAGAAAGGATCACCTGTAGCAAGAAGCAGTGTTCAGTTCACATCGTCCAAAGCAAGGGGCATTAAGGACTAGTGACATAGACAATATTTCATCACCTTTCTATCGATCAATTTCTTTAAGACAATTAATGCCAATTATCACGATACTCCAAATGGAACTAATTTGATATTAACACTAAATTTCGCAAAAATCTTTCTGTCATAAACCATATGGTTGCTAAACCTTATTGCATCATCCAAGATAATCCAATAATCTAAGCTTCATCTCTAGTAAACCGATGGAATAAATTCTTATAATGCTTCGAAGAGAACCGAGCACTGATTGATTACATAGATAACACTGGGCCTAAAGAAAACAACCGAGCTCACTTGTTTAGTTTTTGGTGAGACGAGCTTTCACCAGTTACTCACTTCTGGTCGCACTTCTAAATTTAAAACCTATACGATACTATTATGAGACCTGCTGTGTATTCCCAATAGGATATAACTTTTTTACTCGTTTATATATAGCATGTTGGCTTATTTAAAAAAGTCATCGGGTAAATAAGATATAAATTCATAAATAAAGAGTCTTCACGAATAATAGTCGTAATGACTTAGAGTTTAAGCTTAGATTATAAAGCTCCAAGAAGAAAAAGTCGACTAAAACCTCATTAAAATATTTAGAACCTACAGATACATTAAGGTATGTTATACATTTATATAAATGTTCTGTTTAAAATCTCTTTAAAATCATTTTATATGTGTTAAAGTTCAGGTACAAGTAATTGGTCTTAGATGTGCTATAGTTAATATAAAATATTGTATAAGAGCAGTAGTAATAAAGAATTAAATCCGACACAGTACGCATTATATTTCAGTTTAACAACAGTGTTACATACTCTAATATATAAATCTATTCCAATAGTATCTGGTATAAGTAAATTTTTGTGTATTTTTTTTTAAGTTTTGCATAAGACTTCAATATCACCAATCTACTACAATAGTCCTAACAATAATTGGCAGTAGATATTATTTAAAGTTATTTAATTATGTTTTCTTTTTTTCTCGTATGTATGATCTTTTTAAGAAATATTAATCTGGTTAGTTATAGTGTTTAGGATTATAGAATTGTTTAATACGAAATCGAGTTATGTAACATAGAGTATAACGACTATACTCGTACTTACTTTCTTTTAAAATACTATTAATCGAATTCTTTTTTTTTAATTGCATTTAAATACGTTTAGTTTTTTTATTACTCTTACAATTATTATTAACAGTTAGGTGTTCTTATGTAATTTTAATCTGTAGTGAAAGTTTAATTTATAGCATAGGTTTAAAAGTACCTTAAATAATTTATTAGTAATAGAGCTAGGAACAAGGATAACACAGCACAGCAGTAGCATCACAGTATCCTTATTCCTACTACTGATTATAGCCGATCCGCTCATTTTATTTAGTAGTTAGTCAAAAGGATAATGTGCTTCAAATTAGATAATTTTATAAACATTATTGCCTGACCTACAAAGATTATGGATAAATATTTGGTTGGCGTCTAATTGCTGAACTGAATCGATGAAAAGTTAAAAAGAATTGCAGAAGCTGAAATTAAATTGACCACGGGGATAATTTAACCAGACTAGTGACGGGTTAATAATCTAAAATTCAGGTATTTGTCGATATTATATCTAATTCTGCCATTATTGAAAAT
Source organism: Holotrichia oblita (assembly GCA_023690525.1). Classification (NCBI taxonomy): domain Eukaryota; kingdom Metazoa; phylum Arthropoda; class Insecta; order Coleoptera; family Scarabaeidae; genus Holotrichia; species Holotrichia oblita. Next base: position 116,774,727 of record CM043019.1, read on the forward strand.
ATGAAGCAGATATTCAAACTTTAAGGTTAATTAACTTAACAGAAGGTGGCAAATCTAAACCCAAATCGCAGATAAATAATTAAACCCTGAGTGATTGTGTTGTATTGATGTTGTCCTCTTGTTCAAATTTGCTTCTATTTTTAAAAGCGAAAAGGATGGAGAACTATATTCCTCCCTATTGACAATTTTTAATGTCTTCTGTCGCATTATAAACAGTATATCTGCATTATTAATGCAGCCCTAAAACATTATATTTTCAAGATTTTCAATGTATGATATTACATAGAATAAGAGTCTGTTACTCTTATATTTTTTCTAAACACCTTTATAGTGCGTATACGACATTTCACTTAATTTTAGATTAAGTTGGGCAATACGTGAATGCCAATTGAGACATGCGTTCTGAAATGAATTATGAATTTACAATGAAACATGTTCAGTGGTGGAAGTTTCATCGCATTTCAAAAAATCGATCCACGCTAAAATATCACCATTTGGGAACAATGATAGGCAGTATTTTGGAGAGTGGTAAGAGCAATGATGAATAAATGAACAATCCGCCTAAAAATGGACGCAATTTGAAACCGCTTCAAAAATCAACGCTCTGATCCTGATTGGTTGAGATTATCCAACATGGTCGCACAAATAAAACTAATCCGTGGATTACTTATGACTATCTTAATAAGGCTGAGAATATTGTTGACAAACTAGAACTTCGTCGTAAACCATATTGAAATATGTGGTAGCCCATCTGAAAGAGGTTTTATGAAAGCAATCGTCTTCAATAACTACACTATAAAGTAATATCACGATGATGAACATCATATTTTGCAGCCTCTAGTTTTCACAGTGTTTAGAACGAAAAGTAGATGGAATTAATAGTTATGTAAATGGCAACCCAGACCTCCTGAAAACATAAAAAATGTGGATTTTAAAGGAGATGTCTGACGAAATCTCATCAAACAATGCTGTTTGTGGTTTTTGCAGCGACTGGTATTTATGATAATGCTGTGAAAAGTCCCAATCGTGATGCTGTTTCAACATCTTTTCTCATATCGACTGGTTTAAAATATAAGATAAGAATACCTCTTAAATCAGCCTTTTCAGTAGAATAATGAAGCTTATCTTCAATATCCCACAGCCCAAAGGGGATATTAAAGCTTTATCTTCAATTTCTACTATCCCGAAAGGTTTTGCAGCTCGATATCAAAATAAAGCAATCCGTGCAGTAGTACAAGCTCTTAATTAGTTACGTATGAGGAGTGCGGTTCTGGACATCATGAAATTTTGAACTTTGAATTACTATTGAATTATGTTTCACCTAATCAAACTAGGTGGAGATATTTAGATCAGGAAAAAAACCAACGCTAAATAAAAACCAGAAGATGCTGCTCCCAAAAATTGAAAAAAAGTGAAACATGCATATACAAAAAAACAAGAGAAAGCAATGGGGAATAAGAAGTGCAGAACGCAAAAATTGAGTATTGAATTTGTGATGATCGCTTCTTTTAGATTGAAGTACTTGCTGCATGGGTTTTCCTACGTAATCGAATACTAAATTATTATGAAACGATACTTTCAAACCGAAATTATCGAATCCTAATCAGAATTTGTAATATACGAACAATAAGAACCTGGCAAGCTATTGCTGATAATTGCTGTACCATCTAGATCGCTTTAGAAAATATCCTGGGGATACAATCCCAGAGATAGTATGCCCCCAACAATGATAATGCTGAGAACGCGGACAAAGTTTTAGATGAACATGACAGCAACCTTATTAATTTTTTTAATAGCTTCTTTACTATAATAGATTTGTGAGCAAATTTTGTAACAGGAGATTGGCCGAAAGGGCTTTGCATAGGGCAAGAATCTTTGGAAGATAAGATACCAGGAAATAAGTCACGACTTTGAGTTAACATTTTTAAAGAAAACCAAATATGTTGTTGACTAGTAAAATTTCATGAAGGAAACAAATGCAACTCCAGAATTAGTAGTCCAGCATTCTACTTAATAATTTGGCGAGAGTCAAAATTTTTATTCTTTAGCTTCTTTTGCTGATACTGTAACGTCAAGGCTTTTACTTTTAAGGGAAATTCTTTTGGAAGCAAATGTTTACAAAATTGTTAAAGCAAATTATATCACTAATTAAGTTATTCTAGTTTGTGCGTTAGATAAATTTACGATTACCAAAATTAAACTTTCACTGTAAGAATAAAAAATGTAAATATTAAGAGGCTAAACATTTATATTAAAATTACCAATTGTCATACATAATCCACACAATGCAAAGAGATATTTCAATGCACTCAGTTAAAATAAATTTTCAGCCTCTGAATGAATAAAACTATTTTCCATTCGTTTTTTTGTGTACTGGATAATATTTAAATACATCGTTTAACTTATCATTAAAATTACAAATATTCTTTTGGTGTAAATATTGCGACGATTCATACATTTCATATATTTAATTAAGATCTACAGATAATAAAATTATAAATTTATTGATCTCATACAGTGTTAATTTCTCTAATATCTTTAGACGTATAATCGATTTTTTTTTTTTTAGTTTATTTGTTTTAGAAACAAGTTTTCTAATGTTGAAGGCCTGAGGTTTATTCCTCCGATTTTAATTGTAATTTTTCTTTCGTTATATTTCTAAACTTTATTCTCTTAAAATGTTCCTTAGGTGAAGGCGATTATAATACATTAGATTTTTATAAGTAAAACGCATTACTGGTCGTTGATAATATCACTCTACGGATCCTAAGGCCTGTTTTATTTAAATAAGAAACAACACTCCATTATAAATTTGCAAAGCTCGTTCGTTCTTCTTCGCTTGTACTTTATCCATCTAAAACGTTTGGTGCCCATATTTTTATCTTTCTCAAACTTATTTTCTATCGTACCTCGCGATGAATAAATCGAATTATATAAAAATAATTATAGATAGATAGACATATCTTTAATTAACTCCTTTGTTGTTTTGTTTTTGATGATGTGGTCGATCAGCAACGTTTCGGCAAACTCCATCGTTAATCATCCTCAATAATCAAAATATACAAGACGTAAACTCACGGCGGGTCGTCCACTTCTTTATCTCTTATTGCTTTTAGTAAATGACTCCTCAATTCAGATTCTGAACTCCTCCACAAGAGCACCAATTCATCTTTCGATAATCTTTCCAAAGGCGACCTTCCATTAGAATTTCTCGGTGAACAATTCGGAGGCGGCGGTGCTGGTGGTAGATCATGTTCTCTGCAGGCTCTAGGAGATTTTGGCCTATCTCTCAACCTCGGAGGATTGCTGTCTAAAGAACGCGAATGTTCGATTAACTTGGTCTTTTTCGATGTACTCTCTGTAGGTGTTGTGTTCTTATCACCGAGACTTTGGTGTCTAGTCTTCAATTTCCTAGTTGGTGCATTTGGCTTCGAAGTGTCTTCAATTTGGATCCTAATCTGGGGATTCACTACATTTTTGGGTTTAGCGTTATTGTCTTTGAGTTTTGACTTTTCTTTAGGTCTACTCGCTAAGAGCTGAGTCTGAAGCTGTTCTATTGTTTGCTTATTTCTTCTAGCGATCTCATCATCCGAGAGATTGTTCTTTTGATGTTCCGGATTTAGCCTAGTTATTTCGATATTCTCAGCTTCGGATATGTTTTGGCAGCTTTTCGCTGAAGTTTGGGATAATTCGTTCTTGCGAGCAATTGCGTCTTCGCTTCTACCAATTGTCAAACTATATTGAGGCTGCAATTTATGTCTATCAACTGGTTCCTTATATTTTGGTAAAGTGGCCAATTTCCTGCCTATGCTTTCGGAATCTGACAGTTTTCGTAATGGTTCGTTAGATTTGCTGCTACTGCATTCGGAAACATTCTCTATAGATAACACTGGACTCTTTCCTGCTAATTTACTTCCAGAACTGATTATATCTAAGTAGCTACTTCGTCTGCTGTTTATATCAGGAGGACTGGTACTCAAAAACGAGTTTACATCCTTACTTAATCTTCGTCCTACCGCATTACTATGATCTAGTTTAAGCGTTTGGGAATTAACAACACTATCGGTACTAAACCTTCTTACATTTAAATTAGTTGAACTCTTAGCCTTATTCTTAGCTCTCGGACTAAAAATTTGCTTATTGAAATAAGTCGTTGGTGATTTAGCTTTAATTGAGCCTTCTAATTTTGGACTTGTGCGCATAAACGTTCGTCTGATGATGCTAGGACTATGCTTGATTTTCTTATCTTCGGATACTATCGATTCGGAGTCCACCTCCTTCAAGGACTCCAATGGGAATTCCCGTTCCTGTTGCTGCTGCCTGCGAATGGTACTTTATATTTAATGTAGTTTCGACTAAGATATGGAATATGAATGAACTCACCTACGTATCTCTTGGATCATGTCGAAGAACTGAGCTTTACTCTTTCTTCGACGACGTTGTTCGTGTTCCTTCTGAAACAAGGATCATCAAGATGAAGTGTCTTTAGACAGGATCACCATAACAATTGTAATAAATTTTAGAGAAGTAACACAATGTTTGATAATGGATAATCAATCAAAAAAATTTGAATTGTTGAAATTGTTGAGAAAAGGCTTTTATAAAATGAGGATAAAATTATCCCTGACATTGTAATTTATTATTATGTAAAAAAGGAAAAAGCTCATAAAAATGATTTTGTAATAACTCTAATGTTACTGCGTTATTTTGGGAGCTAAAAATATCAGAACTTTATAACCGATGTATCACTTAATAGCTTTATAACGATAAATCTTCTCAACAGTCTTCGAAAGCAATTCAAACTGTCATGGTGATATATTTCCTACGCACGCTATTTAATAAAATGAAAAAGGATCGCTAACCCTTTTTATGCTCTTCTGGAACAGGCTGGTTATCTGGCCCTGCCGTATCGTGTGCACTAATTCGCGGGCGGCGTGATGCGGCGATACCAGCTCGACGCAATTTATGAACCTGTACAGTTTCTGGCTGAAGAACATAATGTTCCTGCTACGCCATATCGATCCCTTGGGCTTGTCTCTCAGAAGGGGTAGCGTATACTTAAAAAATAGGTGCTCGACTAGCAGGATAAGGCATCCTAAGACGATACCGACACCGAGTAAAATGAACACTCCGGTAACGGCAGCTACGCCTAAAGGTCTTGGTTGTGCGATCTCAGTTGCCAGCTTGAAACAGGGAAGAGCTCCGTACCATTTCTCTTGGAGGATGTCCATGTAACCATTGCTGGAGTATTTTGCTATCACAGCCGATATACTATCCTGAAAAATGTTTTTCAATGTGATTAGAAAATAGACAGATAGATAGCAAAATTAAATACATTTTATAATGAAAATCAACTAATAATTATTTTGCTTTTTCTATATTACTTCAATATTTTAACCTTCAGGATAGAACTAATGACCTAGAAATCCAGTTAAAAAGGAGATAAAAGACGGTTGTGTTAAATAAGCAAAGTGGACCTGGCGCCTCTCTGTAACAAACTTGAACAATGCAATTATGAAGCTGAAAGTTTAGAAAGACGATCATGAGAAGTCGGTATTGTATTGGGAGAAGATTAAGCATACCTTATTGCACAAGGATAGGATCGTAGGAATTCATCAGTGAGTGGTCTGATTAGTAGAAAAATATAAAGAGAGATACGATGCATATAAATAAATAAGATGTTTCAGAGATTAATAGGAGACAATAAGTAGATAGGAGCAGGAATATGAAAAGGTAATTGATCATAAATCCTCTTCTTTTAGTCTTGTATTGGGACAGTAAGCTGTTACCTTCAGTTGCCTCTCAGAATATAAAAACTTGGGACGACCGAGTTGCTATTGTGGTAAATAGAAGATATGAGTAGCATTTGCTTGGTGTTTCTGTCACCCAGGAAGATAGTGATGATATAATCGTTAAATTTGTTTTTAACATGATCATGTAATTGGTGTTCATTTTAATACTACGTCATCCAATACAACAATAATCCACGAATTATGCGTAAATATTTTAGACCGAATTTCATCAAATTTTTTGTTGTGGCCGGCTTGCAGTCATGGTCTCGTTTGCTTTCATTGTACTCATGAATTAATCTGGAAAAGAGTGTTTGATGAGTATCGACCTGTACTATCAAAACATACACGACACTACTGGATAAAAAATACTTGAGTCAAGGTTTTCCAGAAAAATCCCATTTGTTTTTCCATAAATGAAGCAAGTCCAAGCATCTTACGAAGGGACAGTTTAAAACTACCTCTCTTCTTTCTAGGTTAGCTATAAATATATTTCTGATGAAGAATGAGGAGGTTTCAGGTTACTACCCTGCAAAGAATGATTTGGATATCATATAACTTTTGTACTCTTACCCAGGTAAATATTTCAAAGAAAGTGATTTCAAAGTAATCCAGCAACAAACAAATTTGTAAGCCTGCAAATAATTGTTGAAATCAGTAGACAGAAGCGTATTTTTTAAGGGAAAAACGTGTGAGATTTACCACGGGAGATACCACTGTTAGAAATGCCTTCCTTGAGTTATTTGGAATTTCTGATGTAGGGAAACATTATAGTAGCACAATAAAAAACATCGTTAGTGTTCTTGAAGTTGTGAATGATACCGTTGGAAAGAGCATTGCTCTGATGAACAACTTTAACAAGTTAGTCAGAAACAATTTCCCTTAAGAGTTATTAATCAACATAGAAAAGTTGTTTTTCAAGAAAATAAAGGGTGTGGTATCATATTGATCAAATTCTGAAATCTCTGGATATTGTTCAATAATCATAAAATTTGCATGTGTAAGCGATGACATCGTAATACATAAAAATATTTTCAGTTCTAGAGATTTTAGACACCCCAAAAATATCAATATGATAAAGAATATAATAAGGAATGTGACAACTGTTATAAACTAAATTTTAAATGACATCATAAAGTAACACATTGAATATAAAAAAAAAGCTTTATCAGGTGGATTATAGAACATCTGGCACGTAAAAAGTATGTGTGCATTTTTAAAACTTTAATAAAAACTTTGAACAGTCTTGTTTTGTTAATATTTGAGTGAAGAAGTATATCATATCTACATCTGCACTACTATCCGATCACGTGTTGTTTCGCTCTATATTATTTGCTTAATTTACCAAGTTTTAACTTTTTGAAAAATAACATAAATTCGTATACGACTATAACATAGTGTGTTCTTTAGTCTGTGAAAATTTGAACTTTGAAAAGTAATATCAGTTCAGTGAATAGAAATATGAACGCAGTTAAAATTGCTGACATGAAACTCTACGAGTTGAAAAACGCATCGCAAAAACTTGGTTGCGACGACACAGGTAACAAAAAAGAACTTGCTGCACGCATTAAAAATATAGTGAAATCCGAGTTTATTGATATAAACAGTATAAACGTTGACTTTGAATGTAGAAAGCCGCGTGACGACTTTAGCAAATCGGTACTTACGGTTGCCAATTATTCGAGTGATAAGAAAAAACAAAAGAAAAGTCGAGTGGTATTTAAATTGATTAACAGAATTAAAGCACTAGAAGAAAGACTATATTCGTTGCAAGTGCGTATCTCGAAGATATTAAAACGTAAAAACAAACAACGAGATGGAAAAGGTTTTAAGCAGGGTAATAATTGTCCCAATCCAAACTATATCTCTGAAGACATACATCAGCAACAGCATTCTAATCATATTGTGTGTGATACGCCAGAGATTTCGAAGTCGAATCATAAGAAACTGGTTACGTCTCCGAGACCTGCTGTTTCTCCTGCAGCTGTATCTTTGGATCTTCTTCGAGAAGCTGAAAGCAGCGTTACCACGTTTGGCTCGGCACGAATGGATGAATCTGAACGAGATGATGCAAATAATGTGCAGAAAAATAGGAAAAGGGTATTAATATTAGCGGACAGTCACGGTAGGAACTCAGCTGCTATCTTAAATAGTTTTTTAGGAAATAATTTTAATATACAAACAATTTTTAAACCAAATGCTGATATCAATAATGTAGTGTCTGATGTAAATAACCTGTGTAAAGATTTTACTGCTCATGACTCTGTTATAATTTTGGCAGGCACAAATAATATTTTATTGAATAAGCCTGTATATATAACGACATTTGATCGATTAAGATTGCTTTCTACACATGTTAACTTATTTTATGTTTCAATACCGTTTTGGAAGGGCAAGGCTATGTTAAACGAAGCAGTTTATAAGTTCAATTCAAATATGTTTAATTTTCTTTGTAATAATAATGTTGGCGGGGGAAATTTTGTGGAGGTTAACGCGATTATAGATACTGATGTAGATAAATTTAAACATAGTCCCCACTTAACATATTCGGGAAAAAGCAAATTATTCTCTCATATTGCGAGCCTTATAGTTAACTTGTTTAAAGCTAAATCGTCATATGTTAATTTTGATAACCTTATCCAGATCTCTCCCGTTGTAGACGTTGTAGATGTTGTGGGGAGCACATCCAACAGACAGGTTTTTCTGGATGCCAGGAGGACTATCGGTGTAATGTAACTTTTAGTGTTCTACATTTAAATATTAGAAGCATTAGAAACAAACTCGAATTACTCAGCGCATTGTTAATGTCTACTGGTAATCCGGATGTTGTCTGCATATCCGAGCACTGGTTGACGGAAGACGAAATTAAATACGTTAATATTTTAAATTACAATTTAATAAATAGCTTCTGTAGAGTATCATTCAGGGGTGGTGGCGTTTTAATTTTTGTCAGACAGGATATTACCGCACGTATTCTGTCTGTGGAATGTGTTACTTGTGTTGAGATGGATTTTGAATATACTGCCTGTCAGATTAGAGTAGGTAACCAGCGGATTGTAGTTCTCTGTATTTACAGATCTCCAAGCGGTAATTTTGATTTTTTTACTGAAAAACTTCTACAACTTTTGGAAGCTTTTGATGCCTACAATCAACTGTTTCTTGTTTGTGGTGACTTTAATATTGACTTTAGTGCTAATGGACGATCTGTCGAAGATATTGTTAATTTGTTTTGCTCATTTAATATGAGGCCATTGATTGATGAACCCACGCGGATCACTTCAACTTCCTCGACACTGCTTGATAATATGTTTACAAATTTGGAATCTCACATTTCGGTCCACGTTTGTGACTCAGGTATGTCTGATCATTGTTACCAGTTGATGCATGCAGGTCTGAACTCCCGTCATTGTCAAACAGATACTGTTAAATTTGTTGAAAAGCGTTTATATAGCAACGAGAACATAAATAGATTTCGGGTACTATTGAATCAGGAAAACTGGTTCGAAGTTTATCGGTCCACCGACTCTGACACATGCTTTGAAAATTTCTACACTATCTTTAAACATTACTTTGATATGTGTTTTCCTCTCATGAAGTTACGGGTAAAATCTGACTATAATGTTCCCTGGTATAATTCACAATTACGAGAGTACGCTACCAAGCTCAAAGATCTATATCTTATGTACAAGCACTTCCGAGACCCAGCTTTATTTGAGATCTACAAATTAAATAAGAATAACTATGCTCGTATGGTAGGCCAGACGAAGCGAGAGTATTATGACAATTTGCTTCTGTCATCGGCTAACAAATGCAAGACGTCGTGGCAAATTATTAATCAAGAAATTAAAGGTAGACCAACAAATAGCACTAGTGTTGCAAATGAATCTGGAAAACTTATAACTGATCCTTATGCTCTTGCCAGTTTATTTAATGAGCATTTTCAAAATATTGATCTAGATCATTCTAATTTGCAGAATGTGAAAGATAGCTTAAATATTCGTCCAATATCTAATACATTATTTTTAAATCCGACAGACAAAGTGGAATTACTGGAAATTATTGGTGAAATTGCTTCTAAACGGTCATCCGGCATCGATGAGGTTCCATGTTTTCTTATGAGGGTAGTTAGCGATAATTTGGCTGAGCCACTTGTTTATGCTGTGAATCTTGCAATTAGTGATGGCCACTTTCCTGATAGGTTAAAGATAGCTAAAATAGTGCCTTGTTTAAAAAAGGGAAACAAAACGCAGTAGATAATTATCGTCCAATTTCTCTGCTATCTGCATTTAGCAAGATTTATGAAAAGGTTATAAATAAAAGATTGAAAAACTTTCTGGATAAAAATAACATTCTATGTACGTCACAGTTTGGATTCACGTCTCACAAATCAACTAAAAATGCCATTTATAATGTATTGAATCATATTTACCTTAACTTGGATAATAAACATATAACCGCTGGTGTGTTTTTCGATCTGGCGAAAGCCTTTGATGTCTTAAACCATGATCTATTGTTTCTGAAAATGGAGAGTTACGGTATCCGTGGTCTGACCCTTGATTTATTTAAATCATATCTATCTAATAGATTTCACGCTACATCTGTTATGGGAGAAACGAATTCAACTCGTAGGAGTCATATATCCAACTTGTGTAAGATATCTAAGGGTGTCCCTCAAGGATCTATCCTCGGGCCCACTTTGTTCTTAATTTATATTAACGATCTGCCGGGCTCGCTTGACAACTGTATCACGTCATTATATGCTGATGACACTACCTGTGTTGTTTCATCTCCATCCGTTTCCGAGACCGCTCGTTTGTTGAACACTACGATATCTAGTATGAACACCTGGTGCATAAACAATAAGTTGGCTCTTAACAGTGGTAAGACCAACCTGATTCACTTCACAAAAACTCCTAATTATAACTATAGTATCTATGCTAGATCTGATAATAAGTCAGTTCCTTTGAATGATCATACAAATTTTTTGGGTTTAATAGTGGATCACAATCTTAGGTGGGATTCACACTATGTAGAACTGACTAAGAAACTTAATTCTGCTTTGTACGGAATTAATATTTTAAAAAAATGTGTTACAGTCTCTTCCTTGAGATCTTTTTACTTTGCTCATATCGAATCACGTTTGCGCTACGCAGTTATATTCTGGGGGTCCGCTGTTCATTTAAATAAACTCTTGGTATTACAGAAGCGAATTATACGCTTAATCCATAATCTTCCATATAATACACCCTGCCAACAAGTTTTCCGTCGGCAGCGTATCTTGACACTTCCAAGTCTGTATATATACGAACTTATGGTCTTTTTACTAGAAAATCAAAATGAATTTATACGCAACAGAGACTTTTACAGTGGTATGCAGACCAGGTCCTGTAATGATTACTCTATACCTTTACATACTTCCAAATTTTTTGAAAACGGTCCTGGATATAGGGCAATTAGGGTATACAATGCACTGCCCATGAACTTGAAGGCACAATTTAATAATAATATAATATCGTTCAAGCGACAATTGAGGGCTTTTCTGTTGGATGGGGCCTTCTACACGCTGCAGGAGTACCTGTTAAGGTAATTAATGTCAATATTTGTTTTATGTCTGTCTGTTTATATATATTTTGTACACACTGACAATGTCCACGTTCTTATGAACTTATGACAATAAATTTATTATTATTATTATTATTATTATTATTATTATTATTCTCCTGGGATTATAGTATTTCAACACAATCTTATTTTATACAAAATGCCAAAATCTAGTAAGATTACATACGAAAAACGTGGGAAAATCCAAGTATTATACGAACAAGGAAAGTTCCAAGTAGAAATATCTAATTTGGTAAAATGTTCGTGGTGTGCCATCAAATGTGTATTCAGCAGGTTTAGTGAGACAGGGGCACACTTTAACAAACCGAAATCAGTCAGAAAACGAGTGACTTCTGATCGCCAGGACCGAAAACTTATCCGCGACTCACATAAAAATCGCAGGCACACTTCGTTTGAACTCGCTACGGCTCTGTCGGAGGAGGTTGGAAAACTCATTTCCGCTCGTACTGTAAGAAGAAGACTTGTAGAAGGGGGCCTAAGGGGTTGTAACGCCAGAAAGAAATCGTGGCTCACGGACAACAACAAAAGAAATCTCTTACAATGGGCTCGATGATATCAACACTTTACAAAGCATATCTCTCTCTATCCATGGGAAAATGTAGTGTGGTCAGATGAATCAAACATTGAGGTAAGTTTTTTAATCAGAATAAATTATCCAAAATGCAGTGATAGATGCTTTTATCATTTTTTAATTATTAACCAATTTTTAAACTTGGTTTAAATATCTTGACAGGTATTCGGAACACCAGGTATGGCATTTGTGAGGCGTCGAGTCGGTGTTAAGCACGAAGGGGAAAACATTATGGTCTGGGGATGCACGGCTGTCACTGGCGTTTGGCGAAATGATTGTGAAGGTCGTATGAACAGCGAAAAGTACATTCACAAGTTTGAATTTGTGTTACGGCCTTCACTAACACGCATTTTCGGGGACACCAATATGGATGGGATTCAATTCCAACAAGACAATGCTCCTTGTCACAAATCAGCGACCACAATGCGTTGGTTTCGTGACAACAACGTTGTCTTGTTGGATTGGCCTGCCCAGTCCCCAGACCTGAATCCCATTAAACGTCTTTGGAGTATTCTAAAGCACAGAGTCATGGGACACACCGTTACATCCAAACCGGGCCTTATAAACGTGCTGCTTCAGGAATGGAGTACCATAGACTCGGAACAGTGCACAAAACTTGTTCGCAGCATGCCCCAAAGAATTGCTACCGTCATAAAGGCAAAGGGTGGACCCACAAAATATTAATAAAATTATTCAAATTGACGAATAAACATGTTTAGAAAAGAAAAACAGTTTATAATTTGTCCCCGCACAGGCTAAACTTATGCACTACAAGATATAGGGAGACAGTACTAAATAAAATCTCTAGAACTGGAAATATTTTTATGTAGAATGTTTGCTTCTACGTCTTATTCAATTCGAAAATGTTTGTTTCTTGGTGATTTAACAATATTCACATTTTTTAACTAAGACAGACATCTCTTGCAAGAGCAGATGAATTGAATTGTTAACTAGTTATCTGCAGCTAAATGTTAGGATTAAGGATGTATAAGAGACTACTTGCGGGGCCCACATGGTATCATCCTCTATGGAAACGTTAGGCATCGTTATCACAATTGTTGAGAATTTAAATACCTACCATTAAATACTTACTCGTCACTTACATAAGATAAAAGCAGCAGAATACTTCATTAATTTGAAATGCCGTCTATTATGGACGTACGTATGAAATGAAAAGCTACAGAAAAAGTTGGCCAAATCTTTATGTTTAAGAACTTTCGTCTGAGGAATTAGAAAACCAACTTCTAGAAAAGTTTGATTTTACATCGCTTGAGATTAGTCTAACTTAATTTATGGCACATTCAGTGCGCTTGCTTTTAATTTAATTTTATTCCATTACAGAATTAGATATTATACAGACTAGTAATTTATTGTACAAGTCAACCTGTTAATACTATTTAATATGCTTTGTTCTGCAAAAAATCTGTATATGTAAGTAGACTTTCCAATGTTATTTTTTATAAAAGTGTATTAATTGAATTTGCAATGATGCCATTGCCGAAGATAGTGTTGGCGATAATGTCAACTGGGGTTTCCTGAAATCTTCATATCGAATTCGACTTAGCGAAGTTAACAGTTGGAAAGTAATCAGAGTTTGTTCTGACTCACTGACGATTCTTCTGCAGGCTAAACGCCTTATCGCAGAACAGAAAGATTTGACACGAGAGCATTCATATGGAAGTCATTTATAAGAAGCAATCTTTAACTCTTCTATTCACGTTTTTCTGTGTTTGACATGTAATTTAAGAAGATCCTGCATACCAAGAAAGACGAATCTACTTATGGGCAAAACAGTTAGAGGAATCTAAGCTAAAAAACAACTCTCCATTAGGTTGCAGAAGGAAAGGATTAATATCACATTGGGACTCAATGAAGCAACTGGCCGAGTTATCTATTGAAGTACAATACGAGACTGTGTTGGCAAATTTTTTGATTCGATATCAAAACAAATCTATTAACCAGCTGATGTGATCAGCACTAAAGAGAATTCTCAAATATATGAATGATCAAACAGCTGATTATATTATTAACCAAACTACTTAGTTATAGTGTACTTAAGAAATTTGTGATCCTATGAATCTACTAAATTGAAGAGGGGTGTTACGTCTTCAATTAATGTCCACAAACACAATTAATATAAGAGATATATGCAAAACTAGAACTAATGCAAGTATGTCAAGTGCATGCAATGCAAGTCTATGTAATTGGTGAAGAGCATATAATATAATGATAATATAAAACTTCAACTACAACATTTAGTTGTGCTTCACGAATTTACCAATATTCGATCTACTAGAATTGTAATGTATCTCTGGCAGTCGGTTCCTAAATTACCTCCACCCGTAGTAGAAAGGTTTGAATGCACTATCTACGGTTATTTGAAGATTAAGGTACGATATACTGCTGCGTTTAATAGTATAATCAAATCTATAACAGCTCCAGATAAATACAACATTGCTTGATTTTGATTTACACATACATATACCATAAAACTGATAACCAGGATATAAAAAAAGTCAACATCGATATATCTAATATATAACATGTCTATACCGACCTTTAACGGAAATCCTTTAACCATTCCGATGGCGTACGTATCTTGATTGATGGCGTCTCCGATTTTCTGAAGCTTACATCCGTGATCCGTCGCCCTATAGTAGTCTAATATGGGCGTATCCGCTATGATAATATCCAGCGTACCGTTCCGTAAACGTTCGAGGCCGTCCTCGACATTCTCCAGCGAATATTTGTGCATGTGTTGCCAAAGTAAAGCGTTCGCACGTTGTACGTAATATTCGGCGGCTGAAGCTTTCGGAGCGCCAACCCTTTGGCTGAGCAACTGTAAGGCAGAATAAAAAGGATAATCAAAAAAAAGGAATGTTCCGAATGTAGTATACCTTTCTTGACAATCTTTAAAAAAATGTTTCTGCACCTAATGATGAAAACAGTTTCTGTCCTAAATAAAAATTACCACGCTTAGTTTTATGGCGCAAAATTAAAGAGGATTTTACTTCATAATATTCGGTTTTTTTTCCTGTTAGCTACTGCATTACTTTATTCAATTCGGGAGCTTTCAAGCATTTCATGTACTACTACAAAAACAAAGCAATAAATCAATTGATCCATGTCGATATAACTCTCATCTTGATTACATACGACTCATGTATAAACATTTCTAACAAAATAATATATATAATTTTATAACTTGACGTGACACAGATGCGGTTTTGTTTCCCTATGCAAGTTATTATGCGTTTGTCGTTTAATACATTCTTTTGGCAATAATTAATGAAAACGCATTCGAATCTGTTAGAGATACAGAATTGAAGAGTCAAAACTCTCTTGGAAGTCCCTAAAACACAAGGTTTTTTCTAAAGTCTCTATAAGGAAGCGGAATCGTAATGTCTTGATTATGGAATCGTCTCCTGGAAATTGCAGAAGTTTGACCAAGGCAAGTGTAAAATCGACCACCACTAACACAACGAGAGAATCAATACCCGTCGCATATGGTGCATATAAATTGCAACTCAGTTGCCAAGAGAGCTTGTTTCTACCACTGAAAGTCTACTGTTATGATGAATATTAAGAATTCGATAGCTAGAAAGAGCTTTGGTTTGTATTTTTGCGGACTAATAGAATACCTGAAAATGAAACAATTGTTGTTAAAAGAAGTTCTACTTCTCAAAAATGCATGGAACAGGCACCACAATCTTTAAGCATATGTTTCATGACTCTTTCCACATATGTATGTGAAAAAAATGGATGTCTGCTGGGATCACATTAGTAGTAGTTAAATAAGGTGGGCTGATATCGAAATACAACAACTAGTCTTGGTAAGTATTGGAAAACGGCCCAAAAATGTATTTTTAACTGACTCTAAAGGAAATCCGCAAACTGAAACTTCAGCGTGCAACCACTTACGATACTAAAATATCCGAGAATCCAGTCCTATTGTTATTGAGTAATCACGAATCCTATTTAGCAATGAAAAGTATAAATTGTGCAAAAGAAAACGGGATGGCAATGCTCTGTTTTACACCCCTCTTTGGCTCCAGCATCTAGACAGAAACTTATCAAGAAATATTTATTTTGTTTCCAAGACATATTATCACTAGCAACTATATTAATATGACAGATGAGCTGTTATCACTTTTACCTTCTCAAATAATAGAAGCTGTTGCTACAACTTCAGCAGAACCATAATAGCATCCAGAAGCTATTTTAGTTTTTGATTTTAAACCTGCAAACTGACAAAATAGTTTCGAAAACTTACACACACACTCTCTAGAGGTTATCATTTCTCAAAGCTGAATACTGAGAAACAACAACTGAGGGTCGAAAGAAATGCAAAAACTATCTCCTTTCTGACACATCAGAGGAAAATGCACTAGAGATTGGCAAAAAAAGTCAACGAGGAGAAAACTATCGAAGCAAAAGTGAAGAATGCAACAATGAAAGTTTCTGAAGGATCAGAAATCAAAGGATGAATCATTTGATCAGTACTTATGCCTCGCCAAAAGATATGGTAACAATAACTCCAAGCAATAGTGGATGGAATGGAATAGAACATTTGCGGACATTTAGCTTATGTATGTATATCTGCCATCATTGCAATTCTGATGACAGATAATAATGGTAACTCTTAAACCTGTACGTCGCTAAATATTTACTTAGGATTTGTATTTAATTCCTATGCATGTTTAAATTTGGATGGATTATGGATAAATAATGTTAAATGGGTTGCAAATTATCCCTTGAAGTCTTACTTTTTACTGTGGCGAGGGGACGGAAGGGGTGGGAGGTATTAAAACAATGATACAAATTTGTTTAAAATAAAAGTAGTCATCAGTAATTATCAAAGAATCTATCACACAGCCGTGGTCACTTAGCTCAGCAAATATGTAAGTATGAGAAATTACAGAAATTAGTTTTCTATTATTGATATAAAGTTGGACATCATTTTTTCCAATTCAAATACATGCTTAATAAATACTGCATTTAAAATAACCTTAACGAATTAACCTGTCTACGTATACCATGTTCGAAGGAGAAGTGACTGACTAAACACTAGAGTTAAATTGTCATTAAGGTCGTAGCCCAAACTGATAGTGTATCCACTCTCCCGCAAAGTACCTATTTGATTCGCAATAAAGATCGCTCAATGTCAATTTTCAGGACAAACTAACCTGCCATAAATTGAATCACTTTCATATTGTAAACAAAACAAATTACTTCGATATAGCTCAGACATTCGCAAATTCACACTAGGTCGTCCACGATCGTACGTAAGCTAAAGTAAGTTTATAAATTTAGGAGGATCTGCTCGTAGCA
Organism: Holotrichia oblita; assembly: GCA_023690525.1. Taxonomy (NCBI): domain Eukaryota; kingdom Metazoa; phylum Arthropoda; class Insecta; order Coleoptera; family Scarabaeidae; genus Holotrichia; species Holotrichia oblita. The sequence goes on from CM043019.1 coordinate 116,792,040, forward strand.
GTCAAATTATGCAAATGCAAGAATAGAGCAGGAGACGTAAGTACTCGAGCTGCTCTGGGATTCTGCGATTTTGATATGCGGAAGAGGATTATATATTCGTTTTTCTAACGCGATTCACTGGTGAAAAATAGAGAAATTAAAATGGAAATAGCATAGTGAAATTCTGTTTCGTTCGCCTTCTACCGAGCTATCCTTCATGTTTGCCTTGTTTTGTTGAATTTTTTTTCCATTTCCATGTCTAGGTTTTCTTAAAATAGACATTAAAGAACTCGCAAAAAACACAGCTATCTTACCTTAATTGAATTCAATTCGAAAATTAATTAGAATAATGTGTTCTCTCACCTAATTGTCACAAAATGTTATAACTAGGTAACGTTTTTCTTTTGAATTTCCGCTTTTTTTAAAATTTAATCACTTAAGAAATTATGAATTAGCTTAGCATTGTTAAATTTACTTAACAATTCGTACCTCTACTAGGCGAAAAATTTTATAATATGACGTGTACATATTCATGTAGAAGGTGCATCCATTATACAGGTATCTTGCAAATTATCACTTTCACACACGAATATCATAAGAAATAATACGTATGTACCTACATAGTACATCTATTTTTTATACTTACTAACGGCACTAAATTGGATAAACAACCAAAAATAAAAATGTAGAGAAGTTCGACGATTTAATTTAATTATTTCCTTTTAGAAAGTTAAGAAAATAGCGTTCCCTAAAGCGTTTGGCGAGTTGCATCCTTTTTGCCCTTAATTTATTGCCTCATTAACTCCTAAATGCGACTTTCCGTTTTATACGACTTACAAAAACCGCGCTCTTTTAGCGGTTATAAACGATCACCCTCTTTAAAGGTTTAATTTACAGTAGCGATTTTTATCAAAAGCACTCATTTTGCGCGTCCATTTTAAACAATAAAATTCCATTTGTAAGTAGTGTAATTATGTTATCTTGAATTCTTTTTAAGAAATTACTCTCCATTGTATTTGATGCTTTGTTGCCAACCTAATAGTATTGTTGGCAAATTAGTTATTTAGATTATAAATTCAAGTTCACCACTACGGTTTCCTGTTTTCTGTTAGCGGACTTATGCAAACCGGTTTACCCCCACTATCACTACAGTTTCTAATGCAAAGTGATGACTATAAACATACGAAATATAATCTTATCTTTTAACAATAATTCTGATGATTAACTTAAGATGTATGCCGAGGAGATACAATGTATGTATGTTTTGTGTTTGCTCTAAGATACAACCACGCATCGCTAAAAGGGGGCCAATTAATTTGTTTGCACATTCCAGTTTAAATTAATTCCAAACAAGGTAGAAACATGTACGCACCAGAACTAAGGATAGCTAACATTCCGCTCATTTTCCATTAAAGACACAGAAACCCATCTCTAGTTTGTATTTAGTAATTGTGGAATTATTCTACTGTATGTAATATAATTGAAATTCGTAATGTATATATTGACATGGCGGTATATGTTCTAAAGATTAGTTTCCACAAATAGGATGTCCTTGAACTTTACTAAGCTTGGAGTAATTCACAGTTTATCTCTGTGTATAGAGAGAACATCATTATCGAATTGTTCCATAATAAGAGAAAGAGGCATGATAAACAGCGCCATACGAAATGTATTGTACACTGACTTCAATTATAAGGAAGAAATCTGTGGTTGACAAAAATATTTTAACATTACACAATTTGGTGCAGCTGCCACACTATATCTCGTCAGCAGTATTGTCACAGATCAATCTTATGTTAGTAATTTTGTCTTCTGCCTTGCACTGCGAAGAAATTACTGAGTAGTGTCCTCTGGTGACAGGAACGTTATTTTAGGAAGTATTTTTTACAGTTCTCATGTCCTATAAAGGATTAAATACACATGGGAAAATAGATTTATTAATTAATTATACTTACGAGTTACTAAAATAGCCGTCGACATATTTGGCGGAGGCGCCGGTATAGACCGTGTCTAAATAATGTGTACATTATTTCTTCACATTATTGGTCTCGCAGTGTTCTAGTGGTTGAGCGGTCACAGCTGGGATTTTATTCAAACTAGATTTTTTTTAATTTATCAAATGTTCGTTAAATTTTTTAACGCTCTGCTAGGTTGAGAATCTGCTCCCAATTGAACAGGAACAAAATGACAGAAACTATACTACACAGGTTCTTTGCTCCTCTACCATCGTCTGATACTGCTCAAATTCGTAAGCCATCATGGTCTGGGTCAATATTGGCTCGGAGGATTTTCGTGGATCAAGACATCTACATCAATCAAGCCCCAACAGTTCTTTGTCAATGAGAATTGAACATTTTAATAAGACTTCGTTGCGGTTCATACCGCCAAGATCGGTCAGAAGTGGTGCAGAGTCAGTTTTCCGAATTTTATCTCGTCGATTAAGGGAAGCAGAGCCTGTGCTAAGCTCTACAAAATTTTGGAGTCAAATCAAAGACAATGTCACAATTTGCTTGACTCTCTTTAATACTGGTTGAATAAGTCGTTTTTTGTACCGAAAGCATCTATTATTATTATTTCTTTTGTTTAATAGATTTACATCAAGATACACTTAATTCTGATTCTTAGGGATGACCAATAAAATATCATATCAGATTTGAATCCGGTCTTCTTCTTGACTCAACTTGTTCCGGCCTCGTTTCAGATTGAGAAGCTCACTAAAATAATTATGTCTTTAAAGGAAACGCAGGGACTCCATGTAAAAAAAAGAATTTTTATTTACAAAACATACTAATTTATAAGCAGGAATACTTTTTAGCTTTTAACACTTTTCAGTATTTACTATTTATTTCATCAGGATGGTGACTTGAGATCCTCTCTCAAGTTTCTGCAAGTCGGTTATTATTATTGATTCTCGTACAAAATGTAGATCTAATGGATATAAAACTACCGCCAAGTATATCACATACCTTACAATTGAATTACAAAAACTAAATTAAAATTAGATAATCTAAAAATCCGCTAGCTTACATTACTTTCCTCTTTGAGAAAGAACTCTTACTCACTAACATACAACATATATTATTAGTGATAGACAAATCATACAAAAATGAAACTAATTACATACATATATGAAATATTGACCATGAGGAGAGAAAATTGTTAATAAAGGAGTTGCATTGTTTTTCAGAAGGTGATCTGGATATTCGAACTGTTTCTTCTTTCTTTATGCACTCGCATTGCGTTGCTAATTCAGATTACACTTTCGTTTCGTGGGCGTGTAGTACTTCTAGAATTTACATTGTATCCTTGATATTAGTTTTCTTTCCATGAATATGCAGGCAGTACATAGTTACCCTGTCCAGTATCGACCCACTCAGGCGAAAATTCTGCTCCGATAACTCGTACAACAGGAATCCATATGATACAGGATCAACGAGAGACTTGACCACTCCGAATAGTTAAGTATTCTCAACACCATGTATAGCCCAACTATTCCACAAGTAATGAATACAATAAAATTGTAGTAACCATGTAGAGCAACTTACCCCATAGTTTTGTTGCCAGTGTTTGTACCATTGCTTCGGAGTCTAGGGTATAAGTCTGTAGAGTCGTAGGTTGCAGATCTGGTAACATGCCCATCATTCCACGAGTGATTATAGTTCTGACTGCCTATCTCTCAGTGCGAAGCATTGGTTGTATATATGTACAGATAATTGATTGGATTAATGTATTCCTATCTATGCTTATTATTGGGTTCCAATACTTGAGGTACACCTCTGGCATAATCTTGTGGCATTCCTCATTGATGTTATATGCAGAATATAGGAAGGGATTGCATCCAATTTCTATACCATATTTTTAGATGTAAATAGCGTTATGTGGGAGTTCTTATTCTGATATTCATATACAATAAATGCTTTACTGGCAGGATAGACAAACATAATCAATATTAAGAGAACCAACAACTTCAACTTCAGTTGGTTTTTTTCCGAAATATTTGATCAACGTAGTTGATTTACGTTTTAATCTAATTTGTTGACGAATTTTTCTTTTTACACATTCCATTTTTGTAACTCTTTTGCCTTACTTTTATTTTGTTTTTCTGTAGACACATTCCTCTTGATGTCGATGCTTTGGTGAGTAGATAGACTTTAACTTTGCTCGCGCAAAGGGGTCAGACATAAATGCTTCATGGTTGTCAGAATCTTGAATGAATAAATATGACAATCCAGTATGGATGTTAGCGATGAAGTCATCGTTCTAGCACAGAGTCCGATGATGGTGCAAAATTTTTGTATTGGGTCGCAGATAATGATTCGAATGTCTCATTGCTTGGTGATTCTGGAAGTTCCACGACTCTTTTAAGTGATTAGGAGACTGCATTATCGTTTTGGAGATCTATGTAGTTATTTGCAGTTTTTTCAACTAGCTCATATGTTACTCATTGCTGCAATATTATGTTTCCTACTAATGTAAGTCTAGTACTTTAGGATAATTTTGGTGTGATTGTGGTAACCTCCAAGCTTCCTTTTTCTTTCTTAAGGATTTAGGGAATACCACCTGATGGTTTCTTTCACCATCCTTAATTATTTTAGAAAGTACTTCTTCACCATCAAATAAATGACAAATTATAGACCCAAGGTTGTTTGTTTAGGTTTTCCTTTATGGGTATAATATACTTATCACCCAGTTGCTCTTGTGCTACTATTATCTTTTGGATGTATTTTATTCAGTATCCAGTCAGATCGATGCAGCTGGAGTACATTAGACCATTTGTTCTTCATTTTTTTAAAGAGTTCGACAAATTTTCCATATAGGTAGCAACGAAAATGTAATACTGCTCAAATCACGGCTAAACGGTCTCGCTACCTGTCAATCTAACACGTTCTCAAATCTTTGAGCTTTCCGCTGGCGTAAGTTATTGAACTTTGTACTTCATCTATGATTTGTCTCAGCATTGCGCTTAAGGCAACAAATGATGCTTCTGTAGAAAGAATGAGTGGTTTGTAGCAGTTTGGTTCGCTTAAGATTAAAGATTTGCACAATAATCTCTTCAACTCCCGAAAGAGACTGGTTTTATCGCGTTAATGTAATCAACGGTATGGTCCATGGGAAGTCCCAGGACAGTTCGCACTTATTTTGCGTTCTTATCACGTAAGCTATCTGTTGTAACAAATTTGCTCCTGGACGGCTTGAATTTAAGTTTCAAGACTGATTCGAGGCGATTTTATGTTATCGAAATATAAAAGATACGCTCCATCGGTCAAACTTGACAATATTGGATATATTAGCATTTGGAAAGTAGGTAAGTACTAGGGCCATTAATTGATCCAAACGGAAGTCCGTAGAGATTCATGATGTTGAAAATTCTGTCTGCTCTTGGTTGATTTCCACGTGCTGATATCCTCGAGGTAAATATGTATCAAAAAGCATCTAGCATTGCCCAATTGATCGAATGTTTCTTGTGTGTTAGGAACGCAGTCCTTTTCTTACTGCTGCCATTTACCGCTTTTGTACTAGGATAATAAAGACAGTCCAGGATAATCTTGAGTCTTGAATTACACTTTGGTGCAGTATATTCTGTACTTGCTGTTTTAGCTGTTGTCTTTGGTTGTATGCAATTCTATGCGGTGGGGTATGGGCGGCACATTTTCTGAAATAATTGTGTGTTTTACATGATAAATACATCCTAATTTTATGTTCCGTCCCATAAGTATTAGAGCGTTTGACTCTAATTCGAAAGTATTAAAGTCATAAGATTGAAATCCAGCAAGCCTTGGATGTTTGTATTTTTTTTTGACATTAAGAAATTCTACAATAATTGATTTGTTTCTTCTATGAGTTGGTGACACATTTATATTATTGGTTTGCATTTGGTAACAATTTGTGCAGCTATGATTCCAAAAATCAAAATTTGGGCGGGTTCTACTAAAATATTCTCTTACGGAGATGCAACGTCTTCAACAGCTTTATATATGTGTTGACATCTTCGTGGAATATACATAGATGGATTGTTTGATGCGGATTGGGTAGTGGCCATATACCATTTCCTGGTTACTTGTTGGTTTTGGCCTGGACAATAATAATTTGTTTCTTTCCAGGAATGTCTCCTTGGTTATAGTTTCAGTGTCGCTTCATTAATAAATATGTCTTCTATTTAGATTTCTTTTTCTGCTTGCCCTTTTCTTGTCTTGTACTTTGGGTTTACATGATTCCTTTGTGATCTTATTATGTTGCTTTGTCTTATATGCTTTCTGTACTCCTTCTAGTTAGAAATTTATTGCAAAGTTATGTGTTTTCTATGTATGTATGTACATACAAATTGCAATTTTTTGTGAAGTAAGTAACTGCGTTGATGTCACACATATCGAAATGAAAGGTCCTGGAGGTGAAAATGGAAAAGTCTTTGAGAACGGAAAAGGATTAATGTTGTTAAGCATACAAGTGGTAACAGGACCTGAATGTGATTACTACGTCGCTTATTATTATGAGACAGTGAATATTAGGAGAAAGGATATCAGTTTGCACCAACTTTAAACACAAATGCAAAAGGAGGGGATTTATATAAGTAGCCATGTAAATCAAAAACTAAACCAATAAGTTTTGAACAAAGTAATTTTGTATAAGATATCTCCGTTATATGAGAATCTTATATAATCAAACAAAACAACACCAATTTTTTCGATAAATTCCATCAGAACTAGAACGAATTCGATATGTAGGAGAAAATACAAATAATAAATCACATTCGACGAGATAAAACGAGGAAAACATCACGCATAACAAACCTTACCATTCAGCAGGAGAGAAAAAATCACACAAAGACGACTTTCTCATACCGGAAAGACCGGAGAGAAATACCAGACAAACGAGGAAGAAACCACGAGGCCTCAGTATTCTAGTATTGTATACGTACAGAATATTCAAACCGCATGCTTAGAGCTGCCACTGTGCGGCAAACTTGGAAATATTTTATCGGATCTCGCTTGTTTACACGGGTTCAGGGTGCTCGGATAAAGTGGCACGCTTCTACGTCTATTATGCGAAAGTATAGGCGAAAGAAACTCCCATCAGAATTGGTTGCACTCCAGCAATGCCATTGAGATGTCGATTTTCCAGCTTCCCGGCTGATAGGGTAGTTTCATTTTCGACGAACGATAGAAAGTAGTGCATTCCTGTTTTCGCATAGTTTGTTGAAATGAGGCGCTGAGCCCTCAACTTTGTTTGATACGATGTTTTCGGTCTTATAGAAGAATTAGGATAAATTAGATGTCTTTAGTATAGGATTATCTAAATTATGTTTACTAGTTTGACAGACAAAAAAATGATTTTCGTATTCTTGTAAAATATCTAGTAACAAATTGGTCTATGGAAAAACCATATGTAATTGTTTTATTGTGTTTATTGTGATATTGTGGTTATTGTATTATAACGGACAGTATTAGAGTAACAATGACACATTTTCTAACCCTCTCAATAAATATTGTTTATTAGAAACTTTCCTCCGATCATTTTTCATTATTTTCCTGCGATGCGTATGGATTCACATTACATTAATATTCAAACCCTTCAAATCCCTATGGCACAACCTTATCTCACACATACATAATTCCGCGTATAATTTTAATTATCTGGCTCATCTCCAACATCCCTTATAATCCAATACACATAGTGTGTTTCCAAAATTTCATCTTTCGCGTATCTATAGAATAATATTGACCCCCAAATGTCAACAGGCAATTTCCGATATGAGTATTTTCGTAAAATTTTCCTCTTCCGTATACGCAACAAAACGCTGAGTTAGGAGGGGGAATCCGAACTCAGAACGATGCGTAATAACGGAACGAACTCCAAATGTGATAAAAAAAGAACCGTTTAGATAACGCAATTTCATCGCAGAAAAAAAAGAAAAACGGAACAAAATACTATAAAATAGCGTTACTGTGCTGAGGCAGCATCGATGAAAAGAGACGCCACAACACACGGTTCTTGTTTTTTTGTTAAACAAAACCGGTAAGCCGTTGAAAAGTTGAAGTTTTCCCTGTTCGAGCAATATACACGCCGTGCATATGAATGTTGTTTCGTCGATACTGTTCACTCATCTATATACAGGTGATGTATTGAATAACATCTTTGTGTTATATTTTTGTAAGTGTATTTTGTGTGGGATGGAAGAGCGCGAAATCGTGGCAGACCATACAAATTTTTGCTACAACTTCTTAGTTTATTAAAACTTTAGTGATACTACCAATTCAATTTTTATATCTTTATGAAATGACACTTATTGCGTTTTATTTAAAACTATTGAGAAAATATTTGTGAAAATAATCAGGTTATTGTTAACTGTATGTATACAGCTAAACGTAGTATACATATACTGGATCAATTTTTCAAAATTTCTCACCTAAATTGCGAAACACATCCGGGTTGGTTGGGAAGTATGCGAGGTAACACACTCTTCTTTAATGAGAACTGACAGTTTTTAGTCGGCTGCACAAGCTTTTGCCAAAGATACCCCTGTTTTTTTTTCTTCAAGTCGTTATAACTTTATTGCATGCGACGTCTCTACCCAACTGCTTTTTTTTGCACATTTCCTTTTATTACTCTTCACTTTAGCCCCATATTTTGTAACGTTTGAAGTATATTATCTCGTGTCGTTCAAAGTTTCTTTTTTGTTCTCACGCTGATGGAATAATGAATTTTTTATTGAATAAGTTATGAATAATAACTAGCGCTTAAGGATTAGAATTCTCTGTGATTTCATTGAGATTATGTAGAAAGTTTTAACGGAACGTGGTTTGCCCCAGATTCAGTTTCTTTCAGCGATTATAAAAGAGAGCGGATTGGATTAAATTTAAAATCTAGTGGCAAAATCTCTGAAAATTGTATTAGTGTATTATGAAATTTATTAAGAATGAAATAATTAGTATTTGCAGTTAATAGAAATCAAAAATGTTCACAAATTTTTACTATATTAATGCTGGAAACGAGAATTTATTTTCATCGTATTATATCCGCTTATTAAACCGTTATAATTAACCTTCCCTTCATCAGAAAATGGAAGAGGGGGTGGTGCAAATGTGGAAGCATAACCTGTAGGGTGCAAGTGAAGCGTCCCCTGTCCCGTTAATTCTTGATGGGCGCAACACCCAGGCAAGGAATTTTGGAGTATGTAATTGATCTTGCTCGTAAAAATTATGTGACGATCGTCAGCATTCCCCCACGTACATCCCACAAATCCCAACCATCGTATAAAACCATTATGGGACCGTTGAAGAGTTACTATAGTGAATATGTGCGCCAGTTTTTGCGACACAATGATCGGCCTCTTTGGCAAAGCTTACCTGCAATACCAAACAGGACTTATTGCTGCTACTGGGTTCAAAGTTACGGGGATATATAGTCTGTGACCGCGCAGTTTTTAAAGATATTTATATCTTACCTTCAGAATCATACACGCCCATACCTGCTACTCAAAATATTCGACATGCTGGAATATCAGACAACCCTTTCCGGCACAGTGATATCGATCTACAAGAAGCTGGCCTTTCAAATCAACCTGCTCCGTATCTTTCACCTAGGGATGTGAACGGAACTTGAAAAAGCTTAAAAAAATACTTCCAAAAGGAAAACGGAAATAAACAACAACCCAAATCTTGCAAAAGAAAACTTGAACTTAAGGAAAAGTCAGACACTGATTTAATATCCACAGGGAAATCAGAATAGAGATGCCCGTGGGTGAATTGCCAGCAGAATATGACGCCACATGAATTTTTGGCGCTGAAGCTTTTCCAAATGATGTTCGAGAGGAAATTTGGATTAGATTCTTGCTTGTAAGTGCTGCGACTTACATGAAAGGGAATATGGAGTTCTCTTTATGGGCACTGAATCCTATAATGTATTTTATTTAAAATTGCAGAGGGTGTGGTGAAAATGAGGAAACCCTGTCTAATTATTATTAAATTGGTGGCGGTAACTGGAATTTAACTGACCAAATATGACGAATAGTGTGAATAGAAATCTCAGCAATAGAGAATTTAATGCAGACATCCATGTGGAAACTTAGAAACTACGAAATAAGTGTATTATTGACGCAAATATTAAAAAAAAATGCACTGACAGATTAGAAAAGAAGTACAGACTATGTTACTCTTCATTGAATCGGACAAATAAAGGAAGCAGTCCTGGTACACATATAAAGTCCTGTATTATATCCAGTCTACAATCAAGCATGTCCGGTGTACAACGGAGTGAGATCTGCATAACAGAGCCGGTAGTTACTATAGTGTACCTCATTCTACATTAGAATACAAAGTAGGGAATTTTTCATTATATTATATTATTTAATTATATTATATGTATATAGACTGAGCCCAAGACAGAGGATATCCTTAAGCCTAAGAGAGTATGCAACGGTCTTCCAGGCAGAAGTATTCGCTGTTGCAGCTTGCGCAGTACTGATTGCAAAGGAAGGCTGCACTAAGAGAAAAATAAACATAATGACTGATAGTCTGGCCGCTATCAAGGCAGTTATAAATCCTCTTATCAGGTCAAAACTGGTTGAAGACTGTAAACAGCACCTCAATACACTGGCACAAGACAACAAGGTATCCTTGATCTGGGTGCCCGGACATGAGGATATTAGAGTCAATACAATAGCAGATGAACTCAAGGAGGGTTCTAGAAAACACTTCATAGGACCAGAACCCGTATGTGGAATCACAAGGGATTCTACTAGAAGGGCGATTTGGTCCTAGTTAGATACAACACGGGTCGGGTGAGCGAACCCTGGTGCAGGAGATGCGAGTTACAGGCAGAAACAAGTTTACATTCAATCTGCACATGTGAAGAATTGAAGGTACTTAGCCAGAAACATTTCGGAAAGGATCTACTGAAGCCTTCGAGGGTACTCAAGTTTCCAGCGGGCAAGTTACTGGACTAGAGGACAATAAGCTGAAATGAGGGTTTCAATAGGGATGGTACAAAGAGCACCCAGCTCAAGTGCCTGGACTATAGGTGTCCAACCCTAACTGAATAGATAGATAGATATATTATATTAGTTTAATTATAGTAGAGTAATTAATATTTATTTTTTCCAGGTCAAAAACCGTCATTTGATAAGACTTTGAAAAATGCGGAAAGATCATATCGTAACAAACGGTGTGAAAAATACAGTCAGAGGGATGAAACCAACTATAAAACATCTATAGAGATTCCTGACAACCTCGCCAAACAGTATGAAGGTGCCTATTTTCGACTGGAACAACATCATGCAATGTCAACCAATGTCTCCTTCTGGACACCTAGTTTGTCACAATTCTTCATGGTCCACGGATGACAACAATGCCCTCCCAGGAATCCCAGGACGTTCTGTATGATCCAGAAACTACAATGAAAATTCAAAATGCATTCCAAATCAACTACCATCTAGTTCTAGGTTGGAATCTGGTGATCTAACCACAAAAGATAAATCATCTAAAGAAAAAAAAAACAACGTAGCACCTGAGAATACGACAAACAACGCTATTTTCGATCAATTATGTTTGAGCAACCGTTCAACACCGTTAACAAAAATAACAAATCTGAACAGTAGCAAAGACAAGAGCTATCGGAAAATATTTAGTTCGTTGGTCTTCGCTAATGACACGGAGGATGCTTACAAGCATTCACATAGGAGTTCTCAAATGACTTAATAAAGCTTCGGATCGTTAATCAACGATTGAAAGGAACGTGAAGGTGACGTCACCACCCGGCAGAATAAAAGTGAAAACGAAATTGAAGAATTCTGATAGTCTTAACCCTTAAGTAGTATGGCAGGGTCAATTTTGACCCTGCGGTATTTTAATTTGTGATTACGCTATCTCGATATAGGTGGCTTTAGTTGCGCTTTTGTGTATTCTCTAGTTAGGTATGCATCTATTAACACATTAAATTGCATAAGGCTGCGTTGCGCATTTCTCGAGTAAACAACGCCTTAGGGTCAAAATCGACCCTGCCATACTGTTAGTGTAGCAAAACGTTTTGTGTGAAAATTTTGAAATGACCTTTGCTAGTGGTAGTAGAAAACCCCTAACACAGACTGAACTTGAAGAAGTTGCTAAAGAAAACATTCTTACCATTGAAACATTTTTACCAAGAGAACTACGCAGTGTGATTTGCAGGATTGCTAATGTTGTAGAACCTGCACAAGAACAGCAACCTGATGAGATTAGAAGGGCACGGGGTATAAAAAGGGGACGATGTCATGTCTGCCCATATTCCCAAAAAAGGAAAGCCTTTTGTGCAATAATTGTAACCGCCACATCTGCAAAAATCATAGCACAACGATCACCAGATGCCAAATTTGTCTAGAAAAGTATGGCCAAAAAAGATATTGGACAGTTTTTTTATTTGCGAAGTAATATTTTTTATTTTACAGAGAGTCACAGGCGGATCTGTCCTAAAACCAAAATTGGCGTCGAAGAGGAAGAAAAAATTTTTTTTTTAATTAGATATTTTATGAATACACTGTTGATTTTGACAGATTTTCTATTTTTTGCTACTTTTTCAAATAAAACTTATATAAATGTATGTATTTCACTTTTTGTGCTTTTAAAACATATCCACAATCATATATTTACTGTGTTCAAGGTTAAAAATATTTAAAAGAAAAAATATCGCATAAACAATTAAGGGTCAATTTTGACCCTGCCATACCTTTAGTGCTAGAAATTTAAACCATACTACTTAAGGGTTAAATCGAAACACAGTGAGTATCCGTGGTAAATCCAGACCAATCTATAAATGCTGTTAGAAATTCAATTGTTTTCAAAGCCTTTATAGAAATCCGAATAGTTGTACTGCTGTATATCCATATACATATAACTAGTTAGACGAATAAACTGGATCTCTACAGAAGAGGGATAGCAACTTCAGATTTCAAGTACCCTTAACGAACACGTGCCAATTAAAGTGAAGGTTGAGACGATATTATGTTGTTACACAGCATCAAACTCCTAGTTTGGTTTAATCTTCAATGCTATATGCAAATAATATGTCATTAATGGATACGAGTAAGTTTCTATGAATACCTGAAGCTATTAAAAACGCTAAAATGATCTCTAATCGCCCGCAGAAGTGGCAGCTCTAGAGTCATAATAACAATGGTCGTTTTAATAATGGGTCTGCGGTGTCTGCGCCAAGATAGGCAATTCATTCTCTAGATAAAGGAAATTGCCTTTACCGTTAAAAGGTAGTTCCATTATGATCATTCAACGGTGTAAATGTTTAAAGCATTTTTAATTGTTCATTAAAAGAGACTGGAATTTATCGATCTACTTTCGGAAGAAGGTGTAGCTGCATTTTCCTGCACTTAACTGTGATGTATTTTACTTACATTAGTAAGATAGAGTTGAGTGGTTAAATGAGATATATAATATCTAATTAAACTACAATGGCCGTTTACCGGCTTGTTTAAGAATAATAGAGGTATATGTCTGCGTTTCCGTGTTATGTTTTCACGACTTTACACTGATATTTTCTGGCAGAAAATAGAAGGATTAAGCTGTTTCTGCAGGCTCGGTTACTATTAGCGGTCATTTATTTAGCGTGAGTATTGTTTTGGAAATTAATATCGCAACTAACAAAACAAAAAGAGATCGAGAGGACTTTTTAATGTGATACTAAAAATGAAAATATTTATTTTATTTCTTTTTTACCTGTGGTGGGTTAGTATCTTGATAGTATCATTATAAAAAGGACTCATAACAAACCTTAAATATATAACAAAAGCAGAAAGTGAACACCCAGTGAGAGGAGGATCTTTCAACCCTCGTTTTCGCTCCCAGGCCGTTATTTTATCTTTATGACGGTGACTAGTTTTTGTACCCATACGGCATTAAAAAACAAGAGTTAACTGCTAATTTTTTTATAATTTCACTGCAAGAAAGAAAATGGTTTTGTGTACCACTCGACACTAAATTGGACCTGAATATGCACCTAACGTTGGCTAAAAGACACTGTTATTAGATTCCTAGCCAAGATAAAGATGAGAAGACGTCGAATATGCTGGACAACAGTTACAAAAGCAGCTACAAGTAAGGTCATTCCTGAAAGTGCCACTGGAATTGAACAACCTCTCGTTACGTTGCATTTGCAAGGCTTAACATATCTGGTCTAATTTTCTTCTACAAGATGTAAGGATTTGATCCAGTATGCTTGCTATAAAAGTAGTTACCTACATCCTTGGCTTTCAATATTCTGTGTCTATTTATATTTTCATTAAAATTGGAAGGAGGCAGTTCCGTAACTTTGCTTGCTAGTGTTACTGCCACACCAGGAAACAAAATAGCAAACAAGTTGGCAAGAAAGGGCTCTGGAACAACATTCACTAGACCTAAACCGGGTCCAGAGATAACAAAGACCGGACAACGTTGCAGGTCTTATATACAGCGAATGGATGATGGGGCAGCCATCAAGGCATTTAACAGCAGATGTGCTGGCTCTCAACCGAGTACAGCTTATAAGGATGATGAGTCTGTTAACAGAACAGAGTTGTCTAAGGAAATACCTACACAAAATTGGCATCTTTAAGGATGAGTCTATTTAAAGACTATCTAATGAGGAGAAAGAGAAGATGTACCTAATTCAAAAAAATTAGGTCAACAAGAATAGCAAGTAGTATCAAGACTTGTGATTCAATTGCATCATAGATTCTAGAATCGCAGAAACAAGTCAACTTGTTCGATCTTCCAGCTGCTAGGTGTTGGCTCAGCTTCGGAAAATTAATTGGTTAATTGTGGGACTGATGCGTCCGAATATAACACGTACCTAGTATAAAAAACTAGATAACGAAAATTCGACACCACGTGTGAAGCCAAAGATTAAATAAAAATATGAGAATATGCATTAAATTAATTAAAAAACATTGGCAAAAGAAATCCGAAAACAATTTGTTTATTGTCACTGTATATAAATTCAAATCTCCAAAAAAATTTGATGCCGCATGCAAATTTAAGTACTAACCGAGAATGACCAATTTCCGGTGAACTAACGTGAGACCTTGAAAAACTGGAAATGAAGAAGAATAGAAAGGTGGTAATTACAAAAATATAGTCAGACTAAAAAAACTGTACCTATACGCGAAAAATTTAATTTGATATTACTATAATAATGTCAAACTAAGAAAAGCTGTCACTTAAGGGCGCAAAATACTACAGGGTCCGGCAGAATAATCTCCCACATTTTGCACCGCCACTGTGCCCGCGCCGCTGAAGCGATGGGAAGCTTAGTGTTTTCAATTGGTAGCACATGCCTTGCCATTTTAGTTGTCGTCATGATTTAGACGGGCGAACATCGTGCTGTCATTATCAAAACATTTTTGAAAAATGAATCTGTGATTACAACGCAACGAACTTTTCGTAGTCACTTCGCACTGGGTAGACATGTTCCGGTTCCAGATCGCAAAACAATACTGCTTTGGCTTTCGAATTTTAGAGCCACAGGTTCAGCCTTAAAAAGAAAACCAACCGGTAGACCCAGAAGTTTTCGGACACCTGCAAATGTTGCAGCTGTTGGAAAAGCTATGGAACGATCTCCTACTCGTTCAGCTGCTAAATATGCCACTGCTTTGCGTTTATCAGATCGTTCGCTGCGAAGAATTTTACACGCAGACATACACTTCCACCCATACAAAATGATGATCGCACAAGAGCTGAGTGAACGAGACTGGGAAAATCGTAGAGCATGTTGCAACGATATTTTTCAAAACATCCCACAAAATGGGCTTTCAATAACCCGGGACGAAGTCCATTTCCATTTATCCGGCTATGTGAACAAGCAAATTACATTACAAAATTACTGTTTGGTGTGCTGTTGGGTCATTTGGCGTTTGGATTCCCTATTTTTTTGAAGAGGGAGGTGTTACGGTTACCGTAACCGCCGATCGGTATATCGCGTATCGGTATGCTACGTAATTTTTTGGACACAAGACTTAGAGAACTTAACCATGCGGATGTGTGGTTCCAATAGGATGGAGCTACGGCTCAGAAGGTCCATGAATGTTTTAAGGGAGATGTTTCCAGGACACGTAATCTCATTACGTGGAGACGTTGGCTGGCTTGCGCGTTCACCCAATCTTGCTCCGTGCGACTTTTTCCTTAGGGGCTACCTGAAAGCGAAAGTCTTTGAACACCATCTCCGAATGAATTAAAAACAGCAATACGTCAAGAAATTGCAGGAATATCGCCTCAAATGACTGCTCGAGTAATGGAAACGCTCAGAAATCACCTTCGAATGTGTATCGAAAACAATAGTCGCCACTTGATGTCTGTAATTTTCAAAACTTAATGAAAACCAATGGCAAACTATACATTTCCATTTAATAAAAAAAAAAATTTAAACAACATTTACAATGGCGTTTTTATTAACGATTAAAATGTGGGAGGTTATTTTGCCGGACCCTGTATAACAAATCGAACGAAGTTAATGAAAGAGATGACGGCAACTCGGACTTTTAGATGAAAAAAATGCAAATGATGCTAAAATACAAAATCAAAAAGAAAAGTGAAACAATGAATTGCCTATTCAATTCAAAAAACATAGAAAAGTATTAAAGCAATACACAACAGCAGTTTAGTCTCTTAACTAAACAACTTCTACTAGTCACTAGGTCTAGTTTGTTACATCCCGATATCTAAACAAATACCTTTTGGCACGCTCCAGGACCTCCGAAATAAAATTAGCTCTTTTTACCAGATTGTCTATGCTGTGCTGAATATTTTCTATAGATTCGGTGAATTGCTTTGGAGATAAGGAATGAAACAACTGTGTATCATTGACATAATGATAGCATTTACAATATTTTAATATATGTACTACACACCTGTGATGTACAGTAACCTTCAAAGGTATCCGGACACGACTAGATAGAGACATACCTTGCGCTCAATACTTTATTCCAAAGAGCAGCAAGGCCAGCTTACTACCTGCTGAGTGTAACCGCAGTTTGTCACTCTCACAATAACATTGCCATATACAAATACATATATGTATATACAAATGTATATACAGACATATGTATATACAAATACTTTCGTTTCCTGTATATATGTACATACATACGGGGTGACTGATAGTGAAACGGTCATACCTTACAGCGTGTTAGTAGAGATCATTTGCAATGAATGTAGCCCAGTTTGCCTTATCCAAAAGTCAGCCGTTTCGGATTTATGGGTGATTTTGATTGGATAACCTCATATCCTTAATTCGCTTGTATTATCCAAATCCATTCCAAATTATACTATTTTTATGCTTTCAATAAATGAGTGACGTCATCAAGTGTTAAAATGTAGTGACATTACAGGTTATTATTTATACTGGTCATTATTTATAACGGCCATTATTCTTACTGGTAAATATTTATTCTGGTTATTATTTACACTGGTCATTCTTCACACTGGTCGTGATTCATACCTCCCATTATTCACACTGGCCATTATTTATACTGGTCATTATTTATATAGATCATTTTTGACTGCCCTATTTTATACAATAAATAATTAAGATGATTACTATCTGGCAGACTGTAAAATAATGTTTAGGAGCTGAGTACACACAATCGTCAAATTACTTATTAAAAATGTCAGGATCTCAATCGCAAAATGAATGCGAAACAACAAGTTATAAAAAAATTACCTGCAAAAGCAGAGACTCACTTTTACCTAATAAATCTAAGTTTCAGTTTGTGCTATAGAACAACTATTTCACTTAGTTAACGCTACAGAAGATTGAATTCCTTAATTCTAATATTTTAATTTATGATATGTCTAATATATGCGTTTATATAATGCAATGTTATTGTAAGAGCGACAAACTACGGTTACACTCACCAGGTAGTAAACTGGCCCTGCTGCTCTTTGGAATAAAGTATTGAGCGCAAAGTATGTCTCTATCTAGTAGCGTCCGGATACCTTTGAAGGTCACTGTACATAGCTTATATCACTCCATAAGATAACAACATTGCATTGGATCCGTTTTAATGCAAAAAAGAGCAGGGCAAGATGATTCAAGCCTGTAAAGTGTACGTTTACAAATAAAATTTGGTAGTTGGACATCTTGGAAGCTTTACTGTAATCTAACAATGCACCAGCAGTAGTTTCATTCCTGTATTTACAAATATATTTGGTCTAAATCAAATGTCTAAAATATCTAAAAGATGTTTTTGTTACTGTAAAGCAATGAGTTTTGCAAATAATTTAATAATCGTAATAATATATGTTGCAAATATACATGAAATGCCATGTTGTAGTCCCAGAAGCAGCAGCTTATATAAGAAGAAATGTATTGTTGATGTCCTAAAAGACTTAATAACCGCCAAGACGTCCTCAGAGACTGCACGAAAGTCTAGCAAACTTTGGATAGCACTTTTGCTATTTGGCAAATAATAATATATCAATTCATCATCAGACATAGATATATTGCTTGTTGAATTAATAAATTATCCATTACGTTTATTTAGTTTCAGGAGGTGAACTATCTATAATTAGAATTATATGTATATTGTGTTCCAAAGATCCTTGGAATAACAGGTGCACACAATATATTCAAAATTTGTCTTCAAAGTAAAAGATGTAAATTACTTAAAAAGAAGATTATAATTTATAAAACAAGTAATGGTTTCGTAAAAACTTACCTTTCCATCGTGATAATTACTAGCTGTATTATGGAAGAACAATCCAGCTATTAAGGCAGCGATATTGGCGGTATAACTGGCCACGAAGATAACGGAGAATCCACCCCAAACGTTGATCAAGAACTTATTTGGCCAACTTTTCGGAGCTTTAAACGCAACCAAATGTCCACAAAGTAAACCCCACATCACCCACAAAGCGGAACTCATACTAAAATTCTTTGACCTTTGTCTTCCCCATGGATTTAACCCAAAAGGTGATAACCATTCATAAATAGCGACAGCTATAGCGGTTATATTCAAACTAGTAAATATAGCTATCCATAGCTCAGGCGAAAAAGGTAAAAGAAAGGCCATTAGCGGTATTTCTGATTTTTGTCTGGGAGCCGCCAAAAGGCTTACACCGCTGAAAAAGTAAGGTACACTATAGTCGATGACTTCACTTCTTACACTCGATACGCTTAAAGGAGCGAAAGACATATGAGCAGCTCCCGAAACCAAATCACCGATAATACCATTCCATTTCTCAACTTTTTTTTCGTATTGGTCGTAGCGAACACTACTATCTTGTTTAAATTTGTAACTAAGATACGATTTGTCGACGTCTCGTTTAACGTCTTTCTTCGTATAGACTTTGGTACCGAACAGGCCATCCGCTACTATGTACAATTGGAAGCCAAATTCGAGTTCTTGAGCAACGTTTTCTAATAGATCCATGGAGAGACCGTAACAACAATGGGTGCGGTATTTGAAACGTTGAAAGGGCAGAAACCGATCGTCGTCTTCGTAGTCGTGACTGCCGGATTGTTGTTTGGATTCTGCACTTTGCGAGGTATCGTCTTCGGCACCCTCTTGTCGGTTTCGATTGTATTCGAGTTCGTTGAATACTAAGGTTAAGTTGTCCTTGTCGGATGTGAGGACACGATGGCACGGTAACCCTAAAAAAGAAATAAAAGTTCTAAGTATTAGAGATAGAATATACCGATTATATATGTATGTATGTATACCGATAACATGACATCAAAGAAACCGGAAATAGGTTTCTGCGGTAGGACATACTTACACCTGTCACATAGTGAGTTGATATAGTATTACGCTTTATTACATAGCTTTTGAACTAAGGTCCAGTGTAACTATACACTAACATAAATGCTAAATGTTTTGCTTTAGGAGAACAGTCAAATACGGATACTGCATGGAGTGACATGGGGTTTGAGTTAATTAAATACAGTGAAGTTTGCGTCAAGTTGGCAGCTATATAACATAGATTGCTCTCGGCCAAATTTATATGCACAGTATAATTAATAATGATTACTATTGTTCAGTAGATTCAAGGTAATTACTTTGTTCCTAACTGGCTAAAAAGATAGTGAAATCATTATTTTAAGAACTGCTTAAAGATACATCTTTTGGCCAGCAGGCAATCTCCTTGTCCTGCATAATTTTATTACTACGAAGCTATAGCTATAGTAATTCTGAATAAATAAGAGAGTCAATAATTTATTGAACTAACAACTAACCTAGTCACCATTGTAATGAAAATTTAATACAAGACATCTTTAATATCGTGCAGTTCACTGTTTCGTAAACATGCTATTTTCAGAAGGGCTACAAGTTTTCACTCTTGAACAATATTTGTTTAGTCGATCATATGCACGTGTTGCAGACGAATAATCTACCGTAATAACGACATTAATGAGTCGTGAATGCGGATCAGTTGCCGACAAGAAGAGAACCGAGAGACCGGCCGTTTTGACCTACACTCAAGTGGTTGACATTAAAAATATGATGCGTTTGCGTTGAAAAAGTTTGAGGAAGCTATCAACCCACATTCATATTTCGTGCATATTGTGTTGCAGAAACCAGGTGTTCACGTGTTGCAGAAACCAGATAAAGAAAAGCGCTTGGTGTAGACATTCGATGACAACCATGGAGTTGAAGAGTTTACTCGTGTTTTTTTTCATTCATGATCATTGCGGATACATGAATTCCTCATATCGTTAATGGAAAGTTCTCGCATTGTCAGAAGATTGGACTGTGGTAAAAAGTGAGCTCTTTTTTCTTTGAAATCACAGTGGACAGTATTATGTACTAATACTCCATTTCACAGTTTATTGCTTTGCTTGAAGTCGATGAACATGATTGTTGGTTATGGTTGGAACAACGTAATTTTAATAACTATATATGGTTTCTTGGAAGAAGGTGAAAGAAGGCAGATGAAATAAATATACATAGATGTAATATTGGGGCCATTCATTAGACAACACGTATGTAAATCCAGCGCAGAGAATTATAAGACACATACAATTCGTTTGCAGTACCAGATATACAATACAGGGTGAGGCATTAGTGCGTCAAAGCTCAATATATCCATTAATATTAAGGATATCACAGAACATTATATACAAAAATCATAGATAGTCTTAAGCTACATATTTTGAAATTATTTTCGTATATACAGAGTGTTTCATATTGCCAGGGTGAACCAAACATACATTTTCTTAAATGGATCACACTATATATTATTTCAAATATAGACTAAGCATCTTCTTCATTCCTTCGATACAAGGTTTCATTGAGCTATACCGAGTATTTCAGAAGTTGTGGTCAATTTTTTCTGAAAATAATTGTGTGTTCAACGTCCTGTGTATTCCACACGAAACAACCTCAAACTCTTGTGGTGATGGAACGACTTTTTATATTGTGACAGTTTCATATCAAAGTGCTATTTTGCCAATATTGCGAAAACTGTGTAGGTACAGAGCGATTCAAAACGCAAGTGCATTATTTTCTCATCTTATTTAAATGGAACATCCTGTTTTTTTATATTAAGAAAGGGATGGACACTGTATGCAGTTTCATTTTTATTCACCACTCCCTACATCTAAAATCGTAGAGATATTTAATGTTTTCTTAATGAAAGGCGAGCTTTTTCAAAATAAATGTAAGATATCAAATTAGCCATGAAGAAATGACAGTAAAATGCCATTAAATCATATATTGAGATAAACTTATTAAACATAACACAACTACAAAATGTTAAACTTAATAATTAATGTTCAAAATGTCACCAAAAAGATCAAATTACGTTGTAGCTATTCTTCCACTAATTAATTTGCATTTCTTAACATTTCAACGTACATTCTTTCAGTTATGAACAGTCCACATATTAGTACACGAAAAATCTCGCACCACCAAGATATTAGTTAAAAGGCTGTTCAAAGAATACTGTATAACAAGAAATTGCTTTTTAGTTCCATCTAATTCTGTAGTGCCCCTATAAATATGTAACAACAGTATGAGTTGAGAAGTTACATTTCTGAAGATAAAGAAACAGCAGAGACATTATTTTGTCAATATCACAATTGCTAGATATGAAGGCAAAGTAACTGTCGTATAATCACGAGCAAAATTTGTATAATTCGACAGAGTTAGACGAAATCAGACATTAGCTCTCAGTGTAAAAAAGCCTCTATACATTGTCAAAAGTTTATATATTATTAAATATATATATTATCAAAGTATACGTATCAGTTAATAAAAATACCAAGAGGTAAATTACTATACGAACAGGTAAAACCAAAAATAAATTGTTATAAAGAGGCTCATCAACAATTTTATAAAGTTGGGTAATTCCTATAGCAAAAATCGCGTTAAAGACAGTAATCGAAAACTAACTCGATGGTTCATCGATATTTCGGTTAGCCCCTTCTGGTAATGTATCCGCTTAACAAATATAATGTAACTTAAATTTACCAATAACTAACAAACGTGTACAACGTATCTTACTCGGCAGTAAACGTTTTCGAGGGCTAAAAATGGATTCAAAACCACCCTTAAAGAGACAACTGAACAGGCAAGACTGAAATTTGCACAAGATCATATGAGATGGGATCATGAGTGGAACAACCGCGAATATAGACCACTGAAACAACCTACGAATCTATGGTATGGTAAAACTATTCTGTACAAATATTTAAAATCTTTATCGTTGCCTATATCATAAAGTTGAATTGTATTTTTCATATTTTGCTGTTTCCACATTTAGTGTATGTGGAGTGCAATATTAAAGACACATCCTTCATGTCGATGGCTGGCGAATCGTCAATGGAATAAACAGTAATTGAACAGTATAATTACGCAAGCTGTCCCATATAAGTAGGAGGTCATTTTTTTAAATTATAGAGTTACTGTAAATGGCAAAAACCGCGATAAATTAATAGACGGTTTACAACGGTGTGCTCAAGAAATTCGACACAAATGATACTCGCCACCGCATTTGTTGGCATTTCGGAAGAGGACGTTTTCAGAATAGTATTATTGAATTAACTTTAATTTCTGTATAATGTAATATTCATACAAACAATAGACGTCTTTGTAATACTTACCTAATATTTATTAGTTTTGTTTACCTGTTGTATTGAATTTCTTCAGCATACCATTGTATATACACAATTTACGAATTCATTACCATTATTTGGAATTGTTGCATGTTATCCGTGATGTATCCTCAGAAATAAAAATTCAGGGGAGTGAGATTAGGTGATGCAAGTATATTGGTGTTGTATATATGTATGATGAAAATGTGTTTACACCTGTCTTATGTAATCGTTAGGTTTGCTGTAAGAAAAATGAAGCTATAACTCTGTACTTAAGCAGAATAAACTTACCGCTTATATAGTTTTTTTAATGAAATTAATCTAATTTGCTTCCTAAAACTGGGATAAAACGATAAAGTATATAAAGCTGTCCCTTTTGTATCATATTTCGGGCGAATAAAAATAGTAAAAAATACTTGTCAATATTGCAAACATTATTAAGAATAATCTCGCACATATAACAACAAAGAAGTGCGATTCACGTCCTCTGTAAAATGGGAATAATTAGTAACTGTGTGTAATGAGAAGGTTCGCACTTACAACAACCATTGAAGTAGACTTTAGGTGTATGCAATAATCACTACACACACTACAGTACTTTAAAGTCTTTATTTGTGCCCACACCGCAGAGTCACTGTTGGATTGTATTTTTAATATTTTGCTGTTTCTACATTTAGTGCATATACAACGCAATACTAATGATACATCCCTCATGTGATAGCTGCCAAATTATCTATAGAATACAGACTAATAAACCGGTAGAATTATATATATGATCTAATGATCATACTTCTGACGAGTGAAAATGGCAAAAGACAATTGTCAATATTAATAATGAAATATTAATTCGTTTGAATTATATTAAATTTATTACAAAGTTGTTATCTATAGAGAGACATTATTTTAAATATTATACATTGTTGCAGTTACTTTAGCGAGAAGTATCTAATGTATGTACATATATAAGTATATTAAAAGAAAAGAAATAAATTTGCATATTATTAATTTATAGTGTTAGGTATTTTTATCGAATACCAGAAACCCTGAACTCCAGTGACGTTTGGATTACAATGCAATATTGTTTGCTATTGTTTGTACCATATACAGGGTGCCCGGATTTCGTAGGAACAACATGCGTAACTTTTTTATTTGAAGACATAGAGAGATGGTTAAATTAGCAAAAAGTGTAGATTCAAAAGCTCACTAAGAATCCATTTTGAAATTTTGCTTCATTTGTTTAATTTGTCGTTACTTTTTTGATACTTAAGATATTAAGATGTGGTTTGAAGTAATCAACATTGTAATCTAAATACTTTTATTGACGTTTAATAAAACAACGTTTGCGTAAATTTTTAGTAATCTCACCTAATCATTAATAGTATTACTATAATAGTATCAACTATAGGCCGTCACAGAAGATTGAAATAAAGAAGATCTTCCAACAAGTCCAAATTAATAGGCTGAATGATAATATTGAAAATTATCTTGTCCTGAAGGAACGAGATTTGAGTATGATTTAATTTTATACGATCTACTTCATGGTTATTGTACTGCTATTTAAACTCTTTTCTTTCATTTAAATATTCGGATAATAGATCATTTCTTTAATTATTCCCAAAAAGGTTAAATGTCATTTGCAATTGTAATAACGAGAATCCAATTAGAGTGCAATGTAATAGTTAATGATATTGACAATTATCTTTTGTTACATTCACGCACAATTCACCATGAGCGTGTGGAGGAACACGTGATCATGGCGAATATTCGTCCGGTATAGATATTTTTGATTTATTTTGAAATTTTCGCGTAAACTGTGTGTATCCGTTTGACATAACCTTATTTCTATCCGGCGGCATTTGCTGTTACACGTGATTTGTGTTCGGAAAGTTGCAAAATTGTAAAATCAGTGCTTTTGGTATTGAATGTAACTGTCACTTAAAGCAAATCAAAAGTACTGAGACCTAAGTACCTTTATTTGATGTATTTGTGATAGTGTGTAGGCTAATCTAAAATATTTCAAAGTTATGTTTTGAATAAGGTAATTTTGTCAATGTTGTACCTACGTGGGGCAATTCGGCTACCAGCATTTGAGGTATATTCGTCCTGTATTCCCCAGGTCAAGAAGTGAAAAGTTAGTATTTTATTTTTTACTTTATATACCAAAAAAGCTGAACTATTTTCAAAACTATTACAACACATTGTCAAACACTCATTGGAGTATGAATTCGTTAATAACACCAAATATGTAAATATATGTATATACGTGCCCAGAATAATTTCTTAAGTGAAATATAGAGGTCGCCGATAGTAGAATGTTGAGGTGCATATGACCAGAAAACCTCCCTTTGATCAGACAAATATTGGCTGTAAAACACGATGTATAATAGACATAATATGCGATGTTTCGCGTTATCAGTATAAAGACGACGATTTGAAAATGACGACATAATCAATTTCGATGATATGCAAGTACGGGAAGTTAATAAGCAATAATTTTGAGTGCAATATAAAATAAATGTATATCAGATCTGAAGAGCACACTACCAAATAAGTCATTATTTATGTGTAAATAACAAAAAAAGGGATGGATCTTTTTATTTATTTTGTAATATACTTATTTTTTTCTGTGTACACATTTTATCTACAATCTCTCGCCCATTTGTTGTATCACAACCATTATACGAACAGTGCACAATTCTATGTTTCATGTCATTATCCATTTTTCTAAATAAAAGTGTGCGACGTTACCTGTAAATAAGAGAAACGACAATTAAGGTCAATTATTCGTCTCTCTTTCACAACTCTGCTTTAAACATCTATTGTATATTGTTAATAATAATAAATTATTTATTATTTTCTTAGCTGTCGATTGTGGTTGTCAATTAATTCGATAATTGACACGACATCTGACAGGTGTCATAGAAGCAATAATTTATCTGGTCTGCTGCTTGTTTACGAAAGTCCCTTGCTCCTCTACTTTAAACTCTCAACGTTCTGAATATGCTGTGGCATGCTCTATGTTTCAGTAATGGAACTAACACATCTTTGACCGTTGATGTCGACGAGTCTCACCTGAATATTGAGAGTGTATGATTCTGTAAAACGGACGACATTGTCCTTTTAAGTTTACCACCACACACGTCCCACAGATTACCTTCTTATCCGGGAAAAGCGATATCAATTAAAAATATCCCCGATTTTACCACCTACGCATATTTAAGAGCCTTCACAACAAATATCATAGTCATAAGTTTTCGAAAGCCTAGCATTTGGCCTTTAAATAGATTGGCATTTAGTGACAAGAACTTTACTAGTAGTTATGTTACTCGTCGATTGTTAGTTAATAACCCTTTGATTCCACCGCTGAAAATTGGGACATCTCAAAATTATATACTGACAGCGAGAGAAAATGCAACAAATAATAATAGTGAGCAGATTGCGCCGAACCATGGAGTTATCAATGAAATAACAAATAAAGATAAAAATGAGGTGGCAGAGGAAATGGCGGATAACATAGTGGAATCCAGGGTTGAAAAAGTGCTATCAAAAAACGCTTAATACACCATTATGTAGTGGTATTAAGAATGTGCTTAAAAACATAAAAATTACACCGAAGTGTGTAGGATCTTAGCTCAAAGCAAGCAGGTGAACGAAAAGGAATTGTAAAAGAAAAACAAATAGAACAACAACAAATAGAAAAGGAAAGGCAACTAAAAAAGCACGAACAGGGGAAAGCAGCGACAAGAAATGTATTTAGAAAAAGTATAAGAAGTAAGGAAAAACCTAAGAACAAGATATCTGAAGACTACGATGTTTCGTCTGGTGACAGTAGCGATTTTTCGTTTCACGACGATTCCGAAGAGGATCTAAGCGACCAATTTGAAGAAGTTAGTGAAATCGAAAATCCAGGCTAAACCCAAATGATTTCGTGGTAGTACGTTTTAAAGTTATAAATCCAATAATTCATTTTGTTGCAAAATTTTTAAATGGCAATGACACTAGTGTAAAGATAAAATTCCTTAGAAGAAAAGGACTGTCAAACACATTTTATTTTCTTACAATTATTTTTTTTAATAGTTTAGTAGTTCTTTTTTGTGGAAGAATCATCCCTCTCTATTGGATTAACGTTTCTTTTGGGGGGAGGAGAGGAGGGGAGTTTACGTCAAATACTGTCGTTCAGTAAATTGTATTTTTTATATTAATAAAATATTTTCAAATAATAGTCGAATCAGATATAAAGAGAAACTCTAATAATTTGTCTTTAGAATGTATTAAATTAAATATTGAGACAATAATAATGTTGTAATGTAATAAAAAATGCCTTAGGTGCCGAAAGTTCCCTCTTCCCTATTCAATAGCTGACTTGCCAGTCATCACTATAGCGGATCTAACTGTAGCATTGCCCCTGTACACGTACTAAATGCAGAAACAGCGAAATATTAAAAATATAATCCAAAAAATATTTTATAAACTGGTTACAGATGAAGATTGTACCGCATTCGAAGTCTCATCGGTAACCCTAAAGATAAAATACAACCTTTAGAAAAGTCAGGTATTTACGAAATCAACTGTAAAGATTGTAATCAAAAATATATTGGGCAAACCAGGAGAGCAGTCTCAACTAGATTTAAAGAGCATATGGCTAATCTTAGATTTAATAGAATTGAGAAATCGAGCGTTGCCCACCACATTTTTGAAACAGATCACAACATCGATCATACGAATGTTATGTTAATTAGACAAATAAACAATTGTAAGTTTCTAAATGTTTTCGAAAGTTTAGAAATATACAAAAATAAGTCATGTGTAATGAACTGTGACAACGGTCCTATCCCGCATTCGTCATTGTTTTCGTTAATCGCAAATTAATGATGCGTATCGGATTGACCGTGTATATCATTTAGGTTACTTGTTATTTGTAGGTTTTATTTTAAGGTAAGATGGGGTAAGATCGTGTTTGGGGCAACACCGTTTTTGATAAATAATTTATTTCTCCTAATAATATACGTTCTGTCGTCTCTACTATGCGGTTATAAACAGTGTTGGTTTTGCATAGAGTCAATAATATAGTGATTTCTACTGTATCGTTTGGCACAGTGACGATTTTATTCTCTCGCTAAAATTTATCGTTGCGCAAGAGATGGTAGTCCCACTTTAGAAAATTCGTGGCGTGTCTAAATTAAAAAGCAGCTAAGGATTTCTTTCAAGTTGTTTCGTCTCTTGTTTTAAAGTTCACGTGTAAACATTTGAATTTGGTGTAATGTCTTGTCTTTAATAATTAGAGGTTAGGTCGCACTTGCCCCAGCAAAATTGAAGGTGGGGTAAGTGCACCTTTAACCTCTGGGCTAAGTGCGGTCTGGGACACAACATTGGGAAAAAATACCGAAGGTGGAGTTTTCCAAAATTCTGGCTGAAACATGGAAGGACATAAAACCAGAAGTGATAATCAATGGTTTTCGTAAAGGTGGAATCATCCCCTGTAATAAAAATGTGATCTCAGAAGAGCAATTTGAACCAGCTGCTCTCAAACGATACAAAGAATTGCATTCAGAAGAATATAATCAAGAAGTAGAACCAGACATTCCTGATAATCATGGAAAGATTAATTACATTCAAGCTGCAATTCCAAGAGATCAAATGGTTGAAACTGCAGTCACTTTTGAAAATTTACTGCTTAGTTCCCCGACCCAAAGTAAAAAAAAAGAGTTGCCCCAGGAGCAGATGTAATAACCGGCGGTAGTGTTACTGAAGAATTGCAGAAAATAGAGACTGCTAAAGCAGAAAAGGCTAAGAAAGTCCAGCCATCCAAAAGCCCAACCACAAGTTATTCAGAATCGGACGACGAAATACATGTGTCATATGTATAGACACAGACGATGATGTAGATCCCTTCAGTGAGCTGGAGGAAGAGGAGGAGTATCCAACAGAATTAAAAATAAACAAGTAGGCCATTGTACAATATGCCACAAGAAGTACAATACGATTCTTTGTGGGAAAGGCCACTGGCAAAAATGAAGAGAGCGAATGGAAGTTTGAGTTTGCCAGATAGGGGTATTTTCATTATCCAGAAATCCAAGACGTCGATGGTAACGTCTTTCAAGAAAACATCGAGAAACAACGTCGGAGTCCTGCCAACACCAATGACTGACCGTAGAGGTGGATTTCACTAAACATTGATTTTGGTTCACTAGGATATAAGATCGAATAAGTTGTAGAGATTGTTATCGTTTGAATTTGGAATAAATTTTATTTTGTTGAATATTTTTTTATATGTTACGTATTGCTGTATGTATTAAACTAATTTTTTGACATTGCTCGTCTTTCTTCATCTATCTCCTATTTTCGCCATTAATATAGAAAGTTTTTCATTTGCCGCTCTTCAGCAAAATTTCACAATATAGATCATAAACACAAAACTTTCTGTTATAAGCACATAATTTCTTTTAAGCATATACAACAAATAGCAAGGAAAACAACCTTGCCCTAATTCATATTCCGGCATTCCCTTATGGAATGTTACAGATAAATACCCCTCTTGCGGGGCAAGTGCGTTCCCATGACATAAAAATTTAAAAATAATATCATTAAATATTAAAAAAAGTAGCAGAAAATAATTATTTATTCTCTGGAGTATACATTCAAGGGGTAGGAATAAATTTGGGACGAATTTTGTCGTAGGATTTTAAAGAAAATATAGTTTGAAGTTCATCTATTGAAAAAATTAGGTGCACCTCACTTTATCTTAATTTAGTTTTATTATCGCCTGGATAATAACAGCGTTGCTGTCCAAACGCGTCGGTGTTTTAGTTAAAACTTGTTTGGTGTTTAGTGGGTTGAAGTGTTTAGTGTTTTTTTTTTAATAAAATTTATTAAAATGAGTTCCATAGTCCATAGTTCATATCATGAGATTCAAAGTCCTTTGTGACATACAAGGAGAGTATCGGCAATAGGTTAAGCTCTTTCAACCTTGAGTGAACGTTGGATATAATATTGTTAGAATCCAATTTGACTTTAGACATTGTAATGTGCTAATACAGTATCCTTGATTGTGTACGCATCCCAATAATTTTAGCTGTTATATTTATAGGTACTGAAAATTATAGAAGAATGAAGCAATGGAATTTTCAGGGTAGTGTATGTCTATCTTTTTTGTTATTTCACGAATTAGTAAAATCAGAGAAAAAATTTCAGAGAATAAGCTTCATTTAAATCAAATAATTTTAATTCGTATAATTTCGTTTAGATTCTCGGAACATTAACACTGAAGATGTATTGTTTCAATACCTTTAATATTAGTAGTAACATTTCTGCTAATAATCCAGACGAACGAAGGAAAACAGGCAACGCAGAAAATAATTGCCATTACGCCTTATTATTCCTGTCATTGAGACAGTTTTAACAGGCTGTTGTTTACAAGAGGCGCACTGATGTTTTATACAATTCAGAGTTATATTTACTTTACTTCGCTTTATTTTGCTTTAAATTTTAATTTATGTTTTATTGTTGATGTTCTCAATTAGAGAGTCTTCGCAAATTCTTAAGAAAGAGTGTGCTTCAGGTTTTTCCACGACAGTTGTTGTACAAACAAATGTATTGCCAGCTGAATCATGTAACACATAAAAAAGTACAATTTTCAAACATTTAAAGAGAGTAATAAATTGAAATGCATAACTAGACATTTAAACAACGAGATCAACGTGTTAGAAAGAGAAAATCAAAAAGAAATAAAACGTAGGACGGATTTTAAGAAAACGCAAAACTAACAATCAATCACGCAACAAAATATAACTTAAAAATAGTTACGACAAGATACGACTACAAGCTTTCGACACATTACCATTCAATAATTAAACGAGTCGGCCAAATCTACATAATTTTTAAACGAGAACCAACCAGAATGCTTTCGTATCGATGCACTTTATCACAGTAGCCATGCAGCGTTTAATTTAAAAATGCTGCAACTCTTTGTTGCATACAATCACTTAACGCCAACTGCAGAGCGGAAATAAAAGTCTTAATGTTTTACGATTTTAATGTAACAACGAAGAAAATCGTAATTATCACCCTCTCATTATTGCAACTCCTTTTATTTCGAATGGAGTATTTTCGTTGGGATATTTTACGGTTTCCGAAACTTCCGCGGATAACTTTCAATAAAATTCTAAATACCCTAAATGAGCTGTATTGAAAACTTAATAAATTCATTAGTCAATTTTATTACCGCGTTTCAGAATAAAAGATACAGTAATTGAGATACTTTAAAAGTTTAAGGATAGGATGGTACTTAGTTAGTGGAAGATATAAGTGGAAAATAAGATGTAGATTGCTTTCAGCTTTGTTTTGAAAGTTTAGAGTGAGTAGCTCTCGATCTAAAAACAGAAGTAATAACAATACAACGTGTAGTTTGCTTAAGAAAAAGTTGAAAATGATAAATTATATAACAGTCGCAACATAAGTTAAAAAAATATTGTCACATCAACGCGAAACACATCTCGTAAGTTAGAAAAACTTCATCTAGATAGTCCTTAATATAAAGTGAATAACGTGCTGGTGTACCATCCAGTTGATATACGACTATTGTTATTTACATGTAATATTGCTAGCATGGGTATCTACCCACGCTATATATTCTTCAAATTTTTGAATAATTTTGGTGACACAAGATTGAGTAATTGAACAATCAGAATATTTCCTGATATGGTTGTTGGTGAATATGCTAGGGATATCAAATACTACGGATAGCAGCATAAGATATGGCATAGAGAAGTTGTTCTCCAGATGCTTGGCATTAGCAAATCTTGGTTTGAACTACCAATCGAGTCTCTAGAATGACTGGCTGTGAAAGATCTAGGCAACCATTTCACTACATTAGGTTCTGTCTACGGGAATATTTAATTTTCTTTGTCGTTGGTATCATAGAAGAACACGAATTGCGCTATCAGAAAAGGTTTAGCAGTTATATATTAACAAACAAAGTTTAATGCGATTTCAAGGACCGTAAACTTGCCCAGCAATAATATAATAGTTGTAGTGATGGTCTTGTGTTATACAATATATTGCCCAAGAAGTTGTGGAAGTTTTCAATATTAGAAGCGATGAAATCGACGATGAAAGAATAGATGGCGGAGAAATGTTAGAATAATTTCACACATTGAATAGAATGTACGTGGAATGAAAGATATGCCGCCGATTATTCACATCAAAGAGGAGAATTAGAAAAAGGAACTGAAAGTTTAATCAAGCTAGGCGGGAGAGTGAACGTTACTGTTAGAAATTGCAATAACTCAGGAATTTCAGTAGCTAGCAGGTCTATTTCTAGCAGGTCTATTCTGTCTGCAAGCGAAAAATATAAAGGGGATTGGTTATAAATATTATAAAAACATAGAAAACATAAATGGAAAATTTCTTCCAACTGAAAACAGGAAAAAGAGAAATTGTTACCAATATGTCAATATAATATTGACACTGAAATACAGAAAAAAACACACACAAACAATCCAGTAAAAATTAGTCTAAAAAAGATCTAGCTTTCAACGCTATCTAGAAAAGAACGAGGATCAATTTCAAGTTTGCAAAAAACATTTTTAAACATACCTACTTGAATTAAAAAAATGGATGGGACGCCAATTAAGTTAAGGGACATTCTGGTATGCATAATGAAAGTAGTAAATTCACGTCTTTCAGATAAGATAGATGTGACTGTCTCCTGTAGATTTAAGATAGAAATGAAGGCTATATGAATATTGGTGTTCATGTTCCAGAGAACGATCAGTGAACCATGGAGTTGGCAACCATGGCAACAAAATATAGTGACTGAAACAAGACAGAAGGAGGTTTAGAGGCTAAAACATTTTCCACGTTAATAAGTGGTCAGACATATGGGAGGACATATAAATAGCAATCCTTCGACAGAACCAAAAATGGCATATCAAATGTCTTTCTGCATCTGGCTACCAGAAAAGAGATTTATCGAGCACAAATTTCTAATAAAACACCACACAAATGGAAGTTGCAACTCAGAAGTTTGTTTCCTTGTGTAAAACATTAAAAGTGGATTTGATAAAACATTGTCATTAGCTGATATTTCTTTTGTTGATTAATTTGTAGTATCTTCAATTCTTAAAGCAGTACCAACTTCTTTATCATAACTCCCAGTGAGTCTTCAGCTTATTTGAACCTCATGATCGTCACCATATTCTTCAAATTTTTGAATAATTTTGGTGACACAAGATTGAGTAATTGAACAATCAGAATATTTCCTGATATGGTTGTTGGTGAATATGCTAGGGATATCAAATACTACGGATAGCAGCATAAGATATGGCATAGAGAAGTTGTTCCCCAGATGCTTGGCATTAGCAAATCTTGGTTTGAACTACCAATCGAGTCTCTAGAATGACTGGCTATGAAAGATCTAGGCAACCATTTCACTACGCCTTAACTTACATGAGGACAGATGAGCATATTTTGCAACTGAAGCATATTCATATTAAAAAAATAGTAAGATATATGCTAGTAATGCTCGAGGATCGTCTTGCGTTATTTACAAAGGTCTAACTGGTCATAATTCGGTGTCAATCGCGAAGATTGGCTTACCAAATAGAAGGAATGGGAACGGGCATTCGGGTCAGTGGGCCCAACCACTATCTCAAAGTGCCAATGGGTCTCCACTCCAACATATTTTAAGCGGAGGTTTCTGCTATAAACTTATGAGCCGTAAGGAACCTCGAGTTAGGGGTAGGAGGCCCAACAATTAGTATATCAACGGACAGCCAAGCGACGTTGAAGGCTGTGAGCGCCTACACATACGAGTCCGCTGTGTTGCATGAATGTTGATGCAATTTAAGGCAATCGGAACGCAATAACCACGTAATTCTTCAGCGGGTCCCAAGCCAGCAAGGAATAGAAGGGAACGAAAAGGCCTTCCACTGGCAGATTACGCCAGGACAAAAGCAGGTGAAGGCACTGTGGTCAGAATCGCCTAAGACAGCACAGTCGTTGTTTTCAGCAAAGGGGACCTTGGACTACTGGTCGGGTTTCTGACAGGTCATGTGGCCCTAACTACCATCTACATAAACTTGGAAAAGCTGAAGATCAAATCTGCCGTCTATACCAAGAAGATCTAGAGACGTTGCTGCCAGTCATACCCGACAACAATACTTCAGTAGGGCGTTTATAATGCCTACTGACATCCAGGACAAAAATCCCCAACTAATTCTAAGGTTTATCAAAAGCCTCCAACTAGTCTAACAACTAGAAGGGCAAGGTTACAATAGATCCATGCAGGTCGGGGTGACTAAAGGCAGCAGTGCCAGTGCCCTCATATCTAATATCTAATGCTCGAGGATCTTCTTGCGTTATTTACAAAGTTCTAACTGGTCATAATGCGGTGTCAATTATAGTTTCATGAGGATTGGTCTACCAAATTAGACACAGCCCTAGTTTTGTGAGAAAAGAACTGGAAACATGAAGTAGAATTTATTGAGAGATGCATAGCTCTAAAATTTATGCTCTATGCTCTGTAGAACGAGAAGCGATACAAAAACCAATGGAGGTCATTCGTGATTCTATTGACATAAGGTTGACATGTCTCGACACAGAAAAGGTACTTTTTGAATAAACTATGTAACTGTCATATTTTCTATAAGATCAGATACAACCGGATTTAAATTAAAAAAATAGACGTGAGAAAATAACGATCACCTGATTAAATGAAGATATCGCACGTCATCGCAACTTCACTTCTGCGTTTGAACGAGATGCTACATAAAACATTAATCACCTTTCGTATATGCATAAACCTTCAACCTCATCACTTTTTGTATATGCAATGCATCTCTCTAGAGCGAATTCTTAATTGCTTAACGTTGTACGTACGCAAAAACGAAGAGAAAGCAAAAAAGAATAATTGAAATAGGTGCTTCTAACTTGATTACCAGACAGCGCGAAAACAAAAACAAAATGTCAATGAACCACATATAGAAATATACCGTGTTACTATCGTATGTATATATCCTCAAATATGGTCAATTTACGGATTACATATATGTAATTATCTAGATAAGAAATTATTACCTACTACTACAGTAATCAGCCAGTAATTGTTCCATTTTAATCTCAATAATTTGAATATTCAGGAAAATACTTTTTAAGCATCATTTTTCATTCCCAACAGGCACATGATTTGCTAATTTCAATTCGACATCACTTTCACTTGAATTATGGAACGTAGATGTCGCTCTGCTCAACGACTGTGAGGAACCTATCAATCCAGCACTGTAGAAGCATTAATTATTTCTCACAATTAGGTGATGGATTGCTTGACAGCGTTATGGTTCTAATCTGTAGCGAGGATCAAGTTGTTCAAATAGTAATGCGATTATTACACTTCCTGAGCTAATACGAACTTCAATAATAGTTCTTAGTACTAGCAGAACAATTCCATTAAAGGAGAACAATTAATTGACTTGACGATTTTCTGTTGGTATATTTTTATTGCATACATTACGATGGTTGATAGTTTAACACTATTCATTCATGGGGTTTACAGCAAACAGAAGCCAGATGGACTTTCATTAACGTAGTAGCCTAACACAAATACATTAATACCAGATTGCGCTTAATGGGAAGTCACTGTGATGTAGTAAAATCAATACGAAAATTTGAATCCACCGCTAAAGCGTTTCGGTAAAGCTACGTAAGGAAAATAAGCTTCCCATGTAGTTGCAGTTTTTATGATTTAAGGAAGTATAGCGATTTGATATTTATTCATTACATTTTGGATCTGTTAGAGGTTTGGAAAGAAGAAAAGCAACAATATTTCCAAATTATTAGGTAGGCAGTTGATATAGATCATTCTGATTAGTGCAGTGTTATTGTTGGAGCGTCCATTCCCCTTCGAAAACAAATTGTGTTGGATTCAACGGTCCTCTTGTATTGTTTTACATACAGTTCGTTATGTAATGTGTCTCTTGTAAATCTGGCAAACTTTTCAATTCTCTTTTTCCCCTTTTCTTCTCATTATTATTGTCTGAAGATTCCTGATTTGTATCTGTTCCAAGATTTGTTTGTTCTATTATTATTCTTATAGATCATTTGATAAGTCTTTTGGAATGTTCCTCGATTGTTTAATTTACTAGTTGTTCTAGGTCATCTATAAATTGTTAAGGGTGATTGATTTGGCATCATTTCTGTGACCAAGACTCCTAGCAGGGGTGTATTGCTCTCCTTCATAATTCAAACGTAACATTTTGGTTGTCGACCAAACAGGTCAAATTGCTATCAGCGTATTGTGTTATTTAGCATTTTTAACGGATCTTGCGGAAATGTTTTGGGAGTTAAACATGATTCTGAGAACAGTTTTCCACAAAAGGTTACGGTTTAATTGTTCCCTCTCTTTATTTATTCAGGATTTTTATTTTGGTTTGAAAACAAAATTATATCTTTGGAGACCTATTTTCGTGTATAATATTATTGAGGCCTAACGTGCCCCATTAAATTTAAATTGGAACTCTTCCTGTATTAGAAAAGCGTCATTTAAATTTGTGAATTAAAGAAATCCACTTCCCCTTCTGTGCGGCGTTTTGATCTTGATCGAAAGATTAATTGGGTGTCATCCTAAAATATCGGCCTGATGAAATCCTGAAAGCCTGATTTTATTTAACCCTTTCTTTGCATATTTAAATTGTAGTTTTTATATCCAGAAACATTGATAAAGATTTAGATTCGCCCATCAGTTGTTTCCATATGCTGGTTAGATTTTTTGTCTAACTTAACAATTATTGTAGTTCAAGGACATGGTCAGCCTTCAATTGCGATTTTAAACTTTCGTTGGAGATACATTTTTCGCAAAATAATGGGCATATAGAACAACTTTATGATTTATGCTAATCTTGTTAACTATTATTTTGTTTTGTAAAAAA
Organism: Holotrichia oblita; assembly: GCA_023690525.1. Taxonomy (NCBI): domain Eukaryota; kingdom Metazoa; phylum Arthropoda; class Insecta; order Coleoptera; family Scarabaeidae; genus Holotrichia; species Holotrichia oblita. The sequence goes on from CM043019.1 coordinate 116,828,987, forward strand.
TACTATCTTACCTCTTAAACACTGTCCATCTTCGTCTAGATCGCTTTCCATGACGAAAGGTGGCGCCAGCGCCGTGACTACACGGAAAACGGTCTTCGCCCTGGACGAGACGGCCGCCACAGAAATATCCCCGCCTGGCCACACGATGGTGTCTAGTCGTACGGCCCTACCGGACACAACCCCGACCCGCTTCCATTTCAAGCCGCCGCCTTCTGCAAAAAAGAAATACCGAAAGGAAACGAGGTTAGAGCACACAGTGACACGCTGATAGGAGAGTTGCTGCGAGGAGTTGTAATTAATTTCGGGTGTTGCGGGAGTAATGTGAGGTAAGGGTTGATGAATGGTAACGGAACCTTGTTCCTAATTCCGGACTGTAATCAATGGCAATGCCCGAAAATGAGAAAAAAGTGCTGCAAAGGATGTATTTTAAGATGCTACGAAGTTATATTGAAAGATGTTTGGGCTTAAGAATGACTACATATGTGTGTCGGATTTTAATTGTAAAGTATTAGGATATATACTTCAAGATTTAAATGAATGGCTTTTTGTTTATCCATTGTAAGCTAGAACACAACTCTCATTATTCTAGTAAAATATTTCTGAATTTAATCTTATAACAAGAAAACATCGCTGTCACAGCAGCATATATACCTATTAATAGCTAGTAAATTCTTGCAGAAAAAAATATATAACAAATAGGCACTTAACTTAGTTATACTATTATTACTATGCACCAGTAAATTTCTCTCGTGAAAGGAAATAAACAATTTATCATTAGAATTCAGTACGACCGTAGTATAAATTACTGGAGTAATTGTTACTATCAATTTTTGAATTAATTGTAGTTGTGGTTAATTGAATCGCAAGAGTTTCTAAAAACAGTCTATTGGTGGTGTTTATTTTTTATATAGAATATCAATTTTGTTACAATCTATAGTATGGCCAGTGACAAAAACATGATTAGTTAATGCGTAAGCATTTGCTTCGATTCTAGTATTAGATTTGTGGTGTGTCATCCATTCTGTTAATCTCTGTCTAGTCTGACCTATATAAAAAGAGGAACATGTTTGATAACGAATTCTGTATACTACGCTACTGTAAAGGTAAACTCAATTCTAAGTTAGTTAGTAGGGATGAATGGTAGAACTTCGTAAGTGATAGATAAGTTGCAGTGACTCCGTAAACTGTATCGCTTGTCTGGCTATCACTACAACTCTAGCGGTGTAGTTTTGTGTGTGTAAATTGTGTTTAAATGGCTTTGTGACAGCATCATATCGCCTTTTATGATGCCGCGCTGTTAATCACTTTGCTCCCAACAGCGAATGGCAAGTCGATCCGGGATTAAACTCTCTGAAAAAATGTCACCGTCCCTCCAGAGAATTGAACCCCGGCGCCTATCGTCCTCTCACAACAATAGTCAGTCGCCTAACCACTGCGGCCATCGACCCGTTTTAAATCATCAGTATCTCAGTATATCAGTACTGTTTTGTGACCTTTTAGAAGTATTGTGTCCGATTTGTAGATAGATGAGAGTGGATGTAGAGAGTAACACTTTATTTAGTAAGTGAATTAAAAAATCAACATCAATAGGTCTGAAGATATTGTGGATGACAAATTTTGCGTTTAGGCCTAATATGAGGTTTAATTTGAATTTTTTGGACAATTGGAATGGTAGTTGGCATATCTGTTAAACTTGGACGGCCTACGGTTTTATCTTAATTTTAACGTGTTATCATTACGTGTTAGAAGACTATCTACAAACGCTAAACTATTTTGGTTTTCAATTTTATGTATAAATCTTACAAGAGTAAAAAATGTTTAATGTATAGTCCATTTTGTTTGGAGGGATGGCGTTTCTCAATTGAAACTAATAAGGAGAACAAACAAAAATCCGAAAAAATTATAAATTGAGGACATGAACGCGGTGAATAAGTTTTGCTTAATTAATGTAGGTAGGTGTATACATACGTTACCTATAGATCACTAATTACCCATTTTTTCTTTTTCCCTGTATTGTATAATCTGTATGTCTCCGGATTGAATTTACAATACGTATGATTGACCAAACATTTTCGAATTGGAATTTCATATTTTGAGATTCCGCCCTGCTTGGTCTGAAACTTATTTTTAGTTTACTTTCGATTTTTTAATTCAAGTAGGCCTTTACCGGGTGGCCAACTAAGAACGTCGCTCGGCCATATCTCAGGAGCGGCTTACAGTACAGCTTTGGGAAAAATATGGCCGACTAAAGTGGCCCCGAGAAACATCTGGAAATTATTTACAAAAGCGTGGGATGGCCGCTAGAGGGCGTAAATGATTACCAAAAATTTTAATTCTTATTTTACGCAAAATTTACCAACTTAAGGTCTATCATAAATATGAAAATCGGAATCTACTGAAAATTTTGCATATTTTACATCGAACGATTTTCTTGTATTTCGTCAAATAAGGGGCGGGGAGGAGGCGAAACTTTGTATTGAAGGAACGCTTATAACTCCGGTTGTGTTGAACGGAATTTTGCAAACTTAGTCTCGTTGAAAACAGCATTAGTCCTCCAATCTAATGCTTACAAAATGGAACCAATCTAATAAGTGACGTACATGCTAGATCGCGTACATGCTTGGCTTAAAAAAACAAATCTGCCATTGAAACTACAATCATACCTTGAGTTGGGTTAATTATCACAAAAACAAAAAACAAGTTATTCTATTAACCCTGCACCTTCGTCGCTGCATAACATCCTTCGTCGCAGTTCCTTAAAGTTATTCCGGATGTCCTGAATTAGTAAGGCGGATATACTATCTTTTATGCGATATTTAAGTATGTATGCTGGTTAACGTTGTTATCAAAAAACAATGGCCCTATTATTCCATAATATGAAATAGCACTCTATACACTGACTTTATCAAAACATTGCCGATGATTTGTAATAAAAAAAAGGAATAGTGTCACTCCAATATCGAACATGTTGCGAGGAAACAGTTCCATTGGTAGTAAATGTAGCTTCGTCGGAAAACAAAATGTACGATTACTTGCTATTTTACTTCCTATCCATACACAGAAATCTAGACGTTTTGCTTCGTCTCTTGGTTCCAAAGTATGATTTTTTTTTTTTTTTTTAAGTGTGGTGGGTGCTTAGTGGATTTGTATGGATAAATCTTCCGGTCTTGCAAAGTTCGTTGCATGTGCGATTTACTAATACCTAAACGAAGGCACCGCTTCCTCAAAAACAATTTGGATCATTTTGTACCAAATTTAAAATTAACAGGGTAGCGACATCGTCTTCATTATGTATTCTCGTTTTTTTCTTTACATTCAGCACTGATTCAGTTCTTCAAAATTTCATAATAAGCTTCTGTGCACTCATGCGTGATATAATATATACAGGGTTTTCAAACTTAAGTCGGCACTATTGCTAACTTTGTTATTATTGGAGCTACAAAGTTGGATAAATAGGCAAACTAGTGTAGTTTTTCAAGCAAATTACAATGGCATTTTTAAAAAAATAATTGACGTACTGGGTCACGTGATATTGTGAAAAACGTAATTTCGACAGAAAATTTAATTCTGAACAAAAACTTTCCTATGAACTTTTATCCTAAAGTCAATAATAACAGAGTTATTGATGATTTTTCAAATTTGCCAAGGTGGCTGTTATTTCATACACAAAATTCGATTGTTTTGCAAATGTCATCAACATTGAAATATTGCATTAAACCTCTGTCAGTAAGCAATTAACATTTTGTGTTTATTGAGGAAAAAATGCCTTTCACGCATTTAGAAAAATGTGATATGATGGAATGTTACATCGTTTGTAATAAAAATTCCCTGCAAGCTCGTGAACGTTACGGTGTTTTATTTCCTACGCGCAACTTGCCAGATCGAAGGTACTTTTTACTTTTGTACCGTAAGTTTCGATCAAATGAAAATGTGTTCAAGAAAACTAGAACCAAAAAACAATTTATAATAAGTGAAGCAACTGAAATTAACGTCTTAGGTTTCTTTGAAGCTAATCCTAATAATGCAATTAATGATTTAAAGGAAGAAAGTGGACTATCTTTGGGAAATATTCACAATATTCTAAAAAAACATAAGTTTGTGCCGTTAAGATACAGATCTATTCAGACGCTGGTACTGGGAGATCAAGAAAGACGGACTCAGTTTTGTCAGTCGTGGTACATTAATCAAGTTAGACTTAACCATAATTTTTGGCGTTTGGTTCTTTGGAGTGACGAATCAAATTTCTCCAACAGGGGTATGTATAACAGGAAGAACAGCCACTATTGGAGTCGAGAAAACCCGATGCTTTTCCGTCCTTGTAATCCGCAGAGACGCTTTAGTGTTAATGTTTGGTGTGGCTTGATTGATTCAAGAATTGTAGGCCCCGTATTTTATCAAGGTGCAGTAACTGGCGAGAGGTATGTCGAAATGTTAACCGCTACCCTTGGAGAATTCTTGGATGATCTGAATTTAATGGATAGACAACAGATATTCTTTCAACAAGATGGCGCTCCTGCCCATAATGTTCGCCAAATTCATAACTTATTGCATGACTTTTTGATGGCCGATATCTATCAACTAACGGGCCTATTCGTATGTCTCTCCGATCACCGGACAACACCTTTGGATTTCTTCTTTTGGGGATTTGTGAAAAGTGCAGTGTATGAAAGACGGTATGATACTCTTGAAGATCTCCAGCAAAGCATCAGCCATGCTATTAATAATATTGATGGTAGAATCATTGCTAAGGCTACTAGAAGCGTTAACAGGCGGGTTCAAAAGTGCTTGGAGCAAGAGGGTGATGTTTTTGAGCATCTGCTCTGAATTTAAAATTTCTTGTTTTTTTTTATTTTCGAAACTAATAAAATAACTTAAAATAAACAATACTGTTTTTAGTTTCTGTAAAAACAATCATCAGTAACTCTGTTATTATTGACTTTAGGATACAAGTTCATAGGAAAGTTTTTGTTCAGAATTAAATTTTCTGTCGACCATGAGAATTGTATACTGGGTGTCCCATTTAAAAAAATTACGTTTTTCACAATATCACGTGACCCAGTACGTCAATTATTTTTTTAAAAATGCCATTGTAATTTGCTTGAAAAACTACACTAGTTTGCCTATTTAACCAACTTTGTAGCTCCAATAATAACAAAGTTAGCAATAGTGCCGACTTAAGTTTGAAAACCCTGTATATCTGGCAATTTTTCACTAAATCTTTCAATCACGTAACTTTCTCCACGTCCATAACACTGTAATAAATATATTTTCTGTTCTAACGTAAGCATTTTATTGTAAAAATATTGTCATTACTTCGCAATGAAAATCAGTTTTGATAGATAACGTAACATGTCATACTACAATAAACACTTGAGATGTAATCCATGTTTTTTGTTTTTGTAATTAGTAAGCCACCTCATGCTACTATTGCTGTTTCAATTGCAATACTGACCAATTATGAATTTTATCAAAGTAGGCCGATCATTCTGAAAATTTGCACTATAACACCATAACTTTTCATTATAAACAAGTTTTTTTCGTAACACTTTGGTGTACTGTGAACGGAAAAGGTAGTTTAGCTAGCTACTTGATTTAAAAAAATCGAAAGTAAACTGAAAATAAGTTACAATTCGAAAATTTTTGGTCAATCAATTGTAAACACAATTCGGGGACATACAGCATATATTAATGTAACAAAATTTGTTGTTTTCATATTATTTCTGGAGTGGTACGTCCACAAAAATTTCAAGTTACCTTTATTCCAAGCTGAAAATTATACATAGTACCGGGGTAACAAAATGCATCATTTTAAATTTGCTTCACTAACAAAAACAAAATATTAAAGAAATTGTTTATATCATTTTTAAGGGAAAAAAATTGTATTAGTTTTATTTATTTTATAAAGTCGCAGTTGCAGTCAGATTAAACCATCTTAATTCTTTTTTTAACTATGTATCTCTACAATTAGCGGAGGGTTAAACAAATTACAGTTTATGGGGGCTTTCCCTTCTACCTAATCGAAAGCACAGACACAACGTTTCAGTATTAATGGAGTTCCGTTAATTGCAAATAATAAAAATACCGTCCCAACAAATTTAATCAAAGAAAATGTAATTTATTATCTTCAGCAAAAATGTTTATTAATAACAATTTAAGAAGATGATTATTTAGATTAAAAATGATTTTATTTGGTAAAAAATTACCTTCATATATGTAAGGTATACATAAATACGTAAATAAATCGTAAAACCATATTAAAAACCGTATAAAAACACTACGTCAACTTTTTACGTTCCTCTGTTTACTTTAAACTACTCGAACGCATGACAAAAAAAGACGTTTTTCTATGAAAGATATTAAGCAGGGATGGGAAAGAACTTATGGATAACGGTCTTTTAGTTTACACCTATTTAGTTGCAAAGTGTCTGTAATAGTGTGTAGTGTAGTGCAGAAAATAAAACCATGACGGTGGACTACTAAATATGTAAGTAATTTTCTTCTATTAAAATTTTTAAAAATTCTGAAATTGCTTCTTGCTATTTGAATTGATTTTAGTGTGTCTAATTTCTTAACGTGAGTCGCCTTGATTTTGCATGTTTAATTGATGTTTACGTAAATCTTTTAAATTAAAAGAATTCGTTTTGATTCGAAAATTTTCCTGTGAAAGTTTGAGTAACCTTCATTAGATATTTACTAAAATAAATTTCAATACAATTTATAGCGAATTTTATTCAACAAACAAGCTTAATTAATCAAGAAATCTATTTTAACGCAGCGATATTTCAAATTATTGAGTTACATCTTTTTTCTGTTAATTGAAAAAAAATATTCCATGTTTCCTTGATTGAATATTCTCAAGTAACATTTTCCTTTCTGAATATACTGAAATGTGTTCGTTATTGACATTAAATAAAAATTAAATACACTGAAAAGAGAGCCTCATTTTCTGCTTCTGTAGAATTGCGTTATTTTTAATGATATTTAGACAGAACAAGATATTTTTAATTGGATTAAAATGTCATGATTGACATTACTCATTCAATTTGATGTACCTAATTCGATAATTATTGACAAGGGACAATTTTTAGGATTCGAAAGAACCATGTAACTATTACCTATAAAATAGCGTGTATTATTATTAAATTGTCAAGCTAACAAAACCATAGAAAATGGTAAAATTGAATTGATAATAAAATACATCAAACTAGTAATTTCAATTTCGCCTCGAGCTTTTCTGTTTGGGGCTTCTACCGAAGATTTGTACACCTTTTGTCATTCTGATCTAATTTATGTGTTCCCACTTCCATTTTTCATGTATAAATAATAAACTGTACAAGCAGTGTCCACCATAAAAATAGTATCCGTATAAACTGTGTTTTTAACCGTTTTAAACCGCCGAAAAACGTGTTCCATTATTTGTGTCAAACAGCAATATTATCCATTTAGAGGCTGAACTGAACTGAAAAAACCTAGGAATTTTTCATTAATTTTGTCAATATAGATTTGGCCATAAAAATATTTACTGTATAAACTTTGCCACCACCAATGACCCCGTTTCACGTCCTTAGGAAATGAATTTAAAAAAAAAGGTCGAAATGTGCAAGCAACTTTGATCAAAAATATGATTTTTTTTTTAATTTGCTTGTTAGATAAATTTTGGCACTCCTTCTTACACTATTAGGGACTGAATTTGAAAAAACGCTGAAATACATATTTCATTAATTGTACGAAAGACCATTAAAATACGATTTTTTTATTATTTTTATACACATTTTAGTACCATCTTTCACTCCTTTGGGGATTGAATTTTAAAAAGTGCCGAAACACATGTTCTAAGTAATTTTCATGATATCAAAATATTATTTTTTTATTTTTTTTAATGTTTTTGCGAAGACGATAGCACAATTTATATTAGTGGGGTTACCTTAAGGCTCACAGTACTCTCGGAAAATTGTACTATTATTCAAACATCACCAATTAATATATACATATGTATGTCTGTAAAGTAATAAAATACTAATAACTTACTGCTCAAATTTAAGAGATTAAGAAAAAGGCGCCGAGTTTAACACACAATTGATGTAATTTTTAGATTTCAGATCTTCAAAGGCAGTTAATTTCGTAGAATCATTAATTTTTATTGCTGTTTTTCAAGTTACGTTTCTGAATGTCATGAAAATAATAGCATAAATTTCGAAGAATCCTTGGGTTATCTCCACGGAGACCGTTGATTCTGTGAAACAATGTCGAAGAAAGGCTGGTTTAATAAAGTAGGTACAGGTTCGAATAATTTCTAACAAATTCATGTATCGAAATAAGGAATTAATCGTTACATTTTCATTACTTGAAATTTAAAAGGTAGGGGAAGGTGTTTAACCTAGGTCCTAATTTCAAACATATTTTTTTCCTGGCTTTATTAGTAAGGCAACTAAATAAGTAAATGCTTTAAATGATAGAATGGCATTTCCCTTAAAACATATATTTTATTAGAATCGATATCTATAAATTTTCGATTGTTTTTGGAAATATTAGTGAAAAGTTTATTTGGGACCAAGGTACAACACTAGTGTTGTACCTTGGTCGCATAGTAGTTGAACCTTGGACTGGGTCTTTATTCGATACTAAAGTTGCATTTTAGTTATAATGAACAAAATTTATATTTGTTAAACTTTCATAATCATAAATATACCAAAGAAAAAGAACGTACAAGAAACAAAACTTATACCTATTATTTATAAAACTAAATACATATTTGAAACATCAAATATAACAAAAGTAGGATTAAAACTACAACAAAAAAAAAACTTATTCCACATTGTAGGAACTTAAATCTATGCCGCCAAATACAAGTGTTTCTCTTTGACGTGTTGAGCCCTCAGAGAATTTTGGCTCAGGAAGTTTAAGCACAACATCTTTTTTATCTAAATCATATAGACATTGATTATTTCGTGTAAACTTTTGACTATTCGGATATTTTTTTAAATATTTCACTTCTAGACTAGAATGCTGAATATTAGTGACTTCTGCGACAAAATATTTCACGCATTTCTTTCCTGCAATTTTAGCAAGTATAAAGGCTCCTTTTTCTATTTCACCATTTTCTGTATCCGTCGATTCTATAAACTCTTCTTCATCAGAGCTGTTGTCACAGGAAAAACTGTCGCTAGCTTCACCTTCAGAACTGCTTGATGACATTACCTTTCGTTTTACAGTCTTTAATTTTGAGTTAATTGAGACAGTTCTCGTTTTAAAAAGGCGCATAGAGTGCTCTTCCTCAATTCGTATTTTTTCTGGGGTTTCAGTTAAAATACACGATTTTACTTTACGTCTTTCTTTGCGTGCTTCTTTTCTTGGCGCAGCTTTTGGATGGGGTCTAATTAACTCGGGGCTCACTATTTTAGAGGTAGATTGTCTGAAGTCTTCGGAATTTGTAACATCGGAGCAAGAGGTCTCAGATGGTTTCCTTACAATTAATTCCAGAGTAGAACCATTTTCTTGAGTTAATGGCCTATCTGTCACATCGGACGGCATAAATTCATAATCTTCAAAGATATTTTCATTAAGAGGTTCTAGTCCAGAAACTTTGAAACCTTTTGAGATATTATTTGGGGTAAATGCTAAAGGATATGCTTTGCCTACTAATTTGGCTATGTCATAAATCGTTACTGGTTTACCAATATGGTCAGGTTCTATCATCATTTCATTCATTGCAGTATTATAATACGTTTTGAATGGACCGAAAACACTTCGATCCAGGGGCTGCATTTTATGGCTCGTATGTGGATGAAACGTAACCATTGTTACACCATTGTCTTTTGCTAGTTGAATTACAGGAACCGAAATATGACTCTGGTGGTTATCCATTAGTAAAATAGCTGGATGCTCTTTACTTGCACGACTATATTTTAGGAAGTGTTTAAAAAACTGCAGAAAGAGGATTTCATTTGACCAACCACTTGCATTGGCACCTCCAATTGTTCCTGTTGGCGCTCCATGTAGCATGAAATCCTTCAAATGAACTCTGGGGAATATTAACATGGGTGGGATAAATCCTCCTCCAGCATTTATAGCTGCTATGATGGTGACGTTGGTACCTCTTTCTGCACTGGTCATACTTCCTACTTGTTTCGACCCCTTTTTCGCCAGTATTTTTGGAGGCACGTGCACGGTTGATATTCCGCTTTCATCTACATTCCAGATGTTAAATGGAGTTATACCTTTATTGTTTTCTAAAGCTCGTTTATAATTTTGAAATACAAGAGCAACATTTGCTCTATTAAACGCTGTGGAACGAGCCAGACTGGTAGCTTCCGGTTTTCTTAATGTTAGTTTACTTGAGTATCGTTTTCGAAAGTTTCGAAGCCACATCTTACCAGCCATTTTGTCATGTTCCCACTTTTCATCATATTTTTTATTATTAGTTTTAGCAAACTGATAAGCTAGGGTCCGAACATCTTTCAAGGTAAGACCGTATTGAAGATGTGAGGCTTTAAGGATATATTCAACCAGTAATTTTTCTTCTTCGTCGCTAAAAACTTTATTGACATCATTATTTTTTCTATAAGTAAAAGTGTTAAGCCCTGATGCTTTGAACGTTTTAATATGTCGTAATAAAGTGGTTTTCGAAATGCTATATTTTTTTGCAGCTGAATAAACGGTTGTTTTATTCTTTAAAACATCTTCTACTGCAGCACCTAAATCAACTTCGTTAACAGGGCTACGTTTAATACCCTTCTTACTACGAGGCATTTCCTTTAAGTTTTAATTGTCTGTAAATAAGGTTTAATTTTCTATCATTTTTGTAGTTAACGTAAAAACATACTGGTATTATTATAGTTTAATGTCGTACCTTGGACCGGTCCTAAGTACAACACCTCTTGGTGGACCAAGGTACATCATTTTAAATTTTAAAGAAAACAGCTTGGTTATCAAAGAAAGTTGGGTTAGTATGTAAAATAACTATCACAATACAAGCACTGTGGTATGCAGTTCTATTACTAATTACCAGTTTCTCATTGTTTACTTACCTAAATGAAATATACAACACTAAACACAACAAAAATATTTACTTTGCAAACCCTTTTTTAATGTTTTGTTTATTAACCGCGCTTATGGCAGAAACTGAAACTGTACGTAACGATAGTATAACCATCTAGTAGTAAAGTTTAAAATTGGCATAGTAGTTTTCTTTAAATTCAATAGCTCGCCTTGAAGTAAGCATAGGACCGAGGTACAAATATGTCCAAAGTACAACACGTTCCCCTACATATTTGTTATAAAATATGTGTCCGTTTAAAATTACAAAGTTAAAGCTCATGTCAAATTGTATAGGCTGTTAAATTCGCATAGCAATATGAGGATCTTAGAAAAAATTGTCAAATTTTGAACTGAATAATAATCTGACAAATAATTAGGCATAAGTTGGAGGTTTATCAAATTACAATTTACCGGAAAATCATTTTTTAGTAATACGAGAAGGATATTTTAGTAGTATTACAGAAAAAATTAGTAGTATTTTTCATTGTGTATTGCTTTTTCCAAAATTTTCTAGCTACAATTAGATTCAGATTTCTACTTCTACTCCTTCCTCACCTGTTTGTTAAGAGGGCAGAAATCAAAAAATCTATTAGTTTGACTTTATTATGAAAAGTGTTCCTCATAATTATATGATCTACTTCTAAATTACATCGATTTGCTACAGATTTAGATTAAAAAAAATGTTTTGCAAATAGTACATTATAATTTTATATATTATAATTTATCTTTTTTTTTTTTTTCAACCGCGTTTATATATCGAAAACGAAAAAGGCATAATCACAGCACCCCATATAATATGTAATTCATGAGTTTATAACTTAAAAAACTAATTTTTTGCCATTCATTTTGTTCAATTATCCTTCCGTTTTTCTTTTAATTAAACACCTATAATTTATAGTTTATTTGAAACCATCTTTGAAACTTTGCTTTAATTTTTAATTTACCAATATTCATTTCAGTTTTTCAAATAGATAAAGCCTAAAAATGATTTTTCTTAAACAAGTTTAATATTCATGATGTATGTAGGTAGGTAATTATCTGCGTTTTCGAAATGATTAAATATTAACACACTAAATATTCAAAATGTCCATTTTGCAAAATGTAGCAAGAAGAAATCTAGTAGTACTTTGTATAAGATTTATTAAATATGTGGGGAACATCATTTAACATACTTAATGATTCAAGATAATAGCATATTTTTTAAATGCTGTAGGTATATTTTCTTGCCTTAATAATGTTAAAAACTGTATGGTTGTTTACATTAAATCGAGTTCAAATACATCGCAAAAAACCCTTTAACAGTTTTTTAGCACTGACTCATCGTTACCTCGACTATATGTTCTTTCGTGTTAAGACCTATGTATATAACGTTATTTAGATTCTATGGGAGCAGTGCGAAACACTATCATCATAAACTTAATTCCTATCTATTAATTTAATAATTTTGATTGCTTTTCGATTTTAATTTATGTGACAAACAGTGATCCCATTTTTTAATAAAATGATAACGCGATCTTTTTTTCAATAAATTTTTTGATGATCAACTCTCAATTAGTGCTAGTGCTCATTGCTAACATAAGACAAGAGGTATTTAAGTTGGTAAATCATGTTACCTCCATTTCTATTATATTTTTTGACTTTTTTAATTAATCACTTAAATTTGTTAAATCAGTGTTGAAATATTTTGAATTTGGCCCATGTCTGTACATTCGTAAAAATAATATTAAATTATAATTAATTATTATATAAATTAAATTATAAACTGTTAGCAATTTTTTTAGAAATGACATATTTTGGTATGATGCTTTCTTTGTTCAAAATTCTTATTTATTTGCTAATTAATCACTTAAATTTGTTAAAACGATTCGTACAGATGATGATTAGTTATTAATTTTATTTGAAGGATAACTAAATATGATCAAATCAATAACGGTGCACCTATTGCATAACAAATCTTTCGAAAGTTTACGCTATTTAAGCACGTTGAAACTGCATTTTCCTGGTTCATCCATAGCCATACTAGTTTTTTTGATTAAACTTTTTGAAAAAATGAATTTTGTTCGTACAGCGATTAACTTTGAAACAACAGCTTTGACTGGTCTACTAAATTCTTAATTCTTTAGAAAACTATTAGTTAATAATAAATACTTTTTTTACAATATCTAATCGCTTACAAGAGAATCTCTAATTTTTATTTGCAAAGATCTGTAGCATGTCTCATCAAGATCTTTTTAGTAGAATTGATAAAGTATCGTTAGGGAGGTACTATTTGAAGATTTTTTGATTATTTTCTGTGTGCATACTTTTTCAAGCCTTAATAGTTATCACTAGAATTTTTGATGTTCTACCTAAAGCTGAAAAACAAGTACAAAAGTTCGAAGTTTATTTTCTTTGCTTTTTCTTTTTTGTCTCAGTTTAAAGTAATAAAAATTGTTATAACTTGCAAAATATTGTTCGAATTCTGACAACTATTGATTCCAATTTTGAATTTTATTCAAGTTTTAGATACAACCTCAAGAGTTAGTTACGATATATTGAAATTTATTGCGATTATTGTACCTACAATAATAATAAAAAAATAATTAAAAAAATAATATAAATCCCTATAACTTGTAAAATATTGTTCGAACTCTGATAATTATTCCTCCAAATTTTGAATTTTATTGTTCTAAGTGCAATCACAGCGCCCCAATATAACATGTAATTTACATGTGTTTACAACTTAAAAGCTAATTTTTTGCTATTAATTCTCTTTAATCAAACACCTCTAATTTATAGTTTATTTGAAACGTTCTTTAATACTTTGCTTTAATTTTTAATTTACCAATATTTATTTCAGTTTTTGAAATAGACAAAGTTTAAAAGATTTGTAAAAAAGTTTAAATATGTCTGTGAAGTTTAAACAAGTTCCATTTTCATGATTTAGATGAGTAGGTAATTATCTGCATTTTTTTTTTAATGATTAAATATTAGTACCTACACTAAATATTCAAGATGTAGCAGGAAGAAATCTAATAGTAGTTTGCACAAGATTAATAAAATGTGTGTGAAACAGCATTTAAAATATTTAATTGTTTAAGAAATATTATATTGGCCAATATTTTTTAAATGCTGGAGGTATATTTTCTTTCCTCAAAAATGTTGAAAACTGTATGGTTGTTTACATTAAATTGAGTTCATATACATCGCAAAAAACCCTTTAACTGTTTTTTAGCACTGACTCATCCTTAGCTCTACTATATGTTCTTTTGTGTTAAGACCTATCTAATAATGTTAGTTGGGTTCTATGCGTGCAGTGCGAAACATTACCATTATCAGAAACTTAATTCCTATCTATTAAATTAATAATTTTGACTGCTTTTCGGTTTTAATTTATGTGGCAAACAGTGATCCCTTTTTCAATAACGCGATCTTTTTTTGATTAAATTTTGTGATGATCAACTCATAATTAGTGCTAGTGCTCATTGCTAAGACAAGAGGTGTTTAAGTTGGTAAGTCAAGTTACCGCCATTTTTTTAATTTGTTAATTTGTTACTTAAATTTGTTAAATCAGTGTTAGGATGTGAATTCGTGCCTCATCTGTACATTCGTAAAAATAATATTAAATTATAATTAATTACCTAATAAAAATTAAATCATATACTGTTAGCATTTTTTAAGAATGACATAAATATGCTTTCTTAGTTCAAATTTATTATTTATTGTTTATTTGCTAATTAATCACTTAAATCGTTAAAAAGCGGCGACCATTCAAATGTGCATTCGCAGAGACAATAATTAGTCATTAATTTTATAAAAAGGATAACTATATATAATAATATAAACAATCAATTACGGTGCGCCTGTTGCATAACAATATTTTTCAATGTTGACGCTATTTAAACACATTAAAATTGTATTTTCCTGATTAATCCATAGCTATACTACGCTTTTTGATCAAACTTTTTGAAAAATAAATTTTGTTCCTACAGTGATTAACTTTGAAAAAACAACTTTGACAGGTTCACTAAATTCCAAAATCTTTGGAAAAAATATTAGTTAATAATACATACTTTTTTTGCAATATATAATCGCGCACTAGATAATCTCTACTTTTTATTTGCAACGATCTGTAACATGTCTCATCAAGATCTTTTTAGTAGAATTCAGAAAGTCTCGTTAGGGAGGTACTATTTGAAGATTTTATTTTTATTTTCTGTGTGCATATTACCTAACTGTCGATATTTTTTTGAGTCATAATAGTTATTGCTAGAATTTTTGATGTTCTACACAGAGCTGAAAAACAAGTACAAAATTTCGAAATTACTTTCTTTGCTTGTTTCTTTTTTGTCTTTGTTTAAAGTAATAAAAATCGCTATAACTTGCAAAACATTATTCGAACTCCGACAACTATTAATCCAAAGTTTGAATTTTATTCTAGTTCTAGATAGAACTTTAAGAGGTAGCAGGATAATTATTGGAGTTCGAATTGCTCAGGTCGATATGTGGAAATTTATTGCGATTTTTGCACCTAAAAAAATTGGAAAAAATAAATTTCGGAATTTTAAATTTTTGTTGAAGTTATAGACGGCACCTGAAGAGTTCTAACGACAACTATTCAGGTGTGGAGTACTCGAATGAAGAGTTCGAAACTTGAATTTTTGTAGTGTGCTTTATTTCGTCAACATCGTATTGTATGTTTTCGGTTATTATTCTTTCCATTTGTTTCAACAGAATTTTTTAAATTGTTGTCTAGATATCTAGGCCTCTTTGGAGTGCAATCAGAACTTTGTCCTTTCAATTGAATAAAAACTCGATTACTATTGACGTTGTAAATTTAAAGGACGATAGTCATATATCAGAACACTATCTATAGGTGGATATTTTTAAAGTTGTTACTACTCAGAAATATCTATTTCTCAATAAAATTCATTCTTTCATTCAAAATAAAAGTAAGCAATAATTTTAATTGTTCATAGGACATAAACATTATTTTAGGTATTTTCAATATATTATACTAGTTTATTTGAATAAATAGAAGAGTAATAAATTCTTTTATGTAGTTCCAAATACTATATATATTATTATATAAAAGTGTAGCAAAAAAGAAATGAACTTGCCAAAATTCGTGAACCGATGAAAAAAGGAAACGCTTAACTAAACGTAAAATAGTAACCTTAATTAACATTTATCATATACATATGTATATTCTTAACCGCCAGAAGTAATATTCCAAGTAATTTTGATATCAAAATATAATTTTTTTATTTTTTCCCATACTTATTTTAGCTTTCAAAGCACAATAGTTTCAACTGTGTAAAAGCTGCTTTAACTTGGCCATTAAATTACCTAAACGGTTAGTAGAAAATAATAGTTAATAATAAATACTTCTTTGTTATATCTGATCATTACATACTAATTAATCTCTCATTTTTATTTACATCGAGGTTTAGTATATTGTATCTAGTAGAATTTAAATAGTTTCGTCAGGAAATCACAGTACTCTCGGAAAATTGTGTTTCTGTTGAAACATCGCCAATTAGTATGCCTATTATTTGCAATGTGTGCCTAATAAAAAGGCGCCGATTTTAACACAAAAAATTATAGTGTCATACTGCTTTTAAAGCCGAGTCACAATTAATATAATTTCTAGATGTTAGATCTTCAACAGCAGTTAATTTCGTGTAATCGTTAAGTTTGTTTGCTGCTTTTCAAGTTAGGTTTCCGAATGTTATAAAAATAATAACGTAAATTTCAAAGAATTATTAGATTATTCCACGGAACCCTTCGATTCTGTGAAACCCTTCGAAGAAAGGCTAGTTTAATATAAAGTACAGGTTCGAATAATTTGTAAATAATTCATGTATTGAAATGAAGAATTAATCCTTACATTTTCATTACTTGAAATTTAAAAAGTAGATATTTGTTGTAAAATATGTTTCCGTTTAAAATTACAAAGCTCAAAGTTTATATCAAATTATATAGGCTGTTTTAAATTCGCAGAGCAATATGGGGATATTTAAAAAAAAGTTGTCAAATATTGGACTGAATAATAATTTGACAAATAATCAGGGATAGGTTGAATTTTTTTATCAAATTACAAAATCATTTTTTTAGTAATAGGAGAAGAATATTTTAGTGGTATTACGGGTGTTTCAAATTTGAAGTCCTCGAAAACGCAACTTCCAATCTTGGTATTACTTTTATACTTTCAGAATAAATTAGTAATATTTTTTATTGTGTATTACATTTTCCAAAATCTTCTAGCTATGATCGATTCAGATTTCCACTTCTACTCCTTCCTAGTCCGGGAAATTTATATCGTTTGTTAAAAAGGCAGAAATCAAAAATCTATTGGTTTGATTTTACAATGAAGTTTTCCTCATAATTATATGATCTACTTCTAAATTACATCGATCTGCTACAGATTTAAATTAAATTGAAAAAAGATCGAAAGTTTTGCAAATAGTACACTATAATTTTTTTGAAACGCGTTTATATATTAAAAACGAAAAAAAGGTACAATCACAGCGCCCCATGTAATATGTAATTTATTTGTTTATAACATAAAAAACCATTTTTTTGCCATTAATTCTGTTCAATTATTCTCGCGTTTTTCTTTTAATCAAACACCTGTAATTTATAGTTTATTTGAAACGATCTTTGAAACTTTGCTTTAATTTACGAATATTCATTTCAGGTTTTGAAATAGATAAAATTTAAAAATGTTTTTTCTTAAACAGGTTTAATATTCATGATATATGTAAGCAGGTAATTATCTGCGTTTTTTAAATGATTAAATATTAACACACTAAATATTCAAAATGTCAATTTTGCAAAATGTAGCAAGCAGAAATTTAGTAGTATTTTGTATCTTATCTTTTAATTCCTGATTTATTTCCACTTAGAGGTCAATAAAACAATAAATAATTAAATACCAATTTATTCCATAACATATAATATGTTTTCGTTAAATAACTTCTTCGGTGGAAGAAATTGACATTTAATATGTGTCAAATTACTAATAATATAAATATAAATTGCCATGCCTATCAACAAAATTAATTAAAACAAAGAATTCATTGATATATCGAATTTTAATTATATTCACAAGTAATAAAGAAGGAATAATGATTTAATACAACATTAGAAATTGAAATGATTTGAATTATTCGTATATCAATCTATTTTTTGTCAAGCTCTAACAATTCTGTTCAAGGACTAGGGAAAAACATGGCAAAAAAAACCTAGTCAAGAGCTTAAAATTAATAAAATTCATGCGTGAATTAAATTATTGTAAATAACGCTTAAATTATCAATATCCGTTCTAAAATTTACCGCGTTTTCATCTTTCTTTATGTATATCATTTCGTAAATTAATCTTTTTTTATAATTATTTTCCTTTTTTAAAATTTTAGTGTTTTGAAAATCAAAATTATGTCGTCTATCTTTAGAGTGCTTAGATAAAGCAGTTTCAGCGGTGACGTTATGTGTAACAGTGTATTGATGGTTATAAATTCGTTTCTTTAAATATTGTTTGGTTTGTCCGATATAACATTTATTACAATCTTTGCAATCTAATTTATAAACGACATTACTTTGATTATCATGTTTAATGGGTGTTTTTAAATTTGTGAATAAATGTCTATTGTTGGTAGGTATGAAAGTTATGTGAATGTCTGATTTTTTTAATTAGTGTTTTATTGTGTCGCTTAAATTGTTTATATATGGTATAGTGTGGTATATGTTATTATTTGATTTTGTACCTGTGTTATATATTTTATTTATTCTTTTTGTGATTAATTTATTGTAAAACTCTTTAGGATAACTATTTTTTTCTAGTATTGTTTTTACTTTGCTTAAATTTTCTTTTCTAAAATCAGGGTGAGCTAATTTAATAGCCTGATCTACTAAACTGTTAATTACGCTTTTTTTAAAATTTACCGAAGTGTTTGAAAAATAGTTTAAATGCCTACTACTACTAGTGTCTTTAATGTACCAGTTTGTTTTTATTTGTGTGTTATCATGTAGTATCTTTACATTTAAAAAGTTTATAGAATTTTGATTTTCTCTTTCAAAAGTAAATTTTAACCTATCATGATATGTGTTAAATGTGTGTAGAACATGTTCAATTTTATCATTTGGTATGCAGCATATACAATCATCTACATACCGCTTATAAAATTGCACATGACAGTTTAGTTTGTCAAGTGAATGTTGTAGGAAATACAGAGTATCATGTAAAAAATTCGTGGGAATTTGTTAATTTCATTAACAAAAAATCCGTACCGTGTAATCATGAAATTATCAGTTTAGACGTTGTATCTTTATTCACAAATGTTCCTACAGATTTGGCATTAAACATTATAAACAAAAAATGGAATTTAATTCAAAATTATACAAATTTACCAAAAAATGAATTCATGTTGGCTGCAAAACTTTGCTTAAATTCTACATATTTTCAGTACAATGACACAATATATAAACAAATATTCGGTACAGCAATGGGTTCTCCATTATCTGCTGTTATAGCAAATTTAGTAATGGAGGACTTAGAGCAGGTCTCACTTGACAAACTAAACTGTCATGTGCAATTTTATAAGCGGTATGTAGATGATTGTATATGCTGCATACCAAATGATAAAATTGAACATGTTCTACACACATTTAACACATATGATAGGTTAAAATTTACTTTTGAAAGAGAAAATCAAAATTCTATAAACTTTTTAAATGTAAAGATACTACATGATAACACACAAATAAAAACAAACTGGTACATTAAAGACACTAGTAGTAGTAGGCATTTAAACTATTTTTCAAACACTTCGGTAAATTTTAAAAAAGGCGTAATTAACAGTTTAGTAGATCAGGCTATTAAATTAGCTCACCCTGATTTTAGAAAAGAAAATTTAAGCAAAGTAAAAACAATACTAGAAAAAAATAGTTATCCTAAAGAGTTTTACAATAAATTAATCACAAAAAGAATAAATAAAATATATAACACAGGTACAAAATCAAATAATAACATATACCACACTATACCATATATAAACAATTTAAGCGACACAATAAAACACGAATTAAAAAAATCAGACATTCACATAACTTTCATACCTATCAACAATAGACATTTATTCACAAATTTAAAAACACCCATTAAACATGATAATCAAAGTAATGTCGTTTATAAATTAGATTGCAAAGATTGTAATAAATGTTATATCGGACAAACCAAACAATATTTAAAGAAACGAATTTATAACCATCAATACACTGTTACACATAACGTCACCGCTGAAACTGCTTTATCTAAGCACTCTAAAGATAGACGACATAATTTTGATTTTCAAAACACTAAAATTTTAAAAAAGGAAAATAATTATAAAAAAAGATTAATTTACGAAATGATATACATAAAAAGAAAGATGAAAACGCGGTAAATTTTAGAACGGATATTGATAATTTAAGCGTTATTTACAATAATTTAATTCACGCATGAATTTTATTAATTTTAAGCTCTTGACTAGGTTTTTTTGCCATGTTTTTCCCTAGTCCTTGAACAGAATTGTTAGAGCTTGACAAAAAATAGATTGATATACGAATAATTCAAATCATTTCAATTTCTAATGTTGTATTAAATCATTATTCCTTCTTTATTACTTGTGAATATAATTAAAATTCGATATATCAATGAATTCTTTGTTTTAATTAATTTTGTTGATAGGCATGGCAATTTATATTTATATTATTAGTAATTTGACACATATTAAATGTCAATTTCTTCCACCGAAGAAGTTATTTAACGAAAACATATTATTATATGTTATGGAATAAATTGGTATTTAATTATTTATTGTTTTATTGACCTCTAAGTGGAAATAAATCAGGAATTAAAAGATAAGTACATAAAGGTCAAAAAATACATATATTAATTGTAGTATTTTGTATAAGATTTATTCAGTATCTGGGAAACATAATTTAACATATTTAATGATTCAAGAGAATATTATATTGGCCAATATTTTTTAAATGCTGTAAGTATATTTTCTTGCCTTAAAAATGTTAAAAACTTTATGGTTGTTTACATTAAATCGAGTTCAAATACATCGCAAAAAACCCTTTAACTGTTTTTCAGCACTGACTCATCGTTACCTTTACTATGTTCTTTCGTGTTAAGACACTACAATAACGTTAGTTAGATTCTATGCGTGAAGTACGAAACATTATCACCACAAAGTAAAATCCTATTTATTAAATTAACAATTTCAACTGCTTTTCGGTTTTAATTTGTTTTAGATGAGGCGAATATAGAATTAGTGCCAAACAGTGATCTCTTTTTTAAAAAATCGATAACGCGATTTTTGTTTGATAAAATTTCGTGATCTTCATTAATGTTAGTGCTCATTGCTAACATAATGCATGAGGTGTTTAAGTTGGTAAGTCAAGTTACCGCCATTTTTATTGCATTATTTAGATTTCATTAATTAATCGCTTAAATTTGTTAAATTAGTCTTGAGATATTTTGAATTTGCGCCATGTCTGTACATTCCTAAAAATAATATCAAATTATAATATTAGTCATATCTCCGCCATTTAAACTTGTTACTTATTTTGAGCAACTACGTGTATACAACATAAAATCCGTTAGTAATTTTTTTAAGGATAACAAATTCATTCATTCATAATAGTTAATAATTAGTTTTATTAAAAGAATAATTAAATATGATCAACAATTATTTATGGTGCACGTGTTGCGCAACAATTTTCTCGAATTTTATTTAAAAAAGAAAGGTAATTAGTACTAGTAAATATTTTTTTAAATATTTGTATCTTCTTAAACAGGCTGAAATTATATTTTTCTGATTTATTTGAATCAACTTCGAATGCAGCACAAAAAATCGTGTTTCGTTAGAGAACTAACTCCGCTTACTTATGTGAAGTAGGGCACTTGAAGCTTCTTTTTTTGTCATTTGTTTAAAAATTAATAATCAGAAATATCCATGTACATAGCACCTAACTGTCAATAATTTTGTTTTATGGAGTTCCATATAGGAAATAATAAGTAATTGAAAATGGTGGTGTGCTAACTTCACCAAATCTAATAGGAAAAATAGCTTTCAAAATATTCATCTTTCCGCTTTGAACCTTTATAGTTATCCCTAGAATTTTTGAGTACAAATACAAACTATTTAATTTTATTTTCTTGAATCTCCGACAACTATTGATCCAAATTTTGAATTTTATTGAAGAAACTTAAGAATTAGCGGAATAACTATTTAGATTCGAATTGCTCAGATCAATATTTTGAAGGTTATTGCGATGTTTCCACCTAAAAAAATATGGAAAAATTAAATTCGGAATCTTAAATATTAGTTGGAGTTATAGACGGCACTCGGATGAATAGTACAAAAGTTAAAAGCGATTTTTCGTATTAAATGTACTTTATTGTGTTAACAGACTACCCTATATTTTCAGTTATTATTTTTCTATTCCATTCAACGGTATTTTAAACTGTTATCAAGATGTTTAAGCCTCTTTGGGTGCAATCAGAATTTTAGTAAAAAACATAAGTTTCGAAAAGGAGATTTTCACTTCGCATTTTCCTAGGATATAATATTTAAAATTTTTGATTGTTTATTGTTAATTACATACTGCCATTAATTATGTTATTAATCGAACTACAAAGTCGATTTAGAATAAATTAATTTTTTTAAGGTTAAGCACATCCCCTCAAATCTTATATTCTATTTTAATTAATTAATTAATTGCTGTTATTTAGCAATCAATTAACTATTACTTATCCCGGATATCCCTACGGTTGAGCATATTTATTCTATCAATTCAAAGTAAAAGTAGACAGCAATTTCAGTTGTCCATAGAACATTAGCATTGTTTTAAATATTTTTAATATATTATACTAGTTTATTTGAAGAAATAAAAGAGTAATAAATCGTTTTCTCTAGTTCCAGCTCATTGGATTCGTTGGGTGTGAATCCTGCCGCTCCGGATGGATTCGGCTAGGACAAAACACGTTCAAGGTAATCCTCAGCAACATTTGTTACATTCTTTTCATATACTAATGTATCTATTTTTTTTATTGCAGTTCCGCAGCACTTGAACCCAGGTTGGTGGTTAGTTTAATTTTTACTTGCTATTTTATTTCGTATTTAGCGCCAATTTAAACAAGGGTATCAAAGTCACTGCTGGCAGTAAACAATAATCGCGAAAGTAATTTTTCTCGTATTTTTTGTATTTACTAAATATTGTTAATATCTACAATCTGGACATCGATGCACCCTCCTTCGCCTTACAGGATTCATCACTGGATTTCTAAATCTGAAGGTGAATTTGAAATAAGATTTATTAAATAGTTTATTATATCGTTTGGTATTGTTACAGATAAGTTGCGACAATGTGTAGCATCTTCAGGATGCCAGATAACCAGCCTCCCGGGATAAACAAGGATAATAATATTCTAGGTAATACTTCTTTTGCATTTAATGTAAAACCATGATTCTAATATTTCAACATTTTGTTACAGATCAGCAGATCTTGAATCGAGGTAGGTGTCCCTCTTATTGCATGAATTTTGCTGTGTATTTGATGTTTTCCGTCGTTTCTTGTGTTTCAATTCCTCGTAAATAGTAAGTGCTATTCAATTTTATTATCTTATACAGCTTTGGGGTTTCTAAATTAAGCGTTGGGAATGATATATTTCGATAACTTTGCAAGTAATATAACACTTTTCTAGTTCAACGTTTAACTCATTACGCACTTAATTAAAATCAAGTTATAATCTGTCAGCAGTCGGCTATACAACGCTTCTAGATACCCATTTATGTTGACTCGTGTTTGCGCTCATAAGTACACCAATTTACTTGCGGTACGTTTTTCGCGATCTTTTTAGAAATGCATGCAAAGTACAAGGAACAAAGACTTTTGAAGGATTCCAAAATGTAATTTCTCTGTAAAACATTTAATCGCCAACCTCTTTATTTCTGCTACCAATTAGATTCGTTAACTATCTAGCACGTTCAGCTAACAATATTCGATTCAAACTTACAAAAATTTTTAATGTTTAACATTTTAAGATATTTAACACATCTAATCGATAAACATGAATTGCTAAGGCTTTAGTCCAAATCACCTAATCCAATATATGTAAGTGAAGTACATCTTTTGTAAAATCTTATATACAAGGGAATCCACTACTCACATATTTTTCCATTGTCTTTGAGTGAGTTTATTTGCGTCCATTATGAAAAAATTCTATTTTAATATCTTATTAGTTAACGTATCAATTTTTTAAGTAAGTCGAGAACAAGAACTTGTTTTAAATTAGACAATGATCTTCGTCATATGTTGGAGCTAAAATATTTTTCAGGATTTTAATTTAGATACATGTACTATCACATCTTTATTTAATTGTGAATATTCTCATCTTTTTACCGGAATTTTTGTTGATTATTGTGTATCTCTACTTCTCAGACGACTTTCTGTGTCAAAAAGATCTAATCATTCTTTTAATAACATACTTAATCAATTACAACAATAATATACGATGCGAACGGGTACACTGCGCCGCTTATTTCTTTGCTTATATTGCTTTATATTCTCTTGCTAGATCTTAACCGCCTTAGCTTTCAGACAATTTCTTCGAAAAAGTTTTGTGCCTAATCATCTAAACCTAAATGTGAAACAGTGTTTCTCTCGCCTAGTACAGGGATACATACTATATGAAAACGAACTGTTTGAATATGTTATAGCTAAGAATACCAAGGGCGACAGTGTGAGTGCAGTGGGCTTAATGACCGACATTACTAGCTATTAGCATTTCTATCGTCCCAGTACATAGCTGCACACTTATATGAATTAAGCTACCAACCATTAATAAACGCGTTAGCTAACCTCACTGCACGGAAAATCATGCTGTCATAACAACGGAGAGGATCTGTTTGGTGAACTCCATTGCCGGGAATTACACTATATAATTGTATATCTACGCTGTGTTCAAATTCGGATTTCTTCTATTTCCCGATTTCAGGCTACTATGTCCCAATATAGACTAAGGCATAGTGTAGCTAGGTCATCGGCGAGCGCTGGATCCGCTATTTGAGCACGTTTCAAGTTTAATCTATTTAATCAGTCTTAAACTCGGGCAGACAGTATCAGTCATCAAATAGTGTGTGCGTAACTAGTCCTACAGCTAAATACTGTCAACTACTACTGTCAACTACTACTGTACAAGAGTACATAACAGATAGAGTACATACAAAGGCGACAGTGTGAGTGCAGTTGTGGGATTTATGATTTGAATTATTAGCTGCCACTGTTTCTAGCAGTTCACCAATAGCCACACGCTTATATGTACAAAACTACCATCGTCATTAGTAAACGCGTTGACCAACCCCACTGCACGAAAATTCACGCTGTCATAACAACGGCGAGCATCTGTTTGGTTCGTCTAACTAACATTTGGGCGGATAACGCTGTCACTGTGACAAGCGTCAACGAACAAAGTGTGCGTAGCTTGCTTAGCAAAAAAATACTAACAGGCCGAATACAATACCATATTTTGAATAATTCTCGAGTAGATTATCGCTAATTACTACGTGTTCACGTTGTTGTTACTTTTGTACCTAGTGTGTAATTTTATAAAGTAGTTGCTGCTCTTCATGAGCATCGATACATCTAATTAGTTCATTTTAGTGAGCTTATTTCCCATCTACTTTACTAGCACGCCGTAGAGAACGAGTATTTAGTTAGATTCAAACTAATTTTTGATGGTTGTCACTAATTATTGGTTAGGTTTTGAATACATAGCAGTAGTAAAATTTGCATTGAATTGAGTCTTACCACAACGAACTATACTACTGGATTTGGTGTAATGCATTACATCCTTGATTGTAGTTTCTAGTTATTCCGCCCATTTTCTTAATTATTGTTCAGCTTTACAAGATATTCCATTCAAATGTTGGCTGATATGTGGCTAGGCAGATTTACTCGTATAAAGATATTTTGTAAAATATGCTCTTGTTCCTTGTACAACGTAGCAATTTCGAAATCGTTTTAAATGAAATTTATAACTCAAATTTGAGTTATATGCGTTTATTATTTAGTGAAAACAAGTGAGACAGAACGTTAAGTGTAGTGCGACGTCTGGAAAAGAAGAAATAGTGAAGTATTGTAAGTATCATAAGGTATGTGGAACGAAGTTCAAACACCTTTGACATGTTGCTCGTCTTAAAAGCGATTATTGTCGGGGTGAAACTTTGAAATACTTCTTGTGTCTATATCTATCATGTATTAACTAAATCTAGTAAGCTTCGGAGTAGTTCCATCTGCGTATTGCAGGCTTTTTACTACGAGATCTACTTATATTAAGGTAAAAACTGAGTCTGACATCTAAAACACTTCATTATATCGTTTGATATTGTTACAGGCAACTTGCGTTGATCTGAAACAGCGGAGCCATCCTAGACTATCAGGTGACTAGTCCAAAGGACTAAGCGGTAGTGATAGCATTTAAGGTGAGTTAATTTTCAGACTATTCTATTATTCCATCTCAGTAAATGCATTTAAAATGATACCAGCAATTTCCAAGTTAAATTAATACTTTTTCGTTTGGAGAGAGATAACTCAATATATTTTTTAATGCAGTAGAGGTACAGAAATTGTTGACATTTCAAAGTAGTTAATTGTAAGTTTATTCGAAAAAATGGGAAAGTAACATTTTTTTTTTGTTAAAAGTATTTCGTTCATTCCAGATTGGCAATCTCTTCCCTCGTGGTGAACACCGACGAATCTGACCATGGACCCGGCAAGGACGCATACAAGTTCAAGGTAAGACTTTTTGATTATTTTGAAAGTATGCTAATATTTTTCGAATCAAGAGTTAATGCACTTAATTAGCATCAAGTCATTTTTATCCATTTTAATGAATAAATATTTTCCACTCTTATATGACATAACATAGATATATTAACTCAATACTAATTACTAAGTTTACTAGAAAAAATGGGAATGTAATTTTCTTAAATTTAAGAAAGACTTTTTACAAAATGTTTTATGTTTATCATGTTAGAATATTAGCCATACTTCCCTCACTTAAACTTATTTATATCAAGCAACTACGAATACAACATAAAAACTGTTGGCATTTATTGGTATGCCTTTGTTCAGATTTATTGTTTATTATTTATTTGTTAATTGATCACCTAAATATGTTAAAACGGTGCACAGTCACATATGTACATTAGTAGAAATAATGATTAATAATTAGTTTTATCAAAAGAACAATTTAACGGGTCGATGGCCGCAGTGGTTAGGCGGCTGACTATTGTTGTGAGAGGACGATAGGTGCCGGGGTTCAATTCTCTGGAGGGACGGTAAAATTTTTTCAGAGAGTTTAATCCCGGATCTACTTGCCATTCGCTGTTGGGAGCAAAGTGATTAACAGCGCGGCATCATAAAAGGCGATATGATGCTGTCACAAAGCCATTTAAAACACAACTTGCACACACTAAACTACACCGCAAGAGTTGCAGTGATAGCCAGACAAGTAATACAGCTTACGGAGTCACTGCAACTAAGCACCCACCACAAATTAAAAAAATAATAATATGACCAACAACCAATTATACTGTCTGTGTTGCACAACAATTTTCTCGAACTTTATTTAAAAATGAAAGGTAATTAGTGCTAGTAAATATTTTTATAAATATTAGTATCTTCGCTGTTTAAACAGGCTGAAATTATATTTTTCAGATTTATTTTAATCAACTTCGAATGCAACACAAAAAATCGTGTTTCGTTAGAAAAGTAACTCCACTTACTCACGAGAAGTAAGGCATTTGAAGTTTTTTTTTTATTTTTGTCCATGTACATAGCACCTAACTGTCGATAATTTTGTTTTGTTGAGTTCCGTATAGTAAAAATAATAAAATCTAATAGGAAAAATTGCTTTCATAATATTTATCTTTCCGCTTTCAACTTTGATAGTTATCCTTAGAATTTTTGATGTTCTTTTCAGCGTTAACGGGATAACAATTTAGATTCAAATTGCTCAGATCAATATTTTGAAGGTTATTGCGATTTTTGCACCTAAAAAATATGGAAAAAATAAAGTTTGGAAATTTAAATATTAGTTGGAGTTATAGATGGCACTCGGATGAATAGTACAAAAGTTAAAAGCGATTTTTCGTATTACATGTGCTTTATTGTGTTAACAGACTACCCTATATTTTCAGTTATTATTTTTCTATTCCATTTCATTCAACGGTATTTTAAACTGTTATCAAGATGTTTAAGCCTGTTTGGGTGCAATCAGTATTTTAGTAAAAACATAACTTTCGAAAATGAGATTTTAACTTCGCATTTCCTTAGGATATAATATTTAAAAATTTTGATTGTTTATTGTTAATTACATACTGCCATTAATTATGTTATTAATCGAACTACAAAGTCGATTTAGAATAAATTAATTTCTTTAAGGTTAAGCACATCCCTTCAAATCTTATATTCTATTTTAATTAATTAATTAATTGCTGTTTTTTAGCAATCAATTAACTATTACTTATCCCGGATATCCCTACGGTTGAGCATATTTATTCTATCAATTCAAAGTAAAAGTAGGCAGCAATTTCATTTGTCCATAGAACATTAGCATTGTTTTAAATATTTTTAATATATTATACTAGTTTATTTGAAGAAATAAAAGAGTAATAAATCGTTTTCTCTAGTTCCAGCTCATTGGATTCGTTGGGTGTGAATCCTGCCGCTCCGGATGGATTCGGCTAGGACAAAACACGTTCAAGGTAATCCTCAGCAACATTTGTTACATTCTTTTCATATACTAATGTATCTATTTTTTTTTATTGCAGTTCCGCAGCACTTGAACCCAGGTTGGTGGTTAGTTTAATTTTTACTTGCTATTTTACTTCGTATTTAGCGCCAATTTGAACAAGGGTATCAAAGTCACTGCTGGCAGTAAACAATAATCGCGAAAGTAATTTTTCTCGTATTTTTTGTATTTACTAAATATTGTTAATATCTACAACCTGGACATCGATGCACCCTCCTTCGCTTTACAGGATTCATCACTGGATTTCTAAATCTGAAGGTAAATTTGAAATAAGATTTATTAAATAGTTTATTATATCGTTTGGTATTGTTACAGATAAGTTGCGCCGATGTAGCTTCAGGATGTCAGATAACCAGCCCCTCGGGATAAGCAAGGATAATAATATTCTAGGTAATACTTCTTTCGCATTTACTGTAAAACCATGATTCTAATATTTCAACATTTTGTTACAGATCAGCAGATCTTGAATCGAGGTAGGTGCCGCTCTTATTGCATGAATTTTGCTGTGTATTTGATGTTTTCCGTCGTTTCTTGTGTTTCAATTCCTCGTAAATAGTAAGTGCTATTCAATTTTATTATCTTATACAGCTTTGGGGTTTCTAAATTAAGCGTTGGGAATGATATATTTCGATAACTTTGCAAGTAATATAACACTTTTCTAGTTCAACGTTTAACTCATTACGCACTTAATTAAAATCAAGTTATAATCTGTCAGCAGTCGGTTATACAACGCTTCTCGATACCCATTTATGTTGACTCGTGTTT
The DNA here is from genome assembly GCA_023690525.1 of Holotrichia oblita. Lineage (NCBI taxonomy): Eukaryota > Metazoa > Arthropoda > Insecta > Coleoptera > Scarabaeidae > Holotrichia > Holotrichia oblita. The sequence goes on from CM043019.1 coordinate 116,858,634, forward strand.
GCGCTCATAAGTACACCAATTTACTTGCGGTACGTTTTTCGCGATCTCTTTAGAAATGCATGCAAAGTACAAGGAACAAAGACTTTTGAAGGATTCCAAAATTTAATTTCTCTGTAAAACATTTAATCGCCAACCTCTTTATTTCTGCTACCAATTAGATTCGTTAACTATCTTGCACGTTCAGTTAACAATATTCGATTCAAACTTACAAAAATTTTAAATGGTTAATATTTTAAGATATTTAACACATCTAATCGATAAACATGAATTGCTAAGGCTTTAGTCCAAATCACCTAATCCAATATATGTAAGTGAAGTACATCTTTTGTAAAATCTTATATACAAGGGAATCCACTACTCACATATTTTTCCATTGACTTTGAGTGAGTTTATTTGCGTCCATTATGCAAAAAATTCTATTTTAATATCTTATTAGTTAACGTATCAATTTTTTAAGTAAGTCGAGAACAAGAACTTGTTTTAAATTAGACAATGATCTTCGTCATATGTTGGAGCTAAAATATTTTTCAGGATTTTAATTTAGGTACATGTACTATCACATCTTTATTTAATTGTGAATATTCTCATCTTTTTACCGGAATTTTTGTTGATTATTGTGTATCTCTACTTCTCAGACGTCTTTCTGTGTCAAAAAGATCTAATCATTCTTTTAATAACATACTTAATCAATTACAACAATAATATACGATGCGAACGGGTACACTGCGCCGCTTATTACTTTGCTTGTATCGCTTTATATTCTCTTGCTAGATCTTAACCGCGTTAGCTTTCAGACAATTTCTTCGAAAAAGTTTTGTGCCTAATTATCTAAACCTAAATGTGAAACTGTGTTTCTCTCGCCTAGTACAGGGATACATACTATATGAAAACGAACGGTTTGAATATGTTATAGCTAAGAATACCAAGGGCGACAGTGTGAGTGCAGTGGGCTTAATGATCGACATTACTAGCTATTAACCTTTCTATCGTCCCAGTACATAGCTGCACACTTATATGAATTAAGCTACCAACCATTAATAAACGCGTTAGTTAACCTCGCTGCCCGGAAAATCATGCTGTCATAACAACGGAGAGGCTCTGTTTGGTGAACTCCATTGCCGGGAATTACACTATATAATTGTATATCTACGCTGTGTTCAAATTCGGATATCTTCTATTTCCCGATTTCAGGCTACTATGTCCCAATATAGACTTAGGCATAGTGTAGCTAGGTCATCGGCGAGCGCTGGATCCGCTATTTGAGCACGTTTCAAGTTTAATCTATTCAATTAGTCTTAAACTCGGGCAGACAGTATCAGTCATCAAATAGTGTGTGCGCAACTAGTCCTACAGCTAAATACTGTCAATATACAAGAGTACATAACAGAGAGACTACATACAAAGGCGACAGTGTGAGTGCAGTTGTGGGATTTATGATTTGAATTATTAGCTGCCACTATTTCTAGCAGTTCACCAATAGCCGCACGCTTATATGTACAAAACTACCATCGTCATTAGTAAACGCGTTGACCAACCCCACTGCACGAAAAATCATGCTGTCATAACAACGGCGAGCATCTGTTTGATTCGTCTAACTAACATTTGGGCGGATAACGCTGTCACTGTGACAAGCGTCAACGAACAAAGTGTGCGTAGCTTGCTTAGCAAAAAAATACTAACAGGCCGAATACAATACCATATTTCGAATAATACTCGAGTAGATTATCGCTATTTACTACGTGTTCACGTTGTTGTTACTTTTGTACCTAGTGTGTAATTTTATAAAGTAGTTGCTGATCTTCATGAGCATCGATAAATCTAATTAGTTCATTTTAGAGCTTATTTCCCATCTACTTCACTAGCACGCCGTAGAGAACGAGTATTTAGTTAGATCCAAACTAATTCTTGATGGTTGTCACTAATTATTGATTATATTTTGAATATATAGCAGTAGTAAAATTTGCATTGGATTTAATCGGAAGACAACGAACTACACTACTGGATTTGGTGTAAAGCGCTATATCCTTGAATGTAGTTTCTAGATATTCCGCCCATTTTCTTAATTATTGTTCAGCTTTACAAGACATTCCATTCAAAGGTTGACTAATATGTGGGTAGGCCGATTTACTCGTATAAAGATATTTTGTAAAATATTCTCTTGTTCCTTGTACAATGTAGCAATTTCGAAATCGTTTTAAATGAAATTTATAACTCAAATTTGAGTTATATGCGTTTATTATTTAGTGAAAACAAGTGAGACAGAACGTTAAGTGTAGTGCGACGTCTGGAAAAGAAGAAATAGTGAAGTATTGTAAGTATCATAAGGTATGTGGAACGAAGTTCAAACACCTTTGACATGTTGCTCGTCTTAAAAGCGATTATTGTCGGGGTGAAACTTTGAAATACTTCTTGTGTCTATATCTATCATGTATTAACTAAATCTAGTAAGCTTCGGAGTAGTTCCATCTGCGTATTGCAGGCTTTTCACTACGAGATCTACTTATATTAAGGTAAAAACTGAGTCTGACATCTAAAACACTTCATTATATCGTTTGATATTGTTACAGGCAACTGGCGTTGAACTGAAACAGCGGAGCCATCCTAGACTACCAGGTGACTAGTCCAAAGGACTAAGCAGTAGTGATAGCATTTAAGGTGTGTTAATTTTCAGACTATTCTATTATTCCATCTCAGTAAATGCATTTAAAATGATACCAGCAATTTCCAAGTTAAATTAATACTTTTTCGTTTGGAGAGAGATAACTCAATATATTTTTTAATGCAGTAGAGGTACAGAAATTGTTGACATTTCAAAGTAGTTAATTGTAAGTTTATTCGAAAAAATGGGAAAGTAACATTTTTTTCGTTCATTCCAGATTGGCAATCTCTTCCCTCGTGGTGAACACCGACGAATCTGACCATGGACCCGGCAAGGAGGCATACAAGTTCAAGGTAAGACTTTTTGATTATTTTGAAAGTATGCTAATATTTTTCGAATCAAGAGTTAATGCACTTAATTAGCATCAAGTCATTTTTATCCATTTTAATGAAGATATTTTCCACATATGTGTCAAATAAAACGGAAATTAATTATCAAGCAATTTATTCCAGAACATCCCTAATTATGTTTTTCTTAAAAGTATTTCTTCAGTGGAAATAGCCATACTTCCCTCACTTAAACTTATTTATATCAAGCAACTACGAATACAACATAAAAACTGTTGGCATTTATTGGTATGCCTTTGTTCAGATTTATTGTTTATTATTTATTTGTTAATTGATCACCTAAATATGTTAAAACGGTGCACAGTCACATATGTACATTAGTAGAAATAATGATTAATAATTAGTTTTATCAAAAGAACAATTTAACGGGTCGATGGCCGCAGTGGTTAGGCGGCTGACTATTGTTGTGAGATGATAGGTGCCGGGGTTCAATTCTCTGGAGGGACGGTAAAATTTTTTCACAGAGTTTAATCCCGGATCGACTTGCCATTCGCTGTTGGGAGTAAAGTGATTAACAGCGCGGCATCATAAAAGGCGATATGATGCAGTCACAAAGCCATTTAAAACACAACTTGCACACACTAAACTACACCGCAAGAGTTGCAGTGATAGCCAGACAAGTAATACAGCTTACGGAGTCACTGCAACTAAGCACCCACCACAAATTAAAAAAAAATAATATGACCAACAACCAATTATACTGTCTGTGTTGCACAACAATTTTCTCGAACTTTATTTAAAAATGAAAGGTAATTAGTGCTAGTAAATATTTTTAAAAATATTAGTATCTTCGCTGTTTAAACAGGCTGAAATTATATTTTTCAGATTTATTTTAATCAACTTCGAATGCAACACAAAAAATCGTGTTCCTTAGAAAAGTAACTCCACTTACTCACGAGAAGTAAGGCATTTGAAGTTTTTTTTTATTTTTGTCCATGTACATAGCACCCAACTGTCGATAATTTTGTTTTGTTGAGTTCCGTATAGTAAAAATAATAAAATCTAATAGGAAAAATTGCTTTCATAATATTTATCTTTCCGCTTTCAACTTTGATAGTTATCCTTAGAATTTTTGATGTTATTTTCAGCGTTAACGGGATAACCATTTAGATTCAAATTGCTCAGATCAATATTTTGAAGGTTATTGCGATTTTTGCACCTAAAAAATATGGAAAAAATAAAGTTTGGAAACTTAAATATTAGTTGGAGTTATAGATGGCACTCGGATGAATAGTACAAAAGTTAAAAGCGATTTTTCGTATTACATGTGCTTTATTGTGTTAACACAGACTACCCTATATTTTCAGTTATTATTTTTCTATTCCATTTCATTCAACGGTATTTTAAAGTGTTATCAAGATGTTTAAGCCTGTTTGGGTGCAATCAGTATTTTAGTAAAAACATAACTTTCGAAAATGAGATTTTAACTTCGCATTTCCTTAGGATATAATATTTAAAAATTTTGATTGTTTATTGTTAATTACATACTGCCATTAATTATGTTATTAATCGAACTACAAAGTCGATTTAGAATTAATTAATTTTTTTAAGGTTAAGCACATCCCCTCAAATCTTATATTCTATTTTAATTAATTAATTAATTGCTGTTATTTAGCAATCAATTAACTATTACTTATCCCGGATATCCCTACGGTTGAGCATATTTATTCTATCAATTCAAAGTAAAAGTAGGCAGCAATTTCATTTGTCCATAGAACATTAGCATTGTTTTAAATATTTTTAATATATTATACTAGTTTATTTGAAGAAATAAAAGAGTAATAAATCGTTTTCTCTAGTTCCAGCTCATTGGATTCGTTGGGTGTGAATCCTGCCGCTCCGGATGGATTCGGCTAGGACAAAACACGTTCAAGGTAATCCTCAGCAACATTTGTTACATTCTTTTCATATACTAATGTATCTATTTTTTTTATTGCAGTTCCGCAGCACTTGAACCCAGGTTGGTGGTTAGTTTAATTTTTACTTGCTATTTTATTTCGTATTTAGCGCCAATTTGAACAAAGGGTATCAAAGTCACTGCTGGCAGTAAACAATAATCGCGAAAGTAATTTTTCTCGTATTTTTTGTATTTACTAAATATTGTTAATATCTACAATCTGGACATCGATGCACCCTCCTTCGCTTTACAGGATTCATCACTGGATTTCTAAATCTGAAGGTAAATTTGAAATAAGATTTATTAAATAGTTTATTATATCGTTTGGTATTGTTACAGATAAGTTGCGACAATGTGTAGCACCTTCAGGATGCCAGATAACCAGCCTCCCGGGATAAACAAGGATAATAATATTCTAGGTAATACTTCTTTTGCATTTACTGTAAAACCATGATTCTAATATTTCAACATTTTGTTACAGATCAGCAGATCTTGAATCGAGGTAGGTGCCGCTCTTATTGCATGAATTTTGCTGCGTATTTGATGTTTTTCGTCGTTTCTTGTGTTTCAATTCCTCGTAAATAGTAAGTGCTATTCAATTTTATTATCTTATACAGCTTTGTGGTTTCTAAATTAAGCGTTGGGAATGATATATTTCGATAACTTTGCAAGTAATATAACACTTTTCTAGTTCAACGTTTAACTCATTACGTACTTAATTAAAATCAAGTTATAATCTGTCAGCAGTCGGTTATACAACGCTTCTAGATACCCATTTATGTTGACTCGTGTTTGCGCTCATAAGTACACCAATTTACTTGCGGTACGTTTTTCGCGATCTTTTTAGAAATGCATGCAAAGTGCAAGGAACAAAGACTTTTGAAGGATTCCAAAATTTAATTTCTCTGTAAAACATTTAATCGCCAACCTCTTTATTTCTGCTACCAATTAGATTCGTTAACTATCTTGCACGTTCAGTTAACAATATTCGATTCAAACTTACAAAAATTTTAAATGGTTTAATATTTTAAGATATTTAACACATCTAATCGATAAACATGAATTGCTAAGGCTTTAGTCCAAATCGCCTAATCCAATATATGTAAGTGAAGTACATCTTTTGTAAAATCTTATATACAAGGGAATCCACTACTCACATATTTTTCCATTGTCTTTGAGTGAGTTTATTTGCGTCCATTATGCAAAAAATTCTATTTTAATATCTTATTAGTTAACGTATCAATTTTTTAAGTAAGTCGAGAACAAGAACTTGTTTTAAATTAGACAATGATCTTCGTCATATGTTGGAGCTAAAATATTTTTCAGGATTTTAATTTAGGTACATGTACTATCATATCTTTATTTAATTGTGAATATTCTCATCTTTTTACCGGAATTTTTGTTGATTATTGTGTATCTCTACTTCTCAGACGTCTTTCTGTGTCAAAAAGATCTAATCATTCTTTTAATAACATATTTAATCAATTACAACAATAATATACGATGCGAACGGGTACACTGCGCCGCTTATTACTTTGCTTGTATCGCTTTATATTCTCTTGCTAGATCTTAACCGCGTTAGCTTTCAGACAATTTCTTAGAAAAGGTTTTGTGCCTAATTATCTAAACCTAAATGTGAAACAGTGTTTCTCTCGCCTAGTACAGGGATACATACTATATGAAAACGAACGGTTTGAATATGTTATAGCTAAGAATACCAAGGGCGACAGTGTGAGTGCAGTGGGCTTAATGACCGACATTACTAGCTATTAACCTTTCTATCGTCCCAGTACATAGCTGCACACTTATATGAATTAAGCTACCAACCATTAATAAACGCGTTAGCTAACCTCACTGCACGGAAAATCATGCTGTCATAACAACGGAGAGGCTCTGTTTGGTGAACTCCATTGCCGGGAATTACACTATATAATTGTATATCTACGCTGTGTTCAAATTCGGATTTCTTCTATTTCCCGATTTCAGGCTACTATGTCCCAATATAGACTTAGGCATAGTGTAGCTAGGTTATCGGCGAGCGCTGGATCCGCTATTTGAGCACGTTTCAAGTTTAATCTATTTAATTAGTCTTAAACTCGGGCAGACAGTATCAATCATCAAATAGTGTGTGCGCAACTAGTCCTACAGCTAAATACTGTCAATATACAAGAGTACATAACAGAGAGACTACATACAAAGGCGATAGTGTGAGTGCAGTTGTGGGATTTATGATTTGAATTATTAGCTGCCACTATTTCTAGTTCAGTTCACCAATAGCCGCACGCTTTTATATGTACAAAACTACCATCGTCATTAGTAAACGCGTTGACCAACCCCACTGCACGAAAAATCATGCTGTCATAACAACGGCGAGCATCTGTTTGATTCGTCTAACTAACATTTGGGCGGATAACGCTGTCACTGTGACAAGCGTCAACGAACAAAGTGTGCGTAGCTTGCTTAGCAAAAAAATACTAACAGGCCAAATACAATACCATATTTCGAATAATACTCGAGTAGATTATCGCTATTTACTACGTGTTCACGTTGTTGTTACTTTTGTACCTAGTGTGTAATTTTATAAAGTAGTTGCTGATCTTCATGAGCATCGATAAATCTAATTAGTTCATTTTAGAGCTTATTTCCCATCTTCTTCACTAGCACGCCGTAGAGAACGAGTATTTAGTTAGATCCAAACTAATTCTTGATGGTTGTCACTAATTATTGATTATATTTTGAATACATAGCAGTAGTAAAATTTGCATTGGATTGAATCGGAAGACAACGAACTACACTACTGGATTTGGTGTAAAGCGCTATATCCTTGAATGTAGTTTCTAGATATTCCGCCCATTTTCTTAATTATTGTTCAGCTTTACAAGACATTCCATTCAAAGGTTGACTAATATGTGGGTAGGCCGATTTACTCGTATAAAGATATTTTGTAAAATATTCTCTTGTTCCTTGTACAATGTAGCAATTTCGAAATCGTTTTAAATGAAATTTATAACTCAAATTTGAGTTATATGCGTTTATTATTTAGTGAAAAAGACAGAACGTTAAGTGTAGTGTGACACGTGAAAGACAAAAGAAAAAAACAGGCAGTGAAGTATTGTAAGTATCATAAGGTATGTGGAACGAAGTTCAAACACCTTTGACATGTTGCTCGTCCTAAAAGCGATTATTGTCGAGGTGAAACTTTGAAATACTTCTTGTGTCTATATCTATCATGTATTAACTAAATCTAGTAAGCTTCGGAGTAGTTCCATCTGCGTATTGCAGGCTTTTCACTACGAGATCTACTTATATTAAGGTAAAAACTGAGTCTGATAACTAAAACACTTCATTATACCGTTTGATATTGTTACAAAGAACTTGCGTTGATCTGAAACAGCGGAGCCATCCTAGACTACCAGGTGACTAGTCCAAAGGAGTAAACAATAATGATAGCATTTGAGGTGAGTTAATTTTAAGACTCTTCTATTAGTCCATCTCAGTAAATGCATTTAAAATGATACCAGCAATTTCGAAGTTAATTTAATACTTTTTCGTTTGGAGAGAGATAACTCAATATATTTTTTAATGCAGTAGAGGTACAGAAATTGTTGACATTTCAAAATAGTTAATTGTAAGTTTATTCGAACAAATGGGAAAGTAACATTTTTTTCGTTCATTCCAGATTGCCGATTTCTTCCCTTGTGGTGAACACCGACAAATCTGACCATGGACCCGGCAAGGACGAATACAAGTTCAAGGTAGGACTTTTTGGTTATTTTGAAAGTATGCTAATATTTTTCGTTTCAAGAGTTAATGCACTTAATTAACATAAACTCATTTTTATCCATTATATATATTTTTATGTATTACAACAATACAGACATAGATATTAGAAATATTAATTTTTTAATCTCAGATATTTTTCCACTTGTATGTTAAATAAAAGGAAAATTAATTATCAAGAAATTTATTTCAGAACATCCTTAATAATGTTTTGTTAAAAGTACTTCTTCAGCCGAAGAAATTGACATTTAATATGCGTAAAATAATATTTAAACATGTTGGTGTACAGTCCATTTTCGTGAGTCCGCTAAAATAATTTAATGAATATTCCGTTCATTGATTACCTTTTTTTGTAGAGTCTGCCAATAGTTTTCTAACAAGTAATCAGACATCAAGCGTAGTTTCAACGCTTACTCCCAGAATCCATATAATTACTATTTAACCAACTAGTATCAAATTAGTCCCATAAAATTTTTCTTCCAAAGTAAAAGTGTTTGTAACGAAAACATAACTTGCGTTCTGGAATGAATTAATTCTTAATTAATTTCTGTTTTATTTGACCTACAAGTTGAAAAATATCTACGATTAAAAGATAAGTACTTACAGGACATAATATAGATATATTTACTTAATGCTAATTACATATAACCATATTTTATGGTTGTGTAATCGTTTACCAGAAAAAGTGAGAGTGTAATATTTTTTTCTCTATTATTCCAGATTACCGAATCCCCGTGGTGGTGAACATTGCCATTCTGGACGTGGATCCGGTAGGGATAAATACAAGTTCAAGGTAAAACTAATATATATTTTTTACAAAGCTCTCATAATACTGTTATTTTATGTTTTTCCTTACAGTTCCGCAGCACTTGAATCCAGGTTGGTAGTTAGTTAATCCAATATTTATACTTTTCGATATCTATTTAACGCAAATTTAAAGAAGATCTGAAGATGATCTTACGTTTTTCGCGATTATTCTCGTTTTAGGTGAATTGTTTTTTTTTTCAATAGATTACTCAAATTTGAGTTATCTTTTCTATAGTAAATCTATGGTTATGTGGTTTATTGTGTTGAAAATGATAATTTATTAAATCCATCAAAAGCTATACAGAAAGGTACGTATTCAATTTCTCTCTTCTAGGAATAGAAATGACACAATCTGCAATTTTGTAAGGTAGACAGATATCCGCAATATATCATCATTATTTAAATTGACGGCTCAATTTTGAGTTGTCTTTTAACAATAATGTCAGTGTGGTTTTGTAGACAGGATGCGTTTTTAATGTTGCTCTTTGAGGTTTAAAAATCTGATATGTTTCTTTTGTTTGACCACTTTTCTTTTTAAAAAACAACTTTTTAGTGACTACTCAAATTTGAGTTGTCTCGTATTGTTGTGTCCCAACTATCAGTGTGATAATATTGAAGCAGATGACTCCGTTTTGAGTCGTCTGTTGGAGTTGTATCTGTAACAGTACTGACGTGATCTTGTTCGAATTAACATTTCTCTTCCACAAACTAAAACTTTTAATGACGGCTCCAATTTGAGCTGTCTCATGTTGATTACATTGCAGTTGTTAATGTAATGATATCAATGTAATGCTGACTACTTAAATTTAAGTTGTCGGGTTATTTCAATGTTGATTACATGAAAATTGTTAATTTTAAAATTACAATATTTTACGTTCTGTTGTTGAAATTAAAATGCTAAAGTAAGTGATATCTCGTACTACATCTAGGGGTTGCGGGGAAGGGGGGAAGTATTGTTGCTTATTGTTTATATACCTAGTATCGATTCGTTGTAGTGTTAAGTTGCAAAAATTTATAATCTCTAAAATGTATATTCGTAAGGCGATTCCAATTTGAGTTGCCTTGCCACTCTATGTCTATTTAATGCTGATTATGGTGCACTTATCAAAATCATAACATATATAGAACTAATTAAGTTTATTAAATTAGTCAAATAACAAATAAGGTACGTAGCAAGGTCTTTTTCTTGAATAAATTTAATGGCAAAATTCCACCTTTCTAGCAGGGTCCTGATGTTACGTCAACACAATAGTTCCAGGACAGTTCCATGTTGGAGCGATTCAGAGGAGTCACTTGCTCCGGTTAGCTATTGCGCCAGCTACACTCCTTAAAAACTAAATAAGTCTTAGAAATTAAGACGGTATTTTAAAATACGAAACTTTTTATTGTAACGAAACAGCTCGAATTCGAGTTGTAGAAACGATAGAGTCAAGCATTTGTGTAATAGTGCTTATCGTATTTTCTATTTAGTTTTTCTTTTACTAACACTAACACAAACCAGACAGTGGAGCTCACTGCAATTTTTAAACACGCCAGTGATTTAGACTGCCAGTCCTAAGCCTGAATAAAGTGTGAAGGAAAATTGCAAAATGTTGTTGTTATACACTATCATTGGCATTAGGATGGAAGATAAGGCAATTGCTTGTTTTATGTATCTGTGGAATTTGTTATTTTCTTAATCAGTTTATAACGTTCTTGTTGTATTTTTTTAAATTCTATTTGAAGATTTTATTATGTTAACAAAATAAAGTGTTTCAACATTTGTTTTTGTTCTTATTTTTGAATAAGAGTTTGGCTCAGTGATGTGTATTGATGTTAGCCGCAGCACTGCCGTTGGGTTAAAGGTACAATATAGTTCAATTAGGCGTTTTGCTGTATTTTTATTTTGTTATATTAGGTTTATTTGGATTATCTCATTATATAATCTTTATTGATTTATGTTGTCATAATTGACAATAGAATCAGTCAGATGAAAAAGAAAAGATTACTGTAATGTTACAAGTTAATTAATTAACTAACTAGAATAAAGTTCAAAATAGAACACAATATTAAGAAGTCAGTCCAAAAGTAACTAAGCACGATACACACAATAATATAATGTAACAAATAAATTCAATACAACGCACATGTAGAAGATTATAGTGTAACATCTAAATAAAATATATAAGCTATTGTAAAAATTCTTGTATGCTATAAAAACATTTGTCAGCTAAATATTTTCTAACGTTGTGTCTGAAGTGGCTTGAAGTTTTAAATACATCTGGGGGGGTTATTCTCGAAACAGTGGAAAAATAGCACTCCCACGGAGTAACTGTCACCGCTCACTCCTCGATACTACTCGTTACGAAAAAGTGAGAAAGTCAGCTCCAGAATAGGAATTATTGAAATTGTAGGAATTTTTTGACAATTCTCTTGAAATTTCCATTCCCTCAGATTCGAGAATAACCCCCCTAGTAGTTTATTGTGAAGCTGTTGAGGCGTATGAAAGAGAAGAAGGTTGGTTTTCTTTTTATTTAGACTTAGTTTGTTACAACAGAACCAATCATATAATGTATTTATTGCTGTGTTGGTAATATTTGATATTTTCTTTTTCTATCCATCCCTTTAGATGGTTGGATGTAACTGGCAAACCAGCGTGAGAGGTACTCGGGACATGGTCTATCATTTTGTTCGCCGTATGGTCTTGAGAAAGGTGGAGTGTATGGAGGAAAAAAAAATTAGTATGATGTTGAGTTGTTTTGTTTCAATTTTGGATTTAATTTGAATTTCTCCCAAATAAATCGATAATGATTCATTTTTATTGGCATTTAAAATGGAACAAGTTGCCGCTATCATTGCTAAAGCAGTAGTTGGCGGTTTCTACTTCCACTAGTGTTACACCGCGAATGTCATTTCGCATTTTGTATTTTACTCGTATCATATCTTATCTCATCGTACATTTCGTTTGGAAGAAAAGATCTTTCAGTCATTCCCACAAATAAAACTAAACTAGTCAAGTCGGGTCGCTTCTCCTTTCCATCCATCGGTCTGGATGTACTTCATCCAAGTATCACCGAACATTAATTGAAAAATATTTTGCTTGATTTAAAGGGACATATTTTCCCTTGAACAGGTTCTCATTATAAATGAATTTCAAAAACAGATTAGCAGTTGGTGGTTGGTACAAGAAGTAGGGTTCAATGATTGTATCCCTTAATATACTGCAACAAATATTCCACTCCAGCGTCCCTAATATTGTATTTCGCTCATCCAGTGGAGATTTTCGGCAGACCAGTAATGAATGTTTTGCAAATTCACTTTACCGTTGCTGTAAAAAGTGGTCTCGTCTGTCGAAAAAAATTGTTATAAAATTGACGTTGCTCTGTTAATCATTTCCAAACACCAACGGCCGAAATGATGGCGATGTTAATATCGCATTACGTACTCTCTTTCAGTTATTGCTACATTCCGCTACCATATGGACGGCCTCACCATTCGTAAAAAGCTTTTCGAATTCTCAAAATCAAGATTAACCGAAAACAAAATAATTTGATATTTCTTCCTAATCTCTGCTTTCATTTTTTTGCTATTGAAGCACTCAATGACATCATCATATTAAATACTATTTATTCGGTAATATTTGGGCAACTATTTCATTCCCTTTTTCACCTTCGTTGTTAAGTATTTCTTTTTTATTCTCCTCAAGTTTGGTTATAGCTCATCCTGTGATTTCCGAAATATGATAGAAATTTTAGATTTGAACATAACACCTACACCCCATAGCGGTGAAATATGCAACTAGGAAATAATTTCCAGCAGTTTCTCTTGACTACTTTTACTATCAACATTTTTTCTCAAAAAAGGTAGGACAAATATTTTCCGAGATACAGCCCCTTACCTCGCTTAGTTGTCCACCCTGTACTATACAATAAACCGTATGTTACAAAAACAGCGTTTGATGTCCAATCTTAATGCATCATGAGTTTGTACTCTGTTTGCGTAGACCTTAGATTTAAAGTAATCCCACAAAGGGTATTCTAAAGGAGTTTAATCGCGACTTCTCGAAGGACAGTTAACAGTTGCATTCTTTGACGTTATCTTGTCATCAAATGTTTCTTGCAATATGTTTATAGTGGCATCAGCAATGTTTAAGTTTATCTGAAATTGACCACAAAATATCTTTTTAATCGGGTCGATAGCCGCAGTGGTTAGGCGACTGACTATCGTTGTGGCGGCACGATAGGAGCCGGACTGCAATTATTCTCTGGAGGGTCGGTGACATTTTTTCAGAGAGTTGAAATCCGGATCGAACAGCGCAGCATTATAAAAGGCGATATGATGCTGTCACAAAGCCATTTGAAGACAATTTACACACACAAAACTACAACGCGAGAGCTGCATGATTGCCAGACAAGTAATACAGCACAAGTACAAGTAAACACCAGTCGGTATCGCTCACAAGTCACTGTAACTGCATCTTCTACCTACTAAAAAGAGAGGTTAACATAAAGAAGTGATAAAAGTCAGTTCAAGAATTTACAGAAAATTAAACAATAACATTCCTCTTCTTTTCATCGCCTGTGTTTACGAAGATGTCCCCATTTATGGAGTTGTTTTTTATGATCCATCGATAAATTTTATAACAAGTACCGTAAAAAAAGAACGCATTAGATAAAGGTCATTACATCCTGCGCATATACTGGATTCTAACCTCTAACCCAATATCAATATTCCTTGACATAGTTTTATAGTTCATTTGTACGTACAGCGTACGCCGTCCATCTAATACTCCATAAAACGAAATTCTCATCAATCATTTCGTATAACGTCATTTCGCCGAAGAATGCAGCCTCCGTCCTGGTCGATTTTTATTTTAGACGTCAGACAAGCAATTTTTCGTCTTCCGATGCACTTCGATAACAAAACAATTTTCTAACTTACGACTAGCGTACAACTTTTTTATTCGTTTTTTTAAGGGAAATGCTTGCACGGTAGCCATATAAACTTGTATAGTAATTTTTGTGGAGATTTAGGGAAGAAACTTTTGTTATAAGACAGCTTTGGAAACTTATCCCTTAAGTATTTAGAACAGTTGCATTTTTTTAGGTTTTGGCAAAGTACGCCACTTTTTTCTTACGGCGAATGTGTACTTTTTAAACGAAGACTTGGCTTTAAAGTAAATATTGAAAGAAACTCTGCGAAGTTCATTAAAACAGTACTCCCTATTTATAAAATGAAAACTTCCTTTGAAAAATTCGTATTTAATTTGAGGAAGATAATTTATAGTCGTATACTTAATATTAAAAAGATCAAGACTTCTTTTATCTCTACCAACTGTTTACAACCTTGTTAACATAAATTTAATACCAAACAATTTACTTCCTCCATCTCTTACGAATTTCGTTTCGTAATTTTAAAGATTCCCGGAACTCGGCGGCGAAATATTTGATAGAGGGTGTGATCCTAGGGAGCAGATTCTCCACCACACCGTAGTGGTAAATAGTGGCTTGGCGTTTTTCGCTTATGAATGCAACCGGCGAGTGCTTGTTACTTCGGGGCGTGCGGCATCTCTCCAGCGTGTCGTTTCCCGTGAATAAAGGAAACGGAAATTACGGTAGCTGCTTTGGAACTGCTTTCGGCGTTGGACGCGTCGACTATACGGCCGCAGATAAAGATAGTATTTTAAGATTGCCACGTTCTTCTCCTTTGTTATCTTCCCTTTCGGTATGCATCCTTTCGAAAGTAGGTTAGCGTAATTCGATAATTTATGTAGTAGGTTAGGGTATGTAGTTGGAATATCCTTCGATATTTGTACCTTATTCGTTTATCCTCCTGCGGTCGAATTACGTTTGTTGGGTAATCCGCTCTGGTAGGAAATCTGAATTCATATACGATGTATTCGTTGTAAGCGTTATCGTTGTAGGGATTAAGGTTAGCATTTGTACGGTTTTGTGTTTAGGTAACATCAATGTTGCGTGCACAATTTGTTCTCGTTTAAGTGGTAAATATTATGTATGACACATAGTTCAAAGCTCTGAATGTTATTTAGAAAAAGAAAGGGTAAAAGGGCTTAAATATTTTCGATCATCTATAACAAGGGTAGTATACTGTGCAATTAAGCTGCTCCGATTCTGAAAGACTGTGCAAAATAATTTGATAATTAATTAATTCAAATATATGTATGTTTTCTGAAGCCAATATATAGGTACATACACTGCCATCTGTAATTATTTCCTCATCTGTATATTTGCGTATAGTTTAATCTTAACATATTATTTCCTGGTGCAAGTGCGTCTGCTGTAGATTTATCATTAAGGAAATGCGATAATTTACGTATAGTCCTAACTCAAACTAAAAACAAATATTTTAATCTCATAAATCGCAATAAATTGAGAACGGATAAACATAGGTGATTTAAAGCTGCTTACAAATCCATTAAATTTAATTTTTTTAAGAAAATCGTCAAAATAAATTACCGCTACAGAAAGCAACCTTCTAGTTTATTAGTTTGGTTACCTGTTCCTGTTGGGAAACAGGTAACCTACTAGCTGACGTAGCCAGTTCCGAAATGAACTTTCTAATGAAACGTAAGATTTTGCATATCCATTTACATCAGATACTTACATATAGGTTGAGCAGAAAATATTTATATTTTTCAAAACAGGAAACACTTGCATTTTTAGAGTTTCCTTTAGATTAGGTAATATTATCTGTCTTGAACGTTGTGTTTCACAAAGAACTGCGCACTGATCACATGCAAGATCTATATCAAAGTCAATTATGTTTTCTTTCAGATTTTGTTATGACCGAAAGTCGTAATGGTTGTAAAGCTCAATAATACACAATTATCACAATTATCCGGTGAAATATAAAAGATATAAAAAAGAAGTAACTGCCAAATAAATCCAGTTAGCAAATTATTGATATATTAGTTTATTCTAACGGCAACCTGAACTTTGTGCGTCTTAACTTTTATTCAGTAGGTCATAAGTTACTACAAGTGAAAAAATCAAGTAATACCAAAATAGATTTTCCATTTGTTTACTGCAGGTTTACTTAAGTTTACTGCAGGAACTGCATGAATTGCCTTCAGATATGTATGTATTCGTTGCGAACCACTTAAACTAAGACAAAGTCTCTGCAAAATCTTCATTTTTAATCCCTCGAATAATATTATTTGTAGGCGAAATTCAAGTAATTCTGCAACATCTTTGAATCAGCTTTTTTTGCGATTGCATGGGCGGGATGACCTCGAAAGATAAACTCGATCAAAAAATAAATCGGGTTATTGATTCTACTAATTTAGAACTTCTGTTTAAATTGCTATGATGATTTTCCTACCCTGCCTTTGATTATTTAATAAAAAAATGCAACTGCAGACTTAGCTACCACAAAAAATAATATCATCACATCAAATTTACTTCTACTTTCTGTACTTTCTGTTATAATAAGAATTTCTTTCTGGAATACATATTAGCTTTTAAGAATTTGCTGTATTAGTTCTCTCGACTATCTTGTAGATGTACAATAAAGTTAGCACTGTTGAGGTTATGACCCTTATGATACCTAAGTAAGCAATCCCTTGAACTTTACTGAACGCACACATAGCCTGCCTTTATTTTATAATGCCAAACTAACAACTATAAGAGGTATTTATACAGCTAGCGCACTATTAAACGTTTCAAGCCTCACGTTTTACCAAACATCCCTCTAAATTCCCAGAAGGACCCTAAGGTTTTACTGATTATTTTAATAAATGTACCTTAGTTGTAACAATTCTCGAACTTTTCAAAAAATGTTATAATATTTGTAAATGGTTCTTCTCTTCGAATATTTGCAAAATTTACAGTTTACAAAACTAGTTGAGACATCAAATATTTTCAAGCTCAAGCGAATCTCTCCTGGTTAATATCCTCTTAACTTTCTGATATTTCTTACGTTGATATTACTTTGTGTGATGCCTAATTTCAAGAGTGTCTGTTCAAGCCCAAACGTCTACCTTTAATACTAAAATAATTTTTAAGCTCGCAGAAAAGGGGAGGTTAGATTAGGCAGGCTACTTCTAGTATACAAAAAAAGTCATGAATCTTAAATACCTGAAATCTCAGATCTGTTCATGCCACTACTGGAGATGCTGTCTGGATCCTTCTGCGCGTGCTCAGGCACTAAGTTGAGTATTTCGAAATTCGAGACTAATGATTTGTCCACTTTGTCAACGCCAATATCTTGTGAATATTTTTTTCCTGCCAAAGCATCCGTACAGATCGCTTTCAGCTCCCTGAAACAAAATTAAATAATATTATTGTTTGCATTAATTTAATAAATCCATCTATTTATTAATATCTGCTACCAATTATATGTATAGAGAAGTCAGTAGGACTTTAAAATAATCAACCGCATAAATAGCTTTAAAGAGTGCCAATGGTTTGTATAAAAGTCGATGAAGGTGTTAAATATTTGACAAACTGAATGGAGGATACTATAATAAAAATTGATGCCGACGAATAACGGATAATTGCGCAGTTTATAGAACAATTTTGAATACGTGAAAACAAGCCCGGATATAACGATTTTTCCATAAAATTTCTTCTCTAATGTAATCAACATTAACGACGTTGGTTACCCATCGCCTGGACGTTTACGACCTAACAAAAAAAAAGAAAAACGGAAAACCCTTCAAATTTCATTTTTCCTCGCATTCATTCTTAATTTGCGAAGACGTTTTATCGACCCTAAATGGATATTTGAATATGGTGTTTTTATATCTTAAAAATTACGGAACGCAAAACGACCCGTAAACGCAGAAGGGAGAAAAAAACAGAGTGAGGAATATTGAAAGTGGACGACATTTAGTCCCTCATATTTTCCGTATTGTTTAACATTTATTTCCTCAATTTGTGGCGCCATCTTACGATGATGCGTATAACAATAGAAGGGATTTCCCCAACCTACTTGATTGTCATTAACCCTTTTTATGTTAAAACTTTGCGAACAATTCTCCGTTTTAGGTTTATTGCGTTAAAGGCAAGCTGGTTCGTATCAGCGTAGATGCGTAGCATTGACGCGCCGCTGTAAAACTAAGGGTAGATGGCGGATTTCGACGCTGGTTTATCTTTTCTGTGTCTCCGATGTTGCGTGTTTGATGTGTTTTGGAAAGGACCGGCAGTAAATTGTGTCGGCGTCCGTTCTACTGAGAACAATGTATCAAACAGCGTCAGTACCTACAGCTATATATCAAAGATAAATGTTCTAGATTAAGCTAAATTAGTTAATTTATGTTCTAACGCTACAGTCTCTTTTAGATCTGATAATTTGTGAACCTACAACAAACAGAATTTATTATATCTTTATCTGACAATTAAGGATTCGAAGTATAACATAGAAAGTGACAGAGGTATACGCAAAATACAACGAGAAAAAGGTTTTTAGTTATTTCGTAAAGATTTAAATTATTAATAATCTAAAAAAGTAATATACAGGTGGGGTGTGTAGGCGATACAAAGTACAACATTGTTTAGAATTTATGATCGTGGAGAGCCCGACACATTACTTCATTGCAGGGTGTGTCTGCTATCAACCTTCTTTCTCTATGTCTTCCTCTTCTTTCGACCTTACAATTTTAGCGAGGGAATTTAGGACCAAATGTCTGTATAGAGGAGATACGAGGTCATTTCGCCTGTTTTCTAAATCCATTACTCTTCCAGTCGTTTCTCCATTCTCCCGTCTGATGCTCGACCGGTGGTGGACGTCGTCCTGCCATTTTCTTATGAGTTCTTTGCTGACCTCCTAATTAGGGATCCCTGTATATCGAGCGAACTTCTCGCAAGCAGTGAATTCGGTTGGAGGTAGCTTTGCGACCACTGCGATTGCTGCGACGCTAACTAGCGAAATTTTATGATCTTGGTAGCCTCCCACCATATCGGCGCTGCGTAAGGCAGTCGCGATGACAATCCTTTTCTTGGAGGGTCGTAGAGCTCCCCATATTCGGCATCAGACTCGAAAACGCGGTAATAGTTCGTTCCACTTTCGCTTCAATGCTTTTGTCGATATGTGTGACAAAAGTTAGTTGTCAATGTCTAACCAGACGCTCAGGTATTTGACGGCTGGTTTTGGACTGAGAGTGTGCCCCAATAAATTGAATTTAACTCTTTCAATTTTCCTTTTTATTGTCAACATAACGGCCTTTGATTTGTCTGGTGCCAACTTGAGTCCATTAGCTGTCATTGAATTGGCGATTCTAAGAAAGACCAGATCTGCCAGCGTCATTAAACTCTCCTTCTTTGTTGCTGCCGCTATTACGACGATGTCGTCCGCAAACCGGACCAATTGAGTGCCCTCCAGCAAAGTCATTTTCAGGAGATCGTCATACATGGCGTTCCAAGGGGTTGGTCCTAGCATCGATCCTTGGGGTACTCCGCTAATAAGTCTAAGCGAATAGCTATGGCCCTAACTGAGGTCCACACCGTTCGAGATCCCCCATTTAAGCGCTTATTTTTAAAACAAGAAGTCACTTTTTCCTACTTCATTAGAAGAAATTATCATTTAAAGAGAAACTTATATTCTAAAAATATTTTTCAAAAGAGGAAGCTTTCCGAAAATTTACACTATAATATATACGTATATACAACAGCAGGCCCCTATTTAATTATTTTTCTATAGTAAACATAGAAAAATTAAGTTTTAATAAAGTTAATACTTTGAATACAAAAAAAGGGCTACACTTGGGGTATTTACGGTCATTGCAAGTTTTTTTATAGTCTAACGCGAGAGCAGCTCTTTGCATTTTTAAGCAACAAATTCCACGTAGTCCAATAAGTGGAATTTGATTTTCCAATTCAGTTCTTTGCATGTATTGCATGTATCCACGTGAGGATTGGCTGAATTGTAAATTGGAAAAAACACAGAAAAAAGCTGTACTTATCTATACCTCTTAGGTGTTTTCCTTGAAAAGGTTATACATAACTTTCCCATATTCACACGCTCATCTGAGTACATGAATTGTTCATCACAATACTACATTTATTTAACTGAAAAACACAGACGTTGGTCTCTTCTATGATTACATTTACCACTTATTTGTCGGTGTTTTGGTCTGGTACTAATAATCACTTGGATTTGTCACCCTGTCTTGGAGGCTAAATAAAAACTTCTATCCTGGAGTAATTGAAGAAAAGCTTTCTGACCTGCTCATCGTACAGGATTTTTAGTAATTGTGTCACCCACACTGCTGAAGCCGGCAGCTCGCACTTGGCTAAAACCTGATTACCCCGCAAATGTTCACAGATTTGCCACATATAGGCATAATTTCGCTGACGCTGTTTCTTGAAGCTAGAGTTGTACTGATTCCTATTCCGGCAACTCAATTGAAGTCAATATTTTATCAAATAAGATACGATGGTGGTTTAAAGGGAAAGTGACTATTCAATAAAAAAACTTATTTTACTATAACAGGTACATTTTATTTTTAGACATAATTCCCTTGCAAGTCTATATACTTAGACGAGCGAGTTTTCAAACCATTTAAAAATTATCTGTGGCAACTTTATTTGATATCTCTTCTTTATTTGACCGAAATCTCTTTCTGCCGAGAAATATTTGTAAGCTTGGTAATAAAAAGAAATCATTTCAGCCTTGTTCTGCTGAATATGGCACATGAAGCAAAAATTCGTAACGCGATTAGACAAATTTTGTAGCAACAAGGACCAACGAGAAGGACACTATCATGATAGAACAACTCTCGTCCACAAATGCCGTCATTTTTTTTCAAAACATGTCAAAAAATCAGTATTATCTTGGAATGTTATCGCTTTTTTTAATAATCCATCTCAAACAACGGTGGTCATCTTATCACCCAGAAAAACAGCTTGTGCTTTCTTGGCGGTTCGTTTCCCGGAATAAATCTGTTGGTTAGACTGTATTTTTGTTTAAGAAGTGTAGTAATGTACCCTAATTTTATCTGGTGTGATATATGGATGGAAAAATTTCTTGGTATTACGATTGAAGATAGGCAAACATTTTACAGATATTTAAATGCAGGCGCGTAAAAGTATAGGTGCTACCTAAAACGTACAATATAACTCGACTGAATTTTCTTGGCTAGAAAATAGTATTATCCCAAATAGTCTGCGGATCTTCGCCAAAATTTATACAGGGTGTATACTGACCCAGGACAATCCGAATCTACCATCGAAATGAAGCCAACACCTTTAGAAAGGAGTGGTGAAATACTTGCATACAGAATTGGAGAGTAAAAAATGCAGCCTTGAGTATTGTTCAACGTAAGATAAACTCTCGTATTCTGTTCTCTACACCTGCTGTAGAGTTAAGAATTTGCGAACCCTTGAGATTAATTTTTATTAAAACCCCTACTTTAATTTAAAAAGAGTAAAGCTCAAATTATTTTAATTTATTATTAAATTAAGGAATAATATCAAATTAACAATCGGAATTCATTTTTCTCCGTATTTAGACAACTAATATATCTATTTCATTTCTGGAGTGACCTTCTATCATCCGTGTTCACCACTTCCAATCTTTCCATGTATCTTTTCAATTCAAGGAATAATATTTCATTTTTCTCCGTAAACAACAACTAATTCTATTTTGTGACCTCAATACTTATCTTTCAATTCCTGAAATATTTCCACTTGTAGGTCAATAAAACAACAATTAATTAAATACCAATTTATAAATTGGTATTGGAATTGAAAGATTAGACAACAACGAAAACAGATTTCTTTAAATGAATATAATACACAACGTTTGCAGTTTTGACAATAGACATCCGAAACATGGCTGAAGTAAACAACATCATCACCGTAGCAAAACTGTTTCCACCCTTTCAAAAAACACTCTTCTATCAAAGCGCCCTCGTATTAAAAAATTGGATCGTATAGGATTTTTTTTTCGTATAATGTTGATCTGTGCTGCGAGGTGACATTATTGAACAATGTAGTAGGCGTAACTTACAAAGCTTACTTTTCATTTAGGAATTATTCCTGCTACTTCAATGCTATCCTATGTAGCACTTTCTTAAAAAAGAGGAGATATAAGTTACTTACTACTAGTTTCTGAGTTACTACTAATTTATCCGGCCGTTTCTATTTACCCTATTTTTGCGATTTTTTTTGAATATGCAACGTTTAGAGATTTAAGTACTTATTAAGATTTGTTTTCAGTTATTATTATTTAAAACTTCAGGAAAGCTTTACCGCTAGAAGCACTACACAAAGTTGTAAAAGTAATTGACTTTAAAAGTGCATTCAAAAAATTGGTAATTGTTTTGCGATGATACCTTATCGTACATTCGTCGTCGTCTTTGCAAGTTTGTAAAATCAATACTTTCGTACATATGTGTATTACAAATTTGCATTTAGAACGAGTATACTAGCATTGTCGCGGAAACTTTCATTATCAGAAATATTTGTACAAATAGCAAATACCTAAGATGCATGTTTTTACGTTTGTCTGTGAACAAGCAATTTATTCTAGTAGAAGATGATTTCAGACAGAAAATCTAGATTTTCCAGAAACGGAAAGTATACTACCGTATTAAATTTGCTTCTACTACTGTTCGAGAAACAGCTTGTCATGCAGTCCTTTGTATATAAAGGGAAACAAATTCTTTCTGTAGTAATAAGATATCCTTCTTGATGAATATAGTATGTATTTATTTCTCATGATTTGTGATCACTTGTTTTAAAAGAGAAAGAAATTCACCGATCCATAATATCAACTGGTATATACAGGGTGTAAAAAAATTAGACCGACAAACTTTCAAGGAAAATAGATAACGTTAGCACAAACAATTTTTATTACGTTTTGGACGGAGAGGGAAGACGATTTGAACAATTATTGTAAACAAGAGTGCATTATTTCTCCTGATATCTTTCCACTTATAGATCAATAAAATAGGAATCAAATAAAAACCAATTAATTTTAGAATATGATAACAACAAAAATGTATGAATGTATTATCATCTACAAAAGTACTATCTTAATTCTTGAAAACATCGAACTTGGAATGCTTTCTCGTTAAAATGTAAATGAGAACCAACTTGGCATCTCTTTTTACGTTATTAGTGCTATCTTTTTGTTTTTCATAGAGCAACCATATAGGATATTTTTATGGTCTTCAAAAAAAAAAGCTTTTAAATGGCAGGTTAGATATCTAACATTTTTTATTCGCAAAAGAGATCTTAAAAAAAGAAAACTAGCCTTTACTATTATGAAATGAATGAAATGAAATAAAAGCTAAAAAATATGCCTGAATAATAAACAATAAAATAAGTGAAACAGTTCAGATTCATTAAAAGAAGCTCCCTTTGGCAGCTTATTCTAACCTAATTACAAATTACGAAGTATGCTTCCATTTAATGACCTTAGTATATCTAGGGTCATATTTATAGTTCGTTCTTGAGGTTGTGCCGATGCTTGATCACGCGATTTTGACATAAATGTCATTGCAAATGTGTCAAAATCGCGTGTTGAAGGATCGACACAACCTCAAGCATGAACTATAAATATGACCTCTGGTATCTTTGGTTTTAAAATTTTCTAAGTTTCTGGCAGTCTAAAATTAAATAATTTGCCCTTAGTAGTATTGCATTCATAAAGGACTATGGGACTGATGCATTAACCGCTCCCTTAAGCTAGAAACACATTTGCCACACGTCACACTTTACTGTATTATCCCACGCCCTCCATTAACGACCACTACTAAAATTATAATTGTTAAAAAAGTGTTATCCCGGACTTTTTTGCAGAAAATTTTATGGTTCATAAAAAACTTTTTCTCTTGCGCGGTTAAAACCGCGCTGGTAAAAATAAGGGAAAACATCACGATATAAGATCTAATTTTCCCTGTTTTCGCGAACGTAGTTTTATCCGGAAAAAATATCAAAGAAATTATTAGAACCTTTTCTGTAGAGCATTAAATTTTCTACAAAAAAAGTCCCACACAGCTCTATTATAATTATTATAATTTTCGAGTAATGATTGTTAATGAGGAACATGTCATAGCTTAGTAATACTTGGCGTGGAACAAATTAATGTGTTTTTAGATTCATTAAAGTTTCCTCTCAAAAAACGTTCTATTTATATAAAATGCATTCCTAAAGTAGCGGATAAATTCCATAAAAATTAAAAGGGAAGTTCTTCAAACAAACTGTCGGACCCGCAGATATTCATTTTTAGTTTAGAGTATTTTTTAGGTGAGACTAAAATATACAGGGTGTATTAAAAAAGCAACTATAACGTCATTTTCTTTTTTTAACCTTTCTTCTCCGCTATTTTTATTATAGAATTTAAAGAAATGTTTTTTTTTACATACTCTGACATTAGCCAAGGCGATAAAAAAATTGTTTTTGAACAATGTCGATGACAATATATCTAAATTTTTGGTGTATTTGTGCTTTTAAATCTTCTAAATTTGCTGGTCGAGTCACGTATTCTTTACTTTTTAAGCATCCCCACAAGATATAATCTGGAGAAGTTAAATTCGATCTATTCAAACGATTTGAACTTTATTCAAACAAGTGCGAACATGTTAAGCATAGTGTGGCTCCATGTTGTTGAAAAAAGAAGTCACTCTGGTGTAGATCGGGTTCTTTTAAATCTTTTCAGAAAACTCAAATATCTCGCACCAGTAACAGCCAGGGGTTTGTGGATGAAATTTCGTGAACTAATAAAGTTGTTCAGTTTTCCAATAACGACAATTTTGCTGCCTCATCAGAAAAGACGATTCTCTTCATAAAATTACCGTTAGCATTGCATAATTGTTGCATTTGCTTTCAAAATTTATTTCCTAGATCAAAACCATCTTTCGAGCACTCGTGATGTAGACATGCCTTGTAGGAATGGAACTTTACCTCAACTCTGCTTACCAGTTGCTTTGGCAACTCCACTGCTTATGTTGGAGTGTGCATCGTATCTTCTTGGGTCCTGCAATAGTTTATCTTCGTTTTCAACTCTCTTCCATTTCTAAATCGATAATCAACATAAATATTGCAACATAATCAATTCCCAGATTAACTTTCAGAGAGAATTGTTTTGATCGACTTGCAAGCGGTACTTCAAAATTATTACTTATGATAATTTCGTAGAGAGTTTTAAAAACTATATAGTCCATCAACCTCAGATATTCTAGTGTGGTGCAGCCGATATATATTTTCAGCAAATCTAATCGATTTAAATTGTTAAACAGAGATCGTAGATCCATATTCTAAATCAATACGACTCCTTTCAGAATCTTTGCCAGTTCATTAAAACCGAATAAATTATTCTACATTTCGAACGGGATAATTTATTATATTAAAATCAAATAAATGCAAGTCAAGGGATGGTATAATTAACAATCTATTAAAGGTGAATGTATTTGAAAACATCGAACGCCAAAAACATCTTGTTTGTCGCTGCAGTAAAATGGTAAACAATATTACTGAGAATAACAAACAATGTTGGGTTGGGTTTTCTGTCTAGATACCTTTTTACGTGACTTACACTATATAAACAGAAAGTAGTATGATAATAACTCTTAAAAGGAGCAAAATCAATCCAAACTTCTCATTTTCAGAAATAAATTGTACATATATACATAATATTAATTTACTCAACTAACTCAGTCTCAACAAACCAGTTGACATTAAGCTTGTAGCCGATATAATTCTCGAAAATAAACGTTCTTCTGCAAATATGGCGGTATTATGTATTATTACTTGTAAAGGTAGAAATTTAGGATTTTATTGGAAAATACAGCACACATATACTTCAGTTTAAACGTCTAACATACACCTAATAGTCATTAGTAAACTTACTGACTTTTACCGAGAAGCCCGAGAATATAACATGACAGCCAGTACATTTCTATATTCTGAAACCGCAATGAATATTCACAACGGTCGACGTTAAGGGTTGATTAATGGTGACGGGGATTAGGCACATATGTGTGTGTGTTAAGCGTGTCAATTTCAGCGGTATAATCTCCAGTTTGCAGGGCCTCTACGTTAACCGCGTCATGTGTGCGCTATGCAAACGAAACAAAAAATCTG
This sequence comes from Holotrichia oblita, assembly GCA_023690525.1. Lineage (NCBI taxonomy): Eukaryota > Metazoa > Arthropoda > Insecta > Coleoptera > Scarabaeidae > Holotrichia > Holotrichia oblita. Next base: position 116,885,151 of record CM043019.1, read on the forward strand.
TTGGAATATTAAATAAATATGAGTTTTAGTGTTTTTCCTTTTTTTCCCGTGCGTAGCGTTGAAGTGTGTTGATTTTAGGCTGGAGACAGTTTTTGTAGGGTAGGCAAATGAAGGAATGAAATGTTTTCTGCAATAAAAAAAATAATTGCTGAAAGGTTGTTAGCCACAAATAATATGAAATGTTAAAGAGTCAAATTTATTTTGGACAACTGTTGTTAGCATATTTTACGATAAATTTTTGTAATGTTGGAAAGAGGAGGTGATCACAAAGAATATGTAAGCAAATTAGATTCTTTTCCACTTTGCCAGGTTTAGATCATTATCAGATAGTATTTCTGTATCGTTTTGTAAGACTTCGCATGTAACACCAATCTCTGTGTGCCAGCATAATTCGTGTCTTGTTCAGATGGTTTGTGTGTCATCGATTTTTTTTTGTGTTGCACATTAGTTGGTGCTACTCCATCAGGATCAAAATAGATTTACTCTTAAATCTCTTTTTCGCCGCTTGATGTCCTATGTATGCTTTAGATAGGAAACTTAGACCTCTTCGATACTGTGTATTATTCTTGTTTTATTCCCTTGTGTTTTAACATTTAATTTTTCATTGAATATCCATTACCATAAATTGGAATTGGTTGAAAAATCGAGTTATAAATCTATTTTTTAAACACTTTGCTTCAGGCCGTTAAAGAGTCTGGATGCAAATTTATTCTGTTATCACTAATTGTACTCTGTATATTCTTCATCATTAATTAATTAGCAGGATTAGTTCATCGGCATAAAGGAATTCTTTAACAATAACTCTTCCTTATTAACTTCCCTTCCTTTCAATTTACATTTATTATAACGATGAAAACCAGTAGTATTTCTCCACGGTCCTTGACTTGTTAGACATTATTTATTGTATGCTTGTTTTAATTATGTTGACCGCATTGTTGTACCTGCTTTTAAAACCCTTTATCGTATTCACAGATCTGATCTCTTGACAATACATAGAAAACTTTTTCGACGTCTACAGCATAATTCTACATTTTTTATTATCCTCATAGAATTCTCTCGTCCAATAATCGAGTCTTGGGATTCCCATTACTTTAGAGCTTCTCTTTTCCATAACGTTCTTTCTGTTTTTTCCTTAGTTCATGTTTTTGTTTATAAATTGGTGCTGTTGCTTTCTTTTCTCAAAGACTTCGACGTTGGATTCGAGTATTTAACATTTGTTATAGGAAACAACTTACTTTTATTTGAAATTTTGACTACTAGTGAAACATCTGCGCATCTGTTGTGATGCTTACTTCGATTAAAATAAAAATTTTACCTTTATTAGATTTTTTTACTCTATATAGTTCATGCCCAGAAAAAGTTTGAATCACTTGACGTTACATTTACTTCAAGAAGACTCAAATGCTAGAAAAACTTTTCATTTAATCAACAAAAATCTACAATTGAAGAAATTGTGGAAGTATTTCGGTCATCAAGAACAAAATTCATGCAATATGAAATCTATAATTCTAATAAGAATTCTCATCTTGCTTAGACATGGTTTTTATGGCAATATTATGCTAAAATATGCTAAGTTATAACTACCACATAGAAAACTGCAATTTAGTAAAACATATCTGCATATGTGTATTTAGTCAGGCATTTCTCATCGTAATTGCTTATATCAAAGTAATAAGGAACGTTTTTACTAAAACTGCACTTCTTTATTTTGCTCAGTTTGCAAACAAGTTGCTTTTGCGAGACGCCATAAGGGCAACAGAGTTTGGGCTTAATTGTCATCTTAGTTGGTTCGCATAGAGGTGAAGACTGTATGTTTGAAGGTACTCGGGCAGAAACATTTCGGAAAGGATCTACTGGAGCCTTCCAATGGGCAAGTTATTGGACTTTGTAGAGGACAGTAAACTTCTCAACTGAAAATGAAAGTTTTAATGGGGATGGTGAAAAGAGCACCCAGCTCAAGTGCCTGGACTACAAATGTCCATCCCTAATTGAATAGATAGATAGATAAATAGAGTATCGGCTTCCTTCCTTTTACAAGGACCGCTTAACTTACGTCGTCTGTTTGCTGTCTTCGGTGCATATATTTCTCAATTGGCAATTCGTACTTGTTTATTACTGGAATCGCTGGATTGTCTCGTACATCTTGAGCTTCTCAACATTTTCTTCGAGCTTTCTGAACATATGGTAAAGGACATTTTACCTTTTTTGCTACAGAGTGAATGGAAATGGCAACTGTATTATCCGCGTTATAACGTAGACTTTCGACATTTCTGCATAATTTTCCTAATATGCTTGATTGCAAATTTAAAAATGACGTCTTTTGTCCTGTATTTAAATTAAATTTCCTTAACATATCACCTGGTTTTCGAACACGAAAATTCACGTGTATAGTGATGAACTTACATTTTACTTGACTTGTTAACAGACTCATTTATTAACAACGAAAAATGAAACAGCCTATCAGGATGATGAATTATTTTTCAATAGTATTCTATTCTCCGATGAATCGTCATCTACATAAATCTTCATTTTAGTTTTAAAATATGAATGCAGTACCCATAAACTTTTCAAAATAAATGGATAAACAGTTCAGAACATATAAAATTGTCACCCTGACTTACTAATTTAGCATTAAAATGATTTTATGTGTGGCTTTTTTGAACGTAACTCGAATTTAGAAGAATTACGGGAGAAAATTGTTGCTCAGTAATAGTATTACTTCCAAAACGTTGTTACAGGTCCGCCAAAACTTTTCTAATTGGATAACTTATTATACAACTCAAGAAGGAAATTAATTTAAAGTCCTAATAAACAAGTATGTAATATGTTTAGCTTTATTACTTTAAAAATTTTAAATCTTTTCTTTATGGTTTTAATAATTTCTGAAGCTATGATGAAACTTAGCGCTGTTACTCAGCAGTGCTATTGTCTGATGCTTTAGAAATATATGGCTACATACATTAATTCTATAGATCATTTTAAGTGCTAGCAAGACAAACATTTTCTAGCTGATTGATATTATTTGTGCCGTTGAATTAGTTCAGAATATAACGATCTACTAATTTATGATATTTGAAATGATCGGCAAACATATTTTCAGAATCGATTCTATAGATATTGTTAAAGTTATTTATTGAAGAATTTATAAAAAAGAGAAAAGTATCAACGGACTCTGTGATGGCTAAAATAAGACGCCAACATTATTATTATCAAACCGTTTCTATATTATACGAGGTGGCATTGAAAAATTCTTAGCCTACTATTATAGAAGCAAACAAACTCCTAACTGGATACATTTATTATAACGAATCTTCAACGCCTCTAGACCTTTCAAAAAGAAATTTTTATATTGCTTTGCAAACCAGACCTCCATATCTTTTATTACTTCTTTGTTGGAAGAAACCTTTTAAACTTTGTCAGATTTGGTGAACAAGGAGGGTGGTCGATTAATTCCAACCCTAAATCACGAATTGTTTGCATAGCATGCGAGTTGTGTGCAGGGGCATTGTCCTGTAAAAACAAAACGCCTTTGGACAACTTTCCGCGTTTTCTCTCCATAATTTTTCTCGTAGTGTGGTCAGTAACGTCGAATAATAATTCCCAGTTATTGTTCTACCTTTATTCAGAAAATCAATCTAACTAGATATCAATACATCCAGGTATTTCCAAGATTGTTTTAAAGTCTTCAACTAGTGTTACTATCATTGTTGTTACTGTATAATTACACCCCATCGCTGTTTGACAATATTTCTTTTATCGAAACTTAAACATACATAATAACCACTAATAAGTACGATCAAAACGACGATACCTCATACTTTTAACAAGAATTAATATTCAAAACCAACCTCTAAGATCCATTTGCTCCAAAAATAACCACCTAATATTTCACGGGTTTCTCTAATAAACTCGACACGGATATTAATAAATTAGCGTCTTCCTCCTTTGTGTCACAACGTTGCCGTCGACTATTCGGGAGTCCCCAAAGCAATTTCTAAATAAAGCGCGTGAATTCAATAGAACTCATTTGCTATATTGGCTACGTCTCAGAAGGCGTTAATAGTTAATATTCGTAATATACCGTTAAAATATCGTTTATTAATAAAGATGCAGCTACTTTAAACGCTCGTTTCATGAATATTTATTAGAGTTAGTTTTACACAAAATTATTTTTAAGCAGAGGTAAATTTTCCACGAGAAAAAAATCTTCTAAATTAGCGTAAAACCAGTTAAAATAATCTTTTTAATCTGCATTATATACGACACACATCGGCATCGCAATTTATGAAAAATACGTGTGCCATTATCCAGGACATTGGTGAAATAATAAATACTAAAGTCCATTTTAAGTAATGATATCATTTACGTGATAGTTGTTGCATTAGAGTAAGAAACGATAAATTGTCGGCTAATTGCCCTTTTTACAGCGAGTACAAAACTTTAATTTCTAACTAGCAAGAATTAGCTCGCAAATCTCACCGCTTACAGACTGGCCAAGCGAAGGGAAACAAAGCGGTACAACATCGGTGCTTGCTGTGCATTATTAGTGGGACTAACTCGGACGAAAGTTCCCCGCAAGCTCCCGTGTTGTGTTGGGTCTCTGTTTACGAATACTGGGCAGTATTTCATTGGCATAATTCAGGATCAGTGGTTGTTTGTAATCCCCACGACATTATGATATCCACAGCACTCCGGATTATTGAAACTTTGTACTTGCATCGAATGCCATTAATATATCTATAGGCGTTCGACCTTTGAGGAAATTATGTTTACATCGATTAATTAAAGTAAATATGGACTTGCTTAGGTTTAATTTATGTAAATTTTAAATGACCAGACAATTATTAATAGATAATGTTTTATCGTTATCTCCAGGTATGACATTATTCAGAGGAAGGTTATATAACATTATCATATAATAATTTAGTAGTTTGATTCTGTCCTTTACATAAATTCTTTTATACAGAGTTGCTGTTGAAAATGGAGGCAAAACTATATTTTTTTATAATCAATTTAGAATACACCTCTTAAGTACGTTTTCTTAATGGTAATCTTAGCCGTATGTGGTCTGGTATTATCTGTTTAATATCTGTGTTTCCGTCATACCTCAGTGTGTGATAATAATGGACACACGTTTCATCACACAATACATTTAAAAAATGTCGTTCCTTGTTGAAATTATTTGTTAATTAGCAGAGACAAAACGTAAAAACAGGTCAGCTTCTGTGTCTCGGAAAGCTAATCTGGCATCCATCGAGCTGTGTGCATAATTTTTTCTTACTTATTAATACTCGAATTAGACTTTTTCGCTATTTTCGAAATAGCAATTAGCTGGTTCTGCTTAATGAGGTCGTCAACACACGGGCAAGCCCATTCAAAAATTTACAACTTCTTGAGTGCGTTTTCACCAAATTGGGCACTAAGTATACGACAAATTTTAACAGGTTTAACTATATTCAATATTAATTTATACCACATTACCAATCAATCTTTACTTTTGCATGCATGAATCCACCTTCTAAATTAGAATTTTTTACTAATATTTTAGCATCAAAAACTGTTTTTAGACGCACTGAACGCGGTCTGTGTTAATTAAGGTTTTAAAATGTTTACAGTTATTTATATTATTATTAGTTCACTGCAAATATTTCGACTTAAATATTATTTACAAAAATCACTATAGTTCAGCTAACAGAGCGGGAACTTATAATGTTGCTTATGATAATAGGTACACAGTTAGAAATTTAGTGTAAATAATTAACACTAGCCGGTGTTTATATAGGTCCACTCTTTTTAGAGTAAAATATTAACCACAAAGTTTGAGTAAATTTTTGAGTAAACATCTCCTGCAACAAGTCCGCAAACTTCAGTTACTCTAAGTTTACCGTACACGTTACAGATATATTTCTTAGCCGATCCATCTTAATTTTTTCATTTTGGACCACCTCCAATGACCAGCACCAGCTTCATTACCATTTTTGAAAAAAGTAATCATCAAACTGTTTTTGTGGAAAAAAAAATCGTGTCTCGAAGTGGGATCGAACCCTTAGCTCCGCATGACAAAGCTCGTTTCGTTTCGTTTCGTTTCGTTTCGTTTCAAAATAAATTCTTTATTTATGTTAGATAATTTGAATCGTAAATTAAACGGGTTCAAGTTTAATTTACCTAAAATTTATTATATTATTAGGTCATTTCAGTTTAGTATTTACATAAATGGTTTCTGGTTTTGTCCAATAGTCTTATGTTTTGAGGAAAAGCCCAATTGCGAAAAACCTCTTGTTTATTTGGGTTGCAGTGACAAAGCGATGACATTACCATTGACTCTACGAATTCCGATAAACATCTGCGATTTAATTTATAAAATATTTAACGAAACGCTAACCTAACTGATTACAAAAATTTATTATTTCCGCGTAGAATGGTAACGGCCTCGTCGAGTTCATAAATCCTGAAAATCGGGATCTAGGAGAATTTTGCCAAACTACATCGGAAACACCAATTATTACAGATATAAATAATATAACATTGAAGTTAACACTGTTTTGATAGGAAATTTTAACTATCGTTCTACCGTCTTTGTTTAGATGCATGCTTGCTATCCTTTACTGCTCGATTTAGTGTAAAATTACAAATTAGAACCAATTTAAAATAGGTATATACTCTACATTTTTTTCTCTAAAATATTTACCAGTAACACTAGAAATTTAAATGGCTCTGTTTTCGAACTGTGTAAGGATTTGGGGAAAACCAACAAATTCTTTCGAAAGCAATTGGCATCTTTAATCAAACATTCCATGAAACGTATTCTTATTTCGAAATTAAAATTTTGTGCTTTTTCAGCACTCGGAATATTGTGAAAATTTGTTCTTAAAAATGATTTTCATTGGCAAATTTTCGAAAATTCAAACTGTTTAATATTGTGTTGACCTTACAGCTAAGAAGGCCGTAACGAAATTGAAATATGTAAATTTACCGTACTACATAATAACAGTGCAAAAGGTTATTTTATTTTCATTGTAAAAAATGTATGTGAAATTTAATATTTTAAAGAAAAATAAAATTCAGTAAAAAATTAAACAATGCGCCCTCTAGCAACACGGAAATTATTAGATTGGTCCGAATTTGTAAGATATTTCGGTTGGGGAAGTTTTCAACGAGACTAAGTTTGCTGAAATTCGGTTCCACAGAACCTAGTTACAAGCGTTCCTTCAAAAAAGTTTCTTTCCTCCCGTTAATATTTTACAAAAAATAAAATTTATCCGATGTAAATTAAAATTTTCAGTAGATCCCGATTTTCATATTTATGATTAGACCTGAAGATGGTAAATTTTTAGGGGAGTAATGCTGTTTTCAACGAGACTAAGTTTGCAAAATTCGGTTCGTTTAAACCAATAACAAACATTACGATTTTTTGACTGTTGTTGACGGCGCCCACTAATTGGAAGCAAAAAATTTATAAAACTTTAGTCATATAGATTGTCAAAAATGAAGATCCGCTATGACCTTTTGTTCTTTTGTAATCAGGCCGTCCCGAAACATTTGCCCAACTCTGTATATTACATTAATCGGCCAGTCCTACGATCAATTTTTTAATTTTTTTTTAATTATTTTGTTATGGAACTCCATACTTGTTTAAAAAAGGTTGAGAGAGACAATAATTACTTTCAAATGATACATGACGTAAGTGGATTTTGGAAACAAAATGTCAATTAAAATAGGTTACAGCAGTAAAAATGTAGAGATATTATCTGAAAATAATGGTGACTAGTGTCTTTGAGCTTAAAAAGATTAACATATAACTTCACATTGTAGACTGGTAAATAGAGAACACTATTGCATTTTTTATCTATCTGCATCACGGATCAACTCCTGTATATTATTTGGTGTTGTAGCTCATCAAATTGCATGTGCTCTTTAATTACTGTTCAAAAAATGTTTAAAATTACGAGCAATTGCGAAAAAACTACTGCAAGCGTTTTAGAGAAAAAAATGAACAAAGGAAGGGTTGTATTAAAAATGTGTTGGTTCAATTCAAGCCTTAAAATTGGTTAGAAGAAATACTAAAATCTCACTAAGCCATTGTCATGTATGCTTTGAGTTTCCAAACAAATTCATATTAGATATATTATACAAGTGTATCAAAGTTCAGACGGACATCAAGAGAAGAAGCTGATGTCAAAGCACACTATTTCAAGATGTGGATGCGATCCAAAATTATGTTAGATCGTCTACTGGACAGAAAATCTGAACTGGATTTCTCTGATAACACTGTAAATCAATGCGTTTTTAGTAATAATCATACAATTTGAATACAATAATGTTGAAAGAAAATAAAACAATCACAACACTTTTTCAAAACAATATAATTAATGAAATTAGAACAAAGAACGAATTTCGAAACCTATCCCTTCTATTGCGAAACAAGTCACTACCCGCACATTGTGTAATGACAAACGTTGATCTGAATTATTAAAATTGACCCTCAGTAGGCGCAAGCAATGTAAAACAAACAGCAATCTGTACGTAAGGACGGTAAAACGAAATTTCATCGTGTTGAAACGTCAACTGAGAATTTTCCCTTTCCCAACGGTACCCCATTATAATCACGCTGGAAGTTGTACACGTCGGCCTGTGCTTTAATTTGCATACTTTCGCATTAGCTCCTGCTCTTATCTAAAGTTTAAATTAGAGACGAGTCCGAACCAGCTTGGCTAGTACGATATATATAAAGTTTTAATCATCTCTAATTTCGGCGTACACTTACCGAACAGATTTCAAAAGTTTAACATCAGCAAGCCTAATTATAGGTATTGTAGTGTGCGAGAATAGAATTTGATATCAAGGCTGCTATATATTTGCTGCAGTAGAATACTATATTATGCAACAGATGCTTTACTAATTTTGCATTTAATATTATAGCAAAACAAATGTACATACATACATAACCATCACTTTCTTCAATATAAAGCCTTATTCGCACGATTTTACATCTCTGGTCACTTGAGACGTAATAGATGAAAATGTTTCTTTTGTTTGTGGTCCCATTTCGTCGGTAGTGACAGGAGAAATACGACACACCATATTTTTCACATAGCTCCACAAGAAAAGTCCATCAGCGCTAGGTCTACCGATGTAGTTGGTCAGCAGTATTACTAATTTCTCTCCATTCATTTATATGGGAACTTCATCTTAAGGTAATCTCGATTAAATTAATGGAAATGTTAATGGAGCGTCCATCTAAAGTTGCACATTTCTTCCTTCATTTAGAAAGAACCAATAGTATCTTTTTGGGAATCTTGAGAAGCGTTAAAGGTTTAACACGTTATAAAATAAATAAGCCAAATTTACACAGAATGTTAAGAGAAAAAACTTTACAGACTTTACTGCGTTATAGTAGAGATAAAAACAAGAAAAAAATTCGAATATAATTATATTTGATGCTAACTTGCTTTCATAGATATGATTCAATAAAACTTTGCAACATTGTCTTTCAGTTGTTGGTGGACGCTCACAATTCTCTACCAAAGCTAATCTTCTATGTTTCAGTTACGCAAACAAAATCTTTTAAGGATCCCCCAAAGTAAAAAATCCAGAAGAATGAGATCTGAGTATCTTGCCGCCCATATCAGAGGTCCATCGAAACCAATATTAGATTTATATTTAATTGAAGGCGATATTGCACTGCGACTTATTGATATATTGTGCCCCCTTGCTTGAGCTGTAAACTGCTGGAGTTTGACCGCTCTTAGACAACTCGATCTAAATGTCAGTTGTTCCGGATTTCCATCTTCCACCCCGCAAAATCTGTGAGGATGCATAGTCTGTTTTCACTCATTTTAGCAAAGTCTTTGCTCTATGCTTTTTGTAGTTTCCAATGAATATCCTGGAATGTCTCAAACCAGGAAGTTTCTCTCGGAGGGTCACTCTGAACCTCCTTTCTAACGCTATTAAGAGAGATAGGACCGAAATCTCTTCGGTACAACACTCGGGGCGATGAGTACAATCTTTTCCACCCCTCGGAAATCGAAAATTCGACAAATATCCGGCTAGAAATCTTTCGGTTTGTTTTTAAATATCTCGGCCATTAAGCGAGATTAGACCGAAATCAAAGGCGTCAATGTGCCTTGCTGGGAGTTTGCCCTCTCGTTTAGATTAACAAGGTGAACCTACTTGCCGAGGAGGAAGCAGATCCATCAAACGGTTATTGAGCTAGGTAACATTTATATGATGAAAATGTTGTCCAGAAAAATTTATGAAAATGTAACGGTCACAGTGCTCAAACGAGTTAATGTGCCTTCCTGCGAGTTTGTCCTCTCGTTTAGATTAACAAGATGAACCAACTTGCCCAGAGCGAAGCAGATTCATCAAACGGTTCTCGAGAAAATATCGATGAAAATTTAGCCCTATAAGGCGCTAATGTGCCCTGCTGGGCGTTTGCCCTCTCGTTTAGATTAACAAGGTGAACCTACTTGCCGAAGAGGAAGCAGATCCATCAAACGGTTATTGAGCTAGGTAACATTTATATGATGAAAATGTTGTCCAGAAAAATTCATAAAAATGTAACGGTCACAGCGCTCAAACGAGTTAATGTGCCTTCCCGCTCGTTTGTCCTCTCGTTTAGATTAACAAGATGAACCAACTTGCCCAGAGCGAAGCAGATTCATCAAACTGTTTTCGAGAAAATATCGATGAAAATTTAGCCCTATAAGGCGCTAATGTGCCCTGCTGGGCGTTTGCCCTCTCGTTTAAATTAAGAAGGTGAACCTACTTGCCGAGGAGGAAGCAAGTACATCAAACGGTTATCGAGCTAGGTAATATTTATATGATGAAACCGTTGTCCAGAAAAAATTATGAAAATGTAACGGTCAAAGCGCTCAAACGAGTTAATGTGCCTTCCCGCTAGTTTGTCCTCTCGTTTAGATTAACAAGATGAACCAACTTGCCCAGAGCGAAGCAGATTAATCAAACGGTGCTCGAGAAAATATCGATGAAAATTTAGCCCTATAATGCGCTAATGTGCCCTGCTGGGCGTTTGCCCTCTCGTTTAGATTAACAAGGTGAACCTACTTGCCGAAGAGGAAGCAGATCCATCAAACGGTTATTGAGCTAGGTATCATTTATATGATGAAAATGTTGTTCAGAAAAATTTATGAAAATGTAACGGTCACAGCGCTCAAACGAGTTAATGTGCCTTCCCGCTAGTTTGTCCTCTCGTTTAGATTAACAAGATGAACCAACTTGCCCAGAGTGAAGCAGATTCATCAAACTGTTTTCGAGAAAATATCGATGAAAATTTAGCCCTATAAGGCGCTAATGTGCCCTGCTGGGCGTTTGCCCTCTCGTTTAAATTAAGAAGGTGAACCTACTTGCCGAGGAGGAAGCAAGTACATCAAACGGTTATCGAGCTAGGTAATATTTATATGATGAAACCGTTGTCCAGAAAAATTTATGAAAATGTAACGGTCACAGCGCTCAAACGAGTTAATGTGCCTTCCCGCTAGTTTGTCCTCTCGTTTAGATTAACAAGATGAACCAACTTGCCCAGAGCGAAGCAGATTCATCAAACTGTTTTCGAGAAAATATCGATGAAAATTTAGCCCTATAAGGCGCTAATGTGCCCTGCTGGGCGTTTGCCCTCTCGTTTAAATTAAGAAGGTGAACCTACTTGCCGAGGAGGAAGCAAGTACATCAAACGGTTATCGAGCTAGGTAATATTTATATGATGAAACCGTTGTCCAGAAAAAATTATGAAAATGTAACGGTCACAGCGCTCAAACGAGTTAATGTGCCTTCCCGCTAGTTTGTCCTCTCGTTTAGATTAACAAGATGAACCAACTTGCCCAGAGCGAAGCAGATTCATCAAACTGTTTTCGAGAAAATATCGATGAAAATTTAGCCCTATAAGGCGCTAATGTGCCCTGCTGGGCGTTTGCCCTCTCGTTTAAATTAAGAAGGTGAACCTACTTGCCGAGGAGGAAGCAAGTACATCAAACGGTTATCGAGCTAGGTAATATTTATATGATGAAACCGTTGTCCAGAAAAATTTATGAAAATGTAACGGTCACAGCGCTCAAACGAGTTAATGTGCCTTCCCGCTAGTTTGTCCTCTCGTTTAGATTAACAAGATGAACCAACTTGCCCAGAGCGAAGCAGATTCATCAAACTGTTTTCGAGAAAATATCGATGAAAATTTAGCCCTATAAGGCGCTAATGTGCCCTGCTGGGCGTTTGCCCTCTCGTTTAAATTAAGAAGGTGAATCTACTTGCCGAGGAGGAAGCAAGTACATCAAACGGTTATCGAGCTAGGTAATATTTATATGATGAAACCGTTGTCCAGAAAAATTTATGAAAATGTAACGGTCACAGCGCTCAAACGAGTTAATGTGCCTTCCTGGGAGTTTGTCCTCTCGTTTAGATTAACAATATGAACCAACTTGCCCAGAGCGAAGCAGATTCATCAAACGGTGCTCGAGAAAATATCGATGAAAATTTAGCCCTATAAGGCGCTAATGTGCCCTGCTGGGCGTTTGACCTCTCGTTTAGATTAACAAGGTGAACCTACTTGCCGAAGAGGAAGCAGATCCATCAAACGGTTATTGAGCTAGGTATCATTTATATGATGAAAATGTTGTCCAGAAAAATTTATGAAAATGTAACGGTCACAGCGCTCAAACGAGTTAATGTGCCTTCCCGCTAGTTTGTCCTCTCGTTTAGATTAACAAGATGAACCAACTTGCCCAGAGCGAAGCAGATTCATCAAACTGTTTTCGAGAAAATATCGATGAAAATTTAGCCCTATAAGGCGCTGATGTGCCCTGCTGGGCGTTTGCCCTCTCGTTTAAATTAAGAAGGTGAACCTACTTGCCGAGGAGGAAGCAAGTACATCAAACGGTTATCGAGCTAGGTAATATTTATATGATGAAACCGTTGTCCAGAAAAAATTATGAAAATGTAACGGTCACAGCGCTCAAACGAGTTAATGTGCCTTCCCGCTAGTTTGTCCTCTCGTTTAGATTAACAAGATGAACCAACTTGCCCAGAGCGAAGCAGATTCATCAAACTGTTTTCGAGAAAATATCGATGAAAATTTAGCCCTATAAGGCGCTAATGTGCCCTGTTGGGCGTTTGCCCTCTCGTTTAAATTAAGAAGGTGAACCTACTTGCCGAGGAGGAAGCAAGTACATCAAACGGTTATCGAGCTAGGTAATATTTATATGATGAAACCGTTGTCCAGAAAAATTTATGAAAATGTAACGGTCACAGCGCTCAAACGAGTTAATGTGCCTTCCTGCGAGTTTGTCCTCTCGTTTAGATTAACAAGATGAACCAACTTGCCCAGAGCGAAGCAGATTCATCAAACGGTTCTCGAGAAAATATCGATGAAAATTTAGCCCTATAAGGCGCTAATGTGCCCTGCTGGGCGTTTGCCCTCTCGTTTAGATTAACAAGGTGAACCTACTTGCCGAAGAGGAAGCAGATCTATCAAACGGTTATTGAGCTAGGTAACATTTATATGATGAAAATGTTGTCCAGAAAATTTATGAAAGTTTGAACGGTCACAGCGCTCAAACGCGTTAATGTGCCTTCCTGGTAGTTTGTCCTCTCGTTTAGGTTAACAAGATGAACCAACTTGCCCAACACTCTGGGCGCTGAGTACAATCTTTTCCACCCATCGGAGATCGAAAATTCGACAAATGCCCGGCTAGTTAGTTATTTTTTGTAGGTGCTCATCCCTATACCACAAAACGGCTCTGGTCCCACAAATGAAATTCTAGCTGCCTTGCTTGCTAATAGGTTAGCTTCTTCGTTGCCGCTGATTCCAGTGTGTCCTGTTACCCAGCATAGTCCATCTTTGTTTTCTTTGCATAAGTTGTTTAGTCTGCTAAGGCACTCTCAGGCTAATTTCAAAGTGATGGTGTTAGAACTCAGCGCCATTATGGCTGCTCGACTATCGGAGGAAATTACAATGCTTTGTTTTCGGTAGTTTCTGTCCAGATTCCAATCTAGTTATAGCCAAATTCAAATTAGCCAAATAGCCAAATTCATATCGTAAACACAATCTGTTAAAACTATTCTCAATTTAAATATGTTTAACATATACATATACAGTAATCTCTTTATCTAAAGCTCTTTCTCAATAACTTCTCTCTTTCTTTATTACGATAATAAAACATTCATTATCGACTGAGTTCGATTTTCTAAGAAAAAGTTTTTTTGACTTTAAACATTTCCAGTAAGCACCACTTCCGATGCATTATCAAAATTGAAAGGGGATCTTTCGAACACCATAAATTGAGCATACATAATTAAACGTCAACGAATATCCCTCGTTCGACTTTTTTTTTTCTTTCCACCCGTCATTTGCGAAACGTCCCAGCCAGATTTTCTCTGGCGACTAATAATACCCGTATCAGTTAAGAAGCCTAGACGGCAACGAGCAAAGTAAAACGTTCCGTAAAATGACAAGAGCAAAAAAAAGTTCATTACTCCCGAACAGCTTCTTCCTTCACAAAAGGAAGATTTGTAGATAGTCACACATACAGGCACATGTCTAAAGGTAGCAGAATTGCATTTCGCCGCCGTCTGGGAAGCAACGCAATCACTTTACCGCAACCAGTACGGACACCGGCGGTTAATTTGGCTAACAACGGGACCCATCCGCAACCTGAGCAACGGTCAAGCTATTTCCGACGCTTTCCGTTGTGTAACGAGAATGTAAAAGATCCAAGGTAATAAAACCGAGGGTGTTGTTAAGTTAGTACGTTACTTTGATTTCCTAGCAAACACGAGCTCTGACAGATGAAAGTGCAATAAAATTGCATTCTTGTAGTTGCACTGAATTTATAGCCTAGATTTTCTACCTAAAACACCTAAACAGTCGCCAACATACACGTCATTAAATTCAATCAAAGAAACAGAGAAATTCCATTTTCGAAGAATAATTTTTTTTGTGTAATATAATTTTATAGTCAGCATCTTTGCGTATAAATGTTCGAGGATTTTCGAATTGCAGATATGTAAATAGATTTACATTTTCGAAAAATGAAGTAGATACAAATTTTTTTTTGTGAATTAGATTGTTTGAAAATTAAAACATCCTTCATAACAAGTCTATTTGAAAGGTTGCTCTAGATTATTCAAGTCAAAAATCACGAAAATTTGATTCGGAGACTTCTGTCTTCTATGGATTATTTATGTTGATTTGTTGCAAGTATAATGGATGCTAGAGATTACGACAGGTAACAAAGTAATCTATATTGTTTGCAAACATTCCCTGGTCTGACTTTTACTCAGATACCACATCGTATAACCACTGTGTAAGCTGATCTCTTTGTGAGTTTTGAATTATTAGAAAGTATTATCAAGTTATCAGTTTCAGTTTACAAGAAGAAAAAAATATTGAAGAATTCATTTTGTTTACTTTTAAATAACCTCATTGGGAGTGGCTTAATTTGCTAAAAAACAAATAGAAGTTTTGACCGTATTTAGATTTCCTTTTGTTTTTAACACCTCTTTCTTATTGGATAATCTTTCTGGATACACTGCTTATTCTACACGTCTCCAAAATTAAAAATTTGCAATTGTTAAAGCTGGGCTCTATAGGGGCTATACAGGGTCCTGCATCTGAACTCAGGTCTTTGATTGCTCATTGGCTGTTAAAGTGAAAAGTTTCACTTGCTGACCATTATCTATACGTGCCTATTTTGTTTTTTTTCCTTGATACGTATGTTCAGTGCAATGAATATTTTTGTTAAAAAATTAATATTTACATAGCATCATTAAAAATAACAGTACTGCCACAAATGTGAAGTTCAAAATGAAATAATTAGAGATTCTTTGATCACCAAATAGAAGATGCTTTAGGCAATATTTGGAAGTTTAGTGGTATACAGGTGTTCAAAATTTACTGTCTAATTTTGGAAACTTTCAGCAACTTTTTTAGAGCTTTTTAAATAGAACAACCTTTATATTTTTACACAAACGGATGAAGAGCTTAGTTATGAACAATATTTGTTAATATAACCCTATGACTATCTGTAGTCGTTTTTGACAAAAATGTAAAATTCATAATACCTACGTAAATATTTAATTTAAAAATGAAGAAAGTAAATATGTAAAATATATTTAAAAAAAAGAAAAGAAAAAAAAAAGAAAATAGACACTATAGAAGGTTTTCAAATTGCATTCCATTCATTTGCAGATAAAGATGCAAGCGATTATTGAAGGACTGTCCTACTTTCCTTAATGTCTCAGGACTAATATTATTAAAAGCATTCGTTATGCGATTTCTCATATTTTCTACAGTGTTAGGTTCCCCACGATACATAAGTTCTTTTATGTGCCCCCACAAATAAAAATCCAGTTTGGTTGGGTCGGGGGACCTAGGCCACCATTGCCTCGGTCTTCCTCTTCCGATCCACTTGTTTGGAAACGATTGATTTAAATGGTATCTTACAGCCAGCATGAAGTAAGAAGGTGCCCCATCGTGTTGCAACCATATACTTTGCCGTTCAAGAGAAATTTGTACAAAGTTTGGTAATATGCTTTCTAAAAAGTCGAGATACACGTCACCATTCAAATGCCGTCAAAAATGTAGGGACTACTACAGTTATAAAATTTCACTCGTTTTTCATAATCTGTTTTAAGAAGGTCTCGGTGCAGCTGAATGTGCGAAACATGAAAGCGATTTTGTTTTAGAATACGTTGAACCGATCTCTCACTGATTCCCGTTTCTTGAGCAATTTCCTTTTGACTAGAAGTAGGTTTTTCTGCTGCTACCAGTAATACTGTTAATTGATTTTCTTCAGTTCTTGCAAGTTCCACCCCTCCCGTTTCTACGAACCTATTCAACAGATTCCTAAACTTCTTTCGTCTGGATGTCTTTTGTCCGGATAGAACAACTTTCTACAAAAATAATCCGTACTATAGGTGCGTCATATATTTCAACGCATTGCCTCCCCAACTCAAAGCATTGGCCACAATAAGTGAATTTAAACTGCAACTAAAATCATACCTGCAGGATAACTGTTTTTATGGCGCTGGAGAGTATCTGGGTGATAACCATGTGTGAGTCCACATACACATGTACATATATAGAATGTTTATTTGCCATGTATCTATTTATTTATTCTCATGTACACTTTGACAATGTCTATTCGTTGACAATAAATTATTATTATTATTATTATTATTATTATTTGTGAGCATAAGTTCTGCAGGCAAATAGACGATTCTTTTCGCTTTCACCTAATACAAAGATCATATCTACAGGCTCTTCTTTGGAATAATTCGTACTACCAAAATTCAAAAAATGTGAAATGTAATCGACAAAATCAACCATATTTGACTTATCACTATGAAACCCAGTTTTTTTTTACTTATTATTTTGATATTGACAGTACTCGTGTTTTATTCAGCCATAGCATATTCGATACATAGTATGTACAGCAGCTTCATTTAATGATTGGGCAGTAGATGTGACCGCCCTGTGACACGACAATTGCCGAAGCTATCGCTCTTCCTCACCCCCTGCAGAGTAATATATAATCTATACGAAAATGCAATTACTGAATTATCCTCTCCCCCCTTTCGATCTAATGTATATCACATTATAAAGCAATTAAATTGCAGAACTCATCAGGTAATTGGCTTTAATTTTATATTTCGAATATAAGAATACCTCCAGTGTTTCTTCACAAAAGAATACCCTTTCATAATAATTAACAACTATTGAAATGTAGAAGATATTGTGAATATTAAGGGAATACAATGCTTCAATAGAGATTTTATAATTAAGATACTATTAAATTACTGAACATGGTTTGCATACAAGAAATTATAATTATTCCACAGTCTAATCTCACCTATGCAGTTGTGGTATTTGATAGATTAATAAATTGAGTTTCAGTATTACGCTCTATGAGACTGTAGTGATTAAAAAGTAATTTAATTATTAATTTTCGAGTTCTACTTTTTTTTTATAATTAGAAACGTGCTACTATTGGTGATGTTTGCCAGCTCTACCGATTATATCACATATGTATATACAGGGTCCGGCAATGAAGCGGGGACGGAAGATTACACGCTTATTTGAAAGTTTGTCAAATATTTAGTCATCGGATATTCTTCCGCACCATCAAGTGTACGTTTTAAAAATATTTTGTTTTATACAGGGTGTTCCAGATGGCAATGCCAGACTAAAGTTGCATTTTTTTAAATGTAACACCCTGTATATTAATAGAGAAAATGATCCGCGCTTGAAAGCTGGTTACAACGATATAATGTTGTATACGTCTAAAGTTGATAGTTTCTGTGTAAACAATTATTTTACTTGATAAATTGATACATTTCTGTAGGCTATTCTGCATAGGGAAAAACAAAAGATTCGAAACCAACAGAGTAGAATATTTTTTACTAGTATGGACTGTCGTTACTATGTGAAATAAATTCTGCAACTGCTCGCTGTATACAGGGTGTTCACAATTTTGTAAAATCGAAGAAATGTCGAAAATTTTAAATGGAACACCCTGTATATTTTTAGCTCATTGAAAAGCCCTTTTACTATGCTTTCTATTGATACCTCATTTGATGCACCTAGGATAGATCATTTTCTAATTATTTCTTTTTAAAGTTGAATTAATGAGAAATGTTTGTATTTTTAGTAGCTAATTTGCAGTTCAAACCTACTGTAAGATCGGATATTCAACAAATAATCCATAAATGGTCTACAAGAAGAAGAAACTCCATTTAGTATGAGAAACAATTGATTTTCACTCAGCGGTGAAAGCAAACATTAAATTAATATAAAGTAATATAGCATTTTACAATAGATTCAAGTGTGGTGATCAAGTTATCTGGTTTTTTAAGCTTGTATACTTAATAACCAAGTTGTAAAAATTTCGTTTTGTGTTATACGGTATTTCGTTCAATCTTTAAAAGCAATTGTTATATTGACTAATTTTAGTAGGTACCTACTCAAGAAATGGTAAATATGATATTTATTCTTGAGGAGTGTACAAGGAATTGTCTCCTAGCAAGTAGAGTATATCCAGAGAGATTTCCAAACCTTGAAGGAAGACCGGAAGCATTTGAAAGATTATTAGACTAACAATAAACATCGGTATCACCTCACACCTTGATTATTCGGGACATGTGTTTCGAAAACGCATGGGTTTTCATCATCAACCGAATACCGAATCAAACCAAATCAAAGTTGTGGTGTGAGGTGATACCGATGTTTATTGTTATTACGAGCCCACAGTCCTTGAAATCACTCTGATTATTAGACTAATTTATAGAAACTGATGGTGTAACCGACAAGAAGGGAGAAACAAATAAACCGGTAATCAATAAACAAAGCGAACTGGCCGTATTATTAACAATACAGGAAAATCCACATACAGAATATTTAGAGTGAGTAAGGCCAACTAGAAAAGAGATAGATCTAGAGTGGGGCGGTTATAAAACATATACGAAATTAGTTAGTCGCTCTAAATATTCTGTATGTGGAGAGATGTATAGTATAGTATAGAATTGAAGGTAGGAGCTCGTGTTTGTTGAGTATCTACTAAAATTAGTTATTATAAGAAGTTCTTTTAAAGATTGAACGAAATACTGTATAACACAAAACAAAATTTTTTACAACTTGGTTATTGTACAAGGTTAAAACTGACACCTTTACTTTATATTAAATTAATGTTACTTTTCACCGCTGATTGAAAATCAATTGTTTCTCATACTAAATGGAGTTTCTTCTTGTTATAGACCATTTATGGATTATTTGTTGAATATCCGATCTTACAGTAGGTTTGAACTGCAAATTAGCTACTAAAAATACAAGCATTTCTCATTAATTCAACTTTAAGAAGAAATAATTAGAAATGATCTATCCTAGATGTATCAAATGGGGTATCAACAGAAAGCGTAGTAAAAGGGCTTTCCAATGAGCTAACAATATACAGGATGTTCCATTTAAAAATTTCGAGATTTCTTCGATTTTGCAAAATTGTGAACACCCTGTATACAGCGAGCAGTTGTAGAATTTATTTCACATAGTAACGACAGTCCATACTAGTAAAAAATATTCTACTCTGTTGGTTTCGAATTTTTTGTTTTTCCCTATGCAGAACAGCCTACTGAAATGTATCAATTTATCAAGTAAAATAATTGTTTACACAGAAACTATCAACCTTAGACCTATACAACATTATATCGATGTAACCAGCTTTCAAGCGCGAATCATTTTCTCTATTAATATACAGGGTGTTCCATTTAAAAAAATGCAACTTTAGTCTGGCATTTCCATCTGGAACACCCTGTATAAAACAAAATATTTTTAAAACGTGCACTTGATGGTGCGGAAGAATATCCGATGACTAAATATTTGACAAACTTTCAAATAAGCGTGTAATCTTCCGTCCCCGCTTCGTTGCCGGACCCTGTATATATATATATATATATTTGTGTTTCTTGTATCTTGTTGAAAGTACATTAACAAATAATTGAGAGAGGACGCACTTAAACCATCATTGAGGAAATTTTCAAGCACAATCAAGTATGTACCTACTTTGGTTAATGTTCTTATGAAGAAAGAAAGATGGCCCTATTATCGCAGTCATACAATTTTCCTGTTTGCCACTACTCTAGCCCTATTTTATAAAACTAATTTGTATTTTTCTGAAAGCTAAAGATCATGCTTATTCAGTTCAATTTTCCCTGCTAGTAGTTAACAAATTACCTGATTTAGATCTCGCTATACCATTTAGCCCTACATAGTAATTTATTTTACATAACATGTTGTAGCTGTTTCCTTACAGCGCACAAATAATATAAAAGGACCTTTCTAGTTTCAAACAACTTTCTCTCAATTTAGCAATTCTAACCAGTAGCGGTATATCTCGTAGATTAGGTGTATTACGTTACATCCTAACGTTAGAAATGGAATTGGAAATGCTATTACACCCTTTGGGAATACGATTTCTGTATATACACGGACATTCTAATTTTCTCCGTCTTGTATGGTAGTTTGGAATATGCATCTAACGGGGTCCTGTTTATGGTAGAACATATAAGAAAACGTAAACATCCTAGAAATTTGTTGCATAAACACAATTGATTTGTACACTGATTAAATTTAATTAAAGAATCTAACACTTTAAATTAAAACCAAATCTTTAATTAGAAGTTATTGTTACTTTGGAGAAATAACTTTTTGCCTAAAAAAACAGTTCGTTTATTAAACTTGGCAAGTTCTTTCACCTCTATTTCGCCGCCACAGCTTTCAACTACTTCTCAAGTTTAATAAAACCGTGCAGTAAGCACTGCGCCGAACAGACGAGGCTAAAATAATTGAAAAAGAAACCAGCGGGAAGATCTTGAAGAAAAACTAAATCAGTGGGCGTCTATCTATTCCACAGTTTTCCTCTATGACTCGAACGTTTAAATCTCTCTCGAAACGGCAAGCTGCATACCAAATATTCGATTTTCTTTTCAGGTTCGATGGTTAGTTCAGGGTTTATCCTCGCTTTAACGATAGTACGTTGACAGCACTGGCTGCTAAGTTACGAAGATTCGACGGTCCGTATAGTTTAGAGAAATGCTCAATTCGAATCGTCGCCGTCTTCAGTCGAAACCGTGCTATCCGAAAGTTTGGAATTTTAATTTAACTGCAATTTTCTAACTATCGAGAGTGATTTATTTTGTAATTAATGGTAAAACAGTTGGAAACGAAAATTAATCGCTTTTGACTATTTTTTTAGCATCGCTGTTTCTATTAGTATTACGATACGAGGAATTATGGTATCGAACATTACAAATTGTATACAATGTCTGTTCTGCCGGTGTAATTAACAAATCCGCGTAGGTAACCCTTCTAACCTATGTAGTACGCAATACACCCATTATTAGAACGACTTTAGCGTAATTCCTGAATATCAAATGAACGTAATTTCGAAAGCGCTACTAACAAGACGATTTTAAAGCTCGTAACACGTAGGGGGAAACCCCACTACTACATCGAAGCAAGCACATCTCAACTCGCTATGTTAGTAAGTGTAAGCGGCAATATAACCATCAATTTAGTGATTACTACAACGTGAATTTAGGGATTGAAATCAGAACCTAATATGTATATCTATAAATAGTTCTACTCGCTTTCCTATCAGAAAGTGACAGTATTAACTGACAATGAGTATGGTTAATTTCTAAATAGTTACTGTTGTCTATTTAACCGCTCATTGTATACGAATTGCCTGTTTGTAACTTTTTGATTAACATTCTAAATAGGTAACATTTTTATTTATTCCAATAAAAATCCGAAATATTTTATACACTTATGTATATACCTAAACGTATACGTTTACTAAAATAAGCTAAGCTATTACTACGAGCCACCACCCTAACATGACAGTTACATGTTTAATTTAATAAATCGTCTTCGTTTTCCGTCAAGATAAGCCGATATATTTTCATGAAAAAAGAGGGTCTGCTAGCGCTACTTTCCAGGAACACCATTTTAGAAAATGGAACGGAATGGATGAGAAATGACAGGCTATGAGAGATCGACAAGGACGACACTTACGAAACATGAAGATTGGCGAAAAAAGCTTATCGTCCTAATGTATTAGATCTCCGTGCTGGGTTAAAAAGGTAGTGAAATGCTTTTTGCGCTTTCTAACTCGAAATTTTTCTTACGGCCTTGAGTGAAATTGTCGGATGTGCGAAGATATTCCGGATAATCCGGATTGTCTGTGAGACAAGTTAAAGTAACTTGATGTATAGTTTATAATGTACGTATACTTTTCGATAGTTTAAACAATCTTACAGGAGAATTATTAAACACAATAAACTTTAATCTGCACAAAATCTAATATTTTCGTATACCCACAGTTTTTAGGGAAACTGTGGAAGGTTGCCTAATTTGAACCACTTTGAAAGAAATGACCATTATTCCGACAACATTCAACCTTAAGCGGATATTTTAAACTCAAACGATGGACAAATTTACAAACATTTATTTTTACAGACAGAAAATAACAAAGACGAAAACATTTTTGTGTATAATATAAAAACCAATTTTATGGAAAATAGTTCAAATTAGGCTACCAGTTGCTTAAAATGAACCACTGCACTGGTAACCTAATTTGAACCCATATTAAAAGCTATTCTTTACACATGTCACAGATCCAATCTCGTTCTCTTCGACTCCTGCACACTCCTCATGTGCCCATTCCGAGCACACTTGACATTTAATCCACCCTTCTTCCGCTACAGAGTTGGAATAAGAATCGTGGCAATACAAACACAGTGCATCTTTATCTTCTTCGCTTGAATCAGTTGATTCATCTAAACTTGGTTTTTTATTCTTTCTGCGTTGTAATTTTGGGTTTTGTTTCAGTTTTTTGTTTTTAACGAATCCTTCTGTTTTATTGAACAAATTATCTTTGTATGGTGTGCTAGTCAGTTCTACAGCTGATGATGTGGTGTGTTGGCGTCTTTTTGCAGTACCGCTGACTTGGGAATTCTTTAGAAGGGCACATATCGCTTCTAAACTTTCATTGAATGTGTTAGGACTGATTTCGGACAAAATAGTAGATGAAGATTGTCCATCCTGCTTATTGTCTTTTTTCACTTGTGGCTCGACTGCAAGGGAAGGCGCGAAAAAGTGTTCTGGCCTAATGCCTGGTGCTTTAAAAGCATTTTCGGCTGTTCGTATAGTCGCTGCCTTTCCATATGCTGCATTTACAAGTTCTGCAATATCGTAAGCTGAAATTGCTTGTCCAACATGAGCTCTCAACCAAGAATTTTGTGCTTGCACATAATAACTTTGTAGAGGTTTAAAAATGCTACATCTAAAGGCTGGAGCCTGTATATTGTATGTGCAGGTAGCTGAAGAAGATGAATATGATTCTAAAGCTTCTAAGTTATTACTATGGGTTGTATGACCATCTAATAGCAAAAGAACATCTTTGTTGGAGCCACTCTGTACAATTTTGTGAAAATGTTTTAGCCAAACTAGGAATAAGTCGGAGTTGATGTAACCAGAGTCAGAGATGTGACAAATACTTCCACTGAGAGCACCTTTTGCTAATTCAGGAGAATATCTTTTTCTCTTAAAAATTAGCATAGGGGGGATAATAGCAGAATTAGTATAGCACACAACTGTTGTGTTAACTCCAAGTTCACCGCTGGTAATTCCACCCACCTGTCTTTTGCCTTTTTTGGCTATAACTTTCTGCATTTTTTGAACTGTGGAATACCCGGATTCATCAACATTAAATATTGTAGTCGCATCAATTTTGTATTTGTCAACTAACTTTTCCAAAAGATCGTAAAATTCTGTTACTCTTTCCTTGCTAAAACCTCTTGCTCGCGCAAGCAAAGTAGATTCTGGTTATCTCAGTGATAATTCCTTATGACGTCTCATAAATCCATACAACCATTTTTTTCCAGCAATGCAGAGTGATTTCAAGGACTGTGGGCTCGTAATAACAATAAACATCGGTATCACCTCACACCACAACTTTGATTAATTATTCGGGACACGTGTTTCGAAAACGCATGGGTTTTCATCATCAACCGAATACCGAATGAATAAATAAAATTAAAACACCATCATTATAAACATCCCCCTACTTATTGTATAAACAAGCAACGCATGCGAACTCTACTTAACCGGACTAATCGTTAGCACATGTTGCGAAGGGACATCCTATCTCTTTAAATTCGCAAACAAAACCGACCTTCCAAGAATCGATGGTTCTCTATTCATGAGATTATTTTCATGTTTATACATAAAAATACTCTCGTAGGCGTCGAGTTCCTTGGCTTATCGACGGCTTTTAATAATTTGACACTGTCTGTTTCAATATGATGTCCCTTTTCAATTAAATGTTGTGCTACTGCGGACTTTTCCTTTCTTCCGTATCGAAAGTGAGCTAGATGTTCTTTGTATCTAGTCTCTATTGACCGTTTTGTTTGCCCGATATAAATTTGATCACAGTCTTTACATGCAATTTTATAAATTCCCGACTTCTGTCCCATCTCAGGTTTGTCTTTCGGGTTGCCTAAAAGATTTTTTAACGTACTATTGGTCTTATAACAGACATTTAAATTAAACTGTTGAAAAACGCGGTTCAATCCTTTGGTTATAGGGTGGAACGGTAACTTAATGAATTTCTTTTCCCGGTTATTCGATGGGACTAAAGTAGTGGAATTTCTGACGTGATTCTTATATTGGGCTTTTTTAAGCGTGCATTCAACATCTGCAGAAGAGAAACCATTATAAACTGCTATTCTCTTAATAAATTCTAATTCCTTCTGAAATCTCACTTTATTTAGCGGGAATTTAACCAATCTATTAATTAAAAAATTTATCGCGGACATTTTCTGTTGATCACAATGATTTGAATCTGCTAGAATGAATCTATTCGTATTTGTTTCTTTTCTGTAGATGTCAATTTCCAATCTATTATGTTCATTCCTCAGCTTCTGGACCATAGCCTTAGCTTCTGGACCATATAAGCAATTAAAAAAGAACCCATTGCCGTCAATGATCATAGAAACTAGGGACACAATCAAAAATTGCCCTAACTTAATTGATAAAAACTTAAAATTTAAGCTGATTAGCTCTCACCCCACTATTCCGAAAATGTATTGTTTGCCGAAAATTCATAAACCCGGAAATTCAGTAAGACCCATAGTTTCAGGAATCAATTCACCGACATATTATTTATCCAAATGGCTATCTAATGAATATAAGAAATTCTCCTTACATACTGAAAACTTAACGGTGGGAAACTCAATTGAATTTGTGGAACAGATAAATAACATTGAACTAAAACAAGGAGAAATTCTCATTTCATTTGACGTTAGTTCACTTTTTCCGAGCGTACCTATACCAGAAACGTTGGAGTTCTTAGTAGATTTTCTGAAACATAATAACGTAGATGAGATTAAAATAGCTGAATACAAAAGATTAACCTCGTTGTGCATGTCGCAAAATCGGTTTCAAGTGAATGGAAAGTTTTATGAACAAAATGAAGGCACTGCAATGGGTAATCCGTTATCCCCTTTCATTGCTAATTTCTTCATGAGTAGTTTTGAAACGAGCATGAAAAGAGAGAATGGATATTTTCCGAGAATCTGGCTTAGGTACGTAGATGACATATTCGCGGTGTTCGACACTACAAAAATGAGTGTCAACGAATTCCTCAGCAAATTAAATTCCAGATTTAATACCATTAAATTTACAGTAGAAGAAGAAGTGAACAACAAACTTCCTTTCTTGGATACTCTAGTTATTAGGAATGAACATAATAGATTGGAAATTGACATCTACAGAAAAGAAACAAATACGAATAGATTCATTCTAGCAGATTCAAATCATTGTGATCAACACAAAATGTCCGCGATAAATTTTTTAATTAATAGATTGGTTAAATTCCCGCTAAATAAAGTGAGATTTCAGAAGGAATTAGAATTTATTAAGAGAATAGCAGTTTATAATGGTTTCTCTTCTGCAGATGTTGAATGCACGCTTAAAAAAGCCCAATATAAGAATCACGTCAGAAATTCCACTACTTTAGTCCCATCGAATAACCGGGAAAAGAAATTCATTAAGTTACCGTTCCACCCTATAACCAAAGGATTGAACCGCATTTTTCAACAGTTTAATTTAAATGTCTGTTATAAGACCAATAGTACGTTAAAAAATCTTTTAGGCAACCCGAAAGACAAACCTGAGATGGGACAGAAGTCGGGAATTTATAAAATTGCATGTAAAGACTGTGATCAAATTTATATCGGGCAAACAAAACGGTCAATAGAGACTAGATACAAAGAACATCTAGCTCACTTTCGATACGGAAGAAAGGAAAAGTCCGCAGTAGCACAACATTTAATTGAAAAGGGACATCATATTGAAACAGACAGTGTCAAATTATTAAAAGCCGTCGATAAGCCAAGGGAACTCGACGCCTACGAGAGTATTTTTATGTATAAACATGAAAATAATCTCATGAATAGAGAACCATCGATTCTTGGAAGGTCGGTTTTGTTTACGAATTTAAAGAGATAGGATGTCCCTTCGCAACATGTGCTAACGATTAGTCCGGTTAAGTAGAGTTCGCATGCGTTGCTTGTTTATACAATAAGTAGGGGGATGTTTATAATGATGGTGTTTTAATTTTATTTATTCATTCGGTATTCGGTTGATGATGAAAACCCATGCGTTTTCGAAACACGTGTCCCGAATAATTAATCAAAGTTGTGGTGTGAGGTGATACCGATGTTTATTGTTCCAGCAATGCATTTTGTTTTATTAAATCTATGAGGTAGTTTGTGCTTTTCTGCTAGTTCAAATGCAATTTTTCGCACATCTTTTATTGTTAAACCAAAAAGCATTTCTTCAAACTTTAGAATATGTTTGATTAATAATGCCTCCATTTCAATATTAAAAACAATTTTTGTGCCCATTTTTTTAATGCAATTATTTGCGATTTTATTTGTTTGTCGAACATGTCTTAATAGAGTTGATTTATTAATGTTAAATCTTCGCTGGCATTCATTTAATCCAACTTTAACTTTGTAAGCCTTAATGGCCATATCCATATCCTCTTCGGACCATTTACCATAATTGCCTCTCTTTTTCGATGACATAATCCTGAAAATATTTGATTCTCGAGTATCTTCAGCATTCTAGTAGTCTTCAATAAAAAATAATTAGACATTTTTAAATATACTAATATAGAAATTTTTTAAACTGACTCCCTCACACGTTTCCTAAATTGAACCGGTTCAATTTTAGCATTCAATACCAGGTTCAAATTAAACACGAGTTTAATTTTAACTGAACCTAAAAATTATACTTACGGTTGTTTTTATTTGAAATTTGTAAGATAAATCAAAAACACTATAACAAATATAATTGTGATATCATAAAGTACTTACCAGAATAAACCTTTCGTTAATGCATTAAGTATGTGAAGTAAAATATTACAGTAAACACCACTGCAATACAAACTACGTTGCCAGTAACCAATGCAAACTATAAACGGCACTGTAATGGAACGACTATAAGTTTTCGATCACAAACTTCAATAGTTGGCCATCAGATGGCAGAAGTTGCCTCCCAAAAAAAATGTAATTGCGTGGTTCAATTTAGGCGGTGGTTCAAATTAGGCAACCTACATACAATTAATTAGTTAGTTGAGAGCTGTACATTTTTATCATTAAAACCAGACTTAACCTATGAAGTGAATTGAAAGGGTGTTTCTACAAAATTGTAAATGCCAAAAGTATCTTGTTCTGTATCTTCTGTTATCTTTAGATCTAGTTTAAAATAGCTGCCATCATAGGATCGTAGGATTTTTGGCGTGGTAATAATGTGTTCTTTATAGGTTTACTCTTAGAATTGAAATCGAAAACTCCCAGTACAAGTTGACGGGGTATTACCTAGTTGATGAGATGCACCAGCATGCTGTGTATCTCTGTCTGTCAGGTGTGCATACCTGGTCGCTATTCTCTTGGCCTGATTACTTTTAATGTAGTGTGATCTCCCATTTTGTTTTTGCCATACATCTCAATTAAGTATTGATACAAGAGATTAGAAGTGCAATAGCGCAAACGGTTATATTATTCATGCCTGATGTCATAGGCATTATATCGCGTGTTGTACACCTAGCAAATTGTTCAATATGCAGGGTGTTACAAAAAAGTAGGTCACTTCGTAAGCTTGAGCTGTAATAATAAGGCTGCCCTTACCACTTTTTGTTTGGATGCCTTTTTTCTCACTATACAAGGTGTCAAAGTTAAGTTTTTAAATAGTATATTAGTATCTCTGATGTGTATTGAGTTACTTCAATTAACCTGATAACTTTATTGAAGGGTAGATAATCAACACTAATCAAATAAGTAAGAATGTCTTTTAAAGCAAGCATTAAACCAAAATTTAATAAGACGCAAAAAAGGTTAAGAAGTCATCAGCTTACTAAAAAAGATGGGTGACAAGTCCATAACTGTTCGCCAGAAAAATTGGCAGTGGAAAGGTACCACACCCTCTATTTTCTCTGTTGGTTCTTTGAGTTATTTTGCTAGAAAACACAGAAATTTTGAAAAGATATTTCAAAAGAAGAAGAATTCGAGTAGTATCAATTTGGAACCAACAATCGGAATCTGTCGTCAAGTATTTTCATAGGTGCATGGGTTGGATACCTTGTAAATGATAGGAAGTACATGAAAGAGTGATGGTTTTAAGACTAAATCCTCCATTAAACATATGCTAACGAAATCCATCAGCCATGGAATAGAGGAGAATTGCTTTGATTGGACTACTTCACATATTTTATATAATTTTTTAATTAAGAAAACGTAATTGGGCTACTAAATAAAATTAAATAAATCCTCCAACCATTTAAGAAGCTTTCTAAGTTGGAGCGGTGGCATCTTAGATCGAATGGGAATTAAATATAAAGTAAAAACCAATAAAATCGATATTTCTGACTATGATGATAGTACAATTTAATTTATTTATTAATGGAACATAATAAACAAAAATATTCGGGCGTGCTTATTCACTGTGTCTCATACAGTGGATCATTTTGTCTTCTCTCTCAAATTCACAAATACAGCAACCCCATTAGTAATGATTTATTTTCTTTGCTTTTCGTTTCTTTTTAAACGTATCTAATGCACT
Organism: Holotrichia oblita; assembly: GCA_023690525.1. Lineage (NCBI taxonomy): Eukaryota > Metazoa > Arthropoda > Insecta > Coleoptera > Scarabaeidae > Holotrichia > Holotrichia oblita. The sequence goes on from CM043019.1 coordinate 116,914,843, forward strand.
CTAGGGGTTGCTGGCCCCTTTTTGAGCTTCAGTAGCTTTTGTTGTACTTTACCTTTACCTTTCTTTGGCAAAAGATTGATGTTATCTAAAAATCAAGCTTCTAATAAATTGTTTTTAATTAATCCCTCTTCATCTGATGTTCTCTTTTGAGGAAAAGATTTTAACTCTGCCAGATGAGATTTAGGTGTCAAGGTGGCTAAAGGATGATCATGAAGGCTTAAGTGAAAGTTAAGTCCACCAGCAACCAGCAAGAACATCTGCTGAGGCAAACTTGGAATCATCGAATACGTATCTGTTTACCGACCACACTCCAGAGCAAGGGAAGGCACTCTCAGCATTACAGACAGTTGCTGTATTGGCGAAGGAAATTTTCTTGTGTCTGGATAGGGTAGGTGTGTATAAAAGACTGCAAATTGTTACACCCAGAGGCTCTTACCTGAATCTCGTTTGCTCAGGCAGCTTTAAATTATGCGATCCAGAAGTAACATTTTTTTTGTGCAGTTAATGTGGATACAAAAATATTTGAACAATTCGGAACAGTTCGGAAAATCGACACAGATTCTAAACAGGCGCCAACTTTGAGATTATCCATAAACTTGATCAAAGCGCTGTTAGGGCATGATATTTTTTCATGTGCTACAATCTAAATTAACAGAAAACATTATTCCAGACATTTTTTTAATTATCCAGGAAATGGGAACTCAACTATCAAATTTTGCTCCGCAAGCGCAATACAATGGGCAATCGCGTACATTTAACAAGCAAGACCGGAATAAATAAGGAAATCCATTCAATGTCTAAGTTCAGTTTGATGACCACATTCTCGATATTGTATTGCGGTGGAACTGAAAAAATAATAATTGAAGTTGCAACTTCACTTGCTTTTAATCTACAAACTAGCAGCTCATAGCACAGTAACCAAAATAGATCAGGAGCACATAGTCCACCTCTGTACTGACTGTAGCCGTTTGGCTGATCTAGATCACCTTAACAACCGATAAGCAGAAGATAAATGTCGTAGAATTATATATATTACTTTAATTCTAATCTAAACAGCTTTAAAACTATATTGAGTTAATCGCCAATTTCTTAAACACTACATATTTAAGATAGTGTATAAAGAGAATAAACAATGAAGGACAAAACCAGAATATTCAGTCTACAATAGTACCACAAAATTGATTACTCAATTCTTAATACATTATATATGAATGCTATTCTATAAACACTAAAAAGGAAGTCATGTTCACATTTAAAATGTAAATCAATTTCATTTTAAGTCAAAACAATGATAATAATATTAAAAATAATTTATCTGAAATATGTCATCTCACACATTTCACTTAAAAACATATGATAGTACCAGACAAGATTTCACGCTTGCCACATCTATTTTATTGCGCTCTTAAACCCAACACTTATCGCGAAAGTTTTACGAACTTTAAACACCCTCTTACATTCGTACATAAATTCATAAATGCCAGTACGTTACGTACGGAAAAAGGAACCACTTTCAAATAATTCATAATGTCGCCAATAACATATGAATTCCCCGCCTAGAGTAGCTATATACGCGGCCGGTTTTCTAGGTTTCTGCTATAAATCCTGTACATCTGTGAAGGATTTCAAGGCCCGCTACATGTTTATTTATGGATATACGCTTCGGCTATCTTTATACACAGTATACTTTTGTGTTTACCATCCGTAGCGACGCAAACACGAAATACACGCGAAAGCTCGACTTATTTTCGTGTTCTTGTTTGGGTTGCGCCTTTTTTTAAGGGATGCACGTTTCTGTGCCGTTACAGCGAAACATATTTTAGTGTTAATGATCCACGACAGGTTAAAACCCTAACGTAGTGTAATGTTTATGTCAAAAGCAGTACCTATAAATTGTAAAGATTTTTTTTGGGTAAATCTTTCATACTATAGCGAGAAGTAAATATTGGCTACATAGATTTGTAATAGCCGTCTTAAAATTACGTACCTTACTTCAAGCAGTTGCGTTAATTTGTTGAAATTTTCGGGAAAATGTTAAAACAATCTATTAAGACTTTTAACTTGGAATTAATACGACTGAACGGATACCAACACAAATGTGGCCATATATGTATATAAGAAATAAAGATGTCGGAATTATTAGCCATGAGATCGGGGATGGATATGTATGTGTGAAGTGGAAAGAGTGGCATCTGTACGGGTGCTATTTCTCGCCAAATATTCTGCTCGAAGAATATAAAGGACGCATTGACATACTGCAAAAAGTCCGCAAATTCGAATGCTATCATAGCAGGAGACTTTAATGCTAAAGCCCCTTTATGGGGGTCACCCTCCATGGATCAACGGGGGAAATATCTTATGGACTGGGCGGCACAGCTAAATCTAAGCGTATCAAATAGAGGAGACATACCTACCTTCGAGAGAGGGCATAGTAGGTCGTTTATCGATATAACATGGGTCACTGAGGGTATGGCGAGGCGAGTACGGAAATAGGAGGTCCTACAGGATGAAGTATACGCCTACCACAATCATATATATTTCGAAGTAGACCAGAATATCAGAAAGACGGCTACTGCAGAAACAAAAATTTGCACAAAAGCTGATGGATTACTACCAGAAGAAGAGGAGAGGGAGGGAAATAAACCCAGATGCATTCGCTAATACGGTGGTGGAAATTAACAGGATGTGCTCCGTATCTATGCCAAAATACATCCACACCATGCCATACTGCTGCGATGAGGAGACCCAAAAGCTTAGGGCGGAATGTAATAGGCTGAGACGCAAATGAACCAGGAAGAACAGGAGGCAAGGTATGGAACCAGTGCCCCCAGGCGAGGAAGCCGCATACAGACAAGCCAAAAAGAACCTTAAGAGTCATATACTTAAATCTAAAAGGAATCATTGGAGAAAACTACAGGAAGACCTGGAAAATGATATATGGGGGATGAATACAGGAGAACTATGCGTCACCTAAATAGCCTGCCGTCCCCCTACAATCCGACTGTCGAACGGAAGGTGCAAATAGTTAAGGAGGCGCTGATGGAAGAGGTGGTATATTTCTCGAGCGAAGATCCGTGGCTGTGTCTCGGATGAAACTGGGGAAAGCTCCAGGGCCACACCAACTTACAGCAAAGGCAGTAAAGACAATAGTTGAAGTGATCCCGGGCATAATATTAGATGTTTTCAACGCGCTATTGTCACAACAGCGTTTCCCTGAGAAGTGGAAAGAAGCGGAAGTGGTGTTGGTGGCCAAAAGTAAATCGACAGGAGCAGCATCTGACTTCAGACATATCTGCTTGTTAAGCATCCTAGGGAAGTTATTGGAGAGACTGTTAAAGAATAGACTGGCGGACGAAATCGTGAGAACCGGGGGATTTTCGCCAAGACAATTTGGCTTTGCAAAGGGGAAATCTACGGCGCACGCAATAGGGCTGGTGGTTGATATAGTGAAGAGCACATAAGAAAAACGGGTAGCGGCGGTGGCGCTAGATATAAAGAACGCTTTCAACACGGCTTCGTGGAGTAAAATTGTGGAGGGGCTAAAGAGGAGGAACATCTCCCCATATCTGAGGACTACCATCGCAGATTACTTCAATGCTAGAAAAATTGTCTTGAATAGAACGAAATTGTACGTAGAAACTGGGGTACCGCAAGGTTCGGTTCTGGGACCAACACTGTGGAATTTCTTATATGACGGGATTCTCAATCTGGATTGGCCGGACAAGGTCGCGGTCATTGCCTATGCGAACGATTTGCTTAATTATATAGTTTCTTCAGACTTCTGGAACATCTTCTTTTGCCTCCAACGTAGCTTTACATCATATATTTCGTTCCAAATTTTTATATTGTAACGTTGGATTAATACATTCGCCTCAATTTGAACCGTCAAGGAAAACTGAAGAAGATGGGAAATTTGCAGAAAATCATCACTACTCGAAAAAGAACTCTTAAAAATAATACTAGGATTACAGTTCGTTGCAATGCCGAAGATAAATAGTTTTAAAAAATGAAGCAACGCTACCAGATCATTCCAGTTCGAATGAGGCATTTGCCATTTTTGGGCAATCACAATGAACTGGATCAAATCATTTATGAAACAAAATTATCTCAGCTAATATAAAATCTAATTGATCCTTTCTTTTTGCTTCCCACATCTAAGTCACGCCACCATCAAATGATAATTCAAATACATTTTGTATGTATCGCTTGAAACGACACTAATATAAACACTACAACTGAAGGAGCTACAATAAGACTCCCAGATAAAGAGCTAAAATGTTCCTTTCACTGGCGTACTTACGAGCTAATACCTTGATGGCTGCACCATTGAATCATTTATATTCTCTAGAACTTGGTAAATTGTTTAATGCAAGTTGGCTATCAATGGCTAATCGTATTTTGATTCTCTATCTTAAAACAAAAGCTTTTTGCTGTATTTACATAAAAATTATGTCGGGTAGGTATGCTATGGTTTAAAATAATGATCTATCCATCCTGTAAACTAGTGGCTGATAATTTGGATCGCATTAGTCTGATGAATTAGCAGAATGAGTAATTTAACGCTTAAAAGTAGCTGGTAAGTTTAGTCATTGACTTCTTGTGCAGGTTCGCACAAAGTACATACACTGCTCTTAAAAATGTTTGTCCGTATTAACGACCATGAATTTTCTGAATAACTCCCTTTAGTTGAATACTTGTCGTTGCCTCTCTAGGTTTTCGCAGAAACTTTTCTGAATGTGTGACTTCTTAAATGGTGTAGATTTGTTAGAGTGTTTTAATTAAATTGATCGCAATAAAACAATTTTTTTCGTCTAAATATTAGAACGCATTCAACAAAATTTTTTTCAATCTACCAGCAAATTAAAGAAGTGACATAAAATTTTCGAATATAGCGCTGATAAAGCGTAGAAAAATATTCCAACGACGTGGATAGCAATTGAATATGTGCCGTATAGAGAAACAGAAGCATCGTAATAATTAAATTAACTATTAAAATAAACCAAAAAAATTGGAAGCGATTTATTGCCTCAATATTTATTCAAAATACATCTTTTGAATTCCAAAACTATAGCTGTAAGTCATCAAATCAAATTACAAAACTTTTTTTCTAGTTTCTTTAAAATCCTCTCTCTGTGTGTACATAGAAATTACATATATCCGACATTGATAGAAAAGGAGAAATTTAAAGCCGGAAGGAAATCGCGTTACTGCTTCTTTTAAGACACTGACCAATTTTCGTCTGCGCGTCCGAGTAAACAAACGAAATATTGGAAACAACTAGGAAACAACAAAGAAAAACAACACATCGGTGGCGACTTTATCTAATAAAACAGTATAAACGTCTTTGGCGCAAAAGTAAATAAGATATTCGAAGAGGACAGTTCTGTCGGTCGATAAGCTTCAATAATTGTGCTTTGCTGTAAAAGCTTCTTATGTGAACAACATTTTATTCTCAACTTTTTTCCCATAACATTGGATGTAAAATAGGTGAGCTATGGTAACTTAAACGGATGTAAGTTAATAATTCTCGTAACTAGAATCTTGACTGTATAAGGACTAATATCGAATTCATTATTTTTTGTGAGTACTAATACATCTCTGATGAAATTAAGTTTGAAAATCGTGCTAAAGAAGTTCTGAAGCGCTGCAGTATACAACAGCCGTTGTATTATTTTGCCTTATTAAGTCGAGCATAAGCTTTACGCTTTGTTTATGTTTTACAAAGGCACTAATAAAAACATAATTTTCCATTAATAATGCAATTCTTTTGCAAAATGCTTTTATACTTCAGCTTATGTATTCTCGTTTATATTAAAGTCTAAATAAAGAAAGAATATTTTATTAGTTATACTGGTAAAATTAGAGCTACATAATAGCCTCTATAGTTGAGGCCTGATGGCTGACGGCTTTGAAAGTTTACCATAGTTCCATACATCATTTTCTGGCCATTTTCAAAGTTTTAGATTACCTTCGGAATAAAGGCTAGGCAGCACTTTCTACTGCTTCAGCACGATCAAACCTTTTTTGTTAAACATTCAGCAAATAGTTTTTTGCACCTTTTTGCTTTTAGCTCATGCTCTACCCTGTTCCTTGTCCCTGATATAAAATCAAACAACTTTGAAAGGTGGAATATTTTATTTTTCAAAATAATTCCTTAAGATCTTGACACAATTGGTATAATGATGGTAAAGAGCTTTCACGAAGGTGTTCTTTGAGTTTGGGGAGTACATGGACGTCAATCGGAGGCTAAATCTGGAATGGCGGTCATTAAAATACTGGTCTCGTGCGTATGAACGTTGTCCTGATGAAACAGCACACCACGTCACGTCTGAATTTTCTCCCTGTTTTCTTTGATGCACTCACGTAGTTTTGACATTAAAGCAGCACAATATTGTCCAGTTATAGCCTGACGACGTGGTAAACAATCTATAAGGACAGTTCCTTTGGCATCCCAAAAAAACTGTAGCCATGATCTTTTCCGCAGATGTTATTGTATGAAACTTTTGAGGGAGTGGTGCCTCCATGCTCTGCCGTTTTGATTCAGGATCATAATGATACACACAGATTTCATCCATACTAATGAATCTTCCTAGAAAATTTTAAGTATTTCGCTTAGTGATGGCCGAATTCGTCTATGAAGTGACCTGTCAAATGCACTTTTGCGCTGATGTCAATATTTGCGGTAGCCATCGCGCAGCCACTTTTTGAAACCTAATTCTTCATGTAAAATGGTTTGTACGCTAACTGTTGCAAAGCCACAACTCTGAGCTATGACAGAGTGATTCGTCTATCTTTCAGGACCATGTCGTGGACCAAATCAATGTGTGGTTTGCAAACAACAACAAGGCTCTCTGTCAAGTTTAAAATCCCTTGCCTAATTCTTTACCACCTGATATAGAGGTGTAGATTCACCCAGTAATGGTACCATATCCATATGACTTTCTTGCGGTTATAAACTTTTCTTCCGGTGATATTATTTTAGAAGTTTAGTCAGCCTTTGTTTAGATGTTACTAGTTTCCTTTTATTGCATTTCATCTATTTTTATTTTACCGTCATTTCCGTTATATTTTTCTCCATATAGTAGTCCGACGTCCTGTCATCCGTTGGCCGGTTTCATTAGATTGATTTTAGTGTTTCTTCGCCCGGAAAATTGAATGTAATATCAGTGCTTCTCTTGTCAGATTGTATGTAACGTCCTAATAGCTTTCCTCATTTTGACATTCTCGCAGTAGTATCAACTTAAATTTTTAACTTATTTAATTCCCTTGTCCTGGTTGTATTTTTGTTATTATCACGTTTCAATTAGTACTCTGTCGTTAGTGTACCGGAAATTTTCAATTCTCGTTAGTATTTCAACGTGTGTGTATCTTCACATTTTTGGAAAGTTTTAATTAAGCTGGAGAGTTATAATACAGTTTGATCTAGGATCCCATTTTCTAATGTGAAGTAATTAATTTGTTAATAGGTTGATACGGCGCCAGAACACTTTTAAAGTATAATATTTGGAAATTTATGATTTAAAAATAGAGTGCCGTAAATGCACTCCTCTAATCGACTAACAAAAGTAGTGGGGAAATTGCGCGAATTTCAGTTGTAATGTTCCTTTTCAACTCCTCTAAATTCCGGGGCTTGTTACAGTAGACCTTATGTTTTAAAAAGCCTCAAAGAAAAAAATCTGGCACGGTTAAGTCGGGTGACTTAGGAGGCGAACTTATGGTCCCTCTGATTGAAATTAATCTCTCTGGAAAAAAAAACTGTTTCAAGATCTCAGTATTGTTTCTTGTCGTGTGACAAGTTGCGCCATCCTGTTGGGACCAAAGCTCCATATCTCGAATTTGTGAAACAAAAAAATTTCGTAACATTTCACCATAACGTTCTGAATTAACTGTTAAGGTAATGACGTACAAGAGTACGCACTTAGTAAACTTTCTTCTATATTTCGTCTATTAAACTCAAAACAACAAAATGATTGAAACCAATGTGAGCCTGCGTTAATTTTGGAACAGTTTATTAATACTTAAGCCAATTTAGTGTTATTACAACTGAAACAAAAATGGTTTTTAAAATTTGTACAATTGCGTACTCTTGTAAAGCGTGCTTATAAGAGTACGCAGTAGTAATTATAAGAGTACGCGATACTAGAGTAACATAGTTCGGATGTAAAATTTCCTGCTTCATAGGAAGTACATTTCGGTCAAAAGGGAAGGAAAATATTGGGATAGGCAGCCAAAAGATTCAAACGATGATTTAATTTGGGCTGCCTATCCCAATATTTTCCTTACCTTTTGACCTTAACGTCGTACAGCCACTTCCACTCTACTCGAAGTGCATTTTTTATGCCACCACTTATTACACTTAGAGCACTGTATCCAGTCGTCAGATGGCGGATCTGCATACAATCCATCACAAAATGGTCATAATATTTCTTCTGTTGCATTTTCTTCCTTTACATTCTTCGGGCTTTGATGCTTTCTGCCTGCCGTTTCTTTTTTTGACATTTGTGTTTATTTTTGAGGTAGATTCTTTAAGTGTTTTTCTTTGCTTACCTTTAGCTACAGGCTTTTCTGATTTCACTGAACCAATTTTTCTTTTAACCTTTTTTGTTAATTCTAATTGCTTTGCTTCCAGTTCATCCTTTAACGGTGTGCTTGTTAAGATCTCTGATTTCTGACTTCGACGTTTTCTGGTTTGCTCCGTTTGACTACGTTTTGGATATGGACGTAGATCTTCTGGTTTTACAAGAGCTTTAACTTGCTTCGATCGAGTGGTTTGGTTAATATCATAAGAAACCGGAATATTTTCACGCTTGTTTTCTTTGTCGTCGGTCGTGGAAGGTCCAGGTTTCATGTTGTTTTCGATATCCAAATATATTAAATTATTCAAATTCTCTGTCTCTGTAGCATTAGTGTCCTTTAAAATTGAAGTTACTATTTGTTCTGCATATTCAGGATTTACAGGCAATCCTGTGATAGCATTAAACTCAATTTCAAAGACTTCAGTCTTTTTAGCTGTCTCATCTACTTCCATGGAAATGCCAGCAGCTCCAGGAACCTCTACAGCTTCAGGAACTTCTTCACTTACATTATAAGGTTTGTCAGTTACAAGGGAAGGAGCAAAATCTTCGTCATTAAATTGATCGGGATTGTAAGGCCAGATTCCGGTAGTTTCAAATGCCCGTACAGCTTTATCGAGATTGGATACTTTATAATATGCCGTTTTAAATAAACCGGCGACTTGCTTTTGAGTAATAGCTTTACCAGGATTGGTAACTAACCAATTGTCAGTTGCTTGGCTGTATGCAGTTTTTAGTGGGCCAAAATATCCTTTATCCAATGGCTGCATTTTATGACTGGCATGCGGTGGCAACGATAAAAGATGAATTGAATTCTCACGACAGTATTTGATAACATTAAGGCTTCGGTGAGATGAATGATTATCTAATAGTAATAAAACAGGAGCATCTTTGGAAGCGTTAACATGTTTTTGGAAATGCTTCATCCATTCAAGAAATAATTCGGAATTTATAAAGCCTGATTCAGAAATAAGTGGTAAAGTTCCCGAAGGCGCCTCTGTAAACAGCTCTTCTTTCATTCTTTTACGAGGAAAAATTAATGCTGGAGGAACATATACCCCACTAGCACTCATGCAGCACACTGCAGTAACCAGTTGACCTCTTTCGCCGCTAGCAACTATCCCCACACATTTTTTTCCTTTTTTGGTAAACACCTTGGGCAGTTTATTGGGCACTGTAGATATGCCTGTCTCGTCCATGTTATATATAAAATTACTTGCGAAATTATATTTTTCGTAAATATCTCGCAAGTTTTAAAAAAACAAATCAACTTGGACTTTGTTGAAGCCTATCATTCTGCCAAGTGAACACTTCTCTGGTTGCCGTAATGTGATTCTGTGTCTCTGACAGAAACCACGTATCCACGTTTTGCCAGCAACCATTTTCTGTGGATTAAAATTATGCTCTACGCCATTAGCTTTAGCGAATTCAATAGCAATACTGCTTAAGTCTTTCATTCTCAATCCATAAAATCGGCAATCCATTTCTTGCACATATTTTGCTAATTCTGTTTCTTGTTCTTCACTAAAAATACATTTATATCGTCCAAGTGATATTGGAATAGTGGCAATTTTCAATCTTTTACGTAATGTGGCTTCTGGAATATTCAGTTCCCGCGCAATACTACGTTTACTCTGGCCGTTACTAATTTTATCTCTAATCTCCGCCATAAGCTCTGCGGTAAATACAAGCTTCCTATCGCTAGTTCTTTTATAAGTACTCATTTTCTTATTACCTGAAAAAAAAGACTCATATAGTTGTTTTATTATATGTAGATAGGTCCTATTGTGAAGAAAACGGAATTATTATATTTCTATAAATATAGTTTACAAGAGTACGCACTGCGTGCGTACTCTTGTATACTTCGTTTGAATTATGAAAAAAAGGTTACGAGTACTTAATACAACATAAATACTTAATGTAATAAATTTTATTATTGCCTTATACTTTATATTACACTGTGAAGCACTGAGACGGTTTCTAGTACAACAAATAGCAAAATTATACCTTAAATTAAACTTGCCCAAACATACATCTGCAATACACAAAATCAAGTTTTGCTTGATGAAACTACTACATGCGCAATACTTCAAAATGTATTTATGCTTGTTACAGGCGTATGTTTGAGGATTTCTCACATGTTTTCATAGATGGCGATATGTTAGTGCATACTTTGTAAAATGCAATGCGTACTCTTATACGCTGCGTACTCTTATGTGCTGTTACCCTACGTATGCCACTTTCTTCAAAGAAGTAGTGACCGATTATTCTTACAGCTGAAATGGTGCACCATACTGTAACTTTAGGAGAATGTAAAGGCCGTTTATGAAGTTCTGTAGAGTTTTCACGTGTCCAGAAACGACAGTTTTGTTTATTAACTAAACCTGGCCTCGTCGCTCATAAATAATCGGTGTTCAATACCTAGTACGGTATTTCGCAATGCCAAGAAAGTTCGGCAAAATTCGAGTCGTTTAACTTTATCATCCGCGTTTAATTCTTGAACAACTGCAATTTTATACGGATGAAATTTCATACCTCTTAGCATACGTCGAATACTTCGGTCTGAGATATGGAGGGCCAAAGCTTGTTTTTTGATTGATCTTTTAGGGCTCGCAATAATTGCTTGTCTAATTTTTTCTTGGATATCCGCAGCCATGCACAGATCGTGGCCGACCGGTTGGTTTTATGTTCCGAATGGAAACTGTGTTTCTCCATTTTTTAACCCATAAATTAATAATAACACATGACTTTCTCTTACATTAAATTGTGTTGTGCCTCCTATGCCCACCTCCATTTGTAAATGCGACCTCTTTTTATGTTCTCTTAATTCCTTCAATTTTGCGTCCAATTTCTTTTTGTATTGAATGTTAGTTCACTTCCGATAATTCTTGTGCAGAGCTGTATTCAATGAGTTGTTTATTTCGATATAGAATATTGATTTTTATCCTCTGATCTTTTGCTCAAACTATGACCAAATAGTATAAGATGTTTATGGAGAATTTCCATAGTAGTACAGTATAGTAGTATATTGTTTGAAACAATGTTGTTATTTTACCCTGTTGTCTTATTTTATTTGGAATTACCCATCCTTTTTAATCCAATACTACAGCTGTTACGACTTTAACGACTAGGAAACGTCGATATTCTGTTCGAAGTCGTCGTGATAAAACCACCGATACTTCGTGACATTGATCAAACTTGCGACCGCTAGGATGTCTTTTATTGCTGTCAACCTTGATTAAAGGCGGACGTCAGGCAACAATAAAGCTTTCCCCAAGCTCCCCCTATCGCGAATGGATCTCCAAGATGCGTCTACATGACGCTGTGATCTTTGTAATCTTTTCAGAGTTATAAATTCTACTACTTATCTGTACTACGCACGAAGTAAACTTTATGTTAGGGGTATGGTTAATTCGCGCTGTTTCCTTTTTTTCTCTATTTTAGAAAATAGAATTGAGATGGATGTAACGTTAGTAGCGATACGATTTTCTTGTAGATGATGTTTACTTTGTTACGTTCATTCGTCTTACGCATTTGATTGACCCAGATTACGTTGAGTTGAAAGAAGTTTGTGTTGTCGAAAGTAAAACAGTCGCGCACTAACGGATAAAATCATATCGTACTAGAACTTCTTTAAGTTTCGTAAAGTTTAACAAAATAAAGAAGTTTTTGTAAATCAAAGTTAGTTGCTGGTATTTTTACTGTTTGATCAATATTTAACCAGTCTGCCAATATAATGATCAATAATATAATTGTGAAGTTTTTAAGGCTTTTTATAAAATAAAAACCAAGAACTATGTACGTACTATCGTTGAAGCTGCCAGAACGTTACTAAAAGCAAAGAATTTAGAAAAGCGTTTTTGGGCCGAAGCGGTGAACACAGTTATATATGTACTAAATCGTACTAGCAAGAGCGAGGTGAATAACAAATCTCCTTATGAAGATATTCAAAACGTTTGGATCACAAGTCTACGTTCATACACCGAAGGAAAGGGAACCAAACGGGATAGTAAAGGAAAGAAAGGAATTTTCGTTGGATATGAAGAAAATAAAAAAGGCTACAGAATATATTTTTTTGACAGAAATGTTGTAAAATCAGCACGTGATGTAATATTTATACCCGATTCTATAAATTCAATAAATATAGAGGAAGCAGATCCAATTAGTGGCAATGATTGTGATATATGTACAAGGCTAAGAAGAAGTAAATTTAGAACAAGATGAAAATAAAATTATAGTTGATGTAAAAACTGATGTTATAAATAAAGAAGACCAAACAGCACATTAAGAAATAGAAGCCATCTATAGCCACCGAAGAAGTTGTTAGATTATGACACCTGTTTTATTGGCGTGAGAGGTTTAAACGATCCGTTAACATACGAAGACGCAATGGAAAGTGATGATAAGGGAAAATGGCAAGAGGCTATTGCTGAAGAAATTCAAGCATTGAAACATAACGATACCTGGGAGCAAGTAGATCGTCCAGAAAATTCTAATATAGTAGGATGTAAATGGGTATTTAAGACAAAAGAGTTGAAGACGATAATTGAATGCATTAATGGAAAAGCTGGGAATGATGAGATCAGTGAATGATTTTTGTTTATATACAAGAAACACCAACGAAGAAAGACTATATATCCTTTTATATGTTGATGATTTGTTAATTGCCGACTCAAGCGAAGAAGGTATAGAGGAAGTGAAACGAGAGTTATGCAAGAATTTTAAAATGAAACATTTGGGAGTTGTAAATGATTATCTGAGCATTAAAATAATGTATGACAGAGAAAATGGCGTAATTGAGTTAAATCAGACGTCATACCTTAAGAGTGTACCTATTGTTTAAATTCAATATGAAAGATTGCAAATCTGTTAGTACCCCAATGGATGTAAATTTTAAAATCAAGAAAAATTACACTTGAGAAATGCCGACAACTCATTGATTGCTTAATGTATGCTATCAACGTCTTTCGTACTTCTTTGGTACTTTATCACGTATAAGCCTGCAAGATCTATGGATTTCTAACAATATCAAATCATACTCACACACAGACACACCGCGCAAACTAGGCATACATAGTATCGAACTATGTCTGGTTGGCACAATGTGTCCGTGGGCTTATCCGGGACAAATGTTCCATGGTTCGATTCCATACACAGATGTATATTTTTAAATAAAAATATTGCTTAGGTATATTGATTGGCGGTCACAGAAAAATCCATTGTATTTGGGTTTCTTTATTATATCTGATTTGAAATTGGAGGTAATAATGTTAAAAAGGTTTTATTACATTATTAATCTTGTTTAACAGTCCCTGCATACGAGGCATATTGATATTTATTATTATCAATTTGTTTTTCTATTTGTATTCTTTGAAAGTTTTATTACTTTTTCACGGTAATTAATCTTACATTAATAAACAGAACTAAATTACTTTGCTTTTAAATTCTGGACTGGTGAGTTGTAAACCGTAATTAACAATACGCCTGATGACACTTTTTTATTGTTATGGATTGGTGGAAAAGTGGAAATTCATGTATCTATGGGAATGCGTGGGTTTATATGTATGTATATGTATAACAATGATAATATACATGTTTAAAAAAAGTGTCGGATACTCTACTTGCTTATACTTCTCGTCAAGGCAAACGAAAAAGTCTTAATATACATAGGTCCGCAAATAAATTTTTTCACAGATAGAGGTGAATTTCTATTCTCATCAAAAAAATATATTTTTATAAACAAACAGTACCTATATTATTACATTAAATATTTTCACAAGAAAAGCAGTCTAAAGATGTCCAGCTGCCATTTGTATACATGCTTCACATCTTGGCCGAAAGGAAGCCCGTATTCTTTCAAACAACCCTGAATTGCGTCTGATTGTGTGGCATTTGTTTTCTATCCGCTGCTGTAATTCACCGATATTATTAATTGGCCTTGAATATACCAGCTCTTTTAAATATCCCCAAATGCAGAAATCAAGAGGGTTTAGATTAGGGTATCTAGGTGGGCATGGCACAGGACCTCCTCGTCCTGTCCATTTGTTGTGAGTTTCATTTAAAAATTGCCTTACTGCGATAGCAAAGTCTGGTGGTACACCATCGTGCACCACCAGACCAACCATTGGTTAACTCTGTCAATAAGAGGAACATCTTGCAGTAATGGGGGTGAAATATTAATTAAAATGTTGAGATAATTTTCGCCATTTAAACGATTTGGTGAAAACACCGGGCCTATCAAACAATTTCCAAAAATACCCAGCCAAACGTTCACAGAATATCGGTGCTGATGCCTTGTCTCCATAACAGCATGAGGATTTTCATCCGCCCAAATGTGGTTGTTGTGGAAATTCATTATTGTATCGTTTGTAAAAAAGCCTTGTCAGTAAATAAAATATTAGCAACAAAGTTGTGATTTTGGATAAGTTGATATGATTCTACAGAAAGCAAGTCTGGAAACATAATCCGCAGGTAATAAATAAAGCGGTAATAGTATCCAAATGATAAGGATATAGCAGCTGTTCTCGAAACATCCTCCATACTAAAGAAGCATTTATGTTTAGCTCCCTAGCTATTGTTCTGGTACTGATATTGGGATTTTCTTCTACTCTTGCTAGAACATGTTGGTCGTCCGGCATTATGTTTTTAACAATAAATGAACCATTTTCACTTAATCGTTGATGTGGTCGTAAAAAGATTATAATCGCCGTGCTTCATAAGTATTAGGTACCATTAGCACAACTGGACATGAAATGTATATCGGCCATTTCTGAATTTGTATAGAAAGCCATTTCGTTTTAACAGAAAAGACAAACGTGAGACTGACAGCGCGTAACCGAAAATTAATGCCAGTTTCTACAAATAAACAATTATTTTACAGCCTAAACTAGAATCACCTCTATCTATGAAAGAATTGATTTGCGGACCTATGTTTATTAAAACTTTTTTGTTTGCCTTAAGGAGAACTATAAGTGGGTAAAGTAACCGACACATTTTTAAAACATCCTGTATATAATATCTAATTTAATTTTTTCAAAACGGTTTCCTTCATGACAAATTGTGATGTGTATGATATAGAGTAAAGGTGTAACTAATAAAAGTAATGTATACAGAACATTCCAATGAAAACGATCCAATTTAAATAAGTTGAAAATGTCTAACGAAAAACCAAATAAGCCAAGACTTGTCGGTTTTTGTTTGAACGGGAAATCTCTCACCTATAAGGCAAAACCAGGTCTACAAAACTCCAGTTGAAGATATAAGAAATAAAGTGGATGACATTGTTCAAACTCATTTAGATTTTGATTTGTTCTGATTTTGAATCGGTAAGAGATGGGGCACTAAGGTTGAAGTGGATTCATTGGTCGGCAAAGGCAAACCTACTTTATATCAACTCCGCAGAAAGCAAAGGCCGTTCGATCGGCCGGAAAGTTTATGGCGACCATTTTTAGAGATTCCCAAGGTGTGATCCTCGTGGACTATCTGCAGAAAGGAAGGACGATCACGGGGCAATAGTACACTCTCGTTTTCAGGGGAAAAAGGTGATTTTCCATATTTATAGGACCTATCCCTCAGCGACACTTTTTCTATTCCCAAATTTGAAAAAATCACTTGTAGAAAAGAGATTTGCTGCAAACGAGGACATCATCGCCGCTACAGATGATTATTTTGCAGACCTCGAAACATCTTACTTTTGCGACGGTTTGAGGAGACTAGAGCATCGTTTCAAAAAGTGTATTGATCTTCGAGGAGAGTACATCGAAAAATAAAAATAAAAAACCACATCATTATCATGTTTTTCCTGTCGATTCCGGAAACATTTCAGGTCGCCCTCGTACAAGCGGAAATATATCTGGGGTTAAAGGTTAATAAAAGCTTTCCAAACTTAAAAAATATATATAACAACGTCAGTATAGAGGTAGGTTGTGATTTCCAAAACAGAAAAAGGCATCCTGAAAGATATCTTGAACTAGTATTTTAACGTTCGCAATTCTTTAATTAATCCACGATGAAAGTACTACTTTTATACGTACTTATTTCACTTAACCCAGCACCATTCGTTTTTATTAGTGGTTCCTCCTAGCAGCGGTGCACAATCGAAAAGGATATAGGTGAATCCAATCCCAGTATTTCTGTTTAATTATCTCTTGTCTTTCGGCTTTATTGGCTAGTGAGCCCGTGTGCGTTCGCGTTTACGTCCGTGTGTGCTTTACAAGCGGAAATAAAAACAGAAAAAGGTTCGCCTTCGTTTGGCCGTACGTCACATAAAAATAACTAGAGCACATACCGCTAGATGGCACTATACTCCTCCCATCTCCCCTTTCCCGACGGTGCGATAAAATAAATTATACCTTTTCCCGGCGACGGGATTCTAGACTAGGTTTTGCCGACGACTATCTATCGTATTTTATTTCGATACTGGTCGCGTATGCGTTAGAAAATTTAGTTTTAGGAGAATAAAGGAGATTCTGGCGCAGGAACTTGAAATTGCACCCGCAACCATTTTAATAAATAATCAGTATTTGCGTATATATACCGCAAGATATAAACAACTTTGTCTAATTTAATTGCAAAAAAAAAACAGATTTATGACTTTGAGATGTGCCACAGATGCAAACGACAGATTTAATATTTCAAAGCAAATAATGAATATCTTAAGTACTTTATTTCATATAATATTACATATCAAAACGCATTAAAAATATATATTTGGTCATCGAAAAGTATCAATTGCCTTTATTCCAATTTTCCTCAATTTGTCTTCGCGTCAGTACATATTTCACTCTGAAATGCTCGGGGATATTACAACGTTGGAGAATGATTATTAACTTACCGCACGTCAGGTGAGCACGGTAATTTGAACGAATTATATTAGGGTAGCCTCGTAGGAACGTTCCCTCATAATTTTCACGTTGGACCTATTTATCACTTCTTTGTTAATTCGTTTTTCGTTACGTCGATCGCTTAGGTGATAACCTACCGTTTTCCTCGGCTTGTATTTATTCCTTTTCTTCTGTAAATTCCCATCGGCGCGGTTGTAGGCCTCTTACTGTTCATCTTAATTGTTTTTCTTCGATTGACGTGAAATCGACTGAATACATCGACGGTAGATTGGTAAGATTTGCAATACTTGTCACGCTCACTCAATCTATATTGTTCTTTATTTGCTTTAGATAAGAAATTTATAAATTTAGTTAGGAAATTTTATTTATTTTATGCAGGATATGACATCTTTGTGTAGCAACTGAAACTATATTATTCTAAATTATTTTTATCTGTCCTTTGAAGTTAAATATAAAACAAAAGACATAAAAATATACAAATCCAGATATGTAAAACATTTCTTTAGTAGAGAAATGTCTCTTCTGGCATAATTAAAAAAATCGAGTAACTTCGCCAGCACTAACATAAATGCGTGGGTATACTGCTCGGTACGGCCTAAGGTGTACTGCTTCAGATTTAAAAACGAACTCAAAGGAATATTTACGAGTATACAGAAGATTTTTAAATGTCAGTGGTTATGTCAAATACTATGACAAATTATAAAACCACTTTATAATTTGCAGTTTTTCATTAATTGTGTATTCCATTAGGATAAAGTTTGATGGTTCGGTAAAGTATTTGACATAAGCACTGACATTTCTGTCATATAAAAAGTTGACAATAGTAAAATGGATACATTTAATTTTAACTCCCACACCCTCTCCTATCAATAGGTTTTCGTAGTTCAAGTTGTTAGCGTGTATACACAGCAACTTCAAACGAAACAAGAAAAATCCAACCAGCCTTCGGAAATATTTTGAATAGTCCTGGAAGTCGATACGGACACAAAACTGTAAGCAATGCATTTGGACATTTTGGACGAACATCAAACAAACACAATCAAACTGTTATTGACAAATTCTTGATCTCTCATCGTAAACGCATACTAGAAAACATAAGCTAAGAAACCACTCTTTTCCGCATCGTATTGCTACGGGTGGTAGAATTCTTACTGCGATCTTTATCAAGAGCCATATGATTTCGAAATTATTCCATTTAGATCCATTAACTGGAATTCGAAGTTATAGCCATATTCGAAGGGCGGAAGAAAACCCCATTTTGACACCCATGCCCATAAATACATACAATTTAAGTCGTGACATTCACTCACTTCACATGAGTTAAATTTCAAACGCAAAAGAATTAATGAGATTCAAAAAATGAGTTTTGAAGAACCTTAAACCATAAAAAGAATGAAAAAAATGACCATCAAAACATAAGTAACAACGTAATTATATAATAACAAAACAAAAAAGCGACCTTGTAAAATATATCAAAAACAAAATGATTATTTTTTAATAGTTGGATAAATAGAAATTTAATTAATCATAAATTAAAAATACCTAACGCTTAACCCGCTTCCTACAATTTGTGGGTGCTCAAGGCTTCACAAAAAAGAACACACATCTAAGACCTATAATTACCAGGATGTAAAAAAATTAGACCGACAGTCTTTGAAGGAAAATACATGACGTTAAAACAAATAGCTTTTATTAATATTATTTCAAATATTAATTAACTTTCATACAAAGACGACGAGTCTTTCGAATACTTCAGGAATATTTTGATTGTGATCAGCCGCAGCAGTTATCCGAGCTACTAATTCTTCTTCTGTGTCAATGGGAGTCTCATAAATAAGAGTTTTCATATGCCCCCACGAGAAAAAATCTAACGACGATAAATCTGGCGAGCGAGGGGGCCATGCGATAGATGCACCTCGGCCAATTCAGCGTTTATTAAACGTTTGGTTCAAGTAATGACTCACGGCTGCTGTGAAATGAGGAGATGCCCCATCGTGTTGCAACCACATTTGTCTTCTTGTGATCAGTGGCACATTTTCTAGAAGTCCTGGCAAAACTTCTTCAAGGATTATCGATGATACCTCCCCATACATTAACAGTGATTTTTTTCTGATACGATCAAATACATGTAGCATGGGGCTTGTCCACTCCAAACATGAGAGTTGTGAGAGTTAAAAATACCTTCTCCTGTGAAGCATTTGTCAGTGAACAATATTCAGGAACAAACTTCTGGACGTGTTTCGGATTGATGTATGTACATATGTACCATCGAGCAAAGTCTAAACGTCGTGGATAGTCTTCAAAAACATTAAACACTTCTGATCTGTTAAGAATTTGAATACGATGTAAGATCAAACGAATCGTCGCAGAGAGAAATATCGCACAATAACATTAGTCTATTTATTCGCAAGTCCCCTCTTTCTATTCAAAGGTTAATACTGTTTACTGACGAAGCATATTTCATAAGATAAAGTATTTGTAATATAGTTTAATATCTCTACTTATATTCTCTGTTTTTCGTCCTCAATTTACACATCCTTATTTTATCGTCTAGTATTAAAACAAGACGTTGCCGTTTGCTTGGGATGTGAGTGTAATGAGGCTATTGATAGCGTTGCACAAAAAGGCGCAAAGTTTCGACTTATTAGATCAGATCCATTCTGCGAGCTAATTAAAAACCAATCAAAAAGAAGCTTTATTATGTTCTCCTGCATTCCGATACTATGGTCAAATCCCTGCTGGACCGCAATAAGAGAGACGTCAGCACCATTACGACTTTATTTATCAGCCACAGCCCTCTGACGTACAACCACAAGAAGATGGGTAAAGTGGACAATGAGAAATGTCAAATCTGTTCAGAACACCTCTAGCAGGTGAACCTGGAATTGGCTGATGTTAGACCCATAGTCCTCAAGAAGATATTAAAGTTCTTCAAAAGCTTAGAAATTTATTGGGACTGACAGATTAGAAATACTCACAATAGATCTTGTAGATCGCAGTGAAGAAAGGCACTACATGCCAGATCGATCAACTAGCAATACAGCCTAGCAAATAGTTTAGGAGATGTTGTAGGTAATGGCAACTCATACATAAAACAATCCCTCTACTTAACACATTTACGCATTTCATAAACAATACGAAAAAAAACGATCCACCTTAAATAACTCGAAAACGTCAAAAAAAAAATCGAAAAAATGCTGAGACAGGTCGAATCTTGTTCGAAGGTGGAAATTATTTCAGCAAGAAGGCAAAATCATGTCTTGTCTGTCTTCTAACCTCTCTGAATTGAACAAAAAACACAAAATAGCCCTTGAAACTTTAAAAAGCTTCTAAAGTCTTAAGGACACGTGTAAACTGTCCTACATAAATGTTAATGATTCCGCGCTATCTTCGCTATTACCATTTATGCTTAAGCCCCCTCTTGTTGAAGAAAAACCACGTGTGCTTATTATAATTAATCTATTATCACCAATTCTTTCCTATTAAACGCACACTTATAAAGTACCAATCAAGGTGGAGAAAACGCCGTTCCTCTATTTTTTCTATAATTGATTCTGTTGAACCTATCTCTGGATTGGGTTTTTTATTAAGCCAAGTTCTTGTACCCTGAGCAATGTATAAATTTGATACCAAACCATATAGGATAGATTATACCAAATCTTGATACACTTTGGAGTCGACTTTCATGTCATAAATTGTTTCAGTAAAGTTGTCCCATAAAAAAGTATCATTTGTTGATCGATGTACAATGTTTTTTATTCTTGACAAGTTATCACATTTGTTTTGAGTAATTGTTGATACAGATTGAATCCTTTACGACTTGGTCTGTTTTTTAGTTTCGTCTTTTACTTCACAGTGATCTAGAAAACTTTCCACGCTTCCACACACGTTTCTCACGTCTTTGAGTATTGCATCAAAATATTCTTTCTTCGTCTTTGTGCCAGAAAATTGTTAAATATTGCTAGGTTTTACAATTTTTGTCTTCTGAAAAACAAATACTTAATAGTGTTTAATGTTTAATGCTGACTTTATAATACAGTATAGCAACACCCAACCTAACTAACTAAATCATGTCCATGAATAAATAGCAATGAATGTGTTGATACCTAAAATATATATTTGAGTCCAGTTGGCAGCACTATAATATCCAGTATCATCCAAAATAGATATGATTATCTAATTTGAGGACTAGGAATAACGTTATCTATCAAAAATTTGCCTTCAAACAACGTGACAATGATGAAAAGTTTGCTTTGTTCATTATTGTGGATGCCACAACACTACGGTCAGATCTTGAAACAATAGATGATTTGCCATATCATTTTAAGACACAGGAAAGGATCGGAAGGTGTCAGAATTTGTAAGTCATTCATTTATAGGGATTTACTATTTTCGGAGACGATGAGGGTACATCATATATGTACAAGAAGAAGTCAATAATTCCATTTCGAATTTATAGTTGATTTAATATTTAAGACGAGTTTTTATGATACTTCATTTAATAATATCCAGAATAGTTTCTTAAATTTATTATAAATTGTGTTAAATCGCCAGATTTTAATCGAACTTTATGAAGTATATATTTCGTAGAACATACATATATTATTACCCATTTCTATGTTTGTTACTCCTTGTTAGATATACGCAAATGAACTCTTCAATTTTCACGCTTGAAATCCGCGAAGTAATCATCCTAGCATGTATCTGGGTATAAAAGCAAACGATTCGTGCCTTTATGACTTCAACGTTCTCCCGATAAAATGACATAAATAATAAATAATGTCGACGTGTTGCTGATTGCGAAATTTAAGCGTTGAACCCAGACGCGTGCGCGTTTTTAAAGACGGAGCTGTTTACTTATGCATTCTGCGTATCACTAATTTAATCTGGTTTTATATCAGGGAAGATAAGATACGCGCAGTTACACGCACAGGATGTTTTATGGCGGCGAACAGTAGTGTTGACTTTTTGTTCGTACTCCCGTTAACACGTAAATAACAAATTCTTATGATGTATTAAATAATAAAAACGTTGTTCCCCAGTTTTGTTTATGTTCTTAGCAAGTACTTGTTTTCATGTTAAAATTAATTGTTTCTTCTCAGTGAAGAAAATGATATTTACAGCTAGTTTAGTTCTTGACATATTTATAGATATTTAAGAATAAGTTTTCTGGAGGAGAGGGAGAGGGGGAGGAGGTTATACCACTTCATTGAAAGTGTAATTATGTCAAACAAATAAGCTAAGCATTCTTGGTTCAGTAAATTGATATATCTGAGCATTTTAGTTACGGAGGCTAATTAAATCGTTATAACTTATTCACCTTCCATTTTAGCTATAGTAACACCTAATACGCATTAAAAGAGAATATACTGTGCGTATGCAAAATTTCATTCGTCTCGTTTACTCCTAAGTGACGTAATATATCTGTAAAGTAAGATCGGTATCTGTCACTTGTTTTCTTTAATTGCAAATAAATACATAAGATATGTGTAAAATTTATCAGAGAAGCTGAATCTGTCATTTATTTTATAGCATGCTATTTAAAAAATCGAAGTTAATGCCCACTGCCGATTAACCGGAAGTGATATTTATTCAAAAAAAATGTTACGTGATAGTTCATATTCAACCATATCCTACAGCGAAATTTTGTTTTAAAATTCCGTTCCGTTTGTATAATACTTTTAATAGGCTATTCTCACCAATCACCCCATATATACACTTTCAATGCGCTTTTATCGATTCGTTTTCACCATTCTAAAAGTATAAACTTCGAACCAAATATTCTGTCCTACTCTGGAAGGCTTTATAGCGAGTTAAGCTCACATCCGTGTTTATTGAAATTAATTGGTTGAAACCATTTACTGGTTTTAGTGTGCGAAATTATTTTATTTATTCAAATTAATGGTTAAATATATACATACATTCTATCCAGTGTAAAATATATGGTAATGGTAGCGGCAGTTATTACACTGCTCTAATTTACTGCCTAAAAGTAATTGAAAATTAGTGCAAATGCATAAATTTGATTTTATTTAGATATTGTTAATAATGGTTATATAAAATGAGAAAGGTCTCTGAGGCTACGCAATATGTCATCATTAACTTCATCTTTGATTTATCCACAATTTTCTCTGAATGTCTTTAAATTTATTCATGTTTGTTCAGTAATTTGGTTTTTAATTCGTATTCCGTCCGACGGGCTGAACATTTATTTTGATGACATTTGAGTAAATAGCCCAATAGAAATTGACTGGAATAGTCTTTTTGGGAATAGATCCATGGAGCATGCTTTTTATAATAAATTAAACCATATTATTGATAAACATATTCCTAATGAGAGGAGTATCGGTTCGACATTTCCCCGCTGGTACAGTACGTCCACGATCAAATTGTATAGGAGTCTGTGACATTAAGTGTATATATAACTTCACTTCTAGTTGGTGGTTTAAAATAAGGTTTAATTTGTTTAATTTATTTCTTTCTAGGCTTTCTAATAAATTAAATTTTTTACTCTTGTCTTGTATATGTAGTATGTAAAACTTATTATTGAATTTATGTTTTTGTTCAATACAGTGGTTGGCATATGTGCAATCTGTTTTTTGTAATTTATAGCTTCTTTCGTGTTCTTTTATGCGTGTGGAAAAGGATCTATAGTTTGTCCGATATTAAAATTTGCCTCTGTCACACTAGGTACAATTTAGCTATATAGACCCCATATTTTAAATTTTTGTCAAAAATTTTATCTTTATTATTTTTAATGTGATTCTGTAGTTTGTTGTTTGTACGAAATGAAATTAATGTGTATCGAACACTGTATTGAACAAAAACATAAATTCAGTAATAAGTTTGACATACTACATATACAAGACAAGAGTAAAAAATTTAATTTATTAGAAAGCCTAGAAATTTAAATAAATTAAACAAATTAAACCTTATTTTAAACGACCAAAACAATTTTTTTTTAGATTCTTAATCTTAGTGTTATGTAAGTTATATATACACTTAATGTCACAGACTCCTCCCCTTCATTTAGGAAAAGACATAAATATGAACGTTTACAAATATTTTGTAGGATACATAATATTCATCACCTGATGAAGCCCTAGTAGGGTGAAACAATTGCAGTGAAGTGAATAAAACTGTTTTGAACTCAATTTGAATTTATTTCAATTTTTTTACTTAATTTATTAATAATTTATCTTTAAAAGAAGGGCACTTCTCACAAAAAAGCGACTGGCCTTAATTTCCCCTATACTTATTAAAAGAGAGATCTACAAATCTAACTAACTACATGCCAATCTCAAAAATACTTTCTTTGTCTTTGCTAAATTTTTTGAGAAAATTATTACTTACTTCTTATGTATACAAAGCTCTTAATAACACACTCCTGAGCAACATAGTTTCTTTACAGTGAAGTTTTATCATTTATAATCGACTCTGGTGGACAGGTCGATGTTGTCATCACCGATTTAAAAAAGCGTTTGAATAGGTCAATCACACTAGTTTAGTTTCTAAACTAAAAAACTATGGTTTTCATGGTAATCTGCTCAGATGAATTGAGTAGTATATTCGCAACAGATCACAGGCAGTAGCTCTGAACGGATTTAGATTCGATTTTAAACAAGTAACGTCAGGGGTACCCCAGCAATCTCATCTTAGACCCCTTTTGTTTCTACTTTACATTAATGATATTTCTAATATTTTTTCTAGTTTAAGTTCTTACTCTATGCTGACGATCTTAAGACCTTTAAAAAAATTCAGACCATAGATGATTGTAAATATGAACTGAATAATTTTGCAACATATTGTAACAAAAATGATTTATACTTAAATTTGGATAAGTGCAAGTTCAAGGTGCAAGGTTCACAAAAGTACGTTATTTTGTAGATTATAATTACAACATAAATGGTGTAATACTCGATCGTGTTGATAATACTAGGGATTTAGGGCTTTTTTTGACTCTAAATGACAATTTAATATCCATGTAGACTATATTTTTTGATGCGTTTTTAAAATGCTTGGTTTCATCTGTCGAATTACAAGGCCCTTCAGTAGCATAAACTGTCTAAAGATATTGTTTAGCTTAGAAATTTATGTCTTAGCTACATTTTCTACGGAGAAAAGTATTTTTTTCTTACAGCTTCCTAAAAATTGATTTGAGTTTTTAGTGTCCAAACTCACCCTCACCGCTTAGGGTGAGTTTGGGCACATATTGAAATTGTTCCAAAACTCAAAGTGGGTCTTGTTATCAGCAAGTTTGGATATTAAACGTTAGGATACACAAAAATCTTTTTTGTACTATTAGAGTTTAAGAAATCAATTTTATAGCTAGTCTTTTCAGTAGACAATTTTGTTAACACACAATCGTTTACGGTGACTTTATTTAAAACTTTGTGGATATCATCTAACGTTTTCTTTAATAATGCCCGAAACTGATCTATCGACAATACAACTCTGTAGTACCAACTGTAACACAAGCATCCTTTTATGTATCTCAAATAATTAGACGAAAAGAAATCATTATAAAGAACGAAACAGTGGTGAGACGTACAGAAGTAATGAGTAATAATTAAAATAGAGATTTTTTCTTCCGTCGTAGCTGGTCTGGATGATCGAAAATGGAAAACAAACGGCAAAACCCTACCTCTTCAAATAAGTTACGCGATACGTAATACAAGATCCTCTCAAAAATCTGAGTTTGTTTCTATTGATAAAAGCAATTTATAAGGAAAGGTCCCGAGGGTATCAAATTCATATTGTAGTGAAACTCGGTAGGTAAATAGAGCATTTTTAGACTTGGAAATAATAACATTTTTTTTGTTTATGCTGAAATTTGTTGTGAAAGTGTGAAACACCCATGAGTAAAATCACATGTCGTAAAAAAACATCAAACTTACAAACAACTACTTGATATATTTCAGAAAGGTAAAGGTGAAATAGTCAATTCAATACCACAATCGAAAGAAAATATAAATTTGGTTTACACTACGATATCTTGCCACCACTCCGACTCGAACAACAGTGACATATTGTTCAAGCCTATAAGTACTGAATTACCACGGTCTTCAATTCCATGTTATAAGGGGATTTTCCCATTCTACTAAACTCAAGGAATGATATAAAAGGTGGAAGACCGCAACTTTATGGCCGAACGACTACTAAGTATAAAACGTAATCCCTTGACGTAGGTACATTTATACAGTAAAAGCCAGATAGGTCCATTGGATCTATTCGATAAATTTCAAAAGTATTTTATAGTGCAAAGCCTACTTCGTTTTGTAAAAAATTATAAAACTACACTTTTACTGAGAAAGTCTCTAAAAATACTACTTCAAATCTACTGTTAGTTAAAAAAAAACCTCTCCTAAATATCGTTTTGGGCACGGTGGACCCGGCCATTTAGTTTGTTTAATTTATTTCAAGAAGAATTTTGTAAGAACTCGCATCGAATTTCCACTCTTTGTAGTGCCTAACAAAAGTGTTGAGGACGTCTATGAGACAATGACACAACAAAATATTAAGATTCTTTACTTAGGTTTGTGGAAATCTCAGATTTATTCTGTTCTCATTGAGATTTATAACAATTCTATTTAATATGCGATCCTTCTAATTAACATCAGCACTGACGGATTGCTAGCCAAGTTAGCCAAAAAGTTTTATTCTATACTTTTTGCTACCATAAAAATTCAGTTTTTAATGGAATATTTCCTTGAACTTATCAACGCCTTCATCAATTAGAGTGGTTTCAAGGACTGTGGGCTCATAATATACAGATCAAAACATCGGTATTACCAACACAACAAAAGCTATTTGTATCTTTCTGGTTAATATAACGCTGTATTCAGAAATATAGGTTTCCATTAAAAAACAAAAGTTGACCTTCAAACGACCTTGAAGACGATAAGCAAATGTAAAACTGTCATTTCGTAGACTTTAAGATGTAAAGCTACTTTTATTTGAAATGTTTAATCGTAAATATACCGGGTGTGGAGTTACAGCCTGTAAAATAAAATCCGGGACATCCTGTATAGGTAAAGGAATCAACGTGTATTTATTACGTCCCCTGCAAACCCTGTATTCTGTACATAATCAAAGTCAAGTCTATGAGTAAATGAAGTTACTTACCTAGCCAGGAATAGAGAGAAATTTCGTTCACTGTCACCCGAGGGTCGCCAGCAGCTCGTCGACATTTGAGTCCTTTGCAAATTATCCACTAACCAAATCGGAATATTAAGTAGTGCCCGTTCTAAAGCTGCGACCAGTAATCTAACTGCACCTTTGACGAGGTGCCTGTCGACCCGTACAGGTAACGCCCTGAGACTCAACAAACCCTGAGGTAATATCGCCCTATCACCTCCGAACTTATCCGCCGGATTTACGTTAATATTCGCGGTTTCGAAAAAAATATCCCTTCGCGATCTGGAGCGAGAATATATCGTTTCGCTATCGCTCTTACTTCGGCTATTACTATTATACCTATAACGATTGTTAGTGTTGAAGAAAAGAAAATGATCGTTTTTCAATATCGAATTGAACTGCATATCGTTGATATCGTTACGAAAATGATCGATATCGCGATGATGCGTGCTATCTTCCCGTTTCGGAGTCTCGAATTTAGCACTTCTCTTCTCGATCCTGTCTTGGTTCGTTTCCGACGTATCTGTATAGTTCTTGTCTTTTAGGCTGCCGGCGGTGTTAATCCACAGCCACACAAAGTGACCGTCCAGCATGTTAAGACGTCTAGCGTATTCCAGGATCCTTCCTGCCATGTTGTGGTCTGTCATTAGGATTACGACACCCCTCGTTGATCTGGAAACATCCGCCAATTTCCTGGAAAAAGGAAAAAAGAGAAGTATATAGGATTGAGTTTGCTTAGCGGATATTTGAGTTTGTTTGTGAATATGTAAAAGCGTAGACTGTTTTCAAGACCTTTTCTACAAATATTATATAGGTTTATTGATTTATTTGTCTTAAAAGAGAAAAAAAGAAAAAAAGTTCGCCAACTTATTAAACCAAAGTTGTGTTGTACCTACACATTTAAGTCACGGACCTATTCCACAATACACTACCCTTACATTTCGAGATCAATACCTGTATAAAAGAACTCAAGAGTTTTGGTTAAATATTGGAAATGGTGTTGACGAAAGAATGAACTTTGCAAATATAATTTCATAATATACTATTAAATTAATTAATTTTTTATTAACTAATCGCTTTTAAATCACAAATATTTTAAAGTTCGAATTACGAATAGTAATTAGTTCAAAACTGCTTTGAGTATCACATATGTAATTGTTGAAAAGACTGATTTATTTAATTATTTCGTTGGAAAGAAGTATATTTATATACATAGTCTGATTGAGTACCACTGTAGATATCTGTATATTTATGTACAGGGTGGGTCATTAGTGCGAGGAAGTCCAATTACTCCTGTCCCCCATGCACTTCATCTTTTATCTTTATAACATTTTCTCATTTCTCTTATAATACAGGAGTAATTGCTGTAACTTTGCCATAGATAGGTGCATGTCTTCCTCAATAGATCCTTCACAGCTTTTTTCAACAATCAAACATGATGTACTACGTCCATACTGACCTCAAGTGCTTCTATTTCTCTGGTCATAATAATTTTTGTTTCGTCTTTTGGCGCGTACTGCTTGCACAGCCTTAAGCTGTATTTCTTGCTTAAGTATCGCTATAACTCTTACAGCGCAATTTATGTGTATGTAAATATGTGCAATAGCCTAGTTACAACACGGCACCATCTCACCGATCAAAAAACTGCGCTGTAAATCAGTTGTCCGCGAAAAGTCTATAGTAGATTAATCGAAATACAATTCTCCGAGAAAAATATCACCTTCTCTTCAGAGAATTAAACCCCGAATCTGGCGATCTCTAACATCACTTATTAACACCATATTTATAATACGTCAGTTAGTCGAAAAATGGATTGAATTTAACACGCCAGCCTTTATGTCCTTTGTCGATCTACAAAAGGCATTCGATCAGGGTAGATAACACCCAAAAACATCTGATAAATATATTTGAGGATTTGAAGACGGAGACGAAGACCAAGATACAAAGAAAGAATGGATTATCCAAAGAAATAAAGGATAGCACGGGAATCCGTTAGGTGAATCTCTAAACCCTACTTTTCAGACCTATTATGACTAAAGTTATAGATAGCGTGAAAAATATGTAGAGGTTTAAAATGGGAAAGAGCAACTTCACTCTTTTATGTTACGCGGACGCGGTGCTGATTGCAGATACCAAACGCAACCCGCACAAACTTTTCTTTATCGGTTTACAAAAACGGCTGAAAAATAAAACACGCAGATATCGCCATAAGAGGGAAACTTGTTGGCCATCTCAAAGGAGCCTGTAAAATGCAAACTAGAGATATGCAACAAGGTGATAGAACAAGTTAGTGAGGTTTGCGTATCTGGGAGGTGGAAATATCGAATGGCCGTAATATTTATAGGAAAGCCAAGCAATGAAAACAACGAGAGTCTCTGGATATTTTAGGGATGTCAGACAGGTTTCAATACCTTACAACGGAGAGCAAAGTCAAAATGTGTAAAACAATAGTGAGGACAATAATGATGTATGAACACTCTGAGAATAATAGTGGGCAAAACAATGACAAATAAGATTAGGAACGAGGACATAAGAGAGGAATATAGGATTGGAGACGTTGTTAGACTTTAGCATGGAACGAACACGTACAAAGAGCAGATGGAATTAGAATGATAAAGATTTCAAGACACCAAAGACCGGAAGAAAAGAAGACCGTTAGGAAGGTGGAAAGACGTGTGGATCACCCCTTCAACTAAAACATCATAGCCGAAGGGTGAACAGGTGAACAGGTTGCGACCTAAATGAAGAAGTAGAACAAGAAAACATAACAAAAATTACAGTTAAGTGGCTGCCATATCTATCGTACTCAACAGCTCTTCGCCTGCTGCTGTGTCACGATTATTAAAACAAGTTGATCATATGTCGCAGAATAATACGCCAACAGATGAAACAACAGTTCTTTTACTATAACTAATCTCAACAAATTCCTGTGCTCGAATGTCGTCTTTATCTACTATTCTGATTCGTTACCATCATATAGTTTCGGCCGCTCTTTCACCCTTACCAAAAGATCCACATCCATTTATTTTTAACAGATATTTTAAACTTCCAAATTGTCCAATTTTCCGCATAAACGTTTAGTGTTGGAAAAATTTGTACTTTATCGATTGTGACCTTATTTGTGTGTGTACGTGAAATTCATTTAGCAGTATGTACCTAGTAGAAACCGTAGTGAGGTCCATATGTACAGTGACCTTCAAAGGTATCCGGACACGACTAGATAGAGAAATACCTTATGTTCAACACTTTATTCCAAAGAGCAGCAGGGCAAGCTTACCACTTTCTGAGTGTAACCGTAGTTTGTCGCGCTTACAATAACATTGAATTCAATCTTCTGTAGCGTTAAGTGACTGAAATAGTTGTTCTATATCACAAATATTTTTTAAGTTGTCCGTTTTAGTAAAAAATTATTAATATACATATGTATAGTTGTGTGTTACGTGTGTGTAATAATATATATGTATCCAGTGTGAAGGACCAGTATGAATAATGGCCAGTATGAATAATGACCAGTACAAGTAACACCAGTATAAATAATAACTTGTATAAATAACAATTTATACATTTATTGAAAGCATAAAAGTAGTATAATGGAATGGTATTGATAATGGAAGATAATTAAGGAAATGAGATTATCCAATCATAAACACCCATAAATTCGACTAATACTCATAACATACATCGTTAATCCGTTTAAGCATTTTTCTTCAATATATGTATTTTGTTTTTAGTGGAATTATTCTTTACTTAAAGATAAAAATAGAAGAGATACGTTATTTTTGTATAGGAATGAGTATACAACCTTCATTTCCCCAAATAAATTAGTGCTAAATGAAAATAAATTACCTTTGCATATCAGAGTTTCAAAGTTTCATTGATAAGAGTGCTGGTCCGATAGCGCAACGGCTATAGATAGGTAGATATTATAGTGTCAAACATCCTAAAGCAATCTTCTTCATTGTCAATTATATCTAAATTTAAAATATTCGACCTATTAGATCATGTCAACATTAATTGTGTACCAAATATATATTTCTTCAAACGTAGTAGTAACGATCTGCTTACTTAAAAATGATAAATTTGCTTTATTTATATCGTGAAACGAAGTGTACATATGTATATAAGTACACGTAACCTTAAGATGCTGCATCAGATCAATACGCCATTGGTATTGACGTAACATATAGGATATATTTCTTATTTGACAAATGTATCTAGGCTATAATGCATGTTCGTCTGTCGCGCCTCGCGTTTTTCCGTTCTTTTTTGCTTCTTCCTTTCTGGCAAGGCTTTTTAACTTTTTATTCCTTTTGTACCAATTTTGAATGTCGTCTTTGCGAAAACAAATAAATAATCTAGAGCAGTATTTTCGAAAAGATCTGCACAGAAAGTGCTAGATTCTCAAGGGCGCAGAAGTAAATTTTCTGAAAACATATCAAAGCTTTCAGTTTTATTTATAAAGTTTTGTGTTAATTAGAATTCTTTGATGTCCGAACCACGTTTAAAAGGTAGTACTTTGTTGTTGACAGCCTAGGATACCACAGTTTTGTCAGCAACTACGTATACAAGAGCTTTGATATCCTCTTTAATTCCATATCATAAAATTTTGCACTGTAAAACAAATTTATGGCACTCATAAAATAAATACTGCAATACATGTCACAGTAAGGCAATACGGTTTCATTATAAAACTTTAGTTTTCGAGGATTTTTACGATTTATAAATGCAATAACCACGATTTTACGTACGACAAAACATAGCTTTTGAAACTTCAATATTTCTAATCTAATACAGATGCATAAAACAACGATGTTTATATCCATTACAAAATGGTGGAATGCTGCGCGAAACGTATACATTTTCAATACAGAATCGGCGGGATATTTATGTAAAGAATAATCTACAGAACTCCGGCGCCTTACCAACAATTTCAATTAGTAAATTTGATTCCGTTGCTCCTGATAAAATGGAATAAATAACACGATATTCGAAGGAGAGAGCTATAAAAGTAATCACATAATTGCTTGTTTTACTTTAAGGATTTGTAAACTTCGTAATATAGTAGCTTAATTGCGATTCTACTGGTTCTCGTGTTGAATTTACAGGAACAAAGCGGTCGATATTAACTCCCAAAGTATTAGCTTTAGTCAACCTTATTAATTGTAGACATTGAACTATCGTATATTATCTGCTATTATCTTTAGTGTGGAAGTAATCAGTACAAATTTGCTTTAATATTTTATTTCAAACAATGGAAATATTTTTAATGAATTCTCTGGAATGAATATGAAAAATTAAAGTCAAAAGGATGTTTATTAATCTCTCAGAAAAGAGTCCAAATAAAATTTCCTTCATGAACAAGAACATGTGGAGAATAATAATAATAATAACTTTGAACAACGCAATACAAAACCCAGCACTCCGGAAGCAGATATACAAGTACGGTCTATGTGAGGTACAAAGGTTAATTGTGAGGTTAATTGTGAGGTTAATTGTGAGTCAAACAGAACTCCAAGATCTTTGATAGTGTCTGTATATGTCAAAATTCATCCATCCAAACCATAATCAAAATGACTCACACCCTTCCTGCGAGAATATCTGACAAAAGTGCATTTGTCGATGTTCAGCTTGACCAAGTTTCGGTGACATCAGTTCCATATAATACGTATTAATGTTATCTTGCAGATAGTGTACGTCCAGAGTACTATCAATTCAGTCATATATTTTCAAGTCGTCAGTGTATGCCAACGCAGAACAGGTCAGAGATTCGAGCAAGTCATTAATAAACATTATAAACAATAAGGAGCCCTGGTTTGACCCCTGGGGAACTCCTGATGTGGCAGTGAATTTACTCGACCGAAATCCGTTGTAATGGACGAAGTTGATCCTACCGGTCAAATACGATGATAAAAGCGCAAAAAGCTCACCATGCAATCCAAAGTGCAATAGTTTCTTTAACAAAATATGGTGATTAATAGTGTCGAAGGCCTTGGCAAAATCAGTATATATTACATCCATTTGACCGCGCTCGTCCAGCACAGAACTAATCCTCTGAGTGACAGACACCAAGTTTGAAATTGTTGAGCGACTACTCATAAAACCATGCAGAGCTGAAGAGATTCTCGGTTTAACGTGGTGGTAAATTGTATTATACATAATTTGTTCAAATACCTTAGAGAAGTTCGATAATACGGATATAGGTCTATATTTGTTTAGATCCGCTCTGTCACCCTTTTTAAAAATCGGACTTATTCGAGCCCTCTTCCAGATTGATGGAAAGTTACCAGTTAAGAGTGCCAAATTAAATAGTATTTTAAGAGGATAAAGGAGTATCATACGGCAATCTTTAATTAGAAAAGACGGGAGCTGATCATCACTGGCAGTCAGGTGAGATTTAAATTTATTTATACTCCATAAAATTAGTTCTTCAGTGATACAAGTGATGTTAAGCGAATCATGTGGTACAGAAGATACGGTACCTAGATCAGGCAGTGAAGTAGGCAACTATGTCATTCGAAGTCTCACATATGACGTCATCATTGTGCATAATAGATGGGATCCTAGATGATCCTTCCTTAAGATGTATAAATTGCCAAAGTTTTCTAGATTCTAGAGTTTTTGCATTATAACACTTAGACAAAACATCTAACATTTGGGAATCTAATCTGAAAGTTACAGCATCTTCATGTTATTCATACAATACTTGATTTTTAAGAGATTGCATTTCTGAAAATGACAATTCATGTCTTCAATTTTGTTTTATTTTTAATACAAGCTCTTTCAACATTAAGGCTCTAGATTCAGTCAATGAATTTTAGCGGGTTTTGAGGGTTTCGATTACAAAGTAACTATTCCATATATTTGAATGCGGTTTTCGTCAATTCTTTCCCTAAGGATAATACTATGCTTCTATAGAGCCACTTTTTTAATATTAAATTTGTTTACAATAATATAGACTTTCAAAAATTCCCTATTTTTGAGTGCCTTGTTTACAAACAATATTTGACTTTTTAAAAAATGTAGCACTATATGTAGAAGCAAGGACTAACATTTTAGCTATAAAACAAATTAAAATAGTTGTCCTATCTATAAAAATAAACTCATAATCATATTTCTGCCGAACCCTTACATCGGAAATTTTCTAGCTTTTCCTCGTCGTAAGCCGGCGGTGACACCTTAGGCAAATTTACGAACATATTGTGGAAAGCGTGATGGACCATATTCAAATATACCATTAGTTAATTACTTTGTAGTTTATTTACTGTAAAACTCTCTAAAATGCTAAAATTCGTGGACTGAATCTAAAGCCTTAATACATTTTATTCAACAATTTTCCAATTCTATTATCCTGTCCCTGTAGCATTTTAACGAAAGTATTGTAAGATGTCTGCCTACAGTAGTCTGCCGTTTATAGACTGTAGAATAAAAGTTGACTAAAATTTTTCAGGTTTTACAAAGGGACAGAAGTCTAAGAGAGCCAAATCTAGGAAATAGGGTGAATGTTTCAGCACTTTGTAGTGCTCGAATCGCCAAGATACTTTTATGAGTATGTGCACTCGTAGTGTGGTTAAGAGAAAAAATAAATGATCCTATCTTTCGGCTCACTCCCCTAATATGTGCCAATAGGCTAGAAAATGTGATTAGCAAAATTTCTGCTCAATCTGGTAATATTAACACTTGCCGCATTGGAGTTACGAAAAAACGGCGGTTTTCCAAAAAAATCCTAGTTTTTCGTCCTTAAAATCGAAACCATTTTTTCTAGAAATATAGCTCGAGTGTTACTTGATAGGAAATTTCATTCTTATTAATTTTTTATTTAATATTTTTTTTGCTAAAGCTGATAGATTTAGTGACATTTATCATTTATCAGGCGGTCGAAGTTAAATATATAATATTTCGTACCTGATTCATTCACTTGGACTATTATTACAAATTTCCCTAATATTAAGAATGAGGAACATATAAAACATTGGTAAGTGCAACAGCTATTGTTTAAATTTGAAATTATTGAGATTTTCCTTAATAGAGGTACATTTGACATAAGAATTAAAAAAGGTTTGATAAACTTTTATTGCTGGGATGACTGTTTTTTACCTATTGCATTGGTTTTGTAAACAAAACGAAATAATTTTTGTTTTTAGTCGGTTCTTATTGTTCCAGCAATCAGACGTGTTAAAAAATCTAAGAAGTAATTGTGAAACCGCATTTATCTATAAATTATTATTATTATAAATATGGACCATATTTTAGAAGTTGTTTTAAAGGAAGTTTTTAATTGCAAAATGGGGAGATCCACCGCTCCTCAGCCAGAAATTTTTCGAAAATTCCAGTCCAAGATAAAAATTTTAGAAATAAAATAAGTAATCCGGAACAAATTTAAAAATATCTTTTTGAACTATTAAAAATTAGCCAGCTCTGGGATGATTATAAAGAATTCATCCAATTTTGCCTAATTTATTTAGGACGTCTACCACCGGGAAAAAATTACTTTTACAGCACCTGGCGCTATTCATCACGCCAGATGGATGGCAAAGGCCATTTATTGCCTCGAAATATATCGTTTCAGGGATTAAGTTTCATTAATTCATTTAGAGAGAAAGGATATTGAAGATATTTGCTTATTCATAGTCAATATTTATGTAAAAGCATGCTTTAGCGCACACAAGCTCACTCTGGTCCCCAACCAAGACCTACAATTATTAAAAACTTTAGTTCAGTATACAATAATTGATAAAGTAGTTGCAAACAAGACATTGGATAAACTAATTAACCATCTATGGTATCCCAATTCGGAGCAAGTTGCCTTTTCATTTTTCGATGATACTTTGCACAAAAATGTGAAAACAAGGATGGTTGGAAAATTATGGGCTGAAGAAGAAAACGATGAAGTTAATTCTGATAACAGGGATCTAAAAGCAAAACTTAATTTCCAAGAAGTTGATCATTTGCTGGTCAAAGAAATTGATTATTTTGTTTCTTCGCGGACTCTAAATTTTTAAAGATTTAAAATCGATACATATTTTGTAAATACTGATCCTGAGGTATGATATGAAAATCAACATTACCACCGTAAAATGTTATTTCGTGGGCCGTATTTGAAACATTACGGAGACCTTGAAGTTTCTTCCCTGTGTAAGATTACAGGAAATATACCTAGTTGTTACATGCGTTTGAGTGCTACTAGTTGCTCATCTAATATCAGAAACTCTGGATGGAATATACATTTTCTGGCAATAGCTATTGCAACATTTTATTTCTCTTAAATTAAAAACCCTTAATTCACTCCTTCTCTTCTACATCAGTGCAAATTTCTGTACTATTGTCGCTATCTTCCGCGAGCTGTAAATGGGATATCTT
Organism: Holotrichia oblita; assembly: GCA_023690525.1. NCBI lineage: Eukaryota > Metazoa > Arthropoda > Insecta > Coleoptera > Scarabaeidae > Holotrichia > Holotrichia oblita. The sequence goes on from CM043019.1 coordinate 116,951,753, forward strand.
GGAAGGCGGTATCAAATCATGTTCTTGTAAAGCCTCACTACTGCTTTTCATTAAGTTATCATTTTCTTGTTTTGTTTCTCTATTTTATCCAACTTTCTTACCGACTAATCTTCAAGATAAATAATCATAAAGATAAATAAAGCATAAAAATATAACACTACAGAAGAGAAAAATAAGATTTGGTTGCACATATAACGAAAATAAAGTAACATAATTTTAAAATATTACGTTGACAGTGTTAGGTTTTCACGACTGTCGTTTATTGCTTTAAAGTTTGTCGGGATGTTAACTTATCTACGCGACAACACCCAGAAGACTTCAACGTAGCCATGAATGAATGTGTAGTTGAGAAAAAAAACAGCAAAAAAGTTTTACGAGTTTTCCCAAATCAGTATTTTATTACATTTAGACTAACCAATAAATGTTCACTATACAGAAAGGTCTTAGTTTTTATAACCACAGACATTATTAAAATAGAAGACTTAAAAGAAAGTTATTCTTCAACAATAGATGTCCACTTAGATACCTTAAAAACCCTCAATATCTACTTCCTATTACACAAAAAGTTATGCCGTAATCTCGAAACTCGAATGAAGTCCAATCAACGAGCCATAAAATCTTAGCACTTCATTAAATCAACAATCAAGAATAAAAGACGTCATTTTAGTGTCCCTGTCCTATTTGAACGTAGCCAGTTTTCGCAAATGCATAACAAGGACAATTTAAAGCACTACCATAATCGGATCTTATCGATCCGTTGAACACCCTTGGCGTAACTTTCTGTAATAGAAACAGATGTTGGGACAATAAAACGCCATTTCCTGGCGCAAATTAGTATCATTGCCAGCCGGATTATCGGCGCTAAAGCGTACGCGAAAAGTAAACGAGCTAAGAATGACGTGGAAAGGGGAAACTGGCTGGCGACTCTGCGACGTAGAATTGTGGACTCCATAGGGGGAACATCGGTTTATCATTTGACCCAGTTTATGCTTACTTAAAGGTAACAGCTTCTGCTGTTTATGTAACACCCGCCAACACGAACTATAAGAGCTAAAGAAGGAGACAATATTTTAAATGAATGAAAAATAAACGAATAAATACCATACTGTTAAATGTTTTCGCTTGACATGGCTACTGTTTTATATCCGATGTAATTTAATTTTCATGCTATCTTTTGGCAAAATTCCTGCTAAAACGCTGGCGTAGTATCCTTCAAGAAGAACTTTTAAAAGGGTTAGTATAAATAAAATACTGTCTGAGTTGATAACGTTATTTATACTGCGAGCCCATTATATTCGAGATGTTAGATCTTCATTTGTTTTAATGAAGTATTACTGCTGCCTTCCTTCCTAATTTCGATCCCACTTCTACAGTCTCTACATATAGATACTAATCTTTAATTTTACCTTATCTCTTGCGCTAAATAGTAAACTTGAACCGCTCACTTTATTCGCCATGATAATCTTTTTCAAGTCAAAACACTTGCTTGTCATCTTAATCAAACTTTTCAGTCGATTGGAAGCTGGATCATCAGAGAAATTATGTACAGGGTGTTTCAAATTCACGGGGCACTACGACTATCTCGCTTATTATAAAACATTTATCATCTTCCACTTTGCTCATCTGCTTCTGATGGTACCTCATAGAGTCGTAGCCGGTAAATAAATGGTGCTGCAGTCTTTCTTATTGAGGATCAGCAGCGATTTCGGGTTACTAGATCAAAAAATAATAAACATCCTTGATTGTCTTCGTTTCGGAGTTTTGATTCAGTAGTTGAATATTAGCAGGCTCATTACCCCCACATCCTTGATAGCCTGGTACTCACACCAATGTAACTGTGCCAGAGCGTTGAAAATGACCAGCCAGTCCCACGTTAGCTTGGCCTGGAAGGTAAACGTCCCTATAGCTTTATGGCTGCTTTGTATATACTAGTAACGTCTATCTAAATATTCTTAGGCACATTGTTCAAGAGCAAATATTGCTGCCTGAAAGATAATTAGGCTTGCAATAGAACTTGAGCATAATTGGTACAAAATATATTTTAAAAAAGCAGGAACACATCAAATAAAATTGCAAAATACAACAAAATTTATAACTTCCTTGTATGCACTGAAATGAATTAGGTAGTAATTTAAGTAAACTCTTCATTCCAATATTGTGTAAGATGATTGACAGACAATCCAGCAACAACTACCGTAGTCCTAAATGTCCAAGTATAATCGAGAACCAAGTAAATCGACGCTCATAACGATTCCAAATGTTTTTGTTCATAAACGACAATTGCCCTAATTTACGGATCGACGATAGTTCTCGAACTATTTTCTAGCAAACTCTCGCAGCTCATACCTAACATTCCGAACCCTTCACGAACAAATTACGTCATCAATTCCGACCCAATTCGCACGTATTAGCGAAGGTATAAATCAGACACGAAGATGTCCAGCACCTATGTAGTAGTAATAAAGGCGGCTGAAAGCTAATCCGGCGCGCTAAAAGTTTTCGTCTTCGATCTTAATTAAAGATTAGACTACAGTGTTCCGTTATAGAGTGATTCGTTGAATCGTCCCAGTATTTCTAGTTGTCTAAAAGGTATAATGAAATAACAATGATTAAATAGGCCTAGTTCGTATATATCTGGTTTCGTTGAAAATAATTAGTAAACCAAAGGCAGTAAAATTTTAGAAGTTTATTGTATTTAAAGAACCAATCGTTAAAGTTAAAGCAATTTCAACTCTTAACCGCAAGTAGTTATTGTTAATTTTTTCAACAAAAACTTTTGGATAAAATGATACAACGGAATAAACAGGATAATTAATAAATAACACAAGAACTTGGACAAATCCAATTTTTTTTTTGAAAAATGTCCAAGCCTGAAAGAAATTTTAGAAAACCAGGCTTATCATTAAAGCCCGCTCAAATTCCAAAGTTATTTTGCATTCAGCTATTTGATACATTGAATAGCCAAAATTTTATACGTTTCCCATCCTGAAGGTATTGTATAAAATGGATATGCTCGCTTTTGCGCGCAAGCTCGTCAATTCAACAAAGTTTAGCAAAAAATAAACTGGCAAATAGACGAAAAGATGCTGGAAACTCAGTAAAAAAAATATAGTGGCAAAACTCCAACACCAAACATCAGCGCAGAGAGTAACGAAAAAGAAAAACTAGTCATGTCAGTTTCGAAATCAAAGCGATACCAAAACACCAGAAGTTGGACATTATATCCGTCAGAATTAAAATTTATTTCTATTTTGCACAAATTTATGTGTGAAATTAAATATATTTAGCGAATCAGTATACTACAGCCAAATACATCGCTGCATAATCCAGACAGTATAAATTTCGTAATATTGTTATTAAAAGTAAAAAAAAGCTACTATATTTATGAATTTTTTGGGAGCTTGCCTTTTTTCAGGCGATAAAATAAGAAGCGCTTTGCCTCGTTGTAGTTTCAGGAATTCAGAGGATGAAAGATGTAATAGTATTAGTCGACTTGGCCGAAATGGTAGCCACAGATATGACTAAACTAATAACATTGAAAGATTTATTTAATTTGACTAGATCTTGCTGTGAACTGTTCGAAAAATAAATCGCAATGATTCAAGTTTGGTAAATCAATTACTAATAAGTGTAGCTAGTAAGTAAAATAAATTATTTTTTTCTGTAAAAAGAACCATACGATTTATAAATGTCAAGATTAGACAGGTCTAGAGCTAGCAGATCCTAGATATAATGAAAGAAGTACTATCAATCTTTTATTAGAGTCATCAATTTTTTTGAAGGTTATTCAGAACAAAGCATTAAATCATTATGTGTTTCTACAAAACACGAAGTTTGCTTGCTGCGAAGCTGTCTTTCTACACTACAAGTCGATAAACGTATTTATTTTTTCTTACAATTTTTTGAACTACGAATATTTTTATTATTTCTAACTATTAAATTAAAATTGAATCTTGAGGAAAGACAAATAAAAGACAATAAATGCTGGTGTAATAGAGTGTTTTTAAAATTATATGATAACTAAATCTTCTTTCAGCGATATTTCAGGCTACGAATAAGATATCGACATACGGTTTTCACTAGCCTATTTAGGTATCATTTCGCTACATTTTTATGGAAAAAAAAATCATATTGTTACATTTAATTATTTAGAGAATTTTGCAATTTTCTGTTATTGTATCAAAGAACTCGCTCTAGTGGCATCACTAAGAAATAGATATATCACAGGCAGGATAGGTTTGATAGGACAATAAATCTTTTTTTCCAATGAGACCAAGTTTGTTAAAATCAGTTCAGTCGTTTAGGAGTTACAGCTGTTTATTTAAAAAAAACATTGAATTGGTCCACACCATTTTAATTTAATAGATACGTCAAAAACTGTTAAGCAAAAATGACTCGAGTAAAGCTTAGTTTTAAAAAGCATATATTTTTTGGTAACATTTACTAGGTGGATTACAGTGAAAAATCACTTTAAAAGTTTAAGATGGCGGTTACGCCCCCTGGCGACCATCTTGGAAATCTGAACATATTTTCCACGGTCTTCTTTTGACTACTTTAGTAATAATGTTTTTGTACCACAAGTCTTCATGACGAATAGTTTCAGAGATACAGCACTTTGCATTCTTATCTGGCCAGCCTGTACATAGTTAGTCATGACGTTGGTGGGTCTGCCTCTTCATAAACTGTGTACTCCCATGTGAGCTCTATAAAATTTCTAGTCTGAAAGAAGTTACCAATGCCGTGGAATCATAACAAAGCAATACTTTACCAGAAACTGTTTCTTTTGTGTTTTTCCTTTTTCGTAATCCACTGACTAAATTCGTTTATCCATCTCTTAGTACTCTGTCAGACAAGAAATGCAACTAAAAGTCTACTTTTATTTTTTTTTCTGGGAAATGTTTGCTATTGCTTCTCAAAGCAAGATCTTTTATTATCCAGGATACGAACTAATACCTCTTCAAATATATGATATATCATAAATAATCATATCGTAATTGTTTTATAGTGTCAACGTTGCCCTTTCACTTGTTGGATAAGGGCTTTACTTTGACTCTTTTATAATAAAGCATTACTATTGATCTATTATTTTTGTAGTCATTTATTTGCATTGTCTCAGCTATTCGAATAAAAACGGTTTTCTTCCATAAATCTGGGAATACTTTTGATGTGGTACAAGAAAAATACGGGTCAGATATAATTGGATAGCAGAGTTTCAAAATATCAACATTTGAGTTATCATCTTCCATAGTATTTGTTTTTATTACTTGAATAAACTCGATTATCATTGATACTTTGACTATACACTTCTGACGGGTTCATATCATGACAACCGTGATGTTTTCACAGTTAACGCGATGAACAAAAGTTGTGATGTCTGCTCGCAATCAGGATAAGCTTAATTTTCCAAATTTTGACAAAATTTCTATATCATGCGATACATGATTGTATTAAGGAAAAAATCTCCTTTTAAAAGAGCCACAAAAATTAGGTGAGATTACTAAAAATTTGCACAAAAGAAATTTGTTTTATTAAGCGGCAATAAAAGTATTTAGATTACAATTTGACTTACTTCAAACCGCATCTTAATATCTCAAGTAGGTAACAAAAAAGTTACGGTAAATAAAAGAAATTAGAAGATTTCAGTTTTTCTTCAATATTAAACAAATGAAGCATGACAAGTAAAATTTCAAAATGGATTCTTAGTGAGCTTTTGAATCTACACCCTTTTGCTAATTTAACCGTTTCTCTTTGTCTTCAAATATCAAAGTTACCCATGTTGTCCCTACGAAATCCGGGCACCCTGTATATGGGCCACTGTCTCCACTGTTTCACGACTTAATGTAAATTAAATATTATATTTGCTGCATTCCCTACATTTGCGTATTTATCACTGTTTCTTAGAACTGCCATTTACAAATTCAGTACGTTCTACGATTTACAATCAGCCAAAACCAGACGCTTTACCTGGAATTTCGATAATAGCATAAAAATATTGATTTTAGGTATTTTTCGTGGTGGACTATAACATATGGCCACGGCTGTATATGTATCAACTTCTTTGTCTATTGACTAACAAATTTAGCAACAATGGATGATGTAAGTAACGGAAACAGCCCTTTAATTTTGGTTTGCAGAATTTACCTACGATTTCCACAGAGTTTTCATTCTTACTTTCAGAGATGCCGAAAACACGTCAACTATTTCGTCTAGTATACTCCTCAAACGCATTTCGTGCATTTTTTACGACCTTTTCAGATTCCCTAAGATTTTGTCGATGTTTTACTGCATTCTTATACGACGGTATTTTTTTACGTATATTTTGTTTTGTTATACATGAACCACCTGTTTCTTCGAGATATTTTATTTTAGTTATCTCAATTGAATCAACTTCTTCTTTTAGTTTTATAAATTTATAAAAAAATTCCAATTTAATAGTCCCTCGATAGTTTCCTTGATTAAATTAAAACTTCAGAAATAAAACGAGTACTTCGAGAAGTTTCAGGCATTTTCATGTTTGTAAAAGTTTAATGCAATACCCACGTTTAGTATTATACTCGGTTAAAATCTTTCTTTAAAGATGAAAATTTTCTTGCATGTGTTCGTAATCTCTGAAAGAAAAACAAAAATTCAAACTACCACACAACCCATTCTGGTTCATTTAAAGGAAGCCGTCTGTATATGTACCGGTGATTTGTGTAATTCTCGCCGAGTGTTCTTCTTCGAGCATGCCGCATGAGACGCTGTCTGCCCGTCTCATTCAGTTAATTGCATCCATTAATTTAGTATTCAGCTTGCGTTCCGAATTCGCTCTTCACTCCCTGCACTATTATTTCTACCGAGCGGGCCTCATTCTCTCTGTCAAAACACGACTTCGGGTCCGCTTCCGTCTGCCTTTATGTAATGCGGGCCGATCCCAGGGAGAGAGAACGGACGTCTTACTTTTTGGAGTGGTGTGTTGTTTGTTTCACGGATTTAACTGACTACGAACGAGAGGAAAGCTGACAGGCAGCCCTTTAATTCGGTGACTGATGGATTCTGCTTTCCGCGTTCTTTCCTGAAGGGTGAATTCTAGAGGCGACGAGTTTTAGAAAATGCGAATATTTCCCGAATTGGAATTCAAAGATTTTCGTTTCACTTTAACTTTACCTACATTAAGCTACTGAACCTGCATAAAATTAGAGTTAATTCTTCAGGGCGTATTATTCATTGTTTGCTTTCACTTCATTTTTTAATTATATGATTATTTAGCATTAACTCCTAATGTGTTTAGTATACAATTTTCCAAGTAAGTACAACGCAATTTTAAAACTGCCAAAATATGGATAATAAAATATTATGTATTGCATTAAAAGAGGTATCCATAGCGGTGCAATTGGAAATTTTTGCGAATGCATAATAACTTCAGTGCCCTCAGAAATAGAGGTAGCACCGAAGCAGTGAGAAGTGATAAAACTCGTCTAGACGTTAAAAACAAGTCCTATCTCATGTCAGAGCGTGTAAATCACGTAAAATGCTTGTTTCGTGGAATTTCCCGTACCTTTTTCATTGTCCTCGACTGTATGTAATGCCGTTAAGAGTGCGTCCTCCACAACATCGTAAAACTTGAAGCTTTTATGCTAACATCGTACAGAGATATCAGACGAAATGTTAACATGAAGACAGAGATGAATGTACGCCTTATTGCACAGTAATTCACGTTTATTACGCACTGATACTGTAATATCAGTGGCATCGCATCAAGGAATTATTTACTGCTTGAAGCTTCAATTTAATACAGAACTACCACTTGCTATTCTACTCTCGAATTTAGTTTAAAGTCAATTCACAGACCCGCGCACAGTAAAATGGAGGGCTTTGTATTATCAAGTATTTATGTGCAGTGTGGTATCTATAGGTTTCTATAGTGTCAAGGTATTGACAGAGGTTCTTGAATTTTTCAATTTCATTCGTTGAAATGCTTCCGCACTCGTTACTATTTTAAAAGACTTGGTATGTGCGGCTATACTGTTGTAATTAAATGATGTGTATCCCTCGAAATAAAATATTAGATTTTATCCAATAAGTCAAAGTAACTGTTAGAAACCAACTACAAAGTTATATAAAATAAATAAGTTACATTGTTCTATGTAATTTTAGAAATAAATTCTTAAATATGCTATAATCTGGGTTTCACTGTGAGTGGGAAAAATTTTAGTTTTCTAAATCAAAAGAATCTATGCAGCTAACCGATTAAATTCTTCTCATTCTATAACTCTAATCAACTTGGTTAATAGAATATGAAGAAAAATGGCCCAATCATGCTACCGTGCCAAAATCCGTACTAAACAGTCACCCGTTTTGGGTGCATCGGCTTCTCAATGATGACGGCCCAAATACGACAATTTTGCTTATTGACATAGCCTCCGATGTAAAAATGGGCTTTATCGGAAAAGATGATGCTCATCTTCGGCCAAGCAATCTCCAGCCCATTGGGCGAATCAAAATCGAAGCGGATGGTCATTAGGCTTCAGCTCTTGGACTAATTGAACTTTATAAGCCTATACTAAGGTCTTTATACAAAATTTTCTTCAGAGAAATGCAAGAAATGTTCCCGAGTTCCTGAGAACGATGACGAATTGATGTTAATGGATTTTCACATATGTACACTCTGGGTAACAGAATCAATGTTTTTGACTGAGCGCACTAGACGAGAACGTCAACGAGTTGTTTTGTCGAATAACGATCTAGTCTCATGAACTGATTCACAAACTGAGTTGAAGGCCTATCATTTATTTCACGTACATTTCTTACAGTTTGGGTTGAGTTTCAAGTATTCAAGCCGTCTGAGCCATATTTGCAATGTCTCATACGATAGCACACTAAAAATTATAACAAATAAAAAGGAAAACTACAAACTCGTAACAGAAAAAATTTTCATCTTAGCAAGATCGATAGTTTTTACCGACACATGGCGAGAGAAATGGAGAAATTTACTTTTGCCGCACGTTCCATGAGGAGATATGTTTCATAAATCTCAACAGTAAGTTATCCATTTTGCCTTGATCAAAGCATGACTTTCAAAGACTTCTTCCACATGTATGATAAAGTTTCTGGGTGGCAAATGTTATCAGTTGCTTGCATAGTTTTATTAAGACATGTAGAAAACCAAAGGTTAGAACCAGGTGCATATTTACTGACAACTGCACTGCTCTTAACCGAAATAGAGCATTGTTTTTTATTAATCCAGTGTTGGCAATCGTTGACACTACAGAAACGATTTTTTAATGGTACACAGCACAACTTTGAATCTTGATATGGCCTCTTGCCATGTGACTGTCATTGTACTGATATTTACAAATAATTTATAACTTCTTTCATAGAACTATAAAAGATGCTGCTTTGAAATTAGATGCAACATTTTAATTGTATATAATACTTTGAATTTGAGCTTGTTATTTATACAAACTCCCAATAATTTCTGAAATCTATATTCATATATGTTTCAACTTTAAATTAATGCGGAACAATGAATCAGTTGAAATCATTTTACAAATTCCGAAAACATTTTCCCTTGTAATCTAATCGAAAGCACAGCCCAACAAGGATTAGCAAACTCGACCCGATAAATTTTACCTCTCTTCGTGTTATGGTAATTGTACTTGATGTTCCATTATGACATGGCTCTACGTCCGATCGTAAGATATCCAGGTCCATGGCTTACCCTGCTCAATGGTATAAGCCCCTTACGCCAAACGCGAATCCTAACTTCTTCCATTATCGTTGAGAAAGCTCATTCAGCCTACCACGTAGCTATAATATATAATAGCTATATTATCGTACATTAACAAATAAAGGGTTATATTGGTATAGTTGTGGAATGAATTAAGAATAATATAGCGTTATATTTATCGACTTAATAAAAAAATACTACATTGAACCTCGTATATTTCAATTTCTTTTCACACTTTTGTGTATGACAGAAAATATAGAAAACTCTGTTTAAAACTCAGCGGTATTGATAATTTAAAAAGAAATTAATCCAACCTAACGAATAAATTCCTTGTCACGTCAAGAATATTTAATATTAACGATAACGTGATGACGAAGAAGATCATATTGAAAATATAAGGCATATTGGTGTAGAGCAAGATAATAATTCTGTCAAGTTTCTCAGTTACAATAAACGACGTTTGAGTAACATTTTTGCAGAATATTCAAAGTCAATTACAGGCACAATCAAATTGGCTCTTTGATGTCAGACTTTCTTTCATAATATCAAGGAATAAACTACGTTGAAAATAATTTATTATAGAAGTACGGTTAGAAGAAAAATATTTCTCCCTGCCCCTTTCATATTGCCTTTGTGAGAATGACAGTAGTTTTTTAAAACTCACATATCTAGCATCGTATACAAAGTATGTATATCTGGCGGCCGTACTCTGCCACATCGATCGGAGAATCGCTTCGACAACATTGTTGACCGGAAGTTTGTCGAGACGATGGCAAGATCTCTACCGCTGGCAATTCATAAGATAATCTCAACAGAGGCTCGTGAAAGATCGTTGTAATAATTATCATCTCTAAAATTATAATTTAGTTGTGGTAGTGATAGCAAGTAATGAAAATGTTAAGACTTCAAAATATAAGAAGAGCGTGATGACTGTTGGTCATTCGTTTCATATTACTCAATATTGCTAATTCATTGTTTATGGACGTGTAAACGTCCGTTCGTTCTTTTTGGAACCTATCAAAGCAGTCGCGCGCATTTGACATTCTGGTTGATCGACCGGCATTTACTTTTACTGACATTGATGATGTTTATAGCGACGATGGCATGTTAATTGTTTGCATTTATGTACTTCTAACTTCTACTTTGGCAGATGTGGTAAGAGACAACCCAAATACTTTTCTGATGGCGGTCCTCTCCCAGTTTGTGCGATACGACTTTTTATGAGCTCTACTAACTTTCAAGTCGATTACCGGAGTCTTCCATTTTTATACGGTTTTTTGTCCCAACCCCAAATAATTTAATTTGATAGTCGTTTCTTTCCCCAATTTTGTAGCTTTTTCTTTTCTAGATGTTGCTCTAGATATTAAATTAAAACTTTCCGTTTCTTGTACTCTCATATGTTTATCTGTACTCAACGCAACGATACAATAACTAAAATTAAATTTATTTTGATTTTGCACCGTTTCAAAGTGTCACACGTGCACAATTACGGAAAATTGCATTTTAGTAACTAACAATAATACAACTAATGTACAATAGCAATAATTAATCAATTGAACTTCCTTTACTTGCCATCATCGATAGCACAGTGATCGCTTTTTAGTTCTCGACAGGTTCATGTCGAACTTGACAGTAAAACTTGGAAGGGAAACCGCTCTCGATGGATCTGTAATACACAAAACCTCTATCTCCTTAAGTAGCTGACTAAACAAAATGAAAATTTAACCACAGGGGGTTCAAATCATGTAGAATCGACTGACGAAAAGGTGTTATTGCAGCTTGTCTTCTTCAACCCCTAGTGAGGGTGGAAATCTGTATGTCGTTTAGGAAAAGGTGCAACTATACAAGAGGTACAAAAATACTTTCTTCTAGTAAAATAGGCAATTTTTTAGTTATCTTTAAAATTTTAATGATACATTTGGTAATAGTATTAATAATAACGATATAGTAGTAGGAATAATAATAGACAGGTACACTCGACCGTATGATGTAACGAAAATGTAGGTAATCGGGTAATGCGGTCTATCTATAGGTCAATATCAACTCAATTGTTCATTTTCTCAATCTTTCGCAAATTATTTATTTGCTTCGGCAGAAGCTACCATGGCAAAATGATATTACATGGTTAAAAACGTTGCAATTTGATCCGTAAGAGCCTTTGTTGCAATTTCGTCACCACTTGTTTGAAACTGCCCTTTCAAGAAGGCAAGAACTCGATTTTTTCGCAATTCCGTGAACACTTCATGAAATTCCATAATCTTTTCGTGCCGGACCATACGCATAATTGGCCGATTTGCCATGACAACAATCCTGTAACTCGAAAAAAACTCCAAAAACTCCGACTTTACAACTGGAAACACTGATATAATGTCTCATAAAACCACACTAATATTTCACAAAACAAACCTGTGCGAAATGATTCTATTTACCCATGACTCGCAACCTCTTATAGCCTCTAGCACCTTCAGGAGCAGATAGGGGCAGGAAAATAAATTTCTATTACATTTAGAACTCATTAAGGAACAATAATATCTTAGCCACATTTCGTCCTGAGTCGTCCTCCTTAATGAATGTACGACTAATTACTTAATTCATAAGAAATATGTATATAATTGCAAGATTATTACAAGAGCAAACAAAAGATCAATTTCTAATACTTTTAATCGGACTAAATGATCCCTATTAAGACAAGACTTCCATTAAAAAGTCATAAAACAATTATATTCACAAAGGATTTTTCTACACAAAGCCAGAAACCAGAAGAAGTAAAATCGCATTATTTAAAAGATGTGAACTTTACAATGTTTGAAAGCATGTATCTTTAATTTGCCTGATGTATCCGCTGTAATTCCTAGCCTGAAACTTGCTTTAATGTCATAAGAATATCATATTACAATTTTGCTATGATCGGGTAGAGTTGAAATTTTAGGTTTCGTTCGTGTATTTCAGATCCTAAATCACTGTGCGACGGTCCTTGCTTGTAGATAAAGAAACTGATGCGACTTTGAGAGGGTTATCGAGGCGACTCTCTCGTCGAAATCGCATGGTACAGTAGATGAGAGATTAATTTCATTGCAATTTGACATATCGAAATTGACTATTCTCTATCTGACTAAATTTTAATTATCCTGAATATGTTTGTCTCATTTTTGTTCTTTATTCATTATTTTGGCGGCAAAAACATTTTATCAAAAATGTTGTCAATTTTGATATAAATGTCATTGTCGTAATATTAAAAGAATATTTTATTTTTATTAAAACAGTACAAGTTTTGCAATTATTTTACCACATATTGGTTCCTGTAACCATTAGTTATATTTTTATGTGTAGATTGGCTGAAGATTTATTCTCAAAATCATACTGTGAAGTATGGTGTTGTCGTTGTTTAGTATCATATAAAGTGTACAAATTAACAGATAATGTATTCAGAAACAATTGATGTTTGTTTCTGTCTTTTTTTAGTGTTATTTTAATAAACATATGAAGGTATTTCAGAAAAGTTTAAGTATGCGTTTTTGTATATTCAAGATATTAATTTTTTCTTAAAAAATTCCCATAATGTGACATGCATACATTTATTCCTGATAAGCTACGAAAACGCTTTAAAACAAAAGAGATATATTTTCTTTATATTCATGTAACATTGTTGCATAATTTAGCGAAACACAAACCTTTTAAACTTTTTGTCTCTGCGCAATAGCTCGTTTTACTAAAATTTTTCAGAAAATTTCTTCCACCCCGAACCAATACTAGAATCAACTGAAGTTTGCCACGTTATAAGGCAAACTTCAGTCGATTCTAGAAGTGTGATATTAGTTGGTCATAGCTATTATGAAACAATCGAAAAAAAAAACAAATTCCAACATTTACCTGCGTAGCTTCAAGAGTTGTGCTTCCAATCGCGCTGGTATATGAAAAGACCATCACTGGCCAAAAATGGACCAGCTAGCACCAGATATAATGGAATACAAATATTGATGAAGATTACGTTTGAAATAATAACATTGCTCAATTTCTAACGTTAATACAAGGTTTCAAAATTCTGAATCCAAATAATTTGGCATTAGACATGACTTCTAACGTTACTTTCAAATGTAAGCGTAACAACTGATGACAGAACCAGAAAGAGAGGAAAGTTGAATCACTGAAGAACACTTTTGAAAATTGTAAGGTAAAGGCACTGACTTTTGGTGATGACTAGATTAAATTAACAACTTTAGCAAGGTAAACATTGCATCGTGTGCCATAGTCTTACGTTACGGGTTTTTCTTCTGCAGAAGATACCAACCAATAGCCATAACGGTAGCCCAATAGAGGACCAAGTCAGTCAAATCGCCAATAGTTTTATTAATTGTGTTCAAGTTAACCACAATTTTCCAAAAAAAAAAGGAAATGGTACTGCGGGTTTTGGATCATATCTTAGATTTCAGTGGCGAGAATTAAACAAAAACCAAATCAGATGTATTGAACTTTAGATGCAAACAATGCAGTTTATTGCTCTCGTGAATAAGACCACCAATCTGAATATCTAGTATACCATCTACAAACTCTCTAAGCTCAATTTAGAATTTCATGATGGCAAGACGATGTTATAACGATCTATATCACCATATAATTCAAATAATAATTAGACTGAAATTTCCACTGTTTCAATTCTAAAACGCATAAAATTAAAAAAACTCTATCTATTGCTACACTGAAAGTTATATCATATATCTTACTCACTATGCTAAATTGGAAAAAATTTAACTGATTAATCGTGAAACCATTAAGAATCCTTCGACTAAATACGGGAAATAAATTAGACCAAAATAGGCAAACAAAATTGCAGCAATTAATACTTTTCGTTTCAAAGCATTTCTCAAACTCTCCATCGACCTACTTTACATCAATATCAACAACATTTTTTTTTAACTCCGACGTAAAGAGTACCCTTCTTTTACGTCACTAGCAAATTTTCCGGAATAAATATGAAACCACTTAAGAGGCTAACAGCCCGGCCACGGTTACCGACCCGTCGTCGACTATGCCCCGCACAATATTTTCACATCAGCAAGTTTTTGGCAAAGGCGATCCCCTTCAGTCCGTTCGCTCCATTAGTGTGTTGTTTTCTTTACGACGACCGTCACCAGGGCGACCATCCAAGGTCACATGATACATCAAAGTTCAGCTTTGCGGAAAGATATGTATCCCATTTTACGAGGGTTGGGCGCCATCTTCTGAAAGACGCGAAAAACGATTAAAAATAAACGCGCGACGTCTTTCTTTGATGTCTTCGAAACGTCATTGAATATCTTTATACTTAGAAGTTATATACTCTACCATACGTTCCAAATCTATTTGAGCGTCATTAATTTTGATGTGTGATAACCCGTACTTTGAAGTGAAACTTTTTTAACGTTAGATTTTGACACTGCGGTGACTTTATATATGTTTGCATTTGTTAACCTTTCACCTAAAACCCTCTGGTACTAGGTTTCTTCAACCGAAAAGCTAAGAATAAAATATTTACATTCTGATATGAAATAAAAGGATAGGATTTCGGTGGGTAACGTTAATAAAGTCTCCATCCGGTATCTTTTCCAACTGCTTGTATTAACACATGTCACGAAAGTTTTTGGAAATAATTATATGTGGTTTATTGTACTTTAATTCTACTCCATCCAGTCGCTTATGGAGAAACAAACACCTAGACAATATATCAAAAATTCGTCAATGCAAAGTAGGTGGACGAGCACTAAAACGTTGCAGCTCCATCAAACACTGTTGGTGTTTTATTCGTAGACTTGCAAAACAATCTCAAATACAAAAAATGCAGAAGAAATCTTAAATACCACATGGGTCGGCCAAAAAGAATTCCAAGACGGAATTTAAACTTCGCTGATAAAAAGATCTCTGGGTTTCAATGAAGCTCTCCGGATAATGTTAACTTCAAAAAGGCTGTGTTCAGAAACGTCTATCGCATTGCATACAATTGCCAAAGAAGACATTTCCTGAGCGTACGCTGGACATGTTAGGGAACAGGTAATTGTTACCACCGATTGTATGAAAACTATCTTAGCCATTTACATATATCATACCGATGAAGATGTAATGTTTTCACCTGAACTAGCTCTGTATCTCATCTGTGTTTCGCCAAGATAATCCTCGTAGCATACCACAGGTGGTACTGAAACTTTTTGAATTTCACTTTCAAGATAAACATATGACAATGGGCGAGAGGCTCAAAATGCAGACCAGTTAAGACGAAGACTTTTACCGAAAGATACGTAAAATAAATTCATGAGGTAAGAGAGAGCAAAACGTCGTCCGATAGAACAACATGGACCGCTAGCTGATGCGTATTAACTATTTGTTATTATTATTTTAACGTATTCTTTATGGGCTATGGAAACAACAGGTTAATGTCTTTCTGAAAACTTTGATGATATAGGTTATTAGTCATAGCTTCCTACAGAACCATTATGGAAACAATAAACTACTTCGTACCTATTTTTGCTTTAAATACGTTAGATATTTTTCCATAGGGCACAATACAATACTCATGGTCGATCTTTCTAAGTCGTTAGTAAGGTACACTTATTCCATCAAATAAAAATTGGCACCTTTCTAAGTAGATTTCAACAAATTTAGGAGAAAAAGTGTAGGTTGGTAGTGTAGCTGGAACGGATACATCCACTGCCTATAATTTCTAGAAAGTGAATTGGCAGGGAGTGTGGTATGTCATAAATTAGTTTATATTAAGAGAAAGTTTGACATATAATGGTGGTCTGAAATATTTTCGACGACCACGTGAAGACGCCAGATGCCACTAGTCAATAAAAGCTGGATAATGTGGTTGTGCATTTATTTACAGGTACTCGTCAAAATTTCAGCCATTTTGGACGCGCAGTTGTTGTTTGACAATCGTTTGAGTGAATCAATGCCTTTGTGAAAATGGATAAAATCGAGTATCGAGTCATCACTAAATATTTGTTTTTGAAAAGCAATACACCAATGAAAATTAAAGGTAAGCGCCATCATTTTCCACGCTGAAATCTTGGGCACAGAATTTAAAAGTGACCGTACAAGATTGGGACACGATGAATGTCCAAAAGTTGTAACCACTGACGATAACATTACTAAAGTTCACTAAATGGTGCTGAGCGATAGCGGAATTAAAATGAGAGAGATAACAGAGGCCATGAACATGTCCAAAGAACATGTAATATCTTTTTTACATATGCCAAGTTTTAAGACATATTGGAACAAATTTAACGCAGTTATCAACATTTCTAGATATCTACGTTAACTTTAAAATCCCTCAGCTGCAGATACATTTAGCAATACCGCTCTTTTCATGGCTGCATAACGTCTAATCCCAAAAGGACCTCTAAAATTTCGTCCGCTCACAAACTGTAACAATACAACGTCGACGAAATGGCAGCTCTGCGTTTTAATATGTATTAAATTTGCATTCGTTCACAGTAGCGGTTTTAAGTTTCATACCGCATATTAAAAAGGAATGGACATAATGGGACGACGTGCGAACAATTGATTAAATGCAGGTAGAGTTTTTACATCGGACCATTAAGCATTTAACTTGCGGCTTTTATTAGACTCTCTGACCCAATTAGAATGAGGCTAGAGTTTAAAAATCGTCACTATGTCAAGTGAGTCACGTCATTGTTAATGTGGAAGTTTCGTTGCGGGGATGACTCTTTTATTAACATTTTTCCGAATTTTTAGAATCAATTAAACGAATCGGAATGTAAAATTTCGGACAAAATTTATTAATTAGATGTCCATAAACGATTAATTAACTAAAAAAATATATATATCACATGTCTGTTACTAGAAGCTAATGCCTTCACATTATTAATGAATCCGAAATGTTATTTCGGTGTTGGTATAAACATTTCTGCTATAGAGCTTAAGATACCATCACATTTAAGCTCAAGCTATGTATTACACGACCATGTCAACTAAAACACTTTTATCCTTATTTCTACTTGATATTTACTTATACCATTTGTCCACTTATTTTATTAGAACAAGAAGATCTTAATAAATTAACTTGAGTAATCCTTTGACGGGTAGAATCCTTTCTTCAGATAAGGGCGAAATATATGTGCGAGAACATCGAGACGAGAACTTACCGAGGAAACGGATAAAA
The DNA here is from genome assembly GCA_023690525.1 of Holotrichia oblita. Taxonomy (NCBI): domain Eukaryota; kingdom Metazoa; phylum Arthropoda; class Insecta; order Coleoptera; family Scarabaeidae; genus Holotrichia; species Holotrichia oblita. Next base: position 116,969,617 of record CM043019.1, read on the forward strand.
CAGGATAAACGAAGACGCTAGAAGAGATTAGAGGTTACAGTCGTTACAGTCAAAGAACAAATCGAGACGGTAAGATGCGACATCGTTTCTCGATATCTAATATAGAAAAGATTTAACGATCGCCTGTAATTGAAATGATCTTTATTAACGGGAATCTTCTAATAGGATAATAAAGGATAGGAAACGGTGCAGACAGATGTGCTTACTGTGCCGTATACTGTCGAGAGTAACTAGATGAAATTCGAATTTCAAATTCCGAATCCTACTTTCATTAATTGTATCGATTGAGAAGGATTTTATGCGACGATTTGTGCAATCACTGTAATAATAACCTACTATATTCTGTAGTACATACATTACACAGTTATTGTAATAAAAACTATACCAGTTAGATAATGGTTTAAATATATATTTATTTAATTTAAAATTAGATAAATGTTATCTTCAATTAGTTTTTTAATTATTCCCATTGTATTAGACATTAAAATTTCTAATTATAGGTTAGTAATTCCTAGATACTCGAAATAATTGACTGACAGTTATCCATAACTATCAAACCAGTACTTTTTAGAAAATCAGATTCGATCGCTTAATTTTCTAGAATTTGGCTTTAGACAAATTGCTTTTATATACATAATTGCTTCAAACAATTCGTTTCTAAAGAATTTATTTTTACCACGAAACCTGTGCACTTGATTTTTGATTCCTTCAACTGAAGTGGAGCGTATTCCGGACAGGGCATTCTGCATTGATCGAAATAAGTGGTAATCAGAAGTGGCAATGTCTGGGACATGGGTGCGGGGTAAGTCTTCCCTTCCGCTATTTTCGAAGTAAATTTTAGCGGGTTGCATAACATGTAGCCGAGCATTATCATGGTGCAAAATCAATTATGAATTGTTGTCGGTAGCGTTCCTCATTAATGGTTTTATCCGGTTTTAGCAGATCATAATATACCACACCCTTCTGATCTCACTAAATACACAGCATCGCCTTCGAGCTATCGATATTCGGCTTTGGAGTCAATATGCCGAGATGACCGGGCCTCACATACGATTTCCTGCGTTTAAGATTGTCATAATGGATCTATTTTTCGTCTCCAGTAACGATACGATGCAGGGAAAACTTCCCGTTGTACCGTTGAAACAGCATTTCAGACTTGCAAAATCGACTATCGATGCCTCTTGGTTTCAGATCACATGAAACCCAAATTTTTTGCATCATGTCCATATTCTTTAGAAACAGTAAAATGGCTTGTCGAGTGACTCCCAAAGATTGAGCGAGCTTCTTTTGAGTTTGACACGGGTCTTCGTCCAATAAAACCTCCAATGCAGCTTTTCCAAACGTTGCTGGCGTTCCCTCACGCTCTCTGTCGCTTGTTTCAAAATCAGCACTTTTGAAACGTCTAAATGAAAAGTCACAAGTCGAACATGAAGCATGTTCTCCATAAGCCTCCATATCCCAAAAGCAAAATTTTTCTGTCAACTTGCTTCGATCGATGTAATACAAATTGTCTTGTTACAAATGTATACAAGTGCACAATAATATAGTGATATCAGGATCAAATTTTAGCACCCACAACTCATACATTTGATATTTTAAAGCAATTTTATGGTAATCGTCTAATAGGTTGTATATTGTAATCCTTTTGCTTCTTGTACTTGATATGTTACAATTACTACTTATTTGGCAAATTGAAGACCAGATATTGGTCTTCAATTTGCCAAAATTTATATATATATATATTAATAACAATATATTTATAACAAAAAACTGTATTGTGTGCTTGATAATATGAAATGAAGAGTAATTTTGTAGTTTATTCTTTACAAAATATTTATAATACTTTAAATCAAATCACTTAAAATGTTCTAGTATGATGACATTAATCAATAGTTGAGTGCCAGAATACTACGCCCATAAAATTTTCAAGTCGGGAATATTTCAAACTGAAAGTGTATGACGGTTACGTACGTAGAATTTTAATCAAGCGATATATTAAAAAGGAACCTGAATTAATAATATGTACAAAGTTAAGAATTGGATAGTCAGTCCGTTATAGTCACCATATGGTGTTGAAATTAAGGGTGAAAAGACTAAAATTCAGAATTAAAAATAGTAACAGAACGAATTTATAATAGCAAAAAACTACTACATACATTTTACACCTAACATGAAGAAGCAATGTAGAACTATAGCTAACTAAACCCATGTAACATGTTCTTTTTGAGGTTGTGCATAGTCAACTGATACTAGAAATTTATTAAATCAATTCTAAATACGAAACCTGGCGAGTGTGAAATACAGATTTGAATTAAACTTTCTGGGCTCCAAAAATACATTGGTGTAAGTACAAAACTATTACTTCACCGGCGCATCCACCAAATTTGGGAAAATATTATAGGGTCTAAGAAATGGGGTTTAGGCAGCTAGTACAATTAAAGGGTACAGAGACTTAGTTGTTTTAACCTAAAAAATACTACTTTATAATTTTCTTTTTCTTCTGATTACTTTAAAATACTCTCTGCGTTTTCTAGACTTAATTACTTTAGATTAATTCAGACAAGCTTAATAAATTTGTGCGCTATCTATTTTCATTCGTTGCTTCAATAGGGCCAAAATGTGGAATTGACCAGACTGGTGTTAGCTTGTCGGTGTTCCAATTTATGGTGTATCATGCTGCTCATGTCTTACAAACATCTAACAAAACTAAATTAACAAACCTTGCAGTGGATCTTTTCGGTCGTTTTTTGTTTATCAAAGTCTCCTTTCTAGGATACATAATTTTACAGGCATTTCAGTGCACCTCCTCAGGGTTGTTCGGAAAGCATTTATTCTTACAACTAATATGGATGAACAAGTTTGATCAACTTGGTTAGGCAAACCAACAGACCCCCTATTATTGTGTTCGAGACATATCAATTCAATCCACACGACGATCTCTTAGTCCACATCACACTCCCAACTTTCACCACTTACAACAGTCATTGGCATTTCTGTTTCCCTTTTGTAGAGTATTGCAGTTCCAAATCATCGCTATCAAATCAAAATGTCAGAGTAAACAAACAAGAATTTGCCACAATTCCTAAACACGCTCCTATACAAGTAAAATAGTTTAAATTAAAAATAATTTAAAACAAACTCCTATTTAACTATTTAATAGTTGATTTCATTCGAACTCAATAAATTGGCTGAAAATTCTGAATCAAAACCCGCACTTTAACCTCGATGTAGTTCGGTTGTATGTGTTCAAAACAATAATACCTCAGTTCATGATTAATATCACCTCCAACATAGTCATATTATCTAGTTTGATCAATTACATTTGGGTTGCCCGTTAAGCCGTAAAACGGTGGATGTAACATTTACAAGTTCATCAGTTTAGTACTGCATTCATGGCAAGAGCATCGAGTTATTAAATCGTTTCGGGGCAATATTTCACATGCATACTGCATTTTACCATTATTTATGCATACATACATGTTTACATCCATGGAATACATTCAGTCAGATAATTTAATTTCAGTTATCAAGGCTGAATATGAATGAACGTTAGATTATTGGTATAATTTAAGAACTGTAATAGGGGAAGAACTTTATATTTATACCTTTAGTAGCTACGTATTTTCATATTGCAATTGATAAACATGTAGTATGAAACTTTCAATGTGCGTAATATATTTGAATTTAACTCGTAAACGAGTGGAAACTCTTAGGTAAGTTTTCAACTTAAAAAGTTGAGGTTGAAACAGTAAAGCGTAGAAAATTTGTAGCAAATTGCGTTACCTTATGCGATCCTAAAAACTTTAAGTTTTGTAAGTAGCAAGGTTATAACGTTTCATATATGTACTATATTTACTCAAATATATAATCATAAAACTATTTTTTTCTAAAAATATTTTTTTAGAAATCAGAGCTCTAAATGTTCCGATAGGAAAAGAGTAAACATGCGTTTAGGATTAGCATTGGTATCTGGGGCCTTTTTATTTTCTCTTTGTTTCTCTCTAACTCTTAAACGTTGCTGAGACTTAAGTATTACTTTTTTCAGAGCCTTGAATTATCTTTTTACTGCCAACACTCCATAATTTTCGCTTATTTAACACAAGGTAATTGCTTATGCAAATCAACTTGCCATAGACTTAAGTAATTGCTACTACGAGTTTCATGAAAAGCTTGAAATAGTGTCTGGGGCATTGAGCTGGAATTAAAATGCTCAAAAACTACACCAAGATTGGACAGATAACATTGATAAAGCATAATCGGGACCTGAAATAACACATGACAATGAACAGTACAGTTCATCTGACTGATATTGGTACTAACTATTATATAAAATTTCCTTTTTCTCAATTCACACATTTTTTATCGCTAGTTTAGTCTCTTTAAAATTTTCTTTCGTTTTTCTTTCAATAAAAATTACAAAAAAACAATTCAAATATCTTCATGCGGTTGAGCTGTACGTGTCGTTTACACCAACGATATTTTTTTTGTTTCCTAACAAAAAAAGCGTACACGGTAAAATTTCAGTTCAAACAATAACGCTGTTAAACATTTTCCCAGTTGAAATGCCTAGGGTCCCTGTGTAACGTACATTAGTGACCTTTAACAGCTACCTTACCAGACCATCAACCCATACCGCATCTACATAACATTAATATTAATATGGAAAATTTAAATTTAATTCTCGTCGGGAAGAAGGAGAACTCAACTCTCTCTGGTGGAATAAGCTCATAAACCAGTGGCGTGCAATAATATTGTATTTACGCATGTTATTGTATACGCATGTTGGAATAATAATATTTAATAATAAGGTATTGTTTCAGTTCCGACGCTGGTATGCTATAACAATGTAATACTATCTTTTGTAGCTGTTTAAATATAATAAAATAAAGTGCTTTTTCCTTGAATTTGGAATTTTGTTAAATTCAACGGGTACAAATGGACTTTTTTGAGGTTGTTTGTAAATTAAGTGAAACATTCTATTCTTTTTATTCTTCGTCTAATATCTAGCTTGACAATTTAAATTATTTGTAATGTTAAGTTGTTTAATCTTGATTAACAGTTGTTGTCATGGTAGAGTCTTTATCGTTTAATTCCTGACATTTTTTTACTTTACAAGAATCAATTAAAAATCAATTTATTTCAGAACAATGATTATGTTTAATATTGTCAAATAATATTAACATAAAACAATTCAGGCATAGAAAAAATTACTAATATCAGCTCTAAAATTAACCGTGTTGTTATTGTCATCTATGTCTATTTTTAAAGCGTTAAGACAAGACAATTTCAGCGGCTGTTTTGTGAAACAGTGTCGTTGCTTCCACCGCTTCTATCCCCTCCTCATTGGAAGAAAATTAACGGCCGTTTAAACTTGTTTTCAGTTGGCAGCATGAGATCTGTATGCAGGGGTATTGTCCTGCAAAAGCAAAACACCTTTGGACAACTTTCCGCGTTTTCTCGCCATATTTTTTTATCGTAGAGTTTTCAATAATATCAAATAATAATTCTCAGTGATTGTTACACCCTTATTCAGAAAAACAACCATGATTACTCCATCGTAATCCCAAAAAACTAAAGCAGACTTTTAAACATGAAACTTCTTATGCCTTGGAGAATCAGAGCGTCTCCATTCCATCGATTGTTGTTTTGATTCTGGGTCGTACAAGTGTACCCATAGTAACAATACGACTTAGGAAGTTTGCAACATGTTCAAACCGAGCACAGATCGAACGTTATAATTACACCCTTGCACCCTTCTGGTCAACATTCAGACATTTGGGGTTTCATTTTGCAGAAGTTTTTCTCATGTTCAAATCGACGTGAACTATTACATATGATGGACGCGTTCATATGAAATATTTACTGCCTCAGATTTTTTTAATCCAATTCGACGATCTAACAAGATCATATTATGAATATACCTCTGCGTTTTCCCAATATATTCATGTCGAAACAGCTACTGAAAAGTGTCCGATTTTTCATTGAAATTAACATACATTTCATTAATTCTCGATATAAGAGGTCGATATACACGAATTTTATTATTGCCAGAATATAGTTTTTTTGTCAGTAAGAATTACATTCTGTCAAATGGCAAAAAAATACTACATATGTACATTGTACACCTGACAGCTAACTTATTAAATCAATTCTAAATACTAAGCCTGACGAGTGTGAAATACAGATTTGACTTAAACTTTGCTGGTTCCAGAAATACATTGGTTTAACCTCAAAACTATTACTTTACCGGCGCATCCACCAAATTCGGGAAAATATTATAAGGTTTAAGTAATGGGGTTTGGGCAGCTAGTACAATAATTGTAGTAGCTAAATGCTTTTTATATATTAAAGGGTATACAGACTAAGTTGTTTTAACCTACATAACCTGATTACTTTAAAATACTCTCTATGTTTTCGAAACTTCTTTACTTTAGATTAATTCAAATAAATGTAATAAATTTTTGTGCTACCTATTTTCATTCGATGCTTTCTCTCAGTTGTACTGTAGTATTATTTTTATGAAATATAAAATAAATATTCTCTGATTTGTGAATTCCCTTCATGCTTGAGACCGAGTCCGCGTCACCCATTCAGCATTCAGGTTATTGTCATGTCTCTCCTAAAAATTCATATGCTTCAATTGGACGAACAATAGAAATTCATTATAAAATTTAACATTTTTCTCGTTCTTGTTTCAATAAATTTTGTTTGAGCAATTCTCCCTATCTATTTTTTTAATTCTTTTTGTTTTACAAAACAGATGTACATGATGTCCCGGAAGCCATATTTCTAAATAAGTGTGAGTGTTTCATTATTTCAGAAACCTTATTGTTGGGTAAGAATTACATTCTGCCAAACTTCTAAACTATTATTAATGCAAGTAATAATCTAGAATGCTTATAATGGTTCTTAATTCTACGGCATGCTTCGACAGCGAAGGAGGGAAATTTGTCTTTCACCATTTCGAGCTGAATCGAAAGGATTGTCTCTCGAACACCGCGTTAAAGTATTATCTTCCTCAACTGTAGTTTATAAAAATCTTCCAGTATTATTCTTTGATTTAATACTTCGTTTGATGAATGAATTTCGTCTGCAATTTGTCTTGTAGAACGACCTTGTTCTATTGAATTAATCATACTTGTTCTCTCAATTTTTGTTAATATCCGCTTCATGTTTGGTAACACGATTTTGACGTAAAATCATCAGTATGAAATTGTCTGTAAATTAACGTTTATAATTGAAGCAATTAGCGTAATTCGCTAATTGTTTCATGCATTACATAAGAGAGATAAATAAAACTTTTCAACTTCCAAAATGCAAATATGAATAACCCGCTGTATACAAAAGTAATCTGGATATCGAAAGAAATAAATTCTTTAACTTATGTTGTTTTGTGCATACCATTTTCAATTTCCAATACTGTACTATATGCTTCCATGAAAAACATATTTTACATAACTATTCTATATTTCGACCAATTATGGCCCGAAATTGCTGTTTGCAAGTACTAGAAATATTGTGGCTTGTTAGTCGTTAGACCGTTTATATAAAATGCTTTTTATATATACATTACGTGTGTTGAACTTCGAGAATTTACAACGTAGGATCGACACATATTGAACTTAACTGTATACAGAGGTAGACTAGTAGTCGAATATGCTTCACATACGTTTTTCCATGTAGAAGGAATTGTTGAAAAGTTATATTGGCAAAGAGGAAATTATTTACATTAATTGTTATTACAACAGTGTTCTCTTCCATTTGTCTAACGAAAAGATACCTAAATTATAGTTTAATTAATAAATAGATAAGATTAACAACAAATACAAATATTGACACTAGGTAAAATTAAATAGGGATCGAATTAAAATTGAAATTAATTTAAAACGATGAGTGAATTAATTTCCACTTCAGCAATAATGTCGATGTTAATTAATGTAACACATTCAACTAATACAATAAACCAATCCATAAACAAATGGGGCAAACAATATTAAACATATTCTTCAGAATATCAGCCAAACTGGATTCACTCCAGAACAGAATCAATTATATTTTTGTAAAAAAAATCGGTCAGTGGAGGAAAGCGAGGAGCGGTTTTTTCACGATCGGACGTGTCCAATGAAACTCATTTTGAGAAAAACAAAAAACTAATAACAGCTATAAGGTATCCGAATCCGCGTTTCTTTTTTTGTATAAAGTAGTCTATCGTGTTAGAACATTAAATCCAAAGTGGATTAAATTTTTTTAAAAAGCTCACCCAGTTTATAAAGAAATAATAACTTCCCTGGTTTTGGTTGAGCACTAAGATGGAGATGTCCGGATTAGGTTGAGTGTCGGACTCTATGCCTCCACTTGCTTAAGTTATTCGATTCTGTTTCAATTCAAATACAACGGAAAATATACACTGAACAATAAAGAAAAACCAAAAATGATGCATACATTTAAAGAATACAAAAAATTGCACAAAATATCCAAAAAGTTAAATATGAACTCAGTTTTCTATATTAACACCGAAGTATTTATATGGCGGTCGGATAATTGCATTATATATACACAGTTTTCTATAACCATACAATCGCGTTCTGTTTTCTTCTTCTGGTTCTTCATCGATGATTTTTATCTTTCTTTCTTTATTCTGCAACACACTGGTTTGAGTTTGAAATTATCTTCTGATTTGTCACTTATGTCAAATGTGTATGACTTCTTGAATTGATCTAAAAGCTTCTACACATAACCAATAGCTTAAAATGTGTATTTTTATTTTGCTCACCATATCTGTAAAAAGAAACCTAACTTCTTCATAGGTTATGGAGATTAAATGGACGAACAAAGCTGATCCAACCCCTAATGCGCTTAAGTATTAAATATTTTCTGACTTCAAACTTAAAAATGTATGAATCACGTGTTTACAAATCTGGAGCTGGACCTCGATCGACCACCACACCATCGACATTTAGAATCAGGACCATCCGGAACGGGGTATCCATAGAAACCCGACATGTCCACCGCAATCTCAGGCCAGAAAGGCCACCTCACAAAACGTCAAAAAGGCTAAGGGACCTTGTGTTCAGCCTTGGCAAAAAGACGAAGCCTTAATAAATTAACGATGGAAGCTAAAGCAGTAGTGCATATACAAAGATATTTCATTTATATTCGATATTCTACGACAAAGGACTATGTTGACGTTTAGGTGATAACCAAACCGATCGATAACCGGTGATAAGTCAAAAGTTCGCTTAAAAAGTAAGCAGAAGGTACCTAATTGCAATTTTGTCAGCAATAACTGTTAATAGTGTCTTAAATTACGTTAAATATTAATAATCAATTAAATTAATACTTTTATTACAATTATTTATATGTATGTACATAGGATAAGTTATATCTTCCCGTAATATTTCAAGTTAAACAAGTTGAAAGGAATTTATCCAAACAGTACTTGGCGTGAAACGTATCACTCTATTATCCAGCGTTATAAATCAATTGCGACCATGTTGGAATGTGTGTTTGTCCACTTGTCCAGTCCATTCTGTTCTGTAGAGTGTGGTGTGATTTACAGTGTTTGTTTTTTTGTAGGACACTTTCATTACTTCAATTTGCTTCACTTGAAGAGCTTTTATGTACGTTCAAAATAATCTGTGCAACTCAAATCTAAGTATACGTGTGGAAAGAATGTTATTAAGATATTAGATACATTCTAAATGATGAAGAAACGTAACATTTGATTAATTGTATTCTTTTGTGTTTGTAAAATTATAAATATTAAACATTTCAAGATCTAGAATGGCTAAGTTTTAAGTAATTGTTTTGTATGAATTTTATAAATACGCCACCACTGGTACATACATATACCTACCTGAAAATGATCTGGGCAAGTGGAGGCGAAGGCAACGGAATTAACGTTGGATGAAGCGGCGATTCGGACAGCGTTCCTCTCAGCTCGTACCTCTGCAAAGCGGACGTCGATTCGGAATCGGCAATGATGGTGAAAGTGTGCCAATGCGCCTGAAGCAGGAGACCCCTCAGTGCCTGTGCCATTTCGCGACTGGTCGGCGCCAAATGAATCTCTAGCGGGTTCAGCTCCTGAAAAAAGAAAGTGTGTAAAAAAAAGCCGAACGAGAATGGTGAATGAGAACAAAAAAGGCAAATGATAAACATCAACACATTAACGATACCTTGGTGGATTCTCCCGAACGAAATGAAATAGTAGCAGAGCTGGCACGAAAAAAAAAAACGAGGAAAAGAAAAACGCTCGAGGAGATGTAAAAAGGATAGTAGTATTGATTAACATTGTGAACATCTCGCGAATGTACAGGAATCTAACGAAATAGAATTTATAGGGCGGATTCTCCAATTTATAATGTCGTGATTAAGGGAGAGTGGTTTTGATTGATATTGTTATTTCTAAAACTATTTACGCTTTATATAATTAGTTTTATATTCATAATTACTCGTTTCTCCCATTTAAGAGAAGTTTGTAAAATCTAAAAAATAAATGGCATATTAATTTATCTTTAAATAAATCGGTCAACAATCACTCATAACTATACCTACTATTAATTTTTTGCGCATTTGTTATTTTATAACGGCTTTAAGATAGAAAATCAAACACTATAAAGAGAAAAGATCCCTTCAGATTGTGAAAAGCTGCAATATTCGATACCAATAATCTTCATTCCAACTTGCTCTGAAAAAGATCCACCGTTAACGACAAAATAAAAGCTTTATTGAGTGACACCTCATCATCACCTCAAACGATTTTGGCCACGTTGGCTTTCTCTCACGAATCTCATCATTTCATCAATAACACTAAAATTTAAATTTATTGCATTGGCTGTCACTAAATTTAACAAGTTTAAATCTTGTTTAAGATGTGACACAACCTATAACGTTTTGGTATTGAAATGAAAAGTTACTAAATGTTGGCAGATAATTGACAATTTTTAGAACTTCTAACTACCCTACAACTTTATTTATCAATTAATTCATGTACTATAAAGTGACGTAAGCTATTATTATTAGCATCAACAATTAATTCACAGGTTCATCATTTATTAATTGTTAACTGTGAAACGAAATTAATAAAGCACGGTAAATACAAGCTTGTTAGCTTAGATGAGACGGAAGACATAAGAGAAAGATTCGATAATGTAAAAAAAGCAGGCCGACAACCGATCATGAAATAGTGATATCGCAAAGTCTACAATTCACTTAGCCGACTTTGAAGTTTAGTTTGAGGCTTTTTGGAAAGTACAATCGGGTTGTCAATCACGTGACTAGTTTAACCCTTTTTAAGGCAAAATATCGGCTAAGTTTTTCGCATTTTGACAAGTAATGTGCTACTTTACTACAATCAAAATCGTTTATTAAAGTGGCACTTTACCACATAGATACGTCGCTTTAGTACATTGTAATGTCATGTCAATAAATTACTAATGATCACTATTTCTAATTCTCAAATATCACTGCGTTAGCGTGACTGACATTTCTAACCCATGACCATTGAGGTAGTATACTAAGGAGACGCTATGAAGCATATTTCCTGTAAGTTCAAAACGGCGCACTGGGCGGGGCTTAAGTGGAGTACCAATATGGCTGCCTCACCAGGTCCAGACTACTGAAAATTATAAGTATAACTTTAAGCCTCCACTTAACAGATGGTTTTATTTAAAATTAATTACGTCATCCCACGCCTGTTAGGCCCAAGGCCCATAAATGTCATAATTTGACAATATACACACTTAATATGTAATAGTTTGTTTATGTACCTACATACAGGCGCACCAATAAAAATTTTCCAATTACGGCCTTGTACATTGTTTTTATGTCAAACACTGACCTATGATATGTTATTTTCGACGAATTCTTCTTGTTAACGGTGTTTCTACTCTTACAACTAGGTAGAGCACAAGAAACCATAATGTCTTCTAGTAGTTTGCTATATCATATAATCGTAGATAACTGAAATAATCAATTAATGAAAACATACATGACACAGACTATAATCTGCGTGTTTGACGTAAAGAGGTGTACCAATATAGCCGACCTGCGCCGTTTTAGCCACGTGATAGCGTCTCCATACTTATTCTATCGCAATACCCATGACAGACTAATAATTGAGTGATGTCAACAAAGATTTTAAATATTTAAGTTTATAATGCTAATCTTGCAAAATGCGAAAAAATAATGTAAACAAACTCGTAAGAAAAGCAGTTTTACTAAACTCGTACAGCTTTAAGTTACTCGCCCGCTCCGCTCGCTCGTACTCAAACGCTATCTTCGTTTAGTAAATATTGCTTTTCTATAATTGTTTAATATACTATTACGAACGTTTTTTCTTTATTAGAATGACAACTATGGAATACAGTTACAAATTACATATGTAATTTGTTGTCAAGTAAAACATTTCAACTGTCGCAGTACTTATGTCTATAAAAAATTATTGGTTCTGTTCTTGTAAATGAACTTATTACCAGAGAGCGGACTTACGCCGGCCGTTTTCGTTTCCGCAGTAGTGGGAGATGCGTCGATACAGTAACACATTCATAGCGTACATAAAAGTCACGCGGCATCGCTATCAATACCAACTTGTTCTACTGGAGCGTATATTAAACTCAATATTCCAGTAGCGCAGAGAACTGATTCAGTGCGATTGATACATACACGTGCTGCGTATTTATTTCCGCCTATTATCGCTAGCGAGCGACACTGTCTAAGCATCTGATTATATCGAAATCGGCCGGCGTAAGTCCGCTCTCTGCTTATTACTGACAATGAGAGTGATAGTAAAGTTTTAGGATGTTTAGTTGCATTGAAATTTATTTTCCATCTGAAGTCTTTTCAAATTATGACAGGTTAGTGACAGATATTTATTAGTTTATTGTTTACCCTACTTTCTAATAGGGTTACAATCGACGGTAACCAGGTTGTCAACCCACAAAATCTGTAGAAGGAAAAGTTTATTTACGAACATGAGTAACTCGATTAGGTACGTAAGTTTCCGAACACTTGAATGTAAAAGGTAACCCTGGTCGCTCGGGTTGAGTTTCCGAAAACGACCTTTGTATACATATAGTATTCCTAAATATTATATAATATCTATATATTCAAATTCAAACTTAGTCTTTAGCATTTGCAGTTAATTTTTTTATAACAAAATACTGTCAACATACTCAGCTGCTAATCATTACCTTACGATCTGTCAGAAAGTAATCATTTTAAGTATTTATAGTATAAAATAGGGCAGTCGAACATAAAATTATCTAGATGAGTAATGACCAGTATAAATAATAGCCAGTATGAATAATGACCAGGATGGATAATGGCCAGTATGGATAATGACCATTATTGATAATGGTCAGTATGAATAATGACAGCATAGTTATTGCGAGCAGAATAGACCCCTACATCGGAATGGACGAGACATGCGGTTGCTTTGATGTTTGTGTTCCCTATTTTCATGATCTTTAGCCACATTCTTAACGGCTGGCACCAATTTTAAATTATATAACAAATTATGTCATGATCTCAACACATAAGTGCAACACAAAGAAGCACACGGATCATGTGAATTGAGACATTGTCCGTCCTGATACAGGGGTCTATTTTGTAGTTTGAATAACCCTGGATTTGTTTGAATTGTCAACAATAGCCGCGGAAAGTTTAGACATACAGCTCTCTTCGATATTTTAGATGAGCTTTTGGGACAGGCATTTGCTCAGATGATAATCATATACAAATAGACGTCTTCGCATGTATCGATCACAAAATTGTCGATATGTTTCTGCCAACGCTGATGGCCAGGTTTCTGTAAACATGAGGCGGTGGATTATTTATGAAGCTGTGGATGTATTATGCCATATAACTAATAGACTAAATCGACAAGTATATTTCAGCCTGTTGTGCATGTGACTTGATTGGGTTTGATTTAGTCAGTGTTTTAGCCCAATCGTCCTGCATCCATTCGACACAAATTTTTGCGAACATAGTTTTTCACGATTTTTTCTAGAATTAGTGAAACTATTTTGCATTTTCTCCATCCAACTCTTGTTAAGGAACTATTAAAAGAAGAATGAGTAAGAAGAAAACTGTACAGTACCACCCACATCTTTTTTAATTAATGAAAATAAGCTGAGAGAGACAAATTTTGCTAATTAACTTATTGATAGCAGTAATTTTTGAAAAAGAGAACATTATTTGCTCTATCACCAGCAAAGCGAACACTGCTATCTGCACGTATAAGGATGGCCCTATAATCTCAAACCTTGCATTTTATAAATGGTCGTTTGATTAGCCAAAGAGATATCGGTCTATCTGCGATCACAATGCTAGCATCTGTTAGTGAAAGTTAACAATCACTTTGTTATCCATCACAATCTCTAACTTGACCTGCCCCAAATATTCTCACAAACAAATGCGTTAAAGTGATTGATCTGGTCATACTGCTGGAATTTTGGAAAAGCTAATGCAGGAGAAGTTGATAGAAGTTAATAAAGTAACGATATTTGTTATAGTATTGTAGGGATATATCGCGATGAAATCTGTTAAACTTGTACTAAGAAGAGAACTATACGGAGCTACAGATGTGATGAAACATTCGCACTCTATTAACCTCACTAAGGTTCACTATATAAGGGTGGCCGTACAAGGTGAACTTCTGTTACTCATCTTATGAAAAGCTTCCTCTAACTTTATCAACGGCTTCGGTTACCTCACAGATAAACGAACTGTTTCAATATAATTATCTAGAAAGTTTTCAAAATTCATTGCAGTTTAGGTTTTATAATTTTTTCAATACTTTAGACTTTATATGCAACTAACATTCATAAGTTAATATCTATTCTAACATCAATTTAATGCCTCCAGCAGTACCACTTTTCCAGCGATGCCGTTACCAGAAATAATACAAAAAGAAATAGTTTCATTTCGGAGTCCTTATAACATGCAAAATTTCCTATAATATTATTTAGTTATATATTGGATTCGCTAGAACTTCAAAACTTCAGAGAAATGCATTCATGCTTCTATCCATGAATATTACACGAGACTGGTAAATATACTATTTCCAACTTTTCGAGGTATTATGAAAGTTTTGCAATAATAAGAATTAGTGATGTATTTCCCTTTTGAAGTTGGACTGGAATATCCTGAAAATTCGAAAACTTTACAAAAGAAAGTAAACGGTCTAGTTACTTTCTTACTACATACAACCAGATACGAAAACTTCAAGCAAAAGAATCGAAATACGGATTACCATTTTCGGTATTCAATATGTCAGTGATACAAATTTCACCTCGTTCGCGATAAATAAACAAGTATTAATCGTTTTTTCCAACTGAGTTAGGTTTAAATGACCCTACCCAGTATTATTTACGGCGGCCCTTTTTTGCAAGGGCAAATTCGATCTTACCTACTTACTATATACCGCACACACAGTCATTTATCATCTATTGTAGAACCGAAGTAGCTGTGGAAATTATATCCCTTCTTGCAAGTCGAACGGCAGCAAAGAGCTAAGTGGGGAGAAGAACTTTCTTCTTCTTCTCTCTCTCCCATCAAGTTTCGGGTTAATCTGCGTGTTTACAAGCTTCCCAAGCTTACAATTATAATTAATTACGTTTCATGTCGGTTGTGCCGGTACTAAAATCTGGCATTGTATGGGTACATTAGGGACGTGTATAAATTACGCATGCGTACTTAAAGGTCATTTGTCTGGTTTTCTCGTTTATAGCGGGCTAAAGCTTGACGTATTTTAAAAATTGTGATTGGTTTTTGTCCTGAAAGTAGGGCAAACATGAAAAATATTAAATAGGTCAGCCGTTTTATAATTCGTGTCTGAGGTGAAGTAGTGCTCCCTGAAATACGATGAGAGGGATTATAAATGAAAGTTTTACTATTTTATGCAATAGATAAATTAAGGTAGTTTTGATGTATAAAATTATTTTTTCTGGGATTTTATAAAATCCTTTAAATGTCGACCTCTCATGTTAACTGATTATAATTAATTAGCGTCAAATTTTATGCTAATGATAGATGGAATGTTTACACTTTTAGTTCTATTTTTAAGCACTGTTATCCTTGTAAACTGATTAACATTAGTGGTTGCAAACAAAAACACTATGGCTACGAAACTCCGGAAATAATTGCATGTAAGAAAAAATTAGATTTGCTTTTAGTTTTGAGCAGAAATGATTACAAAAAGATACAAAGATAGGTACAACAACACGAGAAGAGAATAGGACAAATTATTAAAACAATGTCGATCAAATAAGTTTGACCAAAAAAATTAGTAACTCTGGTAATAAATCTAGGAGTGTGTGGGCTATATGCAATAAGACCGGAAAATCTCCGATCTGTCCGTATTGTTGAAATTGAAGAGAGTGCCTCCGAAATCCCTCATATTTACAATCGGTTTCAATTATCAATTATTCCAAAGTTACGCACATAATATACCATAAAACCATCACTCTTTACATCTGAAACCAACATGTAATAATGTACGCATGCGTAAATTACGGACTTAAAATCAGAAAAGAATTCGCTCTGACAATCAGCAAACAGTTTCCAATCGATTTCACTTGGAACACCAAATTTCAACTTGCAAATTGTAATTTGGTTTGTTGGAACAGCAAAATTGCTAATGCGCAGAATCCTGATAGTTTGCAACTGTCACTGATAGTTTCGTATTCTTGTTGGAACAAACCTAATAAATAGCTGTATCAGACACGGCTAGCTTTCCTAATAAAGAGTGCTGCAATTAAACCGAAAAAGGAGAACAAAGGAGAAACTATTTGAGTTATGCATATACAAAAGATTATTACGTCACATGGTTACATCAATGGGAAGTCAACACAAACCGCAATCTTTGTGTTCATCAGAGCTATTCTGGAATATTTGAAGCAAAGCGAATTGGCGATTGGTTTATTCAGTAATTTGTGTAAAAGCATATGACAGCATTGATAGGAACATACTGTTAAATAAGTTAGAGAAAACGTACTCAAACTGTTTGCATCACGTCTTTTTTGCTGTATTTCTTTTAAGCACAAAGCAATAGTCAGCAGAAGAGCGGCAAATTTTATTTACAGCATCCCTAGGACCACTTGAAGTTGGACACTCCTAGTGTAGATCATTCTCCTGTGAACCTTTTAATAGTTGCACTTTGAACGCATGTTACTTTCCTGTTTTAGATTTAGGGCAAATTGACTTTTTGAAAGATGGTGACATTTTTCGCTACTTTCAGTTCCCATTGTTCGAACTCATCTTCACAGATCTAGTTGTTATAAATTTGTAAAACTTGTAAATCAGTTTAGTCACTGTAAGTCTTGATATATTAGCGTTTTTTTGTCATTCTGAAAAACGGGCAATTTCATGTTGACTTGAGTAACTTCACTACTTTATCTACATCTTCAAATGAATGCATCAAGTTTCTACTTGCAATTATTTATTAGAGTTACCTAAGTACTAAATTTATTTTAATTGGATTTGTTTGATAGTTTACTTAATTTTACAATTTTTTCCTTTGGAAGTATATGAAGAGCTTTTGCAGTTGTAGTCACAAGAAATTACATTTTATCATGCCTCGAAAATGATATCTGATAGACACGTTCGTTAAGACTTCTGGCGTTAGATTGCCGATTTCTTGGTGAATATTGTTCTTGAGAATCTAGAAGAGGTACGGCTTGTTTATATGGACCTACCTCTTTAAGTAAAACCCCACAGAAAGTAGTCCGGGGCCGTAAGATTGGGCGATCTCGGAGTCTGGTCGCAATCCTCTAATCGAGAAATTAAACGGCTTGGAAAAGTGTTTCTCAAAATCTCCATTGTATCGCATGATGTGTGAGCTATGGCACCGTCTTACTGAAACCATATATCCTTCAACCCCAACTCGTCCAATTGCGGTATTAAGGACTAATTCAACAGGATCAGATACCGTTCGCCAGTGACGGTTACCGCGTTTTCAGTGTCGTCTTTAAACGAATATGACCCAATCACATATTCTGATTAAATAACGCCTCGTACGACCCCTTTTTGTGGTGTCACATGAAAAACACAAGCATTGTCAGTTGCTCAAAAGGCGGAAATGAGTCTCGTCGCTCATCATCAATTTCTAGAAAACATCAGGTTTTCGGCTATTCAACTACAACAACCTCTGGCTATACACTACAGGGGCTTGGCGGACGGCTGGCACCAGCTGTTGAATAATCTGATTTTTGTATGGAAATATCTTCATACCGTTAGTCCAAATTCTTTGTAGCGACCGCCGAGAAATGACCAATTTCTTTGACCGTTTTCGTCATTCGATGTTGATAGCTCCTCCTCGATGCCATCCCTCAGTTTAGATGTTCTCAAGTGACTGGCTTATTCGCCAGACGTCGAATTGAGCAGTAGAGCTCTCCATTTTTCAAAACAATAATTTTGTAAGTATCACCTCTCAAATGTAAAACAAAAAAACAATTACATTAGCGTTTTCAAATAGGGCGATAATTTTTGCACCACCTACATAGTATAAGTATGGAGATGCATATATGAATTGGCATTGCGACAATTTTAAGCTTCTATTAAAAATTATCATATCATAACATTCAGAAAAATAAATATTTGTCTGGAAGAAGAAACTTTATAAGATCCAGATTACACATCTTCAGCTTTTTTAGAGTCACTCAATTTTATATAGCCTTCGCTGCAAGCTAATTAATGTACATCATAGCGGATACAAAGTGGACTTTGAAAACGTAATGCTACCGACAACGACAAAGAATTATTAGCAACCGATCACCAGGGACACTACAAAGTTCCAGAAGTTATAGCAACGTCTGGAATAGCTTACTGTAACAACCCGTAATTGGCCAACCTGGTCAAAATATTCACACTTCAATGAAGACCCAAGCATATACGAAGTGAAGCCAAAATTCCACGTCATTACAATAATATTTGAAATATAAATTTCATCGAAAAGATGATTCGTATATACTGATTTCGTTTGAAGATTTGAAGATAATCTCCAAACATAATGTTAACGAACTTATTTTGATCCAAAGATTACTGTGTCATGTAAACAAAAGGAATCTCTTCATTAAAAGAAAAAAACAGAATTATACAAACTTGTATGTTCTAGAAACGGAAGGTATAACATGTTTACACTAAACATACATACTCTTAAAAGGCTAAATTCTCAGTATAAGGTTACGCAAGTTTATATGATATTTTCGATAAATCCAGAAGTTCGAAAACAAAGTAAAACTTCCAAGATTAAAATGTGGCATAAATATTTTGTATCCGAGTACATTATGCGCCCCTTTGTTTACGATAAAGTTACGGAATAACGTAAATCCTCCGAGAGTACGAAGAGATACAAATCGCAAGTTAAACAGACAAGTTATCCTTATAACATATCCTCATCCAGAAACGCGTTCCCTATTGAATTACGTATGCATTATCTTGTTATGGCTATAGCAAAAAAAATAATCCGGTCTAGAATAAATTCAAGTCTTGTAGTAAAGTAAATCAATCAATCTCAGTTTTATTGACATCCAATACCTATCCTGACATTGTATCCCTAAAACTAAATTTATTCATGAGAGCGAAGGCTTATAAACCTAAGAAAGGAATGAAAACGAAGGGATTCTTACTCATTTTATCGTGAGTGCTGTCGACCTACAAATTTTAAAAAATTACCTTAAGGTATGACGTTTAAATGACAGTTCGTATCTTACAGATAATTTATGATACGAAAATTCTTGAAACGAGGAAAAATTAAGCCATCTAAGTAATTAAACTATGAGGTAGATACATATGTATATACATATAAATATTGCGCATGTATAGTAAATCTTATTGTATTTTTTTATAATCATCGTTTCATCAATAAGCATTTAAAATTGTTGTTGATGGCTTCTTACCATAACAGCAATTTCTGCTTTATGTTTAATTAATTGCCAACATTTTTTTAAATATTTGCACCGTGTATGGAACATGAAATGGTAGCAATGGTTTAATACGCCCTATAATCAAAAGCAGCTATAGTATAAGACTAAGAATAGCTAGATACAGTAGACTCCCTCTAATCCGGACAGCCCGGGACCGGATCCTCGTCCGGATTAAAAAATTTCCGGGCCATCCCGCGGTTTTTTACACATGTAAAGTGCACCCTATAATAGCGTACCTATGATTAGAAATCAACTTCTTCATTTTTCCTGACGTTAATATAAAGAAATGTGACACCCGACAATAGGAATAAAAATAAAATTTTAACGCATCACGAATTAAAACTACTAATTTATTATTACATAGCCACAATGAAAACTTATGTATTTACAATACAGTATTAAAAGAAATCTGTTATTTTCTTCTGCTTTTTTAGTTAAAATTGACTGGTTATCATCAGGTTACGGTGCATGAATATTCAAGTCTCTTGCATCTGGGTTGTCTTCTTTGCTCTTCTCAACGAGATTTTCAACATCTGGCCACAATTTTCACCACGACTTAGTAAACGTAGATGACGGGATTTCATCATAAGATTTAGCAGCCATATAAATTATATTCTTAACGTTAATCGTTTTAAGCGTTTGGATAAGACCTGCACTGTTTCACTATACATTCTACCCAAGCCACTGTGACCTTCATATTCGAGATTTTCCTCTGGATGTTAGGCGCATTATCAAGAACGAACACTGCTTTAATCGGCAATTTAAAAGATGTCAAGCGTTCCTTTGGTCACAAACCACTCCTTAAATAAATAAAACTCCATCCAGGCAGATTTTTGTTACCTGTAATACATTGGAAGGCTAGAACAGTTCAAGTTTTTAAACGCTCTGGGTTTCCCAATCACGAATAGAGGCATCTTGTGTGTCCCAGATGCGTTTGGGCATAAAGCGACAGTCATCCTTTCTTTATTGACTTTAAAGCCCGATGCAGATTTTTCTTGAGAAGTGACAAAGGTTTTTTTTTGGGAAAAAATGAATAGTTAAGCCCCGTCTCATCCATATTGTACATTTGTTCTGGGGTTAGTTTTTCACGATTAATAATACGCTTAAATTTTTCTGAAAAATCACTAGCCGCCGGTCGGTCTGCTGAGAGCTTCTCCCCACACACTCCATGGCGGAAGCCGTCCGGACCATCCGTCGTCCGAACCATCAGAGTCCGGATTAGAGGGAATCGACTGTAATAACAATGAAGACAAAGAAATTAACTTTTAATGCGTTTATAACTTTATCTCTTTTACTACTGAAAAAGCCATTTATATTAGTAACGAAACGTCAAGGGAGGAAATTAAACAATTTATTAAGAATAGAAAGAAAGGAAAGCCCCTTGGCCCAGACGACATCACTTACAATGCTCTCTCAAGGCTTCCGGATGCCTTTATTGATCATCTTGCTTTGCTCATCAGTTCCATCTTCAAAACATCTGGAAATACTCTTATGACACGAAACGGGGCAATAATTCCACGCTCCCGCAGAACTACCGCCCCATCGCTGTCATTTTAACACTAGCTAAAGTCAAGCTGAACAGGCTAAACGAGGAGGTGTTTGTACTTGAAATATTGCAAAACAAACAATTTAAGTTCAGGAAAAATCTATCTACAAAGTTCCAGGTGTTCAGGGTGACAGAGTCCATTGGAATTCTCTCGAGGGCCGTGAGACAATGAAGACGATTTTTCTGGATGTATGTAGATCGTGCTTTCGACACGGTCATACATCATGGCCTTTTAAACAAGATTATATCCACTAGTGCCAATCCGAGGTTGGTCCGGGTCATCCATTCATATCCAGTCTTAAGATCTCTTTCTGTAAAGTTACAGACCTCAACTTTCACGCCACGGCCAATAGTTGCAGAGATCGATGCTTGCTCCACCTTCATCCCCGATCTACATGCACGATCTTTCGAAAATCCCGTAAGTCCACCTAGCTATCCATGCTGATGATGCAAGTGAACGCTATCGATCATTGGGGCATCAAATAGAGGCTTAGGATTAACAAGGCAAAATGTGTCGCGATCCGGTTCATACGAAAGCTCCCGCTCCTCCGCCCACGATAACATTTTCGTGTGAGACTACCGACTAGGCACTCAGAGGATCTTCAAGAAATTTACTGTCGCAAGATCGATGTTGCTACTGCTGCTTTACTGGATAAGTTATCTTTCTCTGAAAATTATTAATTTATGTTATTCGCTGGAGAGGACAGCTACATCAAGCAACCCGCTGGTCTTCCGTCTGGCCAGGCTCGACATGTATAAACCACCACTTAAGGTGAAGATTCAAAAGGCCTTCAACATAGCGGTTGACTAGGACAACCACTGGAACGACAAGACACTGACAGCGATCAAAATGCAACGAGACAAATAACAACAGCACCATTCCACACTCAAACACACAAAGCCTGAATGGCTTTTAGAAGAGACAAAAGGGCTTAAGAATCACTCGCTCAGCCCTGGAGGAGATAGACCATCGCTTGAGTATGACGATAAGTATTTTGATGAGACCTTACATTGATTTTGATTAGATTATTATAATTAGAAAAAAATTCTTGTTGATCATATTTTCTTGGAATTATGTTTAAATTAAAAATATCCTAAAGTTAGAATTTAAAGTTAAAGGCAGCTTATCGTTTCTAATAATAGCATAAAATTCTTTTTTTAGAAATAAATGCATTCAAATCATTTCCCTTAAAATATATTTAAGGGAACCAACAAGTAGTCAATTAACGATTTTTTTGCGGTCCATTACCCGAAGCATATTTTTAGAAATTAATTTTTTTGTCGTTCTCGACGTGATTTTAAAACTGTACAGGAGATCGTCCCAAAATCAATCACCGAAGTGAATACGTTTATCGAAAACGTTTGGTATCTAACAAGGATGAATCGTCTCGCTACCCTTTTCTCTGAGTAGGTACGAGTGTACGGTGTATTTTGTTGCCTATATATGTATACGAGAAAACGATACCTCTCAGTATGTACCCGTAGTAGACGTATGTGTGTTATGAAATATAATACGCCGGACAGCCCGGAGCTTTTATCGTCCATTCGACGTCGAATTCCATCAATTCAGAAGCGGCATGCTTCTCCGCAGAGACACTTCATACAATAAACACAATATAGACCGGCGGTGGTGGATATTGGATTGAATTCAATGATTGTGGGTATTGATTTATTTAGTACATATCGATATTGCTGACGTTGTGGAAAAATATAGGAAAACGTTTCGTGTTGTGCTTAATTGTTTTTACGATTTTCTTTTTAAGCTTTACCTTTCTGTTTGTGCACTAATATTTGCGATAACACAGAGGGAGCGGTTATAATTAATATTGGTGTGAAATTGGAGATTTTGTTACGTTATTGACTCTATAAAGCCATATTTACTTCAATTTTATCGAAAAGTTATTCGACTTGATTTTCCAGTTCACTTTTTTCGCATAAACTGTTAAACAAAATACATGTTCCCCTTGCGTTCTTGACTTTTCCCATTGACAAGCGTTTGTAGGGGAAAAAATTATCTGGAACTATACATATAGAAATGATCAAAAACTAACTATACATATTCTTGGAAAGACGACGAAGTAATGTCTTAACTTTATCGAAAAGGGGAAAAAATTGAGAAAACTGACAAAATTGTGAAGATTCTATTTATTTAAGAAGGAACGCCCGACAGATGCTTAATGTTACCGTAGGTACAGCGTCTTCTAAAAATAGAATGAAATATTCGCTTGCCTTTTTTCTGAGCACATGCGATCACATTAGAAATTACAATTTATCGGCGACGAATCGACTCTAAACCCTTTGTAGGATTACCGAGATAGTCGAATTGTTCGTTCGCCGTGATCGAAACGCAATCATCCACAGATAAAACGATAAAATCCTATCCGTGCCCTGGCTATCGATTTTTCGAATTGTTCTTTTCGCGGCGATCGTTTATCGCCATGACATCGATTGTTACGACAGAACTAAATTACAACTTACTCTCTTAAGTTCCCGTTCACGCTCTACGCAAAAACAATGTGGATGAATTAAGCTTTCAAAGTCATTAAAATTATTGTAGAGTTCGAGGGATATAAAATTTTTATGACACATAGCGCAATCCACAGTAGTAAAAATTTTAAATGGTGATGGTTAGTAAATCAGTTTAACGAGAATTACTATTTGCTGATTAAGTATTGTAAAACTTAAATTTCGCTCAGCTTACACAAGAGTTAGCGATTTCTCGATGCAATAAATTTACTGGAGTTACCTGTAGAAGCTCGTAATAAATGACACAAACCATTTAAGATCAACTCTTAATAAAACTGATCACTGGTGCAACTAAACTAATTAACACGATTTTTATAACTGACTTTGTCTAAAATTTTAATACTTTGCATTGTTTTAAACATGAAAACCTTTAGAAGGGCTGTGACATCGTCAACTAAACGCAAAATTGAGATGATCCTAATTAGTGGGGTTAGCAACCAATGGTAAATAGTTAGAAAGAAATAAGACTCATTAATCTTGACCTTAAGCTTTCGAATTTTATTAAATTCTTCATCAGAAGGTAATCTACAAGATAATATTAGCATTACCAATTACAGAGGTGCTATCAAAGTCCATTGAGTGTCTGTTATGGAGAAAATGATTCTGATAGTACTGCTATTTCTTTTCATTGCCAAGCAGTTCAGTAGCATTGCCGAATAAAAGAATGGCATCTACAAACCAATACTATTCTTCAAAAATTTAATTTAGTGATTCTACCACTTCTATAGATGAAATTAGGATTAATTAGACAGTTTGTGAAAGCACTAGAAAAAGAAGAATTAAAAGAAATATACGAGTAGGACGCAGAACGACAGAAATGTGTGATATTAGAAGAAACTGTTCAGATTATACTAGTAAAAAAAATGGAGAACATAGCTTACAGATTGGCTTTTTCTGTCTGCTTATCCCATCTGTTTTGCTATTTTGTCGAAATTGTTTTCTTTGTTACACGGGTTACCTATCTCCATTTGATCAGGTGGTATCGTGCCGGTGACCACGTGCAAATCCACCACTCTCTTGTAGAATGAGACCACAAGCAGGATATTTTTTCTAAAAGTTTCTGTTATTCATTGCCGCGGGGTGGTCTGTGCCACACTAAGGCTATGTTATGTTATGTACACTGTTTAAAACTGTTCTCTCTCTGCTTCTTGAGCCGTCAATATTTGGCATTGGCCTAGTTCGGCTAATTTTTTCTGTGCTATTATTGTTGATCCTCTTTCATCTAGTAACACTTCCGGATAGCTAACCGTTTTTGCAGGCACCGACCTTGCTTCATCCAGTGTTTTATTTGGAACCCATGTGCTTTTATCTCCATACTTATACACGCAAGCGTTTGTATTTTTGTTTAGCGTAGATTTATCCATGGCCTGAACCACTAGCACCAAATTGTCAGCAAACATCGCACTTGATATAAATATAATAATTAAACTGTAGTGGGCTGAGCTAAAAACATTTTGAACATCAATTTGAACTAAGACTCGTCATTTGTACCTGCTGTGTTTGGTCATTTATATTGCTGTTTGGACGCTTTGAGTAGTTGATCTTCCCTTCCGGAAACTATATTGGTGGTGGTTGAAGTCGTCTCTCTCCTTCAGCTCCTCGAGTAGGTTATTCATAAATAGTATTCCTAGAACATTCTTTAATGTGTTGAGCAGAGAAAGAGATCTGTAGGGACTACCATGTTCATGAACTTTTCCACCTTTTAATATTAATATAACCTTAGCTACCTTTCGTTTTACAAGGAATTCTTGTATCTTCAGTAGATTATTCACGACTCCTCTCTCTCTTCTCTGTCGAGAAACTTCCAACAATTTTCACCACTTGAAACGAGATCTTGTCAGGTTTAGGAGCCGTGTCATGTTTAAAGCTTTAAGCTGCATTTTTAACTTCTTCTGAAATGAACTATTACCAGAGCACATTACATAATAAAATAAAAAAAAACAAATATTAATAAAATTTACAAATTAAATTCAAATATTACCTACCATAAACTATCTAATGACAATTCCAAATGGTTTGTCAACATTTCTAATATCGAAATCCCTATGCTACAAATTCGGTTTATGCCCTGCATGAGGTGATGTACAGTGATGTGCTTTAGTACTGACTCAAAGTGCCATAGAACTTTATAAATATAACCCTTATGTACAACGATATATAGCCGACTGCCCTTGGGCGGTGAGTCAGTACTAAAGCACATCACTGTACATATTGGTGAACTTTTGGCGGATACTGAATACATCAATTCAATTCCAATTGAAACCCGGGACTTACTTAGATCCAAGTCGACTAACATAATAACTGATTTCCCTCAACATCAACATCTCCCTTCGCCAGTTAATGGTCTTCTTAGGGGTTACTATACTCAGACCAAGAAATTCCTGAAAGATCTTAAAACAATCCTGCCTGAAGGTGATTACCTTTTGTTTATGCCGGCTCATAAAGGTCAACTGACAGTAGCGTTAACGAAATCGCAATACAACGCCAAATCGTTTTCTCTTTTAGATGACGACGCCATTTATAAACCTTTACAAAACGATCCTACATCTTCTGTTCAATACAAGAACAACAGTGTTGTCAGAGATCTTAAACGTTCCGGTCACATTGATGATATTACTCAGAAACAACTGACTTGCTATAATGGGATTTGCCCTAAATTCTACTCCCTTGTTAGGGTCCACAAGGCCGATTACCCTGTGAGACCTATCGTATCCTTTGTGGGCTCCCGTACTTACCAACTGTCTTCATTTATTGCTTCTATTGTAACTGCCTCCTTCTCTAGTAGGACAATTGACAATATCACTGATTCCTTTGCTTGTGCGATTGCGATGAAACAGAAATCCATTCCGGATGACTTTGTTGTGGTATCTCTAGACGTTGTATGCCTTTTTACTAACATTCCCCTCGAATTGGTGCGAGAAATCTTGGATAAAGATTGGCATAGAGTTAGTCAAAACACCACCATTGAGAAATCCACTCTGTTGGACATACTTAGGTTCCTTTTTCAATCTGCGTCTTTGACATTTGATGGTAATTACTACCAACAAACATTTGGATCTTGGATGTTTTTAATTCCTTCCATCACAATCTAAGATTCACCATAGAACTAGAAACCAATAACTGTGTCGCCTTCCTCGATAGTTTAGTAATTAGGAAACCCGACCAGTAGATAATACTCGATTGGTATTTGAAACCGACCTCGTCTGGAAGGTACATAAACTACTTCCCCAATCACCCTATGAAAATGAAAAGGAACATTATAATTTCCAAGAGAAAGAGGGTTTTGAAATTGTCGATATATTTTTCAATAACGGCTATCCGAGTAGGCTACTAAAAGGCTTGATTTTCAACACGTCCACTGCTGGTCTAACTCTGAGACTAGCTCTTCCTCTACCACGATGCCTGCACGTCTGGATATCTCTCCCGTAAACTTTCCTCTATTTTCCACCAATTCCCTGTTAGGCTACAGCATCATGAAACTGGAAAGATTATTCTCCAAATGTAAAACTCCGGGCAGGCGTCCCAATATTTGGAGAAACGTATCCGACAACTTCAACTCTATTGCTTACATCGCAGTACCAAGACAGACCTCGCAGATCACCACGTCAATTGCAACCACCAATTCAATTTTGCCGATGTTTCAATCCTTTCCTTCGAACAATTTTGGTCTAAACGTCTATTTTTAGAAATGTACCATATAAAACAGCAAGAAAATACTCTTAATTTTAACACAGACACTCAATGTCTAAGTATAATTTATTCCAATATATTGCATTTGGATAAAATAATTCATTCTAATACTACTCGACTATTCTGACGAATTTTTGAGCATACATGTAGTTTGCATTGCCTGTCTTTCAGGATATTTTAATTTTACTAATCATAGGGACTTTAGGAAGTGGAGAATCGTTTTACTCTAGTCGTTTGACGTTCGCACACCGCATAATCTAGAAATCTCCTTTTTCATATCGGACATGCCGTAATTTTAATCCAATTAAATTATATCATCGACCATCAATCGATTGTTTAGAATAAATACAATCAAGTATTTAAACATTCCCTTTTTAAATTTTCAAATATTTTATAATGTGTTTTTGGTCTTGTAAACTGCATGTTTAAATCTAGTATTAGCATCGTCGTCTCCACGTAAGCTATTATAATTCAATATTAATGTTTAGTGCTTTTCCTAATGCACCTTTTACTTATCAATTGTAGAATTTTTCTCTGAAGAAGATAAAAACTAATTACCGAAAGCTTAGAATATTAAATGGAGATTTTTTTTACTTCATTGTTTGATATTGGCTACCTATCCCAATATCTTCCTTCCCTTTTGACCTTTTTGGATTGTTTTATTAATTTACTCACTCCTCTTTAACATGTAATAGGCTTCTTTAGCGACCTCAAAATCATACGTTTCTCTTCTTTGTTTCTACATAATCACTTCTTCTTCGTAATAAATTTTTGTCTTTTCCTTTCTATCTACTCTGTTCACATTTTTATGCTTGCGATGCTGCTTCATGAGGGGTTTTAGTATGCTCGTCAAAACAATGTGGAACACCTTTTGTGGCTTACATCATTTGAGTTATTTCTTGCATGATCTCAAAGTAAATGTACTGGCGTTCAGTTAGGCTTATGGTGTTCAGATATGCTGCTAGACTGGACGTTACCTCGACAACAAATTATTTATGGCTTGTATTTATGTATTATTACTTATAACGACTTTCAGACAGACTCTACTATAATTATTAACGTTCACATTGAAAACCTTACAGATCCTATGTTCTTATATTGCGTTATGTTTGACGTAGGTACCTTTGATATCTTAAATTTAACTATGAGTCATCTTAGAATTCTACTAACCCCCTAAATTGGGCATTTTGGAGAAACTATTCTCCAGTCCAGAAGGATGGATTTACGTTTGTAATTTTAACGCTCCAAAGCGGCTGATAAAATAAACACTAACTTGCAATAACTGTGTATTTGTATATGTTACGTTACTACGAATAAAGGGATACTTGTACTGTTATATCGCCTGAAACTATTATAGTACAGAGAGAAAGTAGTTAAGCGAACCGCTTCAAATTTTGCAGATGAACAATGGCCTCGACCTGACCGCTATACAGTACAGAGCGATAACATCGTAGCTGCGGCTGCTGCGCTCTGTAACCCGGAAGCATAATTTAGTGCCACTAGTGAGCGAACAAATAATTGATTTATGTCGGAACGAAGGATATTTGTCTCCATATAATCCGGCGGTTTTAACCGGAATAATCGCGAATAATGGAATTGAAACATCGTCGCTCTTCTCGTGGAATGAGCGCAACGGGGCGCGCGAGTTGTATGTAAAACTGTGGAATGACGTTCCGTCCAAATGACGGATGGATGGCCTTTTTTCACTGTAGACGAGCAGGGAAACTAACTTGCTGGCGTAAGTCTGGTAATACTTTGACAAGACTATAAAGTAATTGCGGAATTGCAAATGTTTGGTGAGGCACATTAGCTGCGCTATTCGTATTTTTGCATGTTCAACTAAATTGACGTAGCATTCTAATTACGAATATCAGTCTCGTGGACAGACTAGCGAAATTTATTAATATACTGTTTCATGATGTTACAAAATGTAGTTTCCAAACTATCGCTTTAATTTCATAGCTTGGTAAATCTGTAGTGTTGTTTGGTTGGGAGCACATACTTAGATGCATATTTTTTACATTTGTGTTCCTTGTTTAATTTTTCTACATCTTTAAAATATAATAACGTTACCGCAAAATAATCTATTTCAGGATAATAGTAAATGATTTAACAATATATTAACTTTATTTTCCAGTTATTTCACGTAGTGCATTCAATTAATTACTCTATCTTTAGTTGAAATCCAGAAAGAGCACCACGGCTAAGAGTGAGAATTCGTTAGTTACTGCTACAGCCCTTATTGTATCAGCACGTGCTGCTATTTAGAAAGTAAAGCACGTAACATTAGCAACAGCAGGCGGTCATTTTAACCAAACTTAAGTAATAGAAAGATTTTTGAGCTTCCCAGAAATTCAAACACGCTAAATGATATTGATGTTTGAAGAAATATTTATTTTCCCCAATTGTCAAAAAAGTGACGTTTCTTTCATGAATCTCAGTATGCAAAGTGTATCATTTTCTCTGTAGTAATACCATAAAGAGCTTTGAATTTATCGATAATTTCACGAATGTTTGTTGCATAGCGACGAAGACGAGTGTCAGTTTGACAAGCATTTAAATCACGAAACTGACACGAGTCGAAGTCGTTATGCAGGAAGTATGAGTGAAATTATCGATTTTAATTCAAAGCTCGTATGGTATTTGATTAGATTATTTTACATAATACAAATTGAAATTTATCTAAACTCTTTATTTATTAATTCATGTATACAAGTTTTTTGACAGAACTTCAGAAATGTCTATCCTTATTAACCGCATTTCCATAACAACGCCTAATTATTCTACTATGAAAATTATCGATAAATTACCGCTGTAATTTCGAGTTGCTTCAGTAATACACGAATCTGATTGGTTTATATTTGTATGTGTAAAATAATCATAAAAAAAGATTTTCCCACTGTTAAAATAGTATATTGTTTACCGAGTAAGAAAAGCCTAACATTTCTGGACGACTGTGAAGCAACACAAAATCCAGGAATGTTTGTTACTATGAAACGTATTGGTATAAATTTAACTGTTGGTGTTTTAGAAAGCAAAATAGTGTATGTAAAATGATAAGTGATGATGAATTTTCCATATCTCGGACTCCTCCAGAGCTGGTTGAGGCAATAAATACTGCTTCATTTGAATTATTGCCAAATAAATCAAGAAAAAAGTACGAATACGCATATAAACGTTTTATGGACTATCGCAAGAGTAAAAAACAGGAGTTCTTTCTCGGAAAATGTTGTAAAGGCATACTTTCTAGACCACTGTTTAAAGATGAAATCTTCAACATTATGGGCAATGTTGAAGTCAACCCTTGCAATTAAACATAATATAGATATGTATATCTACATATTCAAAACTTCGTCCTTTATTGAAACGGCAAGCTCAAGGTTATAGGGCAAGGCAAAGAAATCTAAGATTTTAACGAAGGAAGAAATCGAAAAATTTATTCAGGAACCTCCAGATAAAGAATATTTAAGAATTAAGATAATTTACAATGTTTAAATTTTTATTTAGATTACACATTTATTTATTTTTAAGTGGCTTTAATATTTGGTATTTCTGCGGTCTGTAGAATGGATGACAATCTTTTAACAATAAGGTTGAGGTGGCAAATAAAATTTTCAAGGTACATCATATTCAACAAAATAACCCCACTATTTCGCATGTTGTCCAAAATGTTCCTCATATGTTTCTAATAATGTTCCTCCAATTTTCAATAATTGTACCTACCAACTGTCAAATAACTGTAAATATAACAAAATAATTTCAAAATGTATTCTGCAATGCATTGAGGTTTTCGAAATATAAATTAATTCCTTATAAACGTGTTTTCAATCATTTGTGTAGATCACTAACAACTGAAACGAAATATCATTTCCTTACAGTAAGGAAATGTTGACTTTTTCTTTAAAAAATTTTCTCTGTATTGTCAAAATTTCCTAACGATTTGCGGAAAAATCTTTTTTACTTCATTCATTCATTCATTCACTCTTTGCAATTAGGGTTGGACACCTGTAGTCCAGACACTTGAGCTGGATACTTTTTGTACCATCCCTATTACAACTCTCATTTTCAGTTGAGAAGTTTACTGTCCTCTAGTAAGTCCAATTAGTTGTCCATTGCAAGCTTGAGTACTCTCCAAGACTCCAGTAGATCCTTTCCGAAATGTTTCTGCCTGAGTACCTTCAATTCCTCACATGTGCAGACTACATGTAAAGTTGTTTCCTGTTGTAACTCGCGTCTTCTGCACCAGGGTTTGCTCACCCGACCCGTGTTATATAGATGCTTTCTCAGGGGACAGTGTCCAGTTAGCAACCCAATAATGATCTTGACTTGTTTTTTATTGCGTCTAATTAGGTTTTCAGAGAACTTAGCATCCCCATCCCCTACTAGCGCTTTAGTAACCAGTTGACCTTCAGTCGACCTCTATTTCCTTACACTTCACCTTTTTTACTTATGATTTTTTTATGTCAAGAAATTACAACGTTAAGCAACAAGAGATTTACAAAACTACACCAAAAATATTTATTGGAAAAGTATTACATATTACTCTGATAAATAAATTGAAACTTTACGCATAAAAATTGTTTCCTGGTGAGACTGCTGCAAATAGATTATTAAACTTGGCAAATTCGCTACCAATGACTTACACATGAAATTTTGCATTTAATTTAAATTGCAAGAAAAAATTACGCGTTGTATTCACTATTGGACGGAAGTCAGCTCACCGATCCTGGTATATTAATATACGACACGACTGTATACTAATTTGCAATTCAAGGTTGTTATTGTTCGGCCATACGCAAACCCAATAACGCTCGAAATATCTCCTGCATTGGATGTGGTAAGTATAGGCCATGTTTATTGATTAATTTGCTTGCACATCGCCAATGAAATATCAAAAGTGTAGTAGAAGATTCACAAATTTGAATGTTTTCTTTGGTAGAAGGTTGAAATTTCTTAGATATTCCAATTTTGTTGTTTAGACTGTCTGGGATGTAACTTTCTGGGACTGTAGTATTTTTCCAACCACCTCTGTACACGGCAATGGTAATTTTTTTTGAAATTTCAAGCTTTCTTAAAAAAGCTACGAAAATTGTTGATAAAGAAAAATTAGTGTACCAACAGATATGATGTTGCTGAAGTAATTGACATATTTGAAAATTTAAAATTGTAAGAGGAACTAGTATAATAGTTATTTGTATATTAAGGCTGCGAAAACATGCTTTAACTTACGAAGAGACAAAGTGTCGTCGACGCCGCCTGCGGCCGAGGCAGGACAATCTCGAGATATACACAAGATTTTTTGGGAAATCGTGTAAAACGTTCAATTTATTCCATTTAATTTGAGACACAATTTAATAATTTTAGTACTTCAAGTATCTTACTTGCTTTACATGGGTTGCCATAGAAATGAGACGAGTACGATTTAAGTCCGACAAATATTAATTTGTCAAAATAACAAAACTGTAATCTGTGATGTGTTATAGTATACTACTTTTTCTACGACCCCATAATATCATACGAATTTCTTTAATTTTTACTATATTTAAATAGATACAGAGAACTGTCAAGTTTAATTAATTTACTTTCTCGACGTTTTTAAAGGAAACAGTGTTATTATAGCAACATACAAATACAGGGTCATTCACGGAACTGGTTCTTTTTGTTAAATTCAACATTTCTGAACTTTTTATAACTGATCTTCTTGAAATTATTTGCGATTGTAATTGATAAAATTTTTTTAATAGCATAATTTCTTATAGTTTTTGAATCAAAATACAATTCTGCATTTGTACTTACTAAGACACCCTATAAGATTAACTGTTTTCAACAATTTTTTTCCGAATAACAAATGAAATTCTGTATTATCTGAAAAGAAACGACATTTTAGATTTATTTTCCATTCATCAGAATTTAGGATTAAAAATAGAACAAGTTCATTTTGATAAGTGTGGATATCTGACGTCATATACTAAGACACCCTATGTCAAAGATCAACCGTTTTCGACTCAACATGTGCTACTCACAATTCTACTACAGTCTTCATGAATGGAAAATAAAACTAAAATGTCGTTTTTTTTCGTAATATATTTCATTTGCCATTTTCCTAGACAGATATCAACTATGTGTATTTATAGTATAAATAAACTATCAATTATTTTTACATTCAAGGATTACTGAGATTTTAAATGCATTAAACAGGCCTATTTTTCGGACTTTCATCGGGAAATCTCTAATACCTCGTAAATCGTAAAAGATGGAAGCTAATATGTCTAATAATCAATGATAGAGAATTATTGTATTCAAAAATGCAATAATATGTAGAGTGTTCCATTTAAAAAAAAGACTTTTATCGACGTAAAGTTGGTTGAAATGAACGTTAGTTTTGGGCGACCCTGTATAAATTATGATAAGTTTTAGGACGTAAATTTGATGTATGCTATTTCGGCTAATAACATGCCAAACACGAGGTCTTTAGCTGCAATGCCTTCTGAAATACAGAATTTTGAACATAACGCCTGATTTTTGACATAGGGTGTCTTAGTAAGTTTTGATGCAGAATTATATGCTCGATAAAAAAAAACTCATAAAAAATATACCATGCTATTAAATTAACAAAGTTGACGTCAACTTCCGGTAAACCGGAAGTGGTACAATGGCGCAAATAATTTTGCTGATGAGTCCAGATGTTATCAGTTATAACTACAAGTTTTCAGAAATGTTGAATTTTAAGAACATCAGAAAGCTCTAATGAATCGGTTTCGTGAATGACCCTGTACATAATTGTGCAAACAATGTTGACAGTGTCCACTCGACAGCTTTATGATGAGTTACTATAGAAACAGCTTGTACCTGTTCATCGGTCTAAACGTCCAATCCTCCATGGAAACCTGTTTATCTTCAATTGAAAATAGATATTCTTGCATAAATTTGTCGACGTTTGAAGAAAAAATATATTAATAAAAATATATAAAAATATATTTTGCTAAATCAGAAATATATCAGTAACTCAGTAACAAGGTAACAGTTGCTAACTTTTAAGAAATCTTGAATCGAAATTTCAAAGAAACGTTACCATCGCCCTATATGGAGAGATTTTCGTTCCACTTTACAACCCAACAAAGACAGTAAAACTTTAGGTTCAATTTTATCAAGTCGTTTTGCAATCAAGCATGATTAACTTTTTTCGTTCATATTGTAGTTTTGATTTGACGGTCAAACTGCTATAAATTGCTTGAGTGCAATTTCACCCATAAATATATGAATATGTTTCTTGCATCAATTCTTAGTAATGGATTGGCAAATTTGACAAAATATAATATAAAAGATATTTATACATACTGCGTTTTTTAACGGATTAATTTTCCTATAAAACTACGTTTTAATATCTCTTTATTTATAAAAATTCAGTTAAGATTAATTCTATGGATTAACCATAATTTAAAAACTTTTACAAGCAAGCTTTTGGTACACCAATGGACAAGTTCAGGTTTGACTCATACATAAACCATTTGCTGAATAATATCATAATAATGCATACTGTTTTACTTACCCTCTATTTTTTAGTACGCAAATATTCAAATTTACGATTTACGATTGAAATTGAAAAGAATAATCATATGCAATTTCTAGACACAGAAGTAGTCAATTATTTTAACATAATAATATAAAAGAACAATATTAGTTAGCCTTACTTATTTTGGAGAGAGATTTTGTCTTTTGAAAGTTTCAATCTTACATTAGAAACGTGTCTATGATAGGCGATAATAACGATTCGAACACATTTGGGATATTTTAGTAGTCGTTTATCACGTTAATAGAGTCGGACAGGCTCGTATCAAAATGTAACAAATGTTAATTGGGAAGCTGTAGGAAGTTTTCAAAATACATGAAGCATACGACCAATTTAACACGGGTGACGTTTGCAGTTTCCGGGTTGCACTGTGCACGATGGAAATGAGAAAAGTTCCAACAGTTTCGACGCTAATTGAATACTGGGACAAGTCAATTGATTTTCCTGAACTATATTTAATTTATCGTTAACTTTTAACATGTATGTGAGAGGTATTAATTGATATAATCGGAGTTCTATATTATGTCGATAAATATCAAGCATAATATAAATTTCATTATACATTTTATCCGCTTTTTTTTTGAAAATTTTCTGATAGAATATCTCCACGCTAATTGCGGTACCTATCATTATTCCGAATTCAGTATTATCCTCGTACGAATTTGAAAAAGAAGTCTTTTCAAAAGACCTTCCTTTTTCCATATCGGGAAAAGGATCTTTGTCAACTTCGTAATTTAAACAACGCAGATCTCACTAATTAAATTTTTCCGAGTACAGAGTTTATCACAAAGACGAACTTTGTACTTCGCCCAAGTTGCTGTTCGCCGTGAAAGATGGGAGGAAAAAAAGGAACATCTATGCAAAGAGGCGAGACGGTTCTTCATTAAACCACCATCTCTAGACTTGAAGTGTATGGAGAATGAAACGTGTACTGTAGGTATTGCGGACAATCGTTCTAAATTTATCTTGTTTACGATGTAGTACTAAGTTCACCGATCAATAAAGTAGGAATTCATACACGTTGATGGAAGATACATATTTACTGAGCATTATTGAGGGATGAATCGGTTTGCTAGGGGTTGATATTTTTGTCTGACGATAATGTTGTAGGGTGATATGAGATTACACGAGCGGTTACTGCGAAAGTTACCGTTTTGTTGGCTATAAAAGCAAGCATTGTCAAGGTTGAAATATATATTTTTAAAAGAATAAATACAAATAGAAATACACTCTGAAAGAAATCTAACAAAAATTCATTCTTGCTTACTGTTTACCAATTTGTTCAATACATCCTCTCTGCCCTGTTCACGTATTCTAAACAGTTATTCTAGTTAACCATGGAAGAACTAAAATATCCGTCAATTCTTGGAGGAGTGAAAGAATTTTAGCTGAAATTTTGCTCAGAAATTCTACTAATGATTTCATTCTATATTATTTTACAATAATTTCGTTGAGATGCTAATCTCTAAATCTGAATGATATCAGTTTTTTTAAACAAAAGTGGTTTATAGCATTAAATTTTAATAAGCAAAAGGATTTAGAAAAAAAAATTGAATTCCATGCAAATGCTTTAATACCCTAAAATATGGCGCTATTCAACGCTAATCTGCCGACGTCGTTTATTCATGACGTAATATTCCACAGATATCGAGACGTAAAAGACTACCTCAATTAATATTTCAGACGGCTATGATTTATTAATGCGTTGCAGAATTTGAAAAGGGTACAGATTATTCATCTATGCAAATTCGACTACCACCCCTTTGTAGTTAACTTAATTAAAGGCAGAAGTTCAGGAATATACAGAGTGAGATCAAAAAGCCATTCATTAAAAGGATTTTTACAACAAAGTACAAAGCTAATATTTTACTCAAAGTTTAACAGACGCATATCAGCATATGTAAATGATGTAGAATTACACATTCTTCCGTTCGGATTTTATAGAATTTATATTCAGAGTTTAACGTTTCGTTTATTGACTTACATCCAACGAAAAGAACTGGAAGGTAAACTGAAAGAACGCAAATAGCACCCAGGGTACCGATATAAAAATTTCCTGCCAGCACAATTTTTCAGATAAAACGAGTTATTGATTGTATGTACGTGACTTTAATGTTGGTAAGTTCGCTTTGATTAATTAGCTCCACTGCAGTGAGAAAAAGGTACACTATCGTTCTTGACACTTGAAAGATTGACATATATCATTCCAACAGGCTTTAGAAAAATTATAAGTATTATTTGGGCCTCCTTTAACATTTGTTAACCCTACATTTTTTTTAACGAAAATACATTCT
This sequence comes from Holotrichia oblita, assembly GCA_023690525.1. Lineage (NCBI taxonomy): Eukaryota > Metazoa > Arthropoda > Insecta > Coleoptera > Scarabaeidae > Holotrichia > Holotrichia oblita. The sequence continues at coordinate 117,007,168 of CM043019.1, forward strand.
TTGATTCTTCTTACAACTGTGTGAATCTCTAAATTTAAAATTTCTAAACAATCCTTCCCAGGTTTTAATTATTATGTAGTCTTGGAAAACTTCTTGATGAAATCCAATCGTTCTTTGTCAATTCCAGGCATCATAAAACGTAATCTGATTTCACTAGCACTCACGGATTTTTTTATTAACCGCTACTACTACCGCTCTACTTATTCATGTGTGTTCATAACTTTCAATCCCACAATATTTATCTGCTGAATTTGAATACTTCCTACCTGTGCTTTATTCCTTTTTGTCTGCATTATCTTGTTTTATCTTGATATATTTGAAATCTTTTTTATTTCCTACTATAGTTTAGTATAATTCATACATTGTTTCTTTCTATCCTAACATTTTACCTTCTTTTCTCAATTTTTTTTTGCTTCATTATATGTTTCATTCTATTTTTGAAGTTGTTCTAGAAATTAGTTTGTTTCCTACCCTCTTTACTCACCCCAAGCGACTCGGACGATAGACAGTTTTGTCAAGTGTGGAGGCCATCATCTTCCTAGACAGTTATTTAGCAGAGTAAGACGCCGAATACTATTTGAAGGAGTGTCGTGTATATTTGTTAGGTCAGAAGCTTGTCAGACCACCCTCGTATTTACATAGGTATATGCAGTAGAACTTCCCACTATTTAATTATCCTTTTAAATAAAATGGAAATTACTAACGCCTTTTTAATAGCAGTTTTTAATGCTCTATATTTTTTAAAGAATCAATTATGAAAATTCAATAAAAAATGCTTGTGTATTTCTCAAAATTATAAAAAGTATATTGAATTTTATTCAAAATTCTAACCATTGCAACTAATGCTACTCCGCATTTATCTGACTAGAAGTAAAAACAATGTTTCTAATGTATTCATCAAAACATCTTTCTTATCAAAACCTGTTAAACTTCCGTTTCTATTTTCTGGATTTTTTACAATTGGATTAATTGATTGATCAACTGTCGTTGTTTTTCTTTCTTGACGTCGTTTTCGTTAAATTAAATACCGATATTTAATAAATTTCAATAATTAATAAAGATTTTTGTTAGATAAACTCCACTAATTTTTAGTTAATTTAGCTTTTGCCTACTGAATACGAATACACCCATTACACTAAATTTTTTTCGTTCTAAATTGTGCAGTTCCCTACTGTCGTTTTGTAAAATGTATATCGGTACTCTATGGTTAAAGTTACCTTTGTTATGTGTATGTAGATGGCGACTTTCAAGTTTCAAAAAAACATATAAATATAAATATATAAAAATATATGTCTTCAATATTCTTTGACAACGAGGATATATTTTTTCGAACTTTGTATATTAGGGCAACATTTGATCCCTACATATCCGACATTTAAGATATGTTTTCCAGTTCGTTACAGTTCGTTAGCCGTTGCAATGAAATGGAGAGATCCAATGGATCATTTCTTAATCTGATCAGACTTTTGTACCACTAAACTCCCTGACATACCATGTAACTTATGCACTAGAACTCAAACCGGTTAGAGCCAAAAATGTAGACGTCCACATCTGAGAAACCACACAAAGTAAGTTAGATAGATTTAAATATCTTAAACCATGGACGGAATTTGATGCAATAAGATGGAAGGAATTTGTTAGACATATGTATGTATGTATGTTCCACAATAGATACCAGGAACTTTCTAGATTTTTCAAAAAAGTTAAAACTGTTCTTCGTGGAAATGTATTTTTTTTTCTCTTGTTTGTATGAGTAGGATAGTAAGAACAAAAACATTCAATATATAAAGCAAAGATGGTCAATAAAAAGCAATCTTACCTGTAGTTGCTTCAGAATAAAGTCTATATGCACTACTTCGTATAACATTGCGATAGTGAAGGGTGCCTTTTAATTTAGAAAACAACAAAAAAGGATAGTTAATATTTTTAAGACCTCAAATCATAAAATTTTATCGCTAATGCATTAAATTAAAGAGAGGCGACTGACTAACCAATCGTTCTTAACGACAGTAACACATTTTCTCGTTGATGAACTGCTACAAAATTACAAACATTTGGTTGCAAATTTATTGCACACGATATTTCCTTCGTTAGCATCAGCATTATTTTCTAGACAATAAAGGTGGTAAGAGATCTCACCAAGATATCAGGCACATTGAAACGCATTGCAAGGGCAACTGCAGACTTAAAAGAGACAAGCTAGAAATTAAATACAGTTTTATAAATAAATTCCTAAAGCACAACGCGCTGGAAGAGCTTGGAAACCGGATTAGAAGTAAACAAACAGAGACAGAGAGGGAGAGCTTACTCCAAACGTTGTCATGAATTCGTCAATCTTCCGAATATTTAATCGAAATTCTAAAAGATTTATGTTTTTAAAAATTCGCCCATATCTCAACTCAACACATTTCCACTTCTCCCACGATTTTACTCCATCCCGCATCTAACTTTCATCTCGGATATGTACGCTCCTCCATATAATATATAAAACTACATACAGATATATCTATGCATATACTTTCGACGACCGCGGAAGATGAAATATGACAGTTCTTATTTCTGAAAGACGTCTCCTAGAAAGCTATAACGATATTTCGGAACGAAAAGAGAAGCGTAACTACCGTCTTCATTTCCCCCATGGATTATCGAAAAACCGAAAGTTATTACGGAAGATACACGACCGTTTAGAGTAGACGTTTTTACCCCAATCGTTCCTTCTTTTCGCCCGACTGCATCATGAGAAGCGAAAAAAAAAACAAAGAAAGAGAAGGGGATAGTCATATAAATTCGACGGATTTTTGTATGATCTAAAGAAATGCAAAATAACAGCTTTAAGCGGAACGTCGAGCTAAGATAACAGAGCAAATCCTTCAAATTACGACGGATTTGCGAAAATAAAGAACGCTCGTTCGTTTTTTCTGCTTTTTTAGGGCCGTTGCATGTTATACAGATGAAAGGAAAGGACAAGTTGAAAAACACTTTGATGTACATCTTCTCCTTGCTGACATTGTAAGAAATAAAGATATATATGTAGATTTAGATTTTCAGCCTGTTCACCCAGTGGAATTGAATTATGTCGAATATAACGTAAGAAATATGAACAGTTTTATTGCTCATTTCTCAACAAAACATAAGAGTGTTAAGTACGTTCTAAAACCCCAGAATCAAGTTACCTAAATAACATGCTAGTTTATTTAGTTCTTCAAAGAAGCCAATATACCTTAGTACACATAAAGTCTTTCCAGGCCAAGCTATGTTTTTTACGAGTGATAAATAACAACCAGTATCTGAATTCCTCACGTCTTTTTTTAATAAGAAACTCTCCCAGTCCCCTATTGCCGTATTTTGACTTGCAAATTTAAAACATCTAAACTCTTTCATAACAAAAATACATTACGTTTTGCAAGACCCCGAGTAAGCTAGTTCCTCAAAATAAAATTGTTAATAACTACGGTTAAAATAAAATAAATCTTCATAGCAACTACATACTGCGGGCGATAAATAGCTGGTGTTTGAGTTCTACTTCCTCACAAACGGGTATCCTACAATTTGAATAATAAATTTTTAGCGGATTGGAGGACAAGGTAATCTCTGTTTGCAACGTTGGTAATTACATTTAGTTGTATAAAGTTTTTTATGGCATCTTCAGTAACCATTCCATGGCGATGGATTTATAGACTCACTAGAGGAGCAATATCGAAACGGAGAGATTAAAGTTAATCAATGGATTCAAGTTAAAGAGTGATAACGTAAAGACAAAGGTCTACTACTGCTATTTGATATGTTCATCTATTTATTCCATTTCTATAGCCATGCTTATTTTGCGTTTTTTTCTTTACTATTGCATGGGCGGATTTACCTTGAAAAGCAACTTAGCCAACAAACCTATTGTGTCCCCATGCCGTTTTAGCCCTCTCGACTGACTTGCTTTAGGACAAATAAGTCCGCAACATCGATCGACTCCAAAGTAAATCTGCCTATCCCTGTCCACTGCTGGTCAGTCAGCAAAATGCTCTCGGCGCAAGTCCGAATGGCGATTACTTGAGCTTAGAAGATGGAAGCCTCTAAATTGATGACTTTGCCATCGAGTTCTTCAACTCTCCAAATTCCAATGCCTATGTCATTCGGCGTTTTTGAAGCATTCACAAACCAGCGAGAGATCAATCTTCGTTAATAAATATGCTCTTGTCATTTTTAAAGCTGATCTACATCTAGCCAAGATATGACCTAAAAATGTCGTGAACAGCATTTATAATTTGATAAAATATTAATTTGTTAAGTAGTATATCCTAATCTACCAGTTCCAACACCATATATAAATCGCAATCGTAGTATTTCTTCGATGATATAAGTTGATTTAGTAATGGTTGTCTGTCAAACATGGTTGTGTAAAATATCTTCAAAAACTTGTCCTAATACCAACACTAAAGAAATTGGTCTATAATTACTTAATAAGGCAGAGACATTACTTCTATAATTTTAAATGCTCATAGAAAAGTTACCTGCTCAATGAAATACTTAAAATATGTGCCAATGCAGCAACGATAACATTCAAATTTTGTCAAAAGTTCTTCAGCGGCATATCACTATTACCAGTGGACATTGTGTTATTAAAATCCTTCATAATTCTTTCAATTTTACAAAGGATTAGGTAATGAAATAAGTTTCTTTTTAATTATATGGAATGACAATACATTTTGTTGCAAAAATATTGCTGAAATGTTGTTCTAGTCGTCTTGGCATCCCTTAATAAAATATTTTTAAATTTAGCAAACGGCGCAGTTTCATTTTTCATTACATTCGAAGTTTTATTAGACTACTAGAATTATTTATTGTTACAACTGAAATCTGGCTCTTTTAGTTAAGTAAGATTTAATAGCTGATTGGTTTCAGCCAAGGAAACCATTTTTCGATGATAAAAGATCCGAATGATCTGTTGAACATCATGCAATTACTGAGGACGATATTTACTGCGACCAAAACGAGCCTTGCGGACAAGTAACACTAGAAACCATAATGGCTTGTAGAGGCATCATTGATATTTTATTGTCGTCAGGGGAGTGGCCAAAATTTGGGCAGAAAATGATGCCAAGCTGGACTACCACGAACTATATAAAAGCATGCCCAAATGCAAATCTATTTCAAATTTTTTTTAATCAAATTTTACTCACACACTTGATTCGAACAAGAAAACTTGGAAATATTCGTTGTTGTTGTAGGCAACTTATTTGCCAATCGTGTTACTCTGTGTGTCATCTAGGCAGCTATATAGAACACGATAGTTATATGAACCCGTTTCTCTAGAATGCTACAGACCAAATGCAAGCGTTAAATGTGTTGGTGCCTGGACTTATAAAGAAAAATTGCCGTGGATTCTGGCACTAACCTGGATCTATTCCAGAACAGACCACATTATCGAATAGAACAGTTCTAAAAAAACTCACTGATGCAACTATAGAAGAAGATCAAATCGGATGTGATGCATGTTTGGTTGAGTTAAGACATCAAACTAAAACATTTTGCCACCGCTGGATGCATGGCCAATAGTGCCATGTAACTACTGAAAAACTAGAGTTGCAAAAAACACCAAACGAAGAACATTTTTCATAATTGAGTTAAGATATCTACAATAGAGAAATAGTAAAGAACTTTTGTTAGTACAAAAAATAATGATGAGAAAGATCATGAATTGAATGATATGGTATTATTGTAAGATTTCTTTGTCTTATTTTATTCATTAATTTCGCTTTTATTAAAATAAATTTTTAGTGAACATATATTAATTTCAGAAGAACCAATCCACACCATTTCAAATATAATTCCATATTCGTGTCGACTCAGCATCTAATACAGTCTTCACGACAAATTATTAGAATTGTAATTTAACAAGAATTCAAACAAAAAGTAACAAATTGCAAAGCATTCACCGTTTATACGGTTTTACTAGAATAAAATCATAGCAAATCCGGAAATTGAATGACTTTTCAAAACAGTTCAATTTCCGGCGTTAGTAAAATGAAACGCGCCCGACGCAATGCACAATGCAGGGTGAAAAATAACGTGGATGCAACGTATTTCATCTGAAAATTGATTTATTGGAAAAATAAAGTATAACGCGGATTGAACTGGATAGGTTCTGTTGAACTCGTTCACGTGAAAGTGTAAACAGGACCTTGATTCATTTTTAATTTAATTTAAACGGTAGCGTGCATAATGGCTTGTACCCATTGTAATTGCTACAAATAAGATTATACGAAGATTACAAAAGGGGTTCGCAGTCATGAACGTGCTCGCATTGAAAAAGTTTTCGGAAAGTCGTTAAGGCGGAGAAAGGTATAGCGAGGGAAAGGAAGAATTACTATTCTTATAACGACTGCCATTCGTAAACTTTGTGCTTTATAACCTTTGGTGAACAACAGTTTAAGCAACTAAAAAAAAATCATTTATTATGTCAGGCGTAAACAATTGTCAAAGTCGATATTTTTAATAAAATAGAAAATATATTTCATTCATTACCCTATTTTGGAGAAAGGAGAATTACTGAAATATAGTTTCTTTTCACACAGAACGATTAATGTTTGTGATAAATTATAACAATTCCAAGAATAGCGTCATTATGCTCTAAATTAACCGAGGAAATGTTAATACAAATTGTTTTCAAAGTACGTATAAATTTTTACAGTGTTGCTTCAGAAATTTGATATGACCAACAGCCGCTTGATCTCTAAACCGTTGTAGCAGTAACAGTTGGTAAAAATATTTCATTAAAACTTGATGAGATACAACTTTTTTAATGAGGAACCCTTTATTCGTCATCTTCTTCCTCATTACCTTGTTTGATCCACTAGTACAATTTTTTTTTTATATTTAGGAAGACTAAAACAATCCACTATCGTCAACATGGCTTGATACGTAGCAAAAGAAAACACATCGCATCGTGTAAGTTTCATACAGAGTATGGTGTGTGGGTAAAATGTTAAATGAAATAAAGTAAGCATACATCCTATGTTATGTTAAATTCTTCCGACAAAAATAATAATTTCATCTCCAGCAACTTTCTGTATGATGGTTATTGGTCATAAAACGCATCTAAAGGCCTTTTTGAGTCAATATTGTTTTTACTCACTGAATGAGTTCTTCACACGCGGAAGTAGCAGTACCTAATTGGTTTTAGACCTAATCAGCTTTTGCTGTGGATTCGTGTTATAGACATACAGGTGTTGTGTGTAGGTATAGATATAAGTTTTGGATTTTAGGTGTATATCAATGTCTACTGAGTGCACTGTGTTGTATTATTGTTATTAAAATATTGTATCTTTGTCTTTCTTTTTAACTAGATGTTTTGTGCGTACTATGTCTATTACGTATTGTATATACTATCTTGCTAACTACCACAGGTAAATAAAGCATAAATAAATTTAAAAAAAATGTTTGAGAATTAAATACAAACGAAAATTTGAGATTTTTTTCTATTAATTTGCTTAAACAGATATAAAAAATCAACATCAACAACATCTCTAATTAGAAAACGTTATTTTAATTTTAGATCTGACTTTTTGGGTTTTGTCAAGCATCATAAACTTTATATTTTCCATTTTGAATTCAGAAATGTACGAGATCTCTGTCTATCTTCTGAAAAAATATGGCCGATATGTAAAAATTAAAATAGATACAAAAAAAATCTTCCAAGGAACTGACAACGTCAACCAAAAGCAATTTACTTGGAAAAAAGTATTTTTAAATGATCTTATTTGCACCTAGAGAACAACAAGATATACTACAAATTTAATGCAATATCTATAAAATACAATGAACCCTTCAAAGTATTCGAATTTTTCGAAATTTCCTACTAATTTGTAGGAATTAGTACTACGACTCAAGGCATTTCCCAAACTTTTTTGTCAGACCACACTATTTAGTCAAACAAAATTCTTTTATAGCAACCTGTTGAAAATAAAATTCACTTTAAAAGACCCCCTGTATATACCTACAATTTATACACAAGTTGTTTACAACAAAATGTCAGTTAAAAATAAACTAAATAGATAAAAAATAATAATATAAAATATACATTATAGGTTTAAAATGAGGAAAGCTGTTAAATTTTAGTCTGAATAACAAAATACAACACACATTCTTAGAACGATTTAAATCTATACCCAATTATACCAGAAAAATAAGAAAACCCTGTGTTTCAATCTATATTTTCTACAGTTTTAAAATATTACAGGATAAAAAGCAATTTCTGAAGATAAATCTTCGAGTCAAATATACTGAAAATGTTTTTTTCAAAAGTATGCTTTATTAGAAAAATTAAACCTTTAACATTTAAGAACGAAACACAACATTATTCAAATGGCCACCACGGCAGTATACCATCCCATCCATCGAATTATCAAGTACTTCTTTGATTGTGTGGGCTTGAATTTCATGAATGGCAACTTGGATTTTGTGTTTCACAACTTCAGTCGTTTCTGGATGGTTAGCGTAACATTTATTCTTAACGGCTCCTCGGAAGAAATAGTCCAACGGGCTCAAATTATAGCTCCGAGATAACCAATTGGTATCAGAATTTCGATTGATTATTCGATTTTCTAAAACGGTGCTCAAAAGTTCAATTGTTATATTGGTTGTGTTGCAAGCAGCGCCGTCTCCTCTTCAATTTGTAAAAAGAAAAAGTCGTTGAGCATAGCACTGTAACGGTCGACATCTGAAAAGATGATTTTTCGGTAAAAACGCTCATCTTCAGCCAAGCGATCTCCAGCCCATTCAACAAACCGAAAACGTATCTCATGGTTATGAGGCTTGAGTTCTTGAGCTAATTGAACTTTGTAGAGTTTGACAGTTTGTGAAACAATGATAAGCCGTAAGTTAAATCCTTAGCTTTTTAACAATAATATCGTTGTTTTTCGTTTAATGTTGCTTACTGTAAGGCTTCCAATTCCATATATTATTTTAATAATGCTCTTACCTGGTTCCAAAACCAGTTTACCTGATTCCAAGAATAATTATTTTTGAAAGCAGGTAAGCCAATTTAAAAACCACTTGAGTTCGTTTTGAAACCAGGTCGATAGCAGTTCATACATTAAATTCCTATTTCTGTATACTTATAAACACAGACCAACACTTTTAGCTAGCAAGCATTCTAAGCTTCTCTATCACACCAAATTATATAATTTTATTAACACAGTCTTTATAGTACGGCCCTCTAAATGTTTTCCGAGTGATGGTAAAATTGTACACTGCAAACGCTCTTAATATAATTTTCGGATACCGCTAGATAGATATTTTCCAAAACTTTCTCCCACTAACAATAAACTTTCGAAAAGTAACAATTTATGCTCTAAGTGTAAAATTAATATTTTATGTAATACAATGAGGTGGTCGTACTAAAATAAAGCTGAATACGAACGCTACGAACCACCTAAATCTAAATCATACCTGAACAAATTTACACTCTTCCTGTTTCCCGTTTACTTCATTCCATTAATTCTCTTTAATTCGGATTCCCACAATAAGAAATATAAATATTATACAACCGTGCTGCGCTGTGTTTTCCTACCTCGAACACGTCGTATTTTCTCCGTCATATTTCTTAGCTAAAATGGAAAAAGAAGTGCCAAGAGGAAACAAAAGGAAAATACTTTCATGAAGGAGCGTTCCTAATCTTCATAAATAACAAGATGATGAATGACGACTAATGCGCTACATACACCACATGTAATAAAAACGACCGTAATAAGAAACGAATGATAAACAAAAGCGGAGAGAACAGGTGCGTATATAGAGAGAGCTGAACGTTAGAAACGTGTACACAAAAGCCGGGAAGAAGTATAATAGAAAGCAAATAACACGGGATTGGAGAATCTCGTATTAGAACAAACAAGAAAATATGGCGAGATGACGAAGTTATATGAAATAATCAATCCTTATGTTTGAGTTTCTTATGTTCTTTGAGAAAGTGAGGCTGCTGTGTTGCAGACGTGCAGTTCAAGTTATTCTACCTTTAAATTGTATTTTCCTAAAAAACATGAAAATATACGAAATCCGCTTCCTTCCAATATACAAACAAATGTCGTTCATTCGCGTAAAATAAATCAAGCTCTTGCTAGATTACATCTGATTGAAATAAGATTACATTTAATAACTACACCTGGGAAAAATTAGTGTTCTTTAAATCAATCCAACGAATGAAATATCATTTTATATATTTTTACAATTTTAGAATAATTAATTTGCTTACACGTACGTGAATATATGCGTCAAACTTCATACCAAACAGAAAGGTTGCGCAAACATAATTTCCATCAAAAGAAAGAGAATATATTATTGCTTATTGTTAAAGTAACAATAGCTTTCTGTCAAATATAGCAGCCTTTGTATGATTTGAAACTTGTCTAGCTGTCATAATTCGAAAAAAAGCTTTTGGTGAAACATTTGTATAAGAAGAGCGTGCGAAATGTTAAAAAGCTGGTGAGATTGGTTGATCTTGGGAATAAATCATAAACCACTTTCTGGCCGACCAGGTAAAATTTGCAGTAATAATTTAAACCCCCTAATTAACTTAGGAAGATAAAATCCTCGTTTAAGGCAATAGATTTAAAAATTAACGAGGAATACATGTGTGTTCAGGAACCATACGGAAATCATTGAACAGACGTTTGCGTATGCAGAAAACCAAAGAATGGACTTTTCTCAACAGTTTCGAGATGATTCGGATGATTTTGAAAACGTTTTCATTTCTGATGAAAGTTTTTTGCTAATAGGATGCAATAGATTACAAATTTTGTCGAGAGAACGCCTGAACATTCAAATTTATAAAGTTCCGGTAAAAGTAATGGTTTGGAGAGCAATATTTAGACATGGTGCAACTCCTCTTTGCATTATTCAAGGCAACGTTGACAATTTTGAATACATATTTCGGTTATATCCGTTGATAGTGTTCATCCTATTATCGAAAAGTATATTTCCAAATTGAACATACAATGCAAGCAGAGGCCTTAGGCCTTCTGCGATTATTCTCTACATTTTGCTGAATATCTGAATTGGAAGAGTATAACTATCAAAAATTAAATTAAACTCCTGCAGAGCACGAAATTAAAATGGCTAACATTAAAAGAATCAAACTTTCTAAAGCAGGCTCGAATTGTATTAATTTTTCTACAAGTTATGCTTCAGATGCACTTCTCCATAAGACCGGCTGCTCAGTCAGAATGGTTCAATCTCCTCATCAATTTTATTTATCGAAATTACTAATCAATACAGAAGAGATAAATAATCTACTTGATTTATATTGAAATTTGATAGTCAAAAAGCAAAACTATGCTGAGTAATTTTTGCTTGGCTCAAACCTAAGTGTGCCTGATGGACTTCCAGAAAGGGATGTGAAAAATAAAACTGATATGGATCCAAAAGACTGATAAGACTATTTGCATTATACCGGTTGTTGTCAGAGATAGGATAAAAAACAGCTGGAAGGGGCAAGAGGTACAAAAATTCGCTAAGAAGTGGGGACACGTACAAGTCTCTCCATCACAGTCTCGTCTCGTCTAGTCTACAGCGCTGTGATAGACTCATTCGCGTCCCCATTTCTTAGCGAAATTTCGTACCTCTTGCCTCTTCCCGCCGTTATTTATCCTGTCTCTGAAATCAACCGGTATAATGACGTTTAAGAATTATTCTTATTTTTCTAGCGCTACAAGTGTAAAAATTTAAAGTATATTTTTATGATGCCATTGTCTTTATGATTTCCTGTCAACTATAATTGGTCAACTATATTTGGTTCCTTTTCTCGTGACGCCGTCGATATAGATATTACAGTGCTTTTCAGTTGCTTTTCACGATTTGTCATTTGTAATTCACTAATTCTTAAATGACTAACAACTGTCAAATTTGTGTCACTTGTAAGTCCTTTTTATCAAAACTGTTTCACTGTTTGTCAAATGATCTTCTCTATGCTTATACAAATAAAATAATAGAAAGCAATCGAACTCATGTATATTTATTAGGAACCAATAAAACATATTATGTAAAATAGACAATAAGTACTGAAATTCTTAGACATTCAAGTACAATTTGCGAAAGAATTTCGATTCTTCCTAAACAATCGCCTAAGTAGGACTCCATATGTTGTTTGTAATAAAGGCAGTGTTCATGAGTGATATTTTCTGATACTCTGTGGATGGATTGATATAACTCATCCGCATTTCTTTGTTGTGATCTCTTGATGTAATTTTTCCATTGACTAAACAATTCCTCAAATGGATTCAAGAATGGGCTGTACGCCGTAATAAATACAGTATGGTGGTCATGAGCTTGAATAAGATTTAGTACTTCAGCGTTTTTGTGAAAGCGAACATTGTCCATTATAAAATAAGCTCCTACTATATTGTCATCACGAAAATGATTAATCAAATTTAACAGATACTCTGAAAAATGTTCCACATTGTATGGTCTATTCTGTATTTGAAATGAATATAACGAATTAAAATGCATTCCAGCTACAATTGAATAATTTCATCCTCTAACTTGGGCTTTACGTAAACATGCTGGAGTATTTTTGGCAGATCTACCAGAGGACACTCTTGAGTAAACATTTATACCAAATTCATTAATGAAAAAAATTTTGCCTCTCTCATGCATAATTCTGTTGTATTCAATTGCATAATTAAAATGATTTTGTATTATAGCTGGTGTATTGTTCTTTCTGGTATGCACGTCACTCGTTTCATAGAATAATGGAATTCTTTTAAAGCCCTATTAATTGTTGATATAGATATTTGCATGTCGGGCCATTGGCGAAAACTCTTGGCTTGTAAATCTTCGAAGTGTAAGAGTACAATTCTCGTCAATCCAATCACATATTCGTTCCTTCTGCGCTTCATTAAGCTTTTGCTTTCTGTGACCGGGAGGTTGTTTATGTATCTGTGCACATTTTTTGCATAAATTGTACGCACTGTATTCGGTTTTACATTAAATTGTATTCCCACATTAACGGAGGTTTTTCCCTGATTCATGGGGTTAATAATTAATGCGCACACTTCGTTACTAATTTTCACATTTCGTCTTCTCGCATACTCTATGTTGCAATAATGACAGTTTATGAAGTTATTTTGAGAAAAGATGAAGCTCATTTGACAAACGTGAATATTATTTGAATAATAGTGAAATACAAATCACAAATGGTGAAAGACAAATAAAAGAGTCAATGTCATTTGATAATTAATGAATCACAAATGACAAATCGTGAAAGGCAACCGAAAAACCCTGTATAATAACTATGACTGATTGATGATCCTGACTGATTGATGATCATCAAAACTCGTGCTTTGCTCGTTGCTTGGTTCTCTATCTTCATTAAAACGTGGGTCATTTGCAGTGAAATCACCTATAGATCTTTGTTTCATTTTTTTTTAATTTTCGTTAATGCTTGAAACAGAGCAGGCAAGAAAAATTCGAGAATTTTTAGATATGTTACATATACGACAACATATTTTGTCTGCATTTCTTATATTCTATTGTAATAGCAATTTTATAATTTTTTGGGGGGAAAATTATGGATGGATAAAATCAAATGTAGAACAAGTTGAAACAGTTGAACAGTTTTCAGGTGTGAAGATCGATGGGCGAATGTTTCTGTTGGTAATGTGCCTTTGGTATAAGAGAAGCCCTGAAACCGCTCAGATTCGCCAATGGTCGTCGTAGATTCTGCAGTTTTTTTAACAAGAGGGTTGAATTTGGTTGACTGGCTTTATATTTGGTTTGTTTTTAGGATTGCATTTACTTTAGAACTGCAAGGACTAGGATGTTTAGGATCTTATATTTGATTTAATTGACGAGTTTCTTGTTTAAATTTTCAAAGTTTGGCCGTACATCCTTAATTTTTTTTATTAGGTTATTATTATAGGTTATTTTTGGGTAAGTTTTGGTTTCATTTGAGTGATTTAACAAAACAAAGGAATCGTACATAATATGCCAATTTATGAAGTTCTTCACTGGATCTCTTGGTGCAGAAGTAGAACACTAAACACTTTAACCCACTGAACCCACTGTTTGGTGTTCAGTGAGTTAAAGTGTTTAGTGTTTTATGCCAATTTATATAAATAAATATAACACACCTAATTTATCTAACAAGACAATAACTAGATCACAAAGATTGTTCTTATTTCTTTTAAATATGGAGCTGTGGAAACTATGTATTGATGCCTCTTAAAAACAGTCGAACAAAAAAGTTTTACAAAAGCAAAAATCGATATACCCAAAAAACAGTGGTATACCTTTCGGTTTCCGCAACACTGACAATATGTAAATCTCTTTAATAATATTTAAATAACTGCGACCGCCTCTGTTGAGATGTTCCCGAATATTAAAAAAAGGGAACGGTAGCTCTAGCGAATGGAATCGTCAATAAAATCGTTTGTATCTATATTTAGTAGCATTAGAATGCGAGCACTGCCGCTTTTATTCAGAAGGGAAAGTTGGAACTTCGTAACTTCAAAGCACGTATTATCGTAACGATTTATGTACATATTATGGGAAGTATTCTTTTATGTCTAGAAGTAAACTAGATTTATGCAGACCATTATGCTGAATTTTTAATACGGTGATCTTATTAAATGCATTACATACAAAACATTAAACGTATCTGTATAAATTTCCATTTTAGAAATATCACAAGGAAAATGAAATACATGTTTCTTACTGTGTGTGTATCTGATCTGCATTCTCACATAACATAATTTATTATTGAAAGATGTTTTCGTAAGCGTACATCAGAGAAAAAGGACAAATGATTTGTGCAATTAATCATTATAGCTGCGCAGAATTCTCGTCGAAAATTGCTTAATCTTGTAATCACGTAAGGACAGCTACCTAGACATTTTCATGATTGTGTTGTCGCTACGTCTGGGAAAAGAACTGCATATTGCATTGAAGATGTTCGATAACGAATAGAAAGCTCACCTCATAAATCAGCTGCGAAGCTGTCACAAGACATTCCGTTATCAATAGGAAGAAACCACACTATGGTTAAGAGAGTTTATATCCTTACAAAATTCAAGCTCTACACGAATTTATTTTCGTTGATTATGACAAAGGAATTGAGTTTCTTTTCAATGAAACCTTCACTGTCTAACAGTATCAACGAAGCAAATCCTTGGACCATCATTGGCCCGGTTAACTAGCTTTATCAAACGTAGTAATCGTCTTTGTTAGAAAATTTGAAGTTTTTCTACTTTGTTACTGTATACAAAAATCTGACAGCCGATGAGAAGCATCTAGAAAAAACATAAAATATGGATAAAACTGGTATACTTCGAAACAATTCGGGACCAAGATTCGTTACAGTTCTTAAGATTGCCAATATGGAAAGAGGTCAAAATATAAAAATTCTCATTGTGTACTGCCAGTCTTGGAGTTGTTTGGTCTTCCATCTCACATCATCCCCACATTAGAAGTATGTACTTTCAAATAATTGGAACAAAACAGCAATAGTAGAGCAATCCTAGTAAAGGATTGTAGTGCATTGACATTTTCATTCTCAACGATTCCCCAATTGGTCGAAGTGGTTTTCCTCAATCGTCACCTTGTACTGTTGCAGTAATATATGTTTCTAAGACTTCACCACCTGCCTCAATTATTTCATACCAGTTGAAACAAAACTTTTTACAAAGTATTTCTTCCTCTGAATATACTCCTAAAAAGTTTTCACTATTCTTTTTTCAGTGACACTTTTCTAACGCCGAAAAAGATGTAACCAGGTGTTAGAAACAGAATAATAATTGCAGGAAACAAAAGCAAGGATTTCTAATTAAATTTTGAATTTCAAGAAAAAACAAAGTTTGAAAGGAGAGCGGGGCCTCCAATCAGAGTGGGGTGTGACAATATTTAAAAATATGCATATTACGTTAAATAACCATTTTTATTTTTAATTCATTATTATCTTTACCGTATAATATTATCTATTGTAGCGTGAAACGTTGATGAGTGGGTATAGCAACCAACCAATGAAGTAAGACTTCCCTTTCTTAAATCTAAACTTTCGCAAGATATATTAAGTTTAATTTCCACAAAGGGAAGCCTTACTTTTTTATTGAGCTGCCATACCCACAAATCCATCCCTTTACCTACCTGAACGGTATATTGTCGTATACTCCAACTCAATATTGTACATTATTTAATAAAGAAGAGCTTAATTAATTTTAATTAAGAGAATTTTTTTAATGGCCTACATTCTGAGCCTAAATTTAAATTTACGTAGTATCTCGATATGCCCTACGGGTATACAATTTATTGCAAAAATATCAAAATTGCTTTTCAATTTCGTTAAAGAGGTTTCATTATTTATCGTCTTCTTCTTTTTTTGTCAAGACTGGTAAACAAGACAACGTCATAATGAACGGGACAAATGCTTAAAATTGAAGATTGAATACCAACTTGTTTCGAAATCTATGGAATAAAATATTAGCTGTTGAAATAAGTATATATCTACAAATGAATAATTCTAACAAGAGCCTGGAAAAGGAACAAGAAGATAGATAAGAGTACAACAATGTAAAAAGGAGCTATCATATCTGGCTAAGTATATGTATGCTAAGTGCTCTAACAGACAAGAAGTGGTTGGGAATGTGCGCGGAAATACAGAGTGATGTATAGATGTACAGAGAAAAAGAAGATCGCTTTCGTCGATTAACGGACACCAAAATAATACAAATGGAATGTGATGAAGTTCACGCCTTTACGTGGAAATATTACAGGCGGCCTCGACACTAAGCATTAATTTACAGGAAATAGTGAAGGAGATGGTTCGAGTGGCTCCAAACTCGGTAATGAAAAAAGCAAGGTTTCCCAGTTGAATAGAACAGAGAGCAATCTGGAAACACAGCGACTACATAGTGAGCTATATGTTTATTACATACAATTGGTAGATTATATATGAAGCTATTGAAGATATTTTAATAATAAGTAAACTGGAAACCGTCCAGCATACCAAAAAAATGGGAACTTTTTCAGTAGTTTTTTCATAGTTTACTAACTTTCTGCGATTGTTTTGTCGTGTTTGCGTGAACAAAAAAAAACTTTTTGTGTTTTTTTTTTTTCAAAGTTTATTGAAAGTAATGAAAATGAATCATTTTAGTGTAATATGCTTTTCGTTGAAACAAAAGAAATTTTAAGGACTTTAGTAGCGAGTATTCCGTCCTCTCGCAGTGATAACAGCTTGCAAACGACGAGCCATGCTTTGGATCAGATTTTGGATCATATTCTGCAGAAGATTGTCCCATTCCTGCACCGGTATGTCACGATGCTCTCCAGAATTTCTGGGGGCCGGCACATGTCGGCATTATTGGGCAATTTTTCTTTTTCGTAAACATTTCCCCATCTCATCCCAATCCTGTTCAATTGGGTTCATATCCGGACTGCGATCAGGCCAACCAAATCGTGTGATTTGAACCTCATTAAGATATTCAGTAACCATCCGAGCAGTGTGGGGCCGTGTATTGTCATACATGAAGGTTACGTCGTCTCCAAGAACAACAATGAACAGTATAACATGGTCTTCTACAACCTGAGTCAGGTATCTATGCGCATTCAATGTCCCATTCTCGATAAAGACTAACTCCGTGCGAGCGTCAAAAGATATGCCTCCCCAAGCCATAACTGAACCTCCAGCAAATGGAAGTCGCTCGGCAATACACGCTCGAGCATATCTCTCGCCTTGTCGTCGCCACACTCTAACACGTATAGACGCGAGTCCAATCCGCTATTGTCCAAGCTAAGTGATCTCGTGCAAAATTCAACCTAGCAATTCAATGTTCACGGGAAAGCGGCGGTCCAGTAGCGCTTGTTCGAGAGAATACCTAATCCAGCAGAATGAAGTCATCTCTTAACTGTCCACTCACTTATGTTTACATTTCTCACTTCTTGTAGATGATTTCGGAGGGAAACTACTGTGACTGTTCGGTTTCTCAAAGCAGTAAAAACGAGAAAGCGATCGTCTCTAGCTGTTGTAGTCCTGCCTCGTCCAGAGCCAGGTCTTCGAGTGACCAGACCAGTTTCTTCATACCGCTGAAATACTCGTTGCACACTCGAGAGGCTTACCCCAACGTTTGGCGGAATTTCGCGCTGACTGCGACAATCTTCTATAGCCGCCACAATTCTTGCCGCAACAACAGGATTTATTCTCATTGTAATACACTAATAATTATGATACAACTATAGAAACCATTTGCAATTGACAGATAAAACCATAGAAACCAAAAATATGCTGATAATGGTTTTTAGGAATTCAGTTGAGGGACACTGTTTTTATAAAACTTTTCTTAAATCACAAAAACTGAAAAAAATCCACAAAAAGTTTTTCTTGTTCACGCAAACACGACGAAACAATCGCATAAAGTTAGTAAAAGTATGTGTTTTGATGTTGTAATTGGCATAGATACAAATAACTTGGAGTTCAAAATAAACAAATTGCTAAGCTGATCGGAGATAATCGTTCCAAATTAGCACCGGAAAAGATGGAGGCAATTATCTTTGAAGGAAATGAGGAAAGAATCTCCAAACAAGTCTATATTCAGTATGTACTAAAAGGAACTAGCATTTCACTGAAGAAAACGATCAAAGCAGAGAATAGAGCAACAGAGTAGTGCTTACAAAACGTGTGCTAAATATTGGCGAATCAAACGACAAGAAACAAACACTGTACAGCACAGTTTCTTCAGCATTACTATACGAAGCACTGGAATGATATTATGCAATTGTGAAAAGAAGATGTGGTAATATACTTGAAAAAGTATCAGAAGATATCATTCAGATTTGCATAGAAGCATAGAATTTGGAATAATAATCAGTGTAGAGTCTGCAAAGTGATTGGCAATACAGGACACACATTCACTTATTATCAGGGATAGAACAAGGAGAGAGATGAAGCTAAGAAGGAACTAGGAAAAACAGTAACAGCACAGACTTTTGAAAAAAAAGCTTGAAACATCATACAGGTTTTTGCTAACGAAGGGCATACCGAAGCTTCCAATCCGCAGATGACAACTAGACTAGAGACAATCAATGAAGTAATAAACCGTCGCGAATTTCGCCCTTCCATTTTGTCAGGATTATACAATTTATGCATAATCATACACAAATGAAATTGCGTACACAGCTTGATTTTTTGCATAAGAATGTCCTTGCCTGCTGACATGTTTAATCTGCATATAAGATTGAATTCATACAGTAATATAATACTTCAATATACATCCGTATACTGCGTTGTTAGTTCAATTTACATACGATTCAATTGAAGCAAAATTTCATCATCTCAAAAATTCGCCATCTAAAATCCTATTTCCATTCCTCAGTCAAGGTATAATAAGAATTATTATGCTAGATCCAATTTTAAAGTCGTCCGTATCTTTCGGACGTATAAATACACACGGAATTTTTACCTCGTTCAGAATTCCTCTAAATAATTCAAGAACATCGATTAAAGTTCTTAAAAGGAGCTCTAGCGTCTAGCTCGCAGCGGCGCTCACGATCCACACTTAGCAAATAATAACCATTTCCCCTGAATATTTCATGGGCTCCTTTTGAACGTCGCGAAGTAAGTAACTGGCAAAATTCTCTCCTTTTTAATTCACTTCCGTTAATAAAATTTTAATGAAAATGCGCGCGGAAAAAGACTAAAGGCCACTGAGACATCACACGCTTCCTGAACACACCCTATTTTATTTTCAATGCCATATACCGTTGAAAGCTTCTCGGTTTTCGCCGAAAGGAAAAGGAACGTAAAAACGGTATACGTTCTGTCTATATGTACATAGTAAACATTGTTGTTCGAGAAACAGGATGAAGATACAGTTGTAAATGTCCGCTAATAAAATGTAAGTGCTGCTGACTTCATTCCGTTAATGATGCGTCGTCAACGTACAAGGGCATTCTTCACTACGCTCTAGGGCACTATTAGAAAATTTTATTCTTATACTATACAGTTTTATTTCCCACATCGTATTATCTTTCCGAAATTTCTGTTTAGGGACTCTCTGATTTTAAGATTTCTAGATAATCTTGTGCTAATTGAGAAATATAAACCCAAAACTTTCTGGTAAATGTGGTTTAACAGGAGTTAAGAAAAATGTACATCCTATATCTTCTACATTAATTCCTAACTCATATTTCAAACTTCGAACCCGTTTCCTAAATTTCGTACAACGCTATTCATTCACGAACCCATCCGAGCTAATGGTGATAAGGTGTCGATTAATTATACTATTTTATGGAGCGCAAAAAAGGCGGTATACTGTGTAGATGATATCAGTTTAATTTATGTGAGTACATTTGTCAACGTTGGAGAACAAAATATGAAACATGAATGCCGGCAGCAGACATGACGCGTAAATCTACGAAATGACTTTTCATTTTCCTTCATCCCGTTATTTCTATAAATTTATCTTGCTGCGTTATGCGTACAGCCCCTTGAATGACTGGTATTCGTGGAACGTCCGAAGAATTTAAATTTAAGATTTCGCACCATTCACCCTACCGCATATACATACATACATAAGTGTATGTGTGTCTGTGTGTATACCAATTCCAGGTCACGTTGGCCGCACAAACGACACAAATTGCAAACATTTGTGATATGAATAAATAACCTGTTCTAGATGAAGCTACCTGTTAACGTTTGGTCCATGAAATGCTTATCTACGACGAGTAAATCATCGCAATTTTAACACGCAATTCCACAAAATTGTCTTTAATATCATAATTCGACTTTCAACATTTTCGGTTACCTTTGCTATGCTGATAACTTCAGTATGTTCAGAGGCTGAATAGAATTTAAATAAATTGTTAATACCAAACTTTGAAATAAATTTAAGGATTTATTAAATACTCCCTCTGTCCCAAAATATGGTATACATTTCTCTTTTCTATTTGTCCCAAATTATGGTATAGAAAACTCTATTGCTTTATTGTATTCATAACACTATATAACTCAAGCTGTAGCTTAATTTAAATGTGTAATACATTAACGGAAATGTTACATATTTAAACACAATTTAGCTGTTTCAATGGCAGTTTAGCTGCACCTAAAACGCCCTTCGCGACGAAGTTTTTCTTTACTGATGTGTTGAATTTTATAGTCGATGCCTCCTGAAGCCAACATGGTTGACTCCATGCATTTTTGTAGTGTCAACAATACATTATCTAATTTTTCTTTAGTTAATGTGTCAAAAGCATTTTCGACACAAGCTATTAATTCAAAGGCTGCAAAGACTGAATAGCATTGAAGAAACCAAGATCTAAAACATTCAAATCAGGACTATTCGGTGGCTGTGATTTGAATTTAATACACCATCCATCTCTTGATCCTTCAAGCAATTCTGCATCTTTGTCACAAGAATGTGGTTTTGCGTTATCTTATTGAACGTAAATTGTCTTGGTTTTATGCGCTTTTGGAAATCTGGATCTAATAGCTGGTAAAAGGTTATCGATAATCATCTTTTTGCATTATGCTGTGTTAATAGATTCGATGTTTTTGATCACCATTGTTCCACTTCCCCGATTCTTGCTGGTTCTTTATACAGATTCTTTATAAGCAAAAGACCAGAGTCTGTTTTGCCGTTAAAACATTGTTTTCTGGCACTATCATAGCGTGGCCTGGCAACTGCAGCCATAAACATAACTTTAGTTATGAAGCGTTTGCTAAGGATATTCTTTTCAAGGGTCATCCTTCTTTGAAAATGCGAAAAACGGTCGATTTTGGAATGTTAATTGCAAACGACAAACTCCGAATTGTACCACGGCGACTAAGTGGAATTTCTTTGATTTTTTCCAAATTTGCCAAGCAATTCTTACGCTTTTGGCCACAATTCCTTTTCCTGGAAGCCACATCGGCAGAAATATGTCCTTCGCTGTACAGTTCCTTCGCCGTATTCCAAATACACGTAGCAGTTAGTCGGGAAACATCGAACTGTAAAATTTCGTTATGCTGTTCATACGTTAATTACTTCGATTTTACGTCTCTTTTGTACATTTTGTGTAAAATATCTTCGATTGTTTTGACATAACGGGTATCTTGTTATTTTTGAGCAAACTATCGTTTTTTAACTGACGCATGCGCAACAACTGAACTGTTCTTAAACATAGTCGTTTTATATTTCATTATAAACACCGGATCTAGTGTTATGTTATGTCATTTCGATCATCATCAACAAAATTCGTTAGAGTCATATATTAAACACTGTAAATTTGGGGTGAATTGAATTGTCAAAATTACACGTACACACAAGCTACTGCTATTTAGAAAAACTTAAAAAGGAGGTAAAGGAAAAAAAAACGATTTTGAAAAGTTGATTGAAAAAATAGAAAAGTCAGGTGAAGGAAAAAAATTCTTTTTAAAAGAAGAAAAGATATAATAAAATAGAAAGTCAAAACTTTGAAAAGAAAATTGAAAATTAAAAGAGACAGGAGAAAGAGAAACGTTTTTGAGAATTGAAAGAAAAAAGATTTGAATTGATTTTGGAAGATTTTGTATAAGATTGAAAAGTGAGTAAAGGAAAAGAAGAAAGAAAAGAGTAGACGAAGAAGAAAAGATTCAAAGGAAGGAAAAGGAAAAGAAGTAGAAGCAGGAACAAGGTGTTTTGGGGATAAAAATATTTACATATCACACACAAATAATTAAGGTAAGAGAGGGTGGGTTTCAAAATTATTATTGTAAAGTGTTTAATATATGTTTTCTTTTCTTGTATTTGACTTTAATATTGAACACTAAAGTAGATTATATTAAATGCATAGAAACTCATTAATTTCCCAAACTTTTCTTAATCCATGAATTTTAGTGGAATGTATACCATAATTTGGGACAGAGGGAGTATCATATTACCTGTATATTATTACACAAAAAGTCTAGTGCATCTAATATTTGAACAATGTATGTATGTATGTATATTACATAATCTATTTATGTGCCAGAATATTGTAATTTGAAATAATAATAAGATAAATGGCGAGGAAATACAAATACAACTAAATGATTGCATATTACTAACGAGAAAACAGAGATATGTTGACGTGGCAAAAATGAAGATCAACCATCAAAATAGTAGCCATAAAAAAGGACTTGGTTAAAAAACTTATAATCTTGGGAAGAATAAAAATAGGCTGGGTTCATTATAAACTGCAAGAAAAGGTAACGTTACTAAGATTCCCAAAAAGTGGTCATTACACCGAAGAATGTAAAGCAGCAGACCAATCAGAACTTTGCAGAAAATGTTTTGGAACGATATATCAGGAGAAGAACTGCATTAGTAAAACAGGTCACCAAACAAGAACCACAGAAAAGTCCAGATAACACGATGGCATAGTGAGAAACTAACATAGTAATGGCTGGAATTTTAAATAAGACATGAATCCAAACCGCTACGTACAAATCTCAACAGAACTAGAACAGCGCATGACTGAGTACCTAGAAATGAGCTAAATAAAAAGTTCGTGTTAGAAAAACGGAATGTTTGTGAGGAAACGAAGTATGACTTTTATTGATTTGCTACACTCAAGACTTCCAGCTTATTACCTGTGTTGGAAAATTAGTTTCATAGTCTTCCAAAACAGACTTTTTCTGTATGGTGGATATAGTGAACTAGAAAATATAGAAAATTAAAACAACATTA
Source organism: Holotrichia oblita (assembly GCA_023690525.1). Lineage (NCBI taxonomy): Eukaryota > Metazoa > Arthropoda > Insecta > Coleoptera > Scarabaeidae > Holotrichia > Holotrichia oblita. Next base: position 117,030,828 of record CM043019.1, read on the forward strand.
GTTAACTTCATAACGAGTCAACCAGTTAACGATAAAGAAGCCCTAACCAACTTGAATGAGTCCAAACAGATGATTTCCTTGTAACAAGACCAAAAAAGGGTTAACTAGTCTTACAAGAACACAAAGAAAACTGACTTAATATTAGGATAGGAATTAAGAAAACTGATTCAAAATGGAAGAAATGGGTCGATCTGTGTATTACTGGAGGAAGACATCTCAATTGCCTGAGGGCACCATATTGTATAAGTCCATAACTGAAACGAATCGTTGAGAAATTGTTTCCAGAAAGGAATGACAACTTGAATAGAATCAAAGAATCAGAACACCCAACACCTTTCATAATTTTGAAGAACTGACTGCAACTGCAAACCTATTCAGAGCAAAAAGGACTCTAGAAATAGATTGTATCCTGCCTAAGTTGTCATGTGATGTGGTTATGAAAATATCTCCTTGAATGGGTCTAACAACAGAAAGGATAAAAGAACAGCTTTGCTCAATATTACAGCGAATTAAAGAGCTAATTTCAAAGCCATATCAAAAGATAGGCTTAATATCTACGTATTTAATCTACTGTACATGCATCAGTTGGTAGTAGCAGTCCTACTTGTCATACTGTTCAGACTAGGAACCGCGCGATCCACTCTCCTGCCTCTAGATGTCTCTTAAATCCGATAAATACTTCGAGTTTATAGCAAATTATAACAACAATATAAATGTTTCACTTCTTGAGTAAACGACCATTAAACCTATTACACCAACTGTAGTTGTCGATACAAATCTATGAAAAGAGCGGCAAACTGTGACTCTATTACAACGTAAAAGGAGGTCTTGTCATCCAAGGGAATCATTAAACTGATACGTCTTTTTAATACACCGAAACGACATCTGAACTGGCTTATGCTCTGAAAGATCGCTGAAGCTTTGGAAATCCAACTTCATTATTTGAAGACAGAATATTCAACCGCCCAGTATCTCTGTTACTGACAATATTGAAGCTCTTTAGAAAATTGCTTTCACAACCATTTACACATAGTATCGAGGGAAAGTCCTTTATTTCGTCTCATCAATTTGAATTCCCTAACAAGTAATCCAACTGCCTCCTATTGCCGACGAACACAGCTATTTTTCTGGATATAGCTTGAAACACAAAAATATTCGCGCAAGAAACAATATTTAGGTATGCTAATATATGATGAACAATACATTCCGAAAAAAAATTGAGTCATAAACTTGGGCAAAGAACTTTTTCTAGAGGGTTGGCTAGATGGATAAAAGGAACAAAAGTAACAAAATTTTGTCTCTACTTCACAACAGTAGACTTCTTATTTAGTTGCTAAACGATTACATAGACAAGAAAATGGTTACGCAAAAATCATAAATTCAATTAAAGCAATTCAAATTATGCATGCTTGTATGTAGACTTTCCAAAAATTTTTCGTCCCTAATTGGACGAACGCCTCATTTTTTTTAGTTAGACGAGACATCAAAAATAACGTTCACCTAATCGTTTTTTCGTGCAATCTCTGTATAACGGTTACGCTCCGCTTAAAATATCCCAATCGTACGTTAACAATGAAACGATTCTCCTGCGAAATGAATCCAGTCCAACATTATTCGCTGGCAAAGTAGATAATGAATGGCATACAATTTCTCTTGTAAACGTAATCCCGTTGGTGAAGTTAATTTCACAGTTCAAATTGAATATACGCTGGAGAATTTGCGTTGAGCGTAATCAGGATCGTGCTTTACGCGTTTTAGCTTATATTACTGGATAAATTTCGATATATACGAGAGCAATATAGATTTAGTCTCAACTACCTAGATTTTATAACGCTACGCAGTGAAACAGAGAAAAATCGTCAAACGTTTAGTGAGTTTTTAACAAGTTAATATTTTGATTACTCAATATTTTCTGATTATCGCAGCGAAAACTAACATTGAGAGTATTTGTTTTTTTCTAATAAGATTATCGCAAAATTTCTCATTTAACGACTGTTAGGACATTCTGATTTGTATTGCGATAGTGATCGCTTTATTGGTAAATTGCCCAGTTACCTTTTCAATTATCTATAGTATTTTTGATCGCAGATCTAAGGTTGTGTATCTGTTTTAATTGTAGCTGGTAGATTATAGATAAACAACGAGAACATCTAAAGGGGCTAAAATAATATAAATCGTTGGACAGCATCAGTTAAGATTTTATTAGCTCAAATGTGTCCATCAACGTATGCACCAAGAATTATAAGGTGCTACTTTGCTTTTTGCGACGAGCTTACGCGGAAAGTATCTCAAGCAACGTTTGTAGAACAAATCTGACATTTTCAACATCCAAGTTTTTCATAAAGCGCGTTTTAGCTAAAATATTTTCATTAGCTGACTTCCGATTATATCGAAAATGAGTACCAACTTTGTTATTTTAAATGGAATACCTCACTTTTTTTGACATTACCACCCAGCCCGAATTTAGAAATACCCCCTCTCCCACTCCAAGTGAGTGAAACGTCGCACCAAATTTTATAATAAACTAGCGTTTTTATGATCAAATTTACTTTCGGCGTACTTTGAAATGCAACCACAAAGGGAATGCTTTGCAGGGCCATTCCAACAATATATCATGAGCGCCTAACACATTTTACTCGTATATTGTGGTATTTCTCGACGTTTTCAATATGTAACGTCACGGTAAGCCGTGCATGGTGTCACCGCTAGACTGCTTAGCAGATCGAGACATCTATCGGAACTGACAATCCACGAATATTGTCCAAGTTAGATCGGTACCTATCTGTTGTATCGACCTGGGTTGTTTGATACCCTTCAGTGCTACTTCCGACCTTGTCCACCGGAGGGAATAGGGTTGGAATTAGTTCATTGCCGCAGGTATTGTATAATACAGGAGAAATAGCGAATTGCGATGAAATTAGTTCTTTAATTCGGAGGGGCACTGATGAGACCAGGTAGATCAAAACTACGTGGTATGCTTCTAATGCTTCTAATTCCAACAATATACTATGAGCACCTGTTACAGGTACTAATGCTCTTTGACACAATTCATTAAACACGTATTTCGACCTTATTTCAAATTCAACCGCTAATGGAGTGAAGGAGGGTGGCAAAGTTTATATGTGAAACAATTAAAAAATATACTTTTTTGAGCCAATTTATTTGAATCTTGGTATTAATGCCCTTTGAAAAAAAGATATTTTTTTATGTTTTTTTAAATTCAATCAATATTTTTATGGTGTACACTATAGTTTGTTGATGAAGAATGAATGTAGTAACATATAAATTTGATTAAAATGAAAAACTGTACAATGCTCTCTCTTCGATTCAACTCTCATCCAAGTCCAACAACTCATGCTTCTTATCACTTCACGTATGGCTTAAGGCAGTATCTTTTTCTGATAGTCCTCCTTTCCGAATAACGATAACTACATTGAATGAACAAAAAATGACCTACTTGTTAGTAAACCGGAAAAACTCGTCCTCTCCTCCCCCTTCCTTGTATTATTAATAATGACGATAACTGGATTTAATCATTAATCAAATAAACAAAATTGAGCTACCTACTCCATCAAAAAATATAAAACGTGACATAGTAAAAAAAGTCTTTAAGCTGTACCCATTTTTCAGGAAGGTATTAATTTTTTAAATTACTAGCTTACATTCACAGAGCAATTGATGAATTTTCTAATATCTTTAGATGTATATTGAGAGACTCCTATAAAGATAAATAGGTAATTAGAACGATTTAGAAGTTTCTTCGTTACTGTTTGTATCTTCATCATTTCATGCAAAATTTTTGACACGTCTTAAAGAAATGTTTCAGTGTTCTATGTTCTTGGCCTTCGCAAATACTGTCTTGTAGATTAATTTTTGTCAGATATGAGCTTACTATTTGCAAGTTCTATTATAGTGCTTGGTAAAATTTCTTAGTACCAGAATTTGAAACCGCCTTCTGTGGTTTTCAATGTCCTTCTTATGATATCATCGGGTGTCCGACAAAATGGTCTGTTTGCTCTGCTTCTTCACATGCGACTTTGGCATCTTTATCCGCTATTTATTGTCCTTGATATGACCTCTAACCCAGGATATATCTAAGTTTACAGAACTTACAAGTCAAAGAATATACAGTCAATCAATAATTGAAGTAACTGCTGTCAACGCCTTCTTTGCCAAAATCCAAAAAAAAATAAATTCAATTCTAAGAAGAAGCATTTATTTCCACGCTAAAACTATGAAGACTTTCAACCAATTCATTACTTGAATGGAAGCTGTAAGACGGTACAATTTTCCCGAATTAATATATCGATACGATTCAAGAACGTAATTGGAATTTAAGCTACTATAATCATTATTTCCTGAACCGTAATCGAGCAATCATTTGTAGAACTCATTCAAGCCCTAATAATTATCAAAATATTCCTACCGTGGCTTCTTACTACTACACTCCACTCCGATAACAATCACCACAAAGTACCTCGTTTAACTGCAATATATATGTGTATATATATGAGAAGAGCTGTAATTCTCTTTATCCTGAAAGTGGGGTAATGGTCTGGCAAATAAAATCTGCTCCGCGAGCAAAACTCACTGGGATCGATTCAGCGGCGGCACAATCTTAACAATTCACTGTCACTATCATTCCCGTTGAAGATACATACGCATTTAGGCCGCGTGCTTTAGCGTTTTCAGTCAGTTTAATGGGGTCCATCAGTCCGTGTTTGTCGGATTGTGTTTATGCGGATAGATCAGGAGATTGTCCAGGAATGGATTCTTATTGTTACATACAATAAGAACACGAAGAATTAACTAACAGATGTAGGCGGATATAAGCAAACGATTGTTCTTTAAACTATGATGTACTTGTCGGTGCCACTCAAAATCTCTAAAATTTGTTCTCTCTTCGTATTTCCCATTCTCGATTACCATTAATTGATGTCCGATAATGGCAAATCACGTGTAATCTGCTGTTGTCTACATAAATGCGTTCAGAATGCTTGAAAATCAATCACAACGTAATCAATGTGGACAATACGGTAAACAATGTACAGCACGTGTTGACAATGTAAAGTTTGAGAGGCTAGAAGCCATGTTTAACGTTTATAACGTGTTTGCATTCTAATAAATTCCTCATGTGTTGTCTATGTGGAAATATAATGATATAATTTTGCGTAGCATAATCGCGGGAGATAATACATTGTATAGAAAAGAAACTGGTAAGATATATTGTAACATTATGTATTGTTGTTATCGTTTCATTACCAAAAAGCTCTTTTAAAATGGGTCTTGTCTTTTCCACGTATTATTTGTTTGTTAGCTGTTTAAGTTTATTGTGTTTCCACTTTATGATCACTTTTAAACCAATGTTAGTTCCCTGTAAAGTTTCAGCAATTACTACAATATAAGACTATATTTAACCCATTCATGGCCGTATCCTTAATCTCTCATTTCAGCACTGTTCATTGTTGGGAACATGGATACTTGCACGGTAGTTATAATAATAATGACTAGATGTGGTGGTGACTATGAGGTGGAACAGGTACTGGTACTTCAGGTCCGTGCGGTACAGGTCTGATAGCAGAACTGACGTTGGGATATTTGATTTGAAAATGGCTTGATGGTCAGCCGCAGGCACCTAGGCGTTAGCCCATATCCTGCAATTTTCAGGTGCCACACCGCACATAACAAGTTATGTGCCTTGAAACTGTCACCCACTATCTCACCGCCCGCACGAGACCGACACCTCTCGGAGAGGACCGGCGAGCCGGAGGGCTCCTCTCCCCCGTGCTACCCATGTTAGACAAGTTTCCTTGTCAGCGTTAGACGGGTCACCGCTGGAGACGCTTTGGCGAACTCCTACCTCACATCTAACCCCACGGGGCCTAGGCCTCCTTGCGGATGGCAACTATCGGCCAAGCGTGGGAAACGGAATCTGGCCGTGAGGTACAACCAGCCCGCCCGTGAATTAAGCCTGAACTACGGGGACGGCCGGGCCGAAGCCCTACCCCAATATGCCAACCACGCCAACTCTTTCGCCCCTCCGGCGATCAAGTATCCGCGGCAGCTACAGTGAAACCGTAGGGTCCCAGAATCACCGAGTTGTTTTAGGATGAAACCAAAGGTTTCCCCAACCAGACAACCAGCGGGCGGACTACTCCTCGGCGAACCGACTTTTATCCTCCCCTACTATCTTCGCCAAATTCTCTCGCCACGCCCGTTTCCCTGAGTGTGGCCACCAAGGATGGGGTAGTGCAGCTGCAGAGTTCTCTAGGTAAGCGCCGTAGGGTGCCTCACTTACCCACCGTATATTCCGACGGTTAGCGGCCGGACTTCCGGAGCGTATGCCCATGCTTACGCCCAAGAATCCTCCCATATATACGAAGTCTACTCCCGCCACGCCCGTTATCCTGGAACTATGAAACCAGGGATGGGGTAGTGCAGCCGCAGAGTTTTAAGGGTCGACGCTATAGGGTGAACGCCGACCCTATGACGTTGGGATATGTTATATTTTTCTTATTCTTGATGTTAAAGCCTTTTACATTGCAAGAACAAAAATATCAATCATCACTATGGTTTTTTGGTTCACGCCATATCGTGGGTATTCCGAAACTTAATAATGTTTTTCTACCTTTTGTCCAGTTTCGCAGAGCTTCTACGCAAACCCTGCATGCAACGTGTGGTGCCCACGATTTATCTTGGTCACCAAGTTTTATGCTAAAATAAGCATAATATGCTGATTCCACAAATGCGGTTATATGTTGTCTTTCTTTAGTTGTTACAAAATTTCCACAAATGTAACAAAAACAGTTCGGATCATTTAAACAATGTCGTCTTTCCATTATGTAAATTAACAAAACACGAACAAATCAGTGGGAATATAATACACTGTTGCCAATTTAACTTTTTATAATAACATTTTACTATAAACATCATTATCACAAAATTTTAAGAAGCACACGTTTTGTAAAAAATCCGTACGTGATGGAACTACAAGGATGTTATTATCGAAATCTGGAGATTAAAATCATTCAAAAAAAGGTATACATTTCTAAAGATCGTATTTGTTGTAGACCTGTGTAATCGCTTATATTCTCGTAGCGAAATTATCACGAGCTTCAAAATCTCTCTTAGTTAGTTTCTGAATAATTTGTATTTTGTATGAATGAAATTTTAAATCCTTATGCAAAATTTTCCTAACGGATTCCCGATTCATATTCAATTCAATTGCATGTTTTCGGCCAGACCGCCAAGGACTCCTGTTGAATGCCTGCCTCACCATCTCTACGTTTTTGGGGATTCGTACCATACTTTGTGAGCCTGGTGATCTTTTCTTTTTCATTATGTTGTCAGTTCTTCCCAAATTATTCACCCACCTGATGATGGTGTTGTGAGATGGAACGATTCCCTTGCGACCAATATTAAAATGAGTGCGAAATAATCGCTGCGTAGTAATGACAGATTCGTCATATTTACTGAAGTGGAATCACATTACAACAGTAGTGACATCGCATTTGGTCCCCTTCCACGGCGGTAAGCTGAGCATTATGTATTCCAAAAACGTCCAGTTCTTGGTTGTCACCCTGTACTTGTTACTGGCCAAAAAAAGCAGTCAAAAACTGGAAACCATCATTAAACCATCATTATATTAGTACAATTCTGGTGATGTAGACGGCAATAACCTCCGCCACAAAATTACCGCTCAATACGTCTCTATTACGTCGGTTGCGTCAGTTCGTGCTGTCAAAACTCTTAAACGCAAAGCTTGAGCAGAGTTGGCAAGATCATTTTACTAATGTAAGTAAATATTTTTCTGAAAGTTATTCGCAAGATTAAGAATAAAACTATAAATCAAAATAGTGGGTAGAGGAAGCAACTTTCCACCATTATTTATTACACCTTTCAAGTCACGTTTTTGGAAATATTTCGTTACAGATCTGAGACAAAACATCAGATGATTTTAAATTGAAAAGCTGTTATAATCCTACACTTTTTGCCATCTTATTGCTACATTTTTTCTGAAAATGTTGGGATAAACATAACAACGTACGTACACTTTATTCACGTTCAATGAGGTGAAGAACTAATTCAAAAGGAGCAGTCCTAAAATCTTGGAAATAGTTAACGTCATTAGCGGAATTTTAGAATCGATACAGAAATACTTCTTGAATGTAAGATTCTCAATAACATTAACATACAAACTCTAGTTGCTGAGATGGTAATCCATGCAGAAGCAAAGACACTATCGATCAAGCAAAAATGAGTAGTGGTTGAAACTATTTTCAGTACAATTTATATTAATTTTACTACCTTATTGCGACAAATCTGGTGCACTTAAAATTGATGAATGAATTAAAATAGTTTCACATATTTGTAAAAAAAAATTGTAGTAATGCCACATCTTTGTAAGCTTCCTATAAATCCTATCCTAGCGATAAATAAAAAATGTTTTATGTGATTAACTTCCCTGAAGATGTGTTCATAACCATAGATGTTCATGTTAATTCAAATATAGATCGATAAAAATTCTAATCCAACCCCATCTATTACATGCATGACAACGATTTCAATATAAACAGACCGTAACAATTACCAGATCTGTACGAATGAAATATTATCCCGAGCATTTATATGCCAGCGAACGCAACGTACGAATATTTTACAATAAGAGCAATACGAACGAAACAAGGGGTGTGAAAATTACGTTACGATAGGATTTATATCTGTGACCTACTTATGCTTAGTGCCAACATAACTCCGAAAAGAGCACAACAACATTGCGATATTACAAACAGTATGACAGGGGAGAGGAAACAAACGGATCCGGCACCAAGACAAAGTATTAAAAAGTTATTCTATCCTTGTCGCTTTACACCTCAATGATTAAATGTGTTATAGGAGTAATATTTCGCATGAGAAATGTTAAATCTGAAAAGATATTTCGTCTAAGAATATATTTCTTTTTAAATAAGCATTATCTTTTTGTAGTCGCGATTTAGATGGGATTTCGTATTGTGGAATTAATGTGACAGTTTCACCTCTAGTGAGCATTTTAGTACAATATTTTATTGCTATGTTAAAGGTGGTTTAACTCAGTAACAATGCATCGATCTATTTCGTTCTGTCTTTAGCGATAAAATACCATCCAAAACCATAGTTTATGACTTCTTGTTCAGAATTTAATGTGTATCAATTTGATAAAAATCATCTATAAACTAGTGCTGTTCCTGCAAGCATCATTGCTGTGTGAAAATGATTGAAGTGAATCGATATATTACATATTTAAAGATAGAGCCATCCTTTGGTGTCGGCCAAATACATTTTACACAATTTTACATGAGCATTCAGTATAAAGAAGCTTTGCGATCTTTGGATTCCACAAAATTTAATCAAAGGTCAAAAATGACTCGAATGAGTTGGTGCAAAATAAAATGCTACAAAAATTCAATGGTGATATTTCTGCCAACCTACACAGTATCGTAACAGGTGACAAAACATGGATATATTCATACGAACCGGAAACAAAATAACATTCGACTGTTTTGGTGTTCCAAACCAACAGAAGTTGTTTGTTTACGAAGCACTTGAAAAAATTATAGCTCTTTTCTTCCATAAAACTGGACCTACTGTTACTGTTGCTCTTGAGGATCTATAAACACTGACTGGCATAGAACATTTGTTTGCCTAACGTCTATGGTGAAATCAGACAAAAAAAAAGTAATATATCGACACATCATCCTTCATCACAAAAAGACCAGCTCTCACAAAGCAAAAGTAAGAATAACATTGAATTAATGACTGGATGTATGTATTCGTCTGGCTTATCAACCAAGGACTTCGTTCTGTTCAGTTTAAGAGGCCGTTCAGATTGGAATAAATGTTTCGACAACTGGTTTCTTCGAGAGCAAAAGTGCTTAAAATTTAAAAGCAAATATTTTAAGAGACAGTGTTTTTGTTTCAATCTCAAAATTTAAAATTGTTATAAAACTGCGCAGGATAGAACCTTAAGTGAGAAATCTTAAGTTGACAACAAAGCAGGAAAACTTAAAAGCCCTATAAAGTAACACAGAAATAAACCAAAATGTTACTACTCACCAGGCTTCGAAATCCCGGCACCATCCCACCTTGTCCTTTAGCCCAGAGAACTGGAATTCCAGAATGCGTTGCAGCTAACGTCACAGTTTGCGCAGCGGGAGTATTTCCAATCACCAAGACAGCCACAACATGTTTCCCTTCAAATTTCGAACATAAACCCTCCAATAAAGTGGCAGTAAAACTACCATTCTCGGGCAGTTCTATGGCCAGCGTATCCAAAGTGATATTATATCGAGTTTCTTTAAATTTACCCTCCAAATACGATTGCGTTATATTCATCAAAGCCTTATTAAACGCTCTACTATAACTTTGTTCGCTGGCCATAGCGGCAATCGCAAAATACATTTTGGCACCTCTTAAAGGTGGCAGTTGCCTGCTTGTAAACTTATCACCAATTCCATTTTTCGAAGATTGAGCCATCGTTAAGAAGAATACCAGCAATATTAAAAATATCTGTGCATTATCGCGGTTGGACATTAAGGGATGCATTTTCCGAATGATTTGTTGTAATTTGTGTTGCTCGAGGGTAGGTGGAGGAGTTCCAATTTAGGGGCGTATCTTAATTATCGATGGAGATAAGCATTTTATCTGAGCAAAACGTCATACAACGACGGTAGTTTTATCTGATAATCTTAATTGTTGTTCTATTATCTTCGTACAACTAAATATTGTATCCAAATCGATGATTAGAATTAATGATCTCGACATTTTTCCGTCCGTTTAGAAATTGTACTTTTTCTTTGTGTAATTCTAATGGAATATCGGTAAATTTTCCTGTTTACCACTGCAGTTGACGTTCGTTATTGCTTTAGTTTCTGTGCTCTCATAGTCTTCATTTGAACTTTACTTTGCGGTGTTGGGGATTGTACCATTTTCTTTCGGTCATGTTAGTTTAATTGGTGACCGATTTGGAAGGGATATCATCTGTAAAAAAAGTAATAAAAAAATTAATACTTGTAAACAATGTAGTGGAAACTGCAAATTATATAAGAAAAATGTTGAAAAGCTTTTTCCTATTTAAATAAAATTTTCAGGAATTTTTCATGCGATAATCTTCTTTCCTTTTTAATTCACGCCTATTACTCGTTGCTGTCTTCACACTAAGGGTTCAAGTAACTACAGTCTAGACATAAGACTACAGAAGTGCCCCTAGAAATCTCTCACGTTCTCTCAACCAATTAAAATTTGCAATGACGTAGTAGAACGACCGAGTCTGCTTAATTTGCATTTAAAACAGCAGTTCATACATTCTACGCAGTCTACATGTTTCCTTACTAATTAGATTGCATTAGTTCACGTTATGAAAACCGAAAACCGGAAACATAGCTTTAATGTACTTTAGCGACTGCTGAGAACGGTTAAATTATTCTGTCGCTACCATTTTTATTACTCATGCGAATTGTTTTAATACCACATTTTGTGTGATGATGTTTTACAGATAATAACTGAAAACTTTACGTTGTAAGATATTGTTTCGAGTTTAATTATAAATAATATGTTTCGTCAACAATAATTCTAATTTTTTCACTTTGAAACTGCTAACCAGACTTCTATTTTTTTGTGGATGTAATGAAGTTTCTATAAAATTTTTAAAGGTTTTGTGCCGACCACATTCTCATATTTTACTTATTTAAATAGCCAGAAAGATGATGGAACCAAGCCTTATGTTATTCAAAAACTATTGATACATCTATGTTCTCGCCCCAAAATCTATCTGTTTGAGTTCCGAAACAGTTTAAATCTGATAATGAAGCAATTTTAAATTATTTTTTAAAACAGTGTGACATGTTCCTGATGACAAATGAATTTATAGTGTGTTTTTCGCCTATTTCCGAGTTGTTAATTACTCCGTCTGTCCCAAAATATGGTGTACATTTCTCTTTTCTATTTGTCCCAAATTATGGTATAGACAACTTTATTGCTTTATTGTGTTTATAACACTATATAACTCAAGCAATAACTTAGTTTAACTGTATAATACATTAACGGAAATGTTACATATTTAAACACAATTTCGCTGTTTCAATGGCAGTTTAGCTGCACTTAAAACGCCCTTCAGGCTTCAGGACTATTCGGTGGCTGTGATTTGAATTTAATACACCATCCATCCCTTGATCCTTCAAGCAATTCTGCATCTTTGTCACAAGAATGTGGTTTTCTGTTATCTTATTGAACGTAAATTGTCTTGGTTTTTTGCGCTTTTGGAAATTTGGATCTAATAGCTGGTAAAAGGTTATCATCTTTTTGCATTCTGCTGTGTCAATAGATTCGATGTTTTTGATCCATAGTTTTTCCCGTCTCACAGATTCTTTGAAGCCAAGTCTGTTTTGCCGTTAAAACATTGTTTTCTGGACTATTCATGGCTGTGATTTGAATTTAGCCATAAACATAATCTAGTTATGAAGCGTTTGCTGAGGATATTCTTTTCATCGTTGTTCTTTTTTGAAAATGTGAAAAACGACAAACTCCGAATTGAACGGCGACTAAATTTCTTGGTTTTTTGCAAATTTGCCAAGAAATTTGGATCTAATAGCTGGTAAAAGTTTATTCCAAATACACGTAACAATTAGTCGGGAAACATCAAACTTCATTGCAGCACCAATAATTTTTTCGTTATGCTGTGTTAATAGATTCGATGTTTTTTCACCATTGTTCCACTTCCCCGATTCTTGCTGGTTTTTATACAGATTCTTTGAAGAACTGTTTTGCCGTTAAAACATTGTTTTCTGGCATATCATGCTGTTCATACGTTAATTGCTTCGATTTTACGTCTCTTTCGTACTTTTGTTAAAATATCTTCGATTGTTTTGACACAGGATATTTGATATTTTTGAGCAAACTCATCCTTTTTTGACGCATGCGCACCAACTGAACTGTTCTTAAACATAGCCGCCTTATATTTCATTACAAACACCGGATGTAGTGTCGTGTTACGTCATTTCGATCATCATAAACAAAATTTCTTTAGATTTTTATCACAAATTTGGGGTGAATTGAATTGTCAAAATTACACGTACCACAATTCCTGCTATTTAGGCAAAAATATGTCTTTCGCTGTAAAAAATAACGGTTTTTCGCCCTTGATTGAAAAATAGAAAAGTTAGTGACGGAAAAAAACTTCTTTTTAAAAGAAGAAAAGACATACTAAAATACAAAGTCAAAAGTTTTCAAAGAAGATTTAAAATTAGAGAGACCAATAATTTGAATTGATTTTGAAAAAATGACGGTTGAGATAGAAAAGTCAGGTGACGGAAAAAAAAACTTTTTAATTTTCTGTCGGTTTTGTGTTGAAAAACTGTAAAATTTCATTATGCTAAGTTCAAAAGTTAATTGGAAAAGATTTTACGTCTCTTTAGACATTTTGTGAAAAATATTTCGATTGTTTTGACAGAAAAGAAGCTTGGAACAAGGTTTTTGAGGAAAAAATCATTTAACATATCACACCAAATAATTAAGGTTAAACATAGGTTTCATATTATTATTACAAAAGTGTTTAATATATGTTTTCATTTCGATTTTCATTGACTTTAATTCGAACACTGCAGTCAGATTATATTAAATGCACTGAAATTTGGGGTAATTTCCCAAACTTTTCTTAATCCATGAATTTTAGTGGAATGTACATATACCATAATTTGGGACAGAGGGAGTATTATTTAGTGTAAAATTAACAGTCACTTTAAAAAAATAATTCTAGTTTTGCTCCTTGGAAGTTGTTTGCTCACATGATTTTTAATAGCCCAACAATTCTCTATCATGTGCAAGTCAAGCAACTTCAAAAATGTATTGTCATTAAAATGTTTCTAATAATCTTTGCTCTATGGTATTATGGCGAATTGTCTTGGAAAAAAAAACAACTACTGAACAAAAAAGAGCAAAAAATCCTTAAGGATAGCATTTTATCGACTAGCATTCAAACTACTATTAATGAAGGCCAGGTTGCTACAATCATAAATATAACTCTTTTCCATTCATTTTTAGACCAGTTTTGATGCTCTCTTGCAAATATTTTAGCCGGGCTATGCGCATTTTACCGCTCAGAGTCAATTTAATCCAGGGGCACTCTACGCATCGTTCTTAACCTGATTTTAGTTCCAGGCGTTATTTCTTTCACTTCGCACATAAGAGCTTTAATTTTCGATTTTTGCGTTCTGCTCTAATTTTAAGCTGCATCGCAGTATATACAAAAAGAGTACAGCCAGGATTTGATACCCCATCTCCAAACTTATCGATTCCAAGTTCAAGATATTCATAACATTCGATATGATAATATTGGGCACTGACTAATCCGCGATGGTTTAGTATTATTATCAGTGTGCATTATAGCAAATGATTGCCCTATATTTTGTTTTGATTTTCTTTTAATAACCACCGTAAAATACCTCCACCAACATAGAATATGCATTCATATAAGTAGATAACACGTTTTCTAATGAAAATATTATTTAATGGTGCATGCGTACCAGATTCGAATAAAGTACGGCTCGTTGCGCATTTTTATTGGAGGCCGACATCTATAGGTCAGCATATCTGTTGCTAATCGATCCGTAAAACTGGCAGGGCGCATATTTAATTCAGTTTTGTCGCTTTCGTTGTTTCGCCACGGCCACGGAAACACCCTTTTTTCAATTGATAAAACCACACTTGTCAATACTTTGTATCCCTGCTGTAAATGCCAACCACTTCCAAATACTGGGTGCTATCATTTCAGAAAGTCGTCGGAGCAATTTCCGTTTAATGGGTATTGATTTAAATGTTTGCGGTTCAATTGGGTGATGAATAAATTTGTGCGGTTTATTTTTTGATTTTGCAAAACCGTTTAGAAACTGTAGTTAATATGTGCTTGAAAAGCTGGAAAATTGATGACTATATTAGGAAACTTTACAATCCAGTTTGGATAAATGTTAGACCTTATAGACCTAATAGAACTCATATAAAATCGTAAACAATAACGAATAACTTAATGTGAGTGCTAAATGTCACCGAATCTATTATTGTAGGTATATGTTGAAATATCCTGTAATGACTATATTAAGATATCAAAGCAATGTAGGTACCAACTTTATTCTTTCTTTTCGTTTTTTCCTCAGTGCTCAAAACTTCTACATGGCACAACTTGCATCATTACTGTATCTGTAAAGGAATGCTGACGTAGACAATAATTCGTTCTGGGATATCCGAATAGTTCCAACACGTTTGTTTGTTAAAACTTCGGCAATAACTGTAAATTATAGCGCTAGTCAAGAGGAAATCGATATCCAGTGAACGTGTACGCTGGATTTATACATATCTGGCATGATGCGATTGCTAAATTTCATCTAATTTTGTTTTTCGTTTTTTTAATCAATTTACAGGGGGCATACATACATGCATTTTGAAATACGTCAACATTTCAGTCACGACAACGATAAATTAAAATCGAAGTTAAATATTTGATGTATGTTTTAACCGAAATCGATCGTTGGAATGGTTTTTTCACTACATGTAATTCTAATTATAAATCGTTTTAATCTTCAGTTTTCAAACATATCGCAGATTTAACCGAATATCCGGTTTAACTAAATTAAAAGTCTTTTCTTTTATCTTGCAATCAAATGCATCTTGGAATCAATTCTTGGAATATTTAATAAGTACTGCGATGAATGGTTTACACACTACGTTAGTTAGTAGCAGTTCTTCAGTCTAATAACTTGGGCAGCTAAAAATATTTCAATTAATTAGGAAGTTGCGATTGGAAACAAAGCAAAATGAAATTGAAGATTTTTGTGCGAAAATGATTGAAAATTGTGTAACGATTCTCAAAAAATACCCCTTAAGTTCAATTATAAAATTGGAGGACGATTCAGACTTTACTACCAATATAGGTTGACTTACTGGAAGGAAGGTGGAATAACTATCAGCGACTGAAGAGAGCTTCCCAGGAAATGTAGATGATACTGAAATGTTTAAGAAGATATTTGAGAAAATGATAGCAGGATGACATTTAAGCAGGTTTTAGTATTGGAAAATTTGTCCTTGAAAGCTGTTCTTGTAGCTTACAATGCATCCATATATCCACGAAGAAATGAATTAGTAAGCGATGACATTGAAGTTCAAGTTTTTGCTGGCTTAGGTACACATTGATAAAAACCATCTATTTAATCGATTAAGATACGGTGTAAAAAGAAGCTTCTGAGTAAGACCATTGATGGAGAAGATCCAAGCGACATCATTGCATCATGATGATTGCATGGGCAGAAATTTCACCGATTTGTCTGACCATAACGTGGAACAAACATGGAAAATACAAGACTACTGAGGAACTACATTCACCACGAAATGATGAAAACATTTTGAAACTATTTCAAATATTGCTCCAAGAATGACAAATTTAACTTAATAATGTGTTAGAATGGATTGAAAGTACTGAAATGAGGGAGTTTAAAGTAAAAAAAGCTAGCGGGGGGTGGTAAATCTTAAAGTTCTTATATCTTCTACAATACATAGAGATCTTGAACACTAAATACTTCAACCCGCAAAACACCAAAAAACTTTTTACTAAAAAGTTTTATTATAATAAAACTAGGTTTTATTATCGCTTTGATAATGACAACTTTGCTGTCTTTTTTGTTGTTTTGTGTGTTGTGTTTAGTGTTCTACTTCTGCACCAAGAGATCTAGTGAAGAACTTCACATAGAGATCTTTGTGAAAGATTTTCATGTCAATTAAATCAATTGTTTTTTCATGAAATCAATACTTTCCGAGACGTAACTATTACAAGACTTAAAATTTAACTCATTATAACTTGATAACTATCTATTATTGAGCTTTTTAGGCATCAACACTTTTGTTCAGTAAGTCATAAGCTACAAAATATTTCTAGATGTCTAATGCGAGGTCTTTGCGTTTTGCTAAGCTAAGTTTTTATTTTACTTCATTACAACCACCGATTTATTTCCACTTAGCTCTATAAAATAAATCAGAATACATAAAGGTCAAAAAATACATATATTAATTACAACCACCGTGCATAAAATGAATACTATACATTATTATTATAAAATCTAACAGCCGATAATTATTCTGAATTATGTCATTTTAGTTCCTTTTATTATGGATTTTATTTTTTAAAATATACATTGTTCTATACAAACGGATGGTAGTGACCATAAACAGACAATACCACTTGAAGGAGACTTCACAAGATGACATTTACGCCAAAGAATAATGTGATTACTTGTTTATGTATTAAAAATACTCTCTGAATATTTAGCTTTGTTCCAAAGGACAGTATTACATGAGATGTAGAGTGTACGAGTGCATAGAAGATATTCAATAGACAATGCGGTGGAGTTTGATGTAATTTTTAAGGTGTTGATCAAAAAATAAGTTTTTTGAAATCATGAACACAAACATTATCATTTTTCATTCAAAATTTGGTAAAATGCCTATCTGCGACAACGATACACAAAGACCTTTCAATCCGTAATCTAGTGTGTTGTTGATCATTTATGTAAACAAAAAAAATTAGTGGCTTCAACGCGCTTCCTTGAGGAGATCCCATTATTGACCATAAAATCTTCAGATATAGCATAGCATCCTGTCTTAAATATAATTCTGTAACAAAATGCATTGATTCTGTTTCAGTTGAAAAATCTGGTTTAAAATAGATCAATAATATGTAGATCAATATCCGTCAATATAAGACAATTCTTACGTTTTTTTTTCTTTCATTTATGCTACAAGAATGTTCCAAAATTTTTGGTAATACAAATCGATATTTTAACTGACTTTGATTTCACATACAATTACGTATTCTTGAACATACGAGACATTCACATTATTATAACACTTAAATTCATATTAAAGTTATTTCATAAAAAAAGTATCACATGCAAACAAATTTTAGATCTAATTTAAATATAATTTCAAGTCATACGTGAAAGTCCTGAAAGGTTATATTAAAATTTTAGAACTTCGGCTCAATATTCTGTACGAACTCATATATGGATTCAGTAACTTTTTGGTGGAGGCAATATTGAACATATTTGCTTTGTTTTATTTCTGTAACGTTTGTTCTTTTGTATTTCCTATATAACGTTTCTATATAACAAGTTGCCCTAGGCATTCCATGTTTTTTGTTACTGGGCAGAAGAATAAATTATTAACGCATACATCAACGAAAGCATTTTTTTATCGCCGAATATTTAAAGTTTTTTCGATGAGGTTTCCCCAACTTATGATGGACATGCTTGGAGGGTGTTGTCTCATAGTATACTAATATAATAATAATTTTACGTGATAAAATCCATGTTTCTCCGGTATAATTTTTTCAAGATGTACATCAATTTGCCAATAATTCCTTACTTCTCCTAATAAAAAAGGAATAGGGAGGGAACATCCGGCCCACCACTTTTATTTTCATTTAACTTTGATAAAATCTCCATCACTTCGTCTCCCGAAGTTTGGAATCTGCAGACAGTTTCAATACTTTTATAAACTGCCAAAACCTTTTTAAATTGTTAGGAATATCGTCTTCTACCGACTTTATAAAGTTTTATCGATGTTAATTAATTGTTTTCAAGGACGTCTAGCAGTACGAAATAAATTATACCTAGAAATCTGAAATTCTATATTTTTTTATTGAGAGGTTGAACAGAGTCATTTACATTATATTACGAAAATAATTGTTTCCAATTAGAATTACTCTATTCAGAATTTAATATAATTTTGTTGTCTTCGTGGTTAAAATGGAAGAAGGAAGGATGAGGAAGAAATTCCTAAATAGTAGAATGCAAGGAGTGCGGCCAAAGAGCAGGCCCAGAAGACGATGGGAAGAAGCGATTGACAAGAACGTCAAAGAGAAGCTTGGAGGAGGATCTTGAAGGAGAGCAAGTGTCCGATGTTGGGCTGTGGAGCCATAAGGGCAAGAGAGGGGAAATAATTAAAGGAAATGATATTTTTATATTTTAAATCGTTATGAATTGATTGAACAATAGAAACTTCACAAGAACTTTCATTATCAAGGTCTAACATTACCGATAAAAAAAAACTATGATTAGATAAAACATAATCCTTGTATATTGCGGCATAATTATATTGATTACAATTGAAATATGACATACAAGCTCAATACATTTATGATTAACCAAACAACTTGGGACAGGCTATCTCCACAAATCAAACAAGCATCATTACGATTTTTTTCCAACAGTCGCAGTCGGTACAACTTAACATAGATTCAGAATTGTGCAAAGCCCATATTGGAACATAACCGTGCACGTTTGAGACTTTCTCCTTTTTTTGTGGAATTAAAGAGGAACAAACTAGTGCTGCCAAAGTCTCATACATGCAGAATTTAATTAAAAAATTAAGTTATTTTCTATAGCAGATTAGCTAATAACTAACCCAAGAATTAAGAACGTATTTATACAGCCTCTAAAGAATTAAAATCGAGTAAATATTTATAACCGCTACCGATCTCGTAATTTCTTTTTTACGAAAATACTTCCACGCCTACTAAACCATGAAATTGTTATATTAAAATATTACCGAAAAGAAACAGTGAATAATGAGAGCTTATCTTTCAACGGGAAGTTTATGACAGCTTCTTTACCAGACCAATTATTAATTATTTTAAGTTACGAACTCTAATTAATTACAAACACTTAACCTCGTAAACTCGTAAGAGAGAAACGTTCAATATGACACACCGCAACCGCGAGATTAATTTGATGCTTTCATTTAGTAATGGGCATCGATTGTAATCTAAAGAGAATTGATATACATATTCTAAATCTAATCTAGGTAATACAGGTTCCACACAATGTAAGGCATTAATTCCGACCTATTTAATTAAAAGCCTCTTTCTTGCTGTAAAAATTTTAAGGACTTTCTCGATCAAGACAAAGTAAGGACGTTAAACATTTCAAACGACCTTGATCTGGTTTAAAAGACTCTCTACAACTGAGAGTAATGGTCCGCGACCAATAATCGCACCCACTAACTTCACATAACACAGACGATTTAACCGAAGCAATTAGTGCTGCTCTTGGCTGTTTTAATAATGAACTACGGGCGTTATTACTCGAAACAACCGTTAATATGTGAGAACATAATATAAAGCTGTTGTTCAAAATACAAAATTTATTTCTTCATGCAATTCGCGAATCTCTAATTTTGATTAAATACAATTAAGCTTTAAAGCATTTTGTTTGTAGTATAATTTTTCCCATTTTAAATCAAATTTTCATTCCCTACTTCATCTACTTGTTTAATTTATTATATTGGTTATGAGCTTTTACGAACATTTACTTAATTGGAAATTTAATTTATAGGTTACTCAGTTTACTCAATTTCTTCTGACAGCTTCCTTAGTGCTACATATCATTGTATTTTCCTTTTGAGGCCCTATTAATTCTGTATTATACCACTTTAAATCGTTGCAAGAATTTGTTAATATTTGGGTTCTGCCGTTTAGGCAGCCCATTTCACTGAGTTTCCCAGAGGGCGAATGTGACCGGAAGATTTCCGTTACTTTTGCGATGACCGCTACCACGAGAGCAGTAATGTTAAGAAACTTTTAATACAAATTTAATCACTATCTTAATGACTTTTTAAGTCGTTTCTACTACTAGTTCTGTTGTTAATGAAATTTTACGAGTGAAGAAAACCTCCGCTGGGGTAAGTTTCATTTCCTTTTAATTTTTTTGCCGGTTTTACAAGTAAAAGTCCCTAAGTCTTTATTCTTTACTAGTTTTAACTTTCCAAGTCTCAAGTAATTTTTAATTTGCACTTGCTTTTATTTTAATTTTGATATTTGTAGATTGCATATAATTCCATAGTTTTGATCTGTTAATTTTTTTTGATTTTGTTGCCGCGTGCATTTTTTGTCCGTTCTCTTGGTGATGGCGTGGGTCTTTTTTTGTAGAGTTTTATTCGCTAGCGATTTCGACCATATCTGGATTATACCAGCTTCAACCATATACGAACGATTCCGAATAATCATACTGTCCAGACGGTACATTGCCAGTCAAAATAGATACCGACCGTGGCGGCCACGATTTCACTGAAGTCAAAGGAATTCAGATAAGTCGTATTTCCAAATTTTTATGAAATGAAACCCATTTTTCTACGTCAAATTCCTATAACTTTGACAACCGTATTCTTTAATTGTACGTATGCAATTATTGGTTTTATCACGGCAAGCAGCCGTGTATTATGAGTAGTATAATAATACATAAAAATGTTGAAATAGGAATATCTTTTAAAAATCAACATTGTCTTGTAATTTTTTAAATTAAACATTATGTCTGCAATATTTTAAAATCAACAATATGTCTGTGTAACCTTAAATTCAATATTTATGTGATTGTAATTTTTTAATACCTATATCAGGTCATTGTAAGGGAACCGGGTGCACTCCTCTTCTTTGTTTGTATTTTAACTCTCTGCCTATTATACGGCATACAGGGTGGGGCATTAGCGGGAGGAAGTCCAATTACTCCTGTATTATAAGAGAAATGAGAAAATGTTATTAAGATAAAAGTTGAAACGCACGGGGAGCTATAACCTAAAAATATTTTTAACTGTACAGGGTGTCAAATAAAGACAGGGTAAACTAAACTTACTTTATTTTAAATGGAACAGCCTGTATATTTTTACTGTTTACGATTCTTCTAGGTCTTACCTTTATTAGAATAAAGGATTTTGCTATGTTATTCAGTTTATTTTGGAAGATATGGGAGGTTTTGCATGAATTTAATAAAAGATTTCTAAGCGTCGTTCAGGATCAGTCAAAACTGATAACGCACGTCGTCGTCATATACCCAATTCCACTTCAATCTGACGGCTTGAGATTGCAGGATTTGCCACTGCCATTCCAATAACATTGACCGTAGCTTCCTCTGTATCTTCCTTATTATAATTCTTCGATCTTGATTTGTTGAATGTTCCAAAATTAATGAGATTATCTTTCAGTCTTCCAAAAAGAGATTTATTAGGTTGCCTTCTTTCTGGGTAACGATTAAAATATGTTTCACATGCATCTTCAGCATTATTGTTACTGAGAATAACGCATTCCAACATATCATACTTTTCGTAATTTTCATAAACCATCGCAAATTTATAATTTTAAGGTGAAGCGACAATCAAGTAATCAACTTGATGACTCACAGATTCATGTATGTTGAATGACACACGCCTACTAACAAAAAGCAATGAAATGATGAAAATGAATGGAAAAATGTTAATTTTTTGCTATAATACAGCGAAAATGAACGAAAAGACTCAAATGATATATATCATTGAAATGGCAAAAAAAACTATATGTTCCATATAAAAAAATACAACTTATGTCCTACCTCGAATTTCGAAAATTTTTTCAAAAAATCTCTAACGTCACTGCATTCTAATCTGAAAAGTGTCTGAAGAACGTAAAAGTCATTTTTGTCCATTTTCATAAATAGCCGAGATGTCGTGATAAAACGAAAATAAGAAAAATTG
Organism: Holotrichia oblita; assembly: GCA_023690525.1. Taxonomy (NCBI): domain Eukaryota; kingdom Metazoa; phylum Arthropoda; class Insecta; order Coleoptera; family Scarabaeidae; genus Holotrichia; species Holotrichia oblita. The sequence continues at coordinate 117,053,403 of CM043019.1, forward strand.
AATTTTCATAATAATATAACTCGAAACCGAAAGCCGATAGCCAAATGTGGTTATTACCTTCATCCTTTTCTCGAAAAAAACAGATCGAGGATGCGTGGTTCGTTTTTTGATACCTCTTATAGTTACCGAGATCCCCTATTAAAACATCGAAATTTGCCCACCCTGCACACACAAATAAGGATGCAGCGTTTTGGGAGACGTCATTTTTAGTGACGAATCAAAATTTGAATTACGGTCACAAAAGCGATAAAGATTAGTACGGCGAGAAGCCGGCCAAATACTGCAACAAAAATTCATCAGATGTAATACTGTAAGACATGGTGGAAGCGCCATCCTACTATGGGGATGTTTTAGTGCACCAAGGGTGGAAAATTTAGTATTTATCAATGGAATTTTAAATGCAAACCGTTATGTCAACATTTTTGAAGAAAATTTGTTTGAATCTGCTGCGAAAGTGGGTCTAGCAGACCCGTTTGTGTTCCAACACGACAACGATCTGAAACACTCAGTGAGGGTAACAAAGAGTTTTCTTCAAGAACCCAGAATTAATGTGTTGGACTGATCACCGCAAAGTCCCAAAGTCATTAATCCAATTAAATATTTATGGGACGAATTTGACATAAGAATTCCAAAAGACAACAAAATAAATGAAAACACTTTTAAGACTGCCCTTTTACGAGAATGGAATAACATCCCTCTGTATACGATCTCCAAATGAATAAAAAGTATACCACGACGCCTGCAATCTGTTGCTGAAAGCAAAGGCTATTATACACGATATTGAATTGAAACTATTTATTGTTATTTTTGAGGTTTTTGTTTATTTTTCTCTGAATTAAACTTACTTTCCGACTTTAATTTAAATAATATAGTAGAAGTATATCATATCTAGTATTGTTATGTTTGCGTTTTATTGAATAAATTAATATTATTTTCAATCACCACAGTATGTCTACCTTCAGCTCGCGGTGGAGAAGATTCAGCGACGTTTTTTGAAATATTTAACGTTTAGAAATAATGGTGTTTATCCACCTCGAGGCATTGATTACGCGACGCTGTTAATGGAGCATGAGATGGATGCTCTCAGTTATCGTCGAGAAAGACAAGGTGCTCGCTTCATATGGAAATTAATTCATTATGCTACTGATTGAAATTTCTCCTATCATCCCTAAATTTCTCATTTGCAAGATTATCTCCCCGTTACTCGTCCATTTTTTCGATCCCATTCTCAAGAACTAACCTCTGCTACAGTCATCACCACTGACAGTGATGTGCCGAGCTGCTAATTTACACTATAATGATATTTTCCTTGACTCCATCAATCTGTTATTGTAATCTGTTTCTATTTTCTTTCATATACAGATCAAACAGCCGCCCTATAGTCGGGGCATTGTATATCGGAACTGTTCGGGAATAGAGAAGTAGGGATGTATTACTATAAATTTCCATCAAGTTAAAACAATTAAATACTAGGCACTAGATCCCCTCATGGAGAGAATAACTCACACTAATTCCACACATTTATTTAGGTTATGTTATGATTATTTTCGTATTATTTTGTTCTTCAATAGTTAAGTTTAATATAAGTGTATAGGGTGTGAGAGCTGTTGTCAAACAGTTTTATAACAGTGGCTAATAAAACGGTATGCAGCATTTTAAAATATTTAAATGAATATAGCCTTCAATATGTGTTCATGGACTAAAATATCAAAACTTGTATATAAGAATGTAAAGAAATGAATTAATCTTAACGTGATGTGTCCTGTCCATAGTGAAACTGGTTAACAATATCTTTTGGGGTAACGTGCACGATGTGCCGAGCTGATATTAATAATGGCTAATTTAAATCACTATAATGATATTTTCCTTTGACTCCATCAATCTGTTATTGTAATCTGTTTCTATTTTCTTTCATAATTATCAGATCAAACAGCCGCCCTATAGTCGGGGCAAATTGTATATCGGAACTATTCGGGAATAGAGAAAATGTAGGGATTTATTACTATTTATATTCCCGCCTTTTAGTAGTTAGATTTTCAATCAAACTCGCTTCATTCGAGACCATAAAATTCAAATTTAGTTGTATTCTGTTCAATACATATGCACAATACAATAATTGTTTGCTTATTCTCAAAATGTCTATAAACTTTATAAACTAAGCAGAAGCTTCTGGTAAAAACATAGATGATGAAAATGTGATTCACAAATAAGAGAAGCAATTACACACGTAAAGAAGACAATAAAGCATTTCTCCTGACAAAAAAAATAAACATCTTTCCGTATGCTAGCCCTTGAAAATGTGCAAATAAGTAAGCTCTTCTAATATAGCAATCTTGAATTTAGAATTCATTTAATAAAAACTGTTCTAGTAAAAAATGTAGAAATAACACAAAAATTATTCTAAAACCTAAATAATGTATTTCCTTAGAAAAGTAAACCACAAACGATATTTTATTGGTGAAGTCTAAATAAACGATAAGGCAAACAAGTCGTCCATTTATGGTATTACATGTTCAAAACGATCTCCTGCTGCGAAGACACAATACCCTATTCTATCGTAGAAGCTTTTCAGAACATTTGAAATTGTTTCACGTTGAATATTTGGCATATGATGGACAATTTGTGCTCGTAATTGTTCTATTGTGTTAGGCCTGTTATTTCGAAATTGATAAATTGAAGACTTAAGGTACCCCCATAGAAAAAAATCATTAGGGGCAAGGCCAGGTGATCTGGGAGGCCAGTGAATAGCACTCCAGTTAGTTAACAACCTGTTATCAAATATGCTTCGCAAATATTGTTGTACCGGTGCAGCACTGTGCGCAGGACATCCGTCTTGCTGGACCCAAAGCGTATTTATATCTGCTACATTTCGTAAAGCTGGAATTATATTATTCTGTAAAAGATCGAGATATTTTGCTGCATTTAGATTTTCCTCTATGAAAAATGGCCCACTTATGTTGTTATGTAATAGGCCAGCCCAAACATTTAATTTTGCAGGGTATTGTGTTCGAGCGTCATAAGTACAAGGTCTCTTTTCTTGTGACCAATACCTTGCAACACTTGGGTTGTGTCGACCATGTAAAGCGAACGAAGATTCGTCTGTAAATACATTTTTTTTATAAACTCGTCGTCATTGTTACATTGTTCGATAATCCTCTCGCAAAATTCTAGGCGTTCATATTTATCATCGGGAAATATTTCATTTGATTTTTGTAATTTATACGAGCGATATTTACATTTTTTAACACACTACGAACCGTAGTGGCAGAAACATCAAATTGTTCTGCGATGTTTTGCGAAGATATTTGTGGTTGCTCCTCTACAGCAGCACAAATTAAAACATCGCGTTGCTCATTTTGTAGCACTTTCTCCTTTTTGTGTTTACACGGATTTAAACAGCCATACCTTTCAAAGTTATTGATTATATGACGAACTGTTTCAAAACAAATAGTTAGTTGGAACTCGTGGAATCGTGACATAGGCGTACAATATCTCTTATCGAGTAACCACAGTGATGTTGTCTTATAACATATTTCTTCTGTTGAAGGGTAAAAATGTCCATCATGAATTACAAAACAATCAGCATCTGTAATAGTAACAATAATAGTCATATATTTACGATAGCATGAATTACTCTATCTCGCTAATAGACTACAACTGTGCGCTGTCGACTTAAACCTACTAATGCATCCCTACTTCTCTACTCCCGAATGCTTCCGACAGACGATGCCCCGACTATAGGGCGGCTGTTTGATCTGTATGTATGTATGTATATATCTACTGTATTTACTTTAAAATTTTGTCCTGTAATTGGCCTTAACTGTTGGACAATAAAAGCAAAAGAAAGAAAGAAAGAAACAATCATGTTTGTTGTTCAGTCATTTGCTCATACGAACCGAATAAGTTACTTTTTCCTCAATTACTTTCCGGCGCGAATATATAAGACAATAACTTCCACTTGTTTCAGAACAGTTTCTACAAATATGCTATCAATACAGCCTTTTTGGGTTTGGGTAGAGTCATAAACCTCTTGATATTTCTTCGACATTCTGTATATATTTTCCTGACAGCTTCTACTTTGACATTTATATTATAAATTGTCTGTGTAAATAAACACTTCCAAGTACAAGAGTGTCAGCAATAGTTTCTAGTGCTTTTGCTATATGTGTATAGTGCTTATATGATTAAGATATGGTGTTCTAACAAGGATTTGTACTACAGAAGCTGACCGTTTAAATTTATTCTTCATCATCCAGATTCATCAGTTACACTACGAGATTCATGACCAATGCTCGCCTCCATGTCGACTTCTATTTCATCGTCTTTACATTCCTCGTTCTACTTCAATACTGTTTCTTAAAAATCAAGTTTATTTACTCTTACATCTTCATGTAAACCTATCAGACTAATACTAAAACGGTATCTCCAAATTAACGTATTTGGTTAACCATATATTGAAACCCGATTAGAGATTGATTCCAACCATCCAAGTCACTGTTATATATATCAAAAGAGGGGTGGTACAAGGATTGAACTCTAAGGTAATTGTGAGTAATTGACAAAAGAGAAAAAATATTTATTAGTAGAATCATCACTCTCTTCATTGAAACAGACTTAACTTCCAATCTTTTAGGAAAGACTAATTTTTCGGAAACACATCCCATATCATAAACCAGGGTAAGAGAAGTCTCAAATATGTTTTGCTAAAAGAGAAGTTAAGATTATGGATCCATAATTTTTGAAATCAAAACTTCAACCGGTTTTTTAACAAAAAAGTCCGGAAGGGCACTACTCTCTCATAGTTTTCTAATTGTACCAATCATAAACGTGTAACAAAGTTGAACTTGGTCCATGAATTAACACAGCACCGACCATAGGCCTCCAGTTTATACTGTATACATTATATAAAGTCTCCCTTTTCTCAATTTTCTTGCGATGCCGCAAATTTTAAAATTCAACTAAGTAATAATATAAAGGGCCAAAGGAAGTTTTAATTTAACTTTATCCGGTGGCATCCGTCAGATGGAAGTTTTATCAGCTCAAGTGTAAGGGAAGTGAACTTAAGGATCAGTTCGCTTCACTTTAAATTAGTGAAAATGTCGCGTTTAAATTAGAGTTTCTTCTTTCCGATCCGTCTCGCACTTTTTCTTAAATTATTATTAAAACCCTGGGAAATTTTCTCCGGACTTATCGCTCCTCTCAGATAATTATCCCAATCGTATCACCTCAAAAATCCATCGCGAATATTTTGCAGTTGAAGAAGGATAGATAACTTTGTCAACTTTGAAACCGCCAGTTCATAATCTGAATCTTTTTATCATTGATTCAGTTTACAAAAAAAAGGATATCTTTTCTCTCTCTTATAGAAAAAAGCACTTTGAAGCTATCTTAATAAACATATTGAGAGAATGTAAGAAAGTATTGCATTAATATTGTAGTTACATACTAGTGAGGAAAATATATACGTATCGAATTCTATTTGAGTAGTAAAGTGAAAATGGAGCAACCAATTGATCTAATCGATAGTCGCAGCAATATCTAGATCGAGAGCAAAATACCCACCTTAATTCATCAAATATTGAAATGTGTACTTGCATTTAGAAAACGACAGCTACTCTATTTACAAGTGCATGAGATAATTTACATACAGATAGCACGTCAAATATCAAGGGAGATGAAACTTCGTAGTTGTGACTATGCAATGCATTACAATTTAGGAAGCTACAAGATTAAGATTTAAAGTGACATTCTATACTTTGTAGTATTGAATATATGTAAATGTGATTCCTTTCGTTCTCTCTTGTACTCACAAATAAGATATTTCGCTTTTCTCTAAAGGTTACCCAGTCTTTGTTTTTTTTTTTACCAGATTGAGAAAATATTTCATTTTTGTATCAGGCCACATTTTTAATATAACACAAAAACCGTGCCTACTTTTAAAGTTAGGTTAATTCATGTTTGAGTCATATGTTTTCTTGAAGTCTAAAAAAATAAACTTGGATTCTGTATTTTAAGGACTTGTAAAACACAAAAATTCTGTATAGAGTCTATGAATCCCAGTTATTCGCCAACATAATGATCTATTGATGGTTAAACGCCAAGGAGGCTCGTTCTAATGTTTGGTATCTGTGTAAGCCCTTTTGCTTCAGAGCCGATGGATTCGTACACATTTCCAAAATTCATATATTGTTTCTACAATCAAAGCATCTTCAAAAATGTTGATGAATAATCCTGGCTGCAGTTGGATTACCTTCCTTAGAGGTTTTGTAATTTTAAGTTTATAGATTACTTGTTGAAATTACTGCTATGTCAGAGATTTGTTTTATGTGTGAGCTTAAAATTTATAATTGAACACTTGAAAGTCATATTTAAACTTTATATGTATACTGTTTCTATTTAAAGTATTCATACAAGTTTGCTTGCTATTCACTTCAGCAATTTTTAACTCTTTGTTTTTCTTAACTGAGTCAACAACCTCACCTCACCTTCGGGAAATGGCCAGTACTGCGGTTTTTTTTACCTTTAATTACGGTTAGCTAATGAATTAATTACATGGCGCAAATTTTCTGGCTTTGGAAACTCCTACACTGTTGGTAACCTTTTCCGCAAAGTTCGTCAACAGAATAAAAGGTAAATATAATTTACAACGTACATATATACAAACTTAAAATCAACAAATTGAAGAGAATATTCAAATTCCAATACATACCTACATGGGTTGGTATTTAAAACCAGAATTAAATACATAAGCTTATAAGAAATTAGACGTGCTTATGGTGTTATTATAAAATAGGGTATATCATCACAATTTCCGAAAAACATAGAAAAAGGAAATATAATGTACTTACCAATTGAACTCAAATAAACGTTATAGTTACCTTTTTCTTAATCTCAAAAAGACAGGGAGTTGATCCGATCAACTCCCTTTTTTTATTGACAGCACACGACCTAACTTTGTACTGCAACTGGTGTTTGGATGTATAAAATGTTTTAAGCGGGTTTACATCAGGATAATGTATTGAAGAGACCTAATTTGGAAGGGATCAACTCCAGATTCTAAATCAACCTTGTTCTAACAAAATGTAAATGAGGTGTGTGAGGTCAAATGCGAATTAACTCAATCAGTCACGTGCTCCAATTGCAGAGTAAAATTAACAATACTTTAGAAATAATAAGAATTGGTCCTACATAGAAACTACGACGAAAAGTTAAGAAGGAATAATGGCCATATAGTTGCTTTTAACGATCACAGTACAACCTACGATTCCGGTCATGCGACGTCAGTCTGTGTTCAAATCACTTGTACTGGAATTCGATCGAGAACTGAATTCCGATTTTTTGAGGTAGGTTTTGAGGTAGGTATCTAAAGGACAGAGCTGAGAGAGGGTGGCTGCGTGTACACACAACAAATTACTGATTTGAGATATGTAAATTAAACAAACAACAAAAGTTTTGGTCCTGTAATATTGCAATACATTTTCTATGTATTTTTATTTCTCTTGGGCGGAGGCGGACACAAATTTAAACCGTAGATTAGGTAACCTACCTTGTTTAAAAGTTGTGGATAACTAACTGCAGATTTAATTGGGGCACGATAGGAGTTTATCTTGATCATGCTACATAATCGGTGCCTAAGGATACGAATTGAAGTTATCAAGGTCTCCTAACACGTGCTAGCTCACCATATTCGGAATAGGAACACCTTTCTTCCGTAGAAATCGTTTTACTTCAGCGTCAACCACCCTACAGCCAATAAGAGCTGCTCTAAAGAAAGATATGATGGCTCAGCAGCTTCGCTCAACTCTAGGAAGAGAGAGAAGGATCAATTGATGAAGCCCTCTGATAAAACCAAAACCATTGCCTACGATATTGCCAAAATATTCGCACGAATTGCTAAGATCTTAAAAATCAAAGAGAATATTTTAAAAGAATTTTAGAAATGCTAACAGACTTGAAACTTTCAACCATTCTAATTCAATGCGTAATAAAAAATTACTTCTTTTGCGATAACAAACCAGGCGATAAATTTTGCCAAATCATTAGGGATCATAACTATTTCAAGGGTCAAGTGGTTGGTTCCAAAATTTAGGATGCGTTATGTAATTTCCTACAAAAGCATTTCCGATAAACTTTTTAGGAAGCTTCCTGATCTTACGGCAGTTGAAACGAGACTGCTTTAGAAGGTTTTTCCTACTAAAAATATGATACCAAAAGGTGAAAACTACTTAGAAGGCAAGCTCTTAAAATAACCTGACAATTTTGCGTTGTGCAAAGATGGTAACAACTAAGAACTGCTTTCGGAAAACTGGCATTGCAAAAATTATTGATTTTAATGCAGAAGAAAATGTTGATGCAAAATATGATATACTTCTCGTGAAGATTGTAGTTCTCTAGATTATGATGTAGGAGTAGATGAAGGTTACAGGTCACAGATATTATAGCAGAAAATCTAGACCTGATACGTGTATTTCATAATTTTCAAAAATCCATGGAATAGCGCAAAACATTTATCCTTAAATATAAAACTTAAAAATAGTAAATCAAAAACGACTATTCTCGTACATGGGTATATTGAGTTGCATACTAAAATTAAAATCTAAAAATTGCACACATAAAAAATACAAGACCGATTGGACAATTTTACCCGTTAATCGGGGGTGTCCTACTTTATAAATCGATTTGAAAATGTTTCCACCGGTTAAAACCGAACCTCGTAAAATGAAGGGCACTCAACGATATTCGCCCAATTACCCCAATAAAACCTCCAATACTATCCCGATTTGCGCGCTCAGATTCAAGTGACCTTTCGTATCTCACCTCCCAATAACCTCGCATATATGTATGTCGATTACATACATGATACTGGCGATAAATACTGAACAACCCTAAATTTGCTTCGCATGACAATAATTACTACCACAGATACTTCCATGCATAATAACAGATATACAAGAATCAAATTCAATATTTAATTAACACGTGTTACGACCTAAAATAAAGATCATTATTATATATTTTGTATGCGTGTTTTTCTAAACAAATTCCAAAGAAACAAATATAAAAAGAAAACTTCGTTCCGTTCCTGTCAAGTACATCTGGGTTCCATTTCTTGTAATTTCTTGCGGAGTTTTCTTTTTAATGATTTTCATATACTTTTATCTGCTTTATTCACGTGTTTCAATTTAATTTTTTCGTATTCTCCTCTCAGAGCTTCTTTAAATTTGTTTTCTTATCTCGTCTATTTAGACAAACCATTATATACTTTTTCGCCATGTCTTTTATTTCTTAGCCTGTAACTGGAGCCTGTTTTTGTTTTTTTTATTACATACATATAATTCAATTTATTATTCAACTCAAGTTTTCCTGTAGTTTTGTTGGCGGTTGCCATCTACGTTTCTAATTAAAAATTTTTTTAGACTTTGAAAATATATCTGTCTGCAAATTTTAAATTTCTTATTTTACATTTTTTAATCTACTAAATATGACGTTTTTATTTATTTACTTCGTTTCATTTGCATTATCGACAAGCATTTGACTGTAATACATTTCTAAATGTGTCCTTTAACAAACATTAACCATTTTTCTATACCTTGGATTGTTGTAGTTGTTCCGTGAAAGACTTGAGCAAGTTTTAAATAGCACCCTAAAAATAAAATATAAATAAAACAGGTGCAACCTAGCTTCTAAAACACTTTACACACAAAAACACACACAGCAAGTGTTGCAGCTGCAGTAATACCACGTAATTCTCCTATGATTTTGCTTCTCTCTTCTAAGGTAGATTCTGGAGCCTTTCAGCCTTGGAAGGATGAGATGTGGTAGGTGGGTTATTCACTCCCTTGTGGTCATAAATAGCTTCTATGTGAATATCTTCAACTCTTTGTTGGGTTAGTCTGTAGTGATACTCAATACTCTTGTCCTTTTCACTTTATGAGGGGATCAGTCCGGCCAAGTAGTCAACCAGCGGTATGCTTAATTATAGGCCCTGTCCAGCGATTTAGCGTTGTTACTAAGTCCTTTATGGAAGGGATTTATAAGTCCATGCGTAATTGCAAATTCCTGACATACCATGGTGCCCCGGTTATTATCCTGAACATTTGATTTTGAAGAACCTGAAGCTGATTTAGGTGGGTCTTTGCCAGACTGAACCACGACAAGACGCTTTATGTCATAAATGGACGGAGTAACATCTTGAGTTTGAGTGACATAGAACTTCTTGAGCATAGTAGAAGGAACAACACGGATCTACCAGCCCTGAAACTTTTTGGTGATCCTCCGAATATGCTAACTAAATGTTGTCTCTGATTCAATGTGACTCCGAGATATAAAACTAACTTGCTCCAAGTCAACCCGAGATTCACCACAAAGATATTGTTGTAAGGGAGGAGGGAAGACATCCTTGGCGGATGCTGGCGACGACGTGTCTTGAAGAGAACGAGATTTCAACCTTTACGGAGAATGATCGGTCTGAAAGCTAAGACAAGACGAAACGTGCCAGTTAATACTTGTGGAGATCATCTTGTGTCATACCACTATACTACAAAATTAAACAGCTGACAGCTGTCAAATTCTTTTCATCACATTATAGGTAATTGTTCTGAGAGCTGTCACTAAACTACAAAAATAAAACAGTTTATCTTTATAGTTTTGAGAGTCTGTATTAGAACAATTCTTGTCAATGAAGAAGTTACGGAGCTGTTGCAGCTATAAATACACCCACAAGAGTTACCACTATGACATTATCCTGCTTAGATAATGTTATCATTACAAATTTATCACCATTTCAAATCCTTCAGATATTTCTGATCACTATGCCCAGATTGTTTGTATTAATACTGAAATTGAACTAAGTGTAAATAGAACTGTACTACGGCGTAATTTGAGTAAGTCTGCTGTGGCGGAATTTAGTACATGTATAGCTGACGAGCGTTTTAGTTTGGTTTTCCGAAATGTTTCAGTAAATGAAAAACTTGTTTATTTTATGTCAACTCCTAATTTATATTTTAACGCATGTTTTCCACTTAAAAAACATGTAATCACTCAAATGCCAACTAATCTTACCTCCCCGGAAATCTACATGTATAAAGATAGAATAGCAATTTTTGAAACAATTTCACAATATGTTCCGGAATATAAGCCACATTTGAACCAATTAAAAGCTCTATATAACAATGTCTTAATAGCTACGAAAAAACAGCATAATAATAACAAAATAGCTTATTCAAAAAATAAATCTAAAACTATCTGGGAAATAATAAACAATGAATTAGGAAAATATAGTAGCTGTTCTCATAAAACAAATGATCCAGAATCTTTAGCCAATGAATTTAATAGATTCTTTAACTCTTCTTCAACATCGATATTAAATTCCAACCCAATACTTAACATATAAATCTAGAAAAGAATCAATTTTCTTTCTGTTTTAAACCAATAGTGAAATCAGATTAAAAAAAATTGTAATTATACTAAAAAATAAAGATTCTGACGGTGTTGATGAAATTCCGTTGCATGTTATACAAAGCTGTTTTGACGTAATTGTTGAGACACTTTGCCATATTATTAATAGTTCAGTAATAAAGGGATATTTCCCCCCCCCTCCCCTTCCGCCCCCGAAACATGCAATTATCATACCAACTTACAAAAATGGTGTCAATTAACAACAATTGCAAAAATTTTTGAATCTGTGGTTGCTGAACAGGTTCTATCCTGTCTCAACGAGCACAACCTTATTAACGAAAATCAGCATGGCTTTGTTAGTGGAAAAAACATTAACACAGCATTCTTTGAATATACGAGTTAGATGTTATCTAATTTAGAAAACAACAATTTAGTTTGTGGTCTCTTTTTAGACCTTAGCAAAGCATTTGACACTATATCACATACAATTTTACTTCATAAACTTGAATATTACGGTATAAAGGGTGTGGCATTGGAATTGTTCAGGTCATACTTGAATGACAAACAGCATATAGTTAGAATTAACACTGTTTCTGGTGTATTCCATTAATTCTAATACGCTCTTTACAAATGTGTTCCTCAGGGCAGCGTACTGGGTCCACTTTTATTCTTAATTTTTATAAATGATATTTTTTTAAATGTTTCATGTTCATACTGAAACTCAAAAAATTATTAATTATGCGGATGACACAAATTTGCTATTTAGTGCTCATGATTTTGCAACTTTATTACGATCTGAAACTGATATATATGCATACATATATCATTTCGTAAAACAATACTTTACTGAAAATAATCTACAACTAAATAAAAAGAAAACCTTTTGTATATAATTTAAAACAAACGAGGCCGTCACAACCCCAGCAGATATTATGATGAATGGGGAGAAAGTAAAATTATCAAAATCTTGTTGTTTCTTGGGTATTTGTATAGATGACAGACTTAACTGGAGTGACCACATAGAACAGGTGTGTGGAAGACTTAGTAGTGCCTACTTTGCACTAAAAATTTTAAATAGAATTAGAATAGAATGACCACTCACACTGCGTCTCAATAATTCGTTATGGAATTTTGCTATGGGGTAGTTCCCCTGAAATTGACCGCGTATTTATTTTACAAAAAAGAGTGGTGCGAGCATTGCTGGGTCTGAATTATGGTATGTACATCACTTCGGTCTGTTTTTCGATCAATAAGTTTACTTACCTTGTATGGTATCTTCTAACTTCTTTTAAAGATAACGAAGAAACATACTCATACAACAAGATATAAAATAAACTATATCGTTCCAAGATATCGTCTAACTAAATCTACCAAGGGTGTACTTTATAATAGTATTTGTTTTTTTAGTAAATTACCTTTAAGCATAAAATTAGAAAATAACTTTATTTAATTAACAATGTTTATAATTATTGGATTGTAGGTACTCCATATTTCTTGTTTTGACGTTGTTTCTGTTTGTGCATTACAGTAGAAATAAAGTTTGTTGTTGAATCGCCAATCAATAGGATATATTATTTTTATTGGTTTTTTTTCAGCAGGTGTTGTAGCATCTATCAACCGAAACATTTATACACATGATAAGTGACCCAAAATCTCTAGATAAAAACAAAGGCAATGCTGCACTCTGGCAATAATGATTAATGAAACAGAGAGAGAAGCTCCAAAAATTTATCCTTGCTTAGAAAAAATAAGCCAAAATTTTCATAAATCAGGCAACTCATACTCATCCATGGATAAAATGATGGTTAAGTACTTTCGATGTTGAGGATTGAAACAGTTTCTTATGACAAACCCGATACAATTTCGAGCTTACCGTTAGAATAGTTAGATACCTAAGTAAAATCGGTTTTAGAGATACTGACACTGTCTACAAAAACAGAAGTGGCACACACCTCCTACCATCACCCACGAGATTGAGTAGTCAAAACAAAGAATATCGAAAATATATTTTATGTCCAGTAACAGTTATATTTTCCTTTCTTTGAAGCGAAACCTGCTAAGGGACTGAACAAACAAAATTTACGAGAAACACAATTGAAACTAATGAGTTGAATTAAAAGAAGATGGCGCTGTTTGCCGATGGTTATTGCTGAAAATACATAATATCTACTTCAAATTTAGTCATCACCAATTACCTTTCCAGCAGTAATACAATCAACAAAATCGTAAAAGCGTTTCGAAAACTTTCTATCTCCACTTGCAATGAAAGCAGCTCTCGACTCTATTATTTCTTTTATGTTTTCTCTAAGCGCCATGACCTAAATATTCCTCACATTTAGGGCATTAAGACGACGTCCTAATTGGAGCAACACCAGCAATATTCGTACGTAAAAGAAGGATTGATGAATTAATGTTTGGCAAAGGAAAAAGCTTTTTAAAATTACGATTTTTTAATTCTTTTATTTTGAACTTTTCTGTAAGTACTCTGAGTTTCTTCTTTTTCGTAAACGAAATCCATTTATGTTATTAGAGAACGCGGCATGCTTATACAAACAAAAGAAAAGCACGCCACGTATTAGAATTATTACAAATTTGTTTTGTCAAGTACCACGTAGATATGCACTATGTTTATTATTCCAATTTACATGCAATCATTGTTTAAAATTATATAATCAGCGGCAGAGCGCTTTAGGTTTATTTGCCATTATAACATAATCCCTTGGTATTAATAAATAAAACATGTTGAATTATACTGAGCTCTTGCGAGCTTGTTACAGCAGTAATTACAGTAGAATACAGTCGAGATTGAAATTCATTTAAATATTGACATGATTCTACGCAGTTATTTTTTTTTTTTTTTTTTTTTTTAATGTGTGGTGGGTGCTTAGTTGCAGTGACTCCGTAAGCTGTATTACTTGTCTGGCTATCACTGCAACTCTTGCGGTGTAGTTTAGTGTGTGTAAGTTGTATTTAAATGGCTTTGTGACAGCATCATATCGCCTTTTATGAATCACTTTGCTCCCAACAGCGAATGGCAATTCATTTAAATATTGACAAAATTCTACGTCCCTCCAGAGAATTGAACCCCGTTATAGTATGCGGCCATCGACCCGTTATTTATTATGTTAAAATTACAACTCCCTACATTATATTTTGGAACAGTATGGTAAACAATAATTACACACGTTTAGTTCGTATTAATAATTAATTACTTAAAATTAAATCCGCAGTCAAAACATAATTATTATAACACTAACAGTATTAATTGTTAATGGTAATTGGTCAGTTTACTACATAATGAGGTATTCTCTTGATGATAATAATATAATCGAGCTCATAAATAGTTGGGCGTAGATTTTCACTATTGACTGACTCCATAGGAGTATGTAATTCTCCCACCCTCCCAAAGATGTTGTCGAGGAAGGTGGGAGCGCTTTTTCGTGAAGCTGATAGTGACACACTTTGACTCGTTAAGTTTAAGCTTCCACCTCAATCCCCAGGGACCAACGACTTCCATTTGACTCTACAGGAATCTACACACGATTTCTTCATTCGTGGAAGATGTATCTATCGCTGTATCGTCAGCGCAAATAGCGAGATTGACTTGAGAGGGTTCTGGATGCATGTAAATTAAAAATAGAAAGTCACCGCCACTACCGATTTCGGCGAGGAGATCGAGATTTCTAGCTTTATCGAGAAAGTTCTGGAGTCGTGGTATGAGCGAATGATCCTAATCAATAGGGAGTTTATGCTAGAGGAGGAGAATTCCTAATAGCTTGCATCGCCCTAAACCCAAACTGTTTGTCTTAAAGGATATCGTTGGCGAACACCTTCTTCTTCAACCTGCTCAGGATGACAACCTCGGCGACTTTAGCTAGAAAAGGGATCAGCGCAAGGGGGCGGTAGTTCTGGGGGAGCCATGGATTTTTACTTAGCTTAGGACTGACAACAACAAGTGAATGGAAAATGGTCTAATTTAAGAATGAAATTGATGATAGTAGCAAGATTATCAATGATCATATCGTGGAACCTGGGGAGTGAATCTTTCTTTACCTTATACTTTACCGAAAAAATCATAGTTTGTGCTACAATTGTAGCATTGTTTCTTATAATAATATTTTGTTTCAAAGAAGTGCAACTGAAGAACATGCTTTTTGCTAATCCATACTCTTTTTAACCTAACGTTATAGAAAGAGGTATTCTAAGTAATCATAACAGAAATTCTAACATCTAATTAAATTAAAGGTTAGTGTTGAAGAATTCCACATATTATTTATTAAGGCACTCGCGCTAATAATTTAAATTAAACGACTCCATTAGAAATTACATCGTATATGACTTAAATAATTTAATTCAGATTGTTCATTTACTCTATCTTAATTGCTAATGTCTTCTAGGAGTGAACGCAAAGCCCATTAGCAGCGAACTGTTAACTATATACATATACATATATTGGAGATGAAGCAAGAAGTTCTCTGTATCTCCTTATCGATAATAAACTTGGATGAACTCAATTATAACAACCGCGTATACATTTAAGGCTTTGCCGACGGAAGATCAAGTGCCGAAACGCAAGTAGCGTTTTTTATGTACACACCCCAAAATACATATACTAAGACTAAGAACTTAATTTGCTTCCTTTTCCGAAATATTCGAATAACTTTGCGGCCAGTGTAAAGTTTACTTTCGCGAAGTTCCCGCAGAGATTTGTGAAAACCGTAGGCTGTTCTCTTTAATTTTAAAGTCATCTTTACCACGTTTAGCTAAACGTTGCTTTTTTGTTGACCTTTATAAAAGCAAATTGTAATTTTTGTAATACATAGTAAGCTGCAATATATATCTAGATACTTAGATTACTGAAGGGTAATGTTAATGTAATACAAAGCAATAAATTTGTTAATCTCATTTTTATCAAGGCATCAGCCATCTTTTCTCAAAAAGCATTTTCAATTAAAAAAATGCTGTTTAAAAAAAAAAATCTGTTGAGCATTTTAAACACTAGACTAGACTCAATCATTCGATTAGAAAGATTTGGAAAGTTAAAGTTTTTTTTTTAACAAAGCAAAGAAAAGTAAAAATTACAAATTGTTAAAGTCACGTTTCGGTTTCTTAAACTACATCAGATTACCTTTGCTAGAATTAGACAGTAATTCTTAAATTCTTGCCATTATAGCCACGATTTTACTTGATGATCAAATTAGTACGACTACGAAGGATGCATTCGAGTTGATACTATTGTTCTCTGTTTCAGAGACACACTATTGGGGGAGCAGCCAAATAAAACTAGTTATTCCTTTTTACTGTCTAAGCTTTCGCAAAATGTAGTTACTTCAATTATCAAAAGACAAGCCAAAAATAAATCGATGGTCTTCCTCACAGTTTCTTGAGCTTATCTGCTTTATTCCGGACTTAAAGTAAATAAATTTTACGACAGTAATTTAATCTGTATTATTTTTCTTGGCGTATTAAATACAAAATCAATTTTTCCCAAACGCCAATTTAATTAAACAATTTTAATATAAAAATATGCCGTCCCGAAGTGGAGTCGAACCACCATTTATCGGACAAACCGTTGCGACCATTTCGACTACACAAGTAAATTTCACAAATATATGCGAACGAGATGTATAATGACCTAGGATAGGCAACATTTTTTTTTGACACCGAAGTGTATTATTTCTTGGCGTATGTAAATACAATAATTTTTTCCCAAACGCCAATTTAATTAAACATTTTTTATATAAAAATATGCCGTCCCGAAAAACCACCATGTAGGGCTTTCTAAAATTTGCGAACCGGGGGACTTCGACTAACAACACATCTCGTTCGCATATATTTGTGAAGTTTACTTGTTAGTCAGGAGCCAGTGGTTGGCCCACATGGTTTCGAATTGCTTTTTTATATAAAAATTAATTAAATTGGCGTTTGGGAAAAATCTATTTGGTTGCTTCCCCAATAAAACCTAACGTTGTACACCCAGTAGTGTAGTGTTAACAAATTGATTACAATGAAAGCTTATAGACTTCACACCGTCCATTTAAAATACAGAATGTAAAGAACTCTAAGCAAGGACATAACTCATGCGGCTGAGCGATGAATAAAAGATGCAATAACTTTTCTCAAACAGCCTGCAACCATATTAGTGCATGAAAACTTTCATAAACTTGGCAATAAGATCGAAGAATTACAAGTTTTTTTGAGTGATGAGGTGAGATATGTCATGTCTTCTGTAAGTAACTTTATCAAGAAAAAATATAGAGAAATTAGTGTTAATTACAGTTTGAATTTAGAAAATAAAGACCAACCGTTTCAGCCATATTAAGATTTCTTGAAAGCTTACACAACAGTTTGAATAAAAGAAAGTCTTGCTTTATGGACTTAAGACTTTTAATATGCTAGATTATAAAATCTCTTTAAGAAAGAATGAAGAAATACGAGTTTAGAACAGTGGCGCACCATCGCTTTTCTAGATATTTATTCTAGTTTAAAGTTTTCTAGTTATAAATTACAGTCTGTAAAATTACTTGTGTAAGGTCTGACTCGACAACATGGCAGAAGAGTTCCTCAAGGCGCCAGTCTTAGTCCACTTCCTTATTTATGTTAATCATTTCTCAAAACCTAATACAATTATATTCGTAAACTGCACATCATTGATTATGACTTTGGCAACGACTTACGAGGTAACAAAGCTATGTATGTCTCATATAAACAGCTATTTCCAAGTTAAGACCAGCTTTATCGAAAAGGTAAAAAACCTGTGTTTATTGAGATGCAAACTAGAAATATTGGCAGATATTTCTCACACTATATCAAAGTTTATGATTCTATGAACGAAGTTGTTGTTCTTATTATTATTTCCTGTCAAACGTCTTACATTTCTGCACATTTCTTTTGTATTTATTTATCTGAATCCTTATTACGATAAAATTTGCGAATCGTTTTGGTGCTCCTAAAAAATGGCTTTGGTGATCCTAGACCGGGATTTTGACGGTAGTGGACTTTGGTTTTGATAATTTGCAGCTAGGTTTGACTACGTTAATACTAACTTAGATCCAGTCAAATCAGGTTGGGCTAAAAACCAATTCAAGTTAGCTCAAAATCACCAAAATCACATTTATGTCGGGTTTTCTGTTTATTGTTAAAATTAACATAATTGATTTGTGATACATGATCAATAAGAATCATCGAGAAGAGACTATCAATTACAACTAATTGAATCATATCTACAAAAGGCAGAATTGACAATATCAGCCAACATAATATTTTTCGTAATAATTGGTTTAATGAAGTTGGGGAGGATTTTATCAAACTACAACTGTAAAGTTTATCGAGCTCTTTCACGAATAGCGTCGCTAAATGTTTTCATTTCATTTACGTTCACGGAAAGTTGGCAACAACTTCAGGGTTTATGTATGTAACACGATATAGAACTAAATCGGATGCAGTGAAACCGCTTGTACGTAGCAAACAATCTCCAGCATATCAAGCTTGGAACAAATGCCATGTTTGAGTGAATAATAGGATTGTACCCCCGCGATGTACACTCATGGACAACAACAAAGAATCATTTGATTTATAACGACGTAATAATACAAACAAATTAATTAAAGTGTCCAGATCCACGAAATATTTATTGAAAGAAAACTAAGCATTCAAAAGCAATTATGACGTTAATCAAACTTAAATAAGTGACTAGATCTGGATACAAACTGTACGAAGACTCACTACGAAATTAATCTCTGCAAATTAACTTTTATAATAAAGCGTATGAGAATCGTTTTACTACAGGTCACAACTAGGACGTAAACGCCTAGCCAATTAACCCGCACAGTTCCAGCTATTCATCTGAATGTCATGAAATTGATCCTAAATCTGATAACAATAAAGGATTTCGGGGTTCGTGTAATAACTGAAAATTAATTACCTGGCACGAAATTCTCAACGAGGGGATAGATTCGTTCGTATTTGGCGGACATTCGTTGGTTTTTAATTGTTTGTTAAAGTGGAATAAAAATTACTGGATTATATAAAAAAGAAAATAGAATCTGCAACGATATTATGATACAATTATTATATTCCCTGTTTTTTTTTTTTAAATATAATATAATCTACTCAGTGCCAGCTTTTTTTCACTTCATCGGTTTGGATAGGAAAATACAAATAACAGCGCAGGTATCAATGAGAATAAATATTATGGGTGATTGTAGGTAAGCATAAAAGTATTAAGTCCTTTACTATCAAATTCTTTTGCAGGAATTCTATCAAAAGGCGTTCAGTAAGACCCAAGAAGTCAATATCCTAGACATAACTAAGGCAAAGATAGCAAGAAATATATAAAACTATTAACAAATGGAGTTTCTTTGCATGCATTGGTACCGAAACGTACGAAACGCTAAAAAATGTCTGCAGAGATGAATGGATGTCCGTGGATAGGTTTTCCGTTGATTTGGCTGATTCTGTGACGGTCGTCAGGACCTTGCAGACGGCTATCGAGAAAGTCATAGAAATTATTCGAAGCGACAGCTCTGAGTCTGCGAGACTCATCGATGTGGAATCTAGGATACCTAAACGTACAGTCTATGGCAATTTGTCTGAAAATTTGGGCAAACAGAAGGTCTGTGCGCGGTTCGTCCAAAATACTTTGACAGACGACCTCTTTGATCGGAGGAGACAAAAGAGAAAGTGAACCGTCCCAGTAGGTCAGACGGTAAACGCGAAATGTGTGTTATCTGAACGTTCTACAACGATTGTGGGCCAGAATTCGACGACTTCAACCGGAAAATCGAGAGCCAGGTAGTTGGCTTTTGTTGCACAACAATGCACTATCGCACAAAACCATCGTGCTACTTGAATTCTTGACCAAAAAAGGTATCATTGTTATCGATCATCCACCATATTCGTCTGAGTTGGCTCCGTGCGACTTCTCGCTATTTTCCAAACTGAAATTGGCGATGAAATGAAATCGTTTCGATACCATTCCGGTCATCCAAAAGAGTTCGACCGTCATACCATTCCAGTTGACGAGTATAAAAAGCGTTTCAAAAAATTTGTTGAACGGCTGTGAATATATATATTTCTATATTTTTTTCTAGACTGAAAACGATATTCTGACGAGGATCACATTAAAAATGACAGAAACTAAGTATATATGTTCTATATATTAATTAGTAAAGTAAAAGCACATAGCTTCCCATAAATTGACTTGAAAGGAACGTATTTAGTAATATGAGAATTGTGAGTTGAAGCATATCTAAAAGCGTCTGACGCCAGTCCTAACATTAACGTTGTGACGCCGTCAAGTTATAAAATAATTATAAAAACGCTGAAAGCTGAACAATCAAGGAGTACCGTTGATTACAAACGCTTTCTCTTCTATATTTTTTCAAAGTGCTACCTTTTATGCGTTCAGAAATTTACCAAGTACTACAGGCACAGACATAAAAAAAAGATGAACATCAAAAAGTCATAAACTGAGCGAAATATTTTAATTCTGCTTAATGCATGTGCATGGTTTTGTACCAGATTATTACAAAACCTATAAACAAGATCATAAAGCAGTAATTTCTCAGTCCATTAACTTCAAAACTTCCTAACGCTTGAATATGAGAAGACTCGTAAATTTAATTTATTTAGGATAGTGCTGGAGAAAAATTTAATTTTTGAACGTGATTGTTATCATATGAATATTAAAACTAATAAAGCATTCTACAAAGCATGAAAATTTGTGTATGTATTTTTTGCATCAAGTCATATTTATTATTATATAGTTATTTTTCTATGCCTAAGTTTGAATCACGTTTCAATTGTTTCCGTTAAATTAAAATTATAGAATTATTTCACAGCTTTTTAATAAGTCATAAGAACCTGCTTCGTTTTGGGTATCTATTTAAATAATCGTTATGTATACTAATAACAGTTATATCTGTAGCAAGATATCCGATATTAGACATGTTCTCGCTTGTAATGCCTCGGATTTTACACATCTATCTGTGGTCGGTAGAATTATCTCCATATCAGTGCTACCAACAATCAGATTTACAACCCAATGATTAGATTTCTTAAATCTTAGTTTGGTTATGAGAAAAGGTATTGATAGTCTCATATGGTAGAACATTTATTAATTTTGGATATACAGTTGTGCCTCCACTTTTCCAAATCACATGATGACAGTATAGTATGGTTTAGTTGGCGGCTTTGACGTTTCTGCCGTTTCATTACTAACAATATACGAGGAGGTACTGAAAAATTCTTACCATACTATAAAAGCAACTAAAATTAGATATTCAAGATATTTTATTATTCACCATACTCTCCTTCTAATTGTATGCATTTGCTGCCACGAATCTACAGCGCCTATAGACCTTTCAAAAGAAATTTTTATCCTGCTCTGGAAACAAGGCCTCCACAGCTTTTATCAGCTCTTCGTCGGAAAAAATTAGGGCTCTTTAGAATTTTTTTCAGTTGAGAAAAAAAATTATAGCCGGGCAAATTTTTACATGGAAACATGCGAATTGTGTACAGGGGCATTGTCATACAAAAACGAAACGTCTTTGGACAACTTTCCGCGTCTTCTCTCCATAATTTTTCCCGTAGAGTGGTCAGTAACATCGAATAATAATTCCCAGTTATTGTTCCACCCTTGTCCAGAATATCAATCATGTTTACTCCGAAGCAAACCCAAAAAACTGAAGTAAGAACTTTTCCAACACCAAACTTCTTAGGCTTCGCAAAACCAGAGCTTCCCCATTCCATCAGTTGTTGGTTTGCTTTTGGCTCGTAGACATCTACCCACGTTTTATTCATAGTAACAATACGGCTTAAGAAGTCTTCATTATTTTCAAACCGAGCACAGATCGAACGTGATGCCCTTGCCCGCTTCTATTCAGCATTCAGACATTTGGCCATCCATTTTGCAGAAATTTTTCGCATGTCAAAATCGACGTGAACTATACAGGGTATCCGGGAAAATGTCGTATATTTCTTGGATGTAGATAGAACTTGAACAAATAAGATGACAAGTTCCTATACATTTTTTTTTTCCTGCAGGTCCTTCCCACGAAGATATGTGTCCCTCAGGGGCGCATGCCATTTTATTTGTTCATGTTCTATCTGTATCCAAGAGATATCCCACATTTTCCCGGACACCCAGTATAATGGACGTGTTCATATTAAATTTTCAGTGCCTCAGTTTTAGCCCAATTCGACGGTCTGACAAATTCATGATATAAACTACATCAACATTTTCAGGGTCGGGCAAGGAAACTGGCCTTATGATCGGTGTGAGTTCGTCGCAATTGAGTTAGGTACTACTGCTAATGGCTAAATAACAAATAAAATTGAATTCGGTATTGAAAAGTGAAAACATTTACATAAATAATTGGTAATAATAATTGTGTAACATTCCATTTCATTTAATTCATCTTTCAAATGACTACCTTTATTGCAATTTTGTCAACTGGCACAAAATTTGCGACTTAATTAAATAGAATGATTTATACATTTCTGTTGTGATTAGAATGCAATGGATTAGGTAATCGTTTACCAGAGGCATTATCGATTCTCATTTACCTCACCGTAATTAGAATAATACGTTCGATATTTAATTTAGAACATTTGCAATTCAAATTGATCCGTTACGCATGTTACCGCAATGCCGCCACCGCCACCGCACCATTTATAAATTGTTTTAACCCTGCGGTGTTTTTCCAGGGCTCGGTTTAAAAACACAATTAACGGGATCGTCAAGTCACTAAATATACAACCTTCAAACAGTCGAAAAGGTAGCATATTTAAATATTAGAAATAAGTTACGTAGTAGTAGGTCCTAAAAGGTATTACTCCCCCTCTTTTCGAGTTAGATGGAATAGTATGGAATGTGAAACGATGTGCTATCGGCGAATCTAAAAATAGTGTTTCCATCACTTGCCGCACAAAGGGTCATTACGAAAAAGCGCCAGGTCCAATTCTGTTACTCGAAGATCAAAGGTTTAAAATGAAGGTAGAACCTTTCAAGCGTCACCAATATATTTTAGATGAAGCAATTTAAAGAACATCTTGTCGTGTACGACGACGTAGAGTAATTAATTTTATTTTTTGTAGCAAATGTAACTGGTATATATATTTCCCTGGAAAAATGTTAAGGGAATTGAATACAATTTCGCTTTACTTTTAGATTTAGATGATTGACTAATTTATATCTCTGATAAGTAATAACACACCTTTAAAATGTATGTAGGTACACTAGCGCTAGTAATTAGAAGCAGGACAACAGTCAATAGACTA
The DNA here is from genome assembly GCA_023690525.1 of Holotrichia oblita. Classification (NCBI taxonomy): domain Eukaryota; kingdom Metazoa; phylum Arthropoda; class Insecta; order Coleoptera; family Scarabaeidae; genus Holotrichia; species Holotrichia oblita. Next base: position 117,077,082 of record CM043019.1, read on the forward strand.
ACCTTTTGCATTCAAGCTGTCCTGTCATAAATAAAGTACAAAAACCGGTCGTCCATCAAAACACATTGAAACTGGATTTGTGTCGGAAATTTCTGTATCGGGTGGCATCCAAATAGGCTATAGACCAGGTATAGTTGTTGCAACGGTTAAAAATGCTTTTATAATTACACCTCGACTCGCCGGTACTCTCCTTTATGAAAAAGCTCATCTTCTTAGATTAAGAATGCAGGTCTTGCACCAACGCGAACTTGTAAAAGTACCACTCCTTCGCAGATTGAATTTAAAAAAGGACCAAAAAACTTGTTTGATTTATTTGTGTCAACGACCATTAATACCAAATTTTATAATAAAAATGTTATTTCCCATAGAAGCTGTGCCAGCCTCTTCTCCCCAAGGTTGAATTTAAGAAACGCCGAAGTGTGTTTCATTAAATTTGTCAAAAAGCATTACCGCCAAATTTTAAATAAATTTTACCATAAAAAAATATTATGATTTAATATAAAAGCCTTGCCACCCCCTTTTACCTGCTTACAGATTGAATTTTAAACAATGCCGAAACACGTGTATCATAAATTGTTCCTGGAAAACCTACGAGAACTTTATGAACGGTACATTTGTCGAAAATTATAGTGTGGTGTGCCGTTTTATCTGCAAGAATAATCCAACCCCACTTTCTTCCAGCAAATGGCACCACCGTAACAATTAATTCAGGGCGTTGGGCGATTTTTTTTTCTTGCCCAAATTCAAGATGAGCTAATTTCAACAGAATGGCTGAATCAGTTTTTACCAGAGGGATTAATATCGCTCTACGTCACATGACTTTACCGTTTTATTAGTCTAATGGATAATTTTGTTATCGGATTAAAGGAATGCAGTTAGCAACGCTGGGGACATTTACTGTACTCCATTTTTAGGTCAAATGTCCAACAATAGTTTCAAAAATTTCAGTTGATTTTGTTAAGTGTAAAACCCTTGCTACTCTGCCTTGTATAACATATAACTTCAATTTTTTGCTGCTTAATTTTCGCATATTTGATATACCTAGTACAAGATTAGGTACTGGGCATCCTCCCCTGGTTGTGCAATTGTGGATCTGTCCTTTATGCATTGTGATAGGCATAAAAGTTTTGCAGTATCAAGGCAATCCATAGTCAACAAGATCACTTTAAAGCACTTCATCCACCTTAGATATCTTGACTTTGCATGACTTTGCAATATCATCAACAACACGGCAAGCTATCTTTTCATCACTCCATTAGTGTTACCACATCCCCGTTGTGACTTGTCGGTTCAAAAATCCATTTCACACTTCAACAATTTTTAAATGTTTCTGAGACCTATTTGTTCTTGTGTCTATAAGCCTGCCACTGACCAATTTCCAGTTTATATGACAAATAAAGCAAGTACTGAAAAGCTGTACCCACCATCACCATCAAAGAGGATGTTTCAAATTTTTAGTGAGTGACTCCAATAGATAAGACTCACCATCGTGACAATAGTATATGACGCGCTTGTATGTTGCTGCTTTCTAATATGGTTGGAGTTACGGATTCTATATGATTTTCTATGTACTCAGTTTCCTTGATTGTAATGTCTATTGTTTCACTGTTGTCCATTGTTTTCACACAAAATAACATTTTCATAGATCTACTGTTTTTGTCTCTGATATGCGGCTGTCTAAGGTCTTCAGCAAAGTGTTCCTTTCATAGCGGCAGGTCAATCCATGGGTTGTAGGATCCGCTTCGTCTCTAGACGAGGTGATAGTCTGTCGGGATCCAGCTCCCCGAGATGCTCGACCAAGCAACTCTCCGACCGAGCAACTCTTTCCAGAGTTTTCCTGGCCAACGCCAGCGCATGATCAATGAGGGGTGGAACGTTGAGATCTCTTTGGAATTGCAAATTAACATTTACAGCATAATTGAGATCATGTGGTGTTAACTATACCGCTACTAACGATGTCCAAACGATGCTGAGATCTGACATCGATAATTATCGCAGTACAGTACAAACAAAAGTTACAAAAGTACTATTTGATCTCGTTTGATAAGCGACTTTTTACTTCAGTGAAGATTAAACATATTCTTTTTCAATTATTTCAAATAAGCCTATTAAAGTAAATACACCTACTAGATCCGAGAAATTATGGAGCTGAAATTTTACTATTTTGGCGAGGATTTCGTGATATATCGCCAATGTGCACCATGCAAAATTTCTTTCATCTTTAAAAAAATCCATTACAACGAAAAAATAGGCCAATCTCCATTTTACGCACACAAGCCATTGTTTTCTTATGAAATTGACAATAGAGCTTCTTCAGAAAGGCTTCCTTAAAACTGTAAGCAAGGGAAATTGCGGTAAATAGCTTCAAAAAGCAAAGGTTTTCCCGGTGGAACAGATATTGATTTTATTGTCGTAATACAACAAACAAGTAATTCTTGCGGCTTCCTCTCTAAGCGACAAGAAGAAAATTAAGGAAAACTTTAGATAATCCATCTCACACATTGGAATATTCCTCGAAATTATCACATATAGTCCCAATGATAATGATATCTATTTTTGCAGGACACTAACAATAGGAGGCGTAATGTTGATAACGGTGTCCCCCTGTAGGAATCCGGGCAAATTAGGTTTTTTTTCAGGCAAAATCGTTCAACTTCGAGCCAAAGCCCCCTTCAAAATCTGAATAATTTTTCAATTTTTATGAATATCCCCAAAACTACAACAGATATTACATTACCTTAATATAGGTAATTACAAATTTAATTACACACAACATAGTGTAGAACATTACAAACAATTTCAATAGAACATGTAAGCTTAAGGAAGCTTAAAATATATAGCTATTAACCTCTTCTTGAATTACAATTTTGTCGTTAGCTAATTAATAAAGGTATTTTCATCTACCTTACCGGTAATGACATTGTGTAGGTTCCTAACTCAATTTATTACACAAGTTTTATAAGTTAAACGTTCTATCGGTATATTTAGTCAATTTGCAACACTCGAGCAAGTTCACCATATTAAATTCAGATTCATTGTACTTAATTTGTAATTTCATTAACTCGTACTTGCTAAAGATGGAGGTAATCCTGTTAAGCTTCAACGTTCCGTACCATTACTTTTTCCTTTAATACCCTAAAAGTAATACTTTCGCCAGACTTTTCTGTACGGATTATATTTGTAAATGTAATGAATGTTAGTTGTTGGCCAATAACAACTACATAATTCAACTCCTTTCTTTATTATCCTCCGCCGTCCAATTTTCGCTTACATCCCATTAAATTTTCTACAGTTTACCGAAGAAAAAGAGGAAAAGAATTACTTTTTTAACGGTAGCAGTTGCTGCGCTATTTAAAGAGCAAACATGCGACACCGGAACAAATTAGGGTGATGTTGTTTTTGTGCAAAGCTCAACGAATATACGGCAGCAAGGTTTTAATTATAACAGATTTTTATATAATCGGGCTTCGTTTTTCTTTCGAAATTTCCTTGTTTCATCCGTATGCCGTTCATGTATATTTAATGCTTTGCGTGTATTCTATCCGACAACCTTCATGGAAATTTAATTTCTATTTTGTGCGCGACGTGAGCTAATTTTATATGCCTGGACTTTATTTCGGCAATATTCTAAAGTAAACATCATCCAAATTCAATGAAGGATTGTTAAAAATTTGCTTTGAATTTTATTTTGGTTGAATAAGCGCGATTTGATCAAATTGTGTTGTAAACTTTAAGTATGTCCTCCAGTATAGGTTTCAGTTATAATTATCTTAATACGTGTTTTTGGAATAATTTGGTAATGTATGGTAAAATTAATAACTGGATGTCTTCCCAAGTTTGAGGGAATGAATAATTTGTTTAACCTCCTATATCGTCGCTGTTCAATAGAAGGAGTTTCTTCACAGAATCCCTCTCCTCCTTCCCTCCAGATTCATCGTTACAGTGTCATGTATTGACTACAAAGAGTCAACCATAATCTTGGTTGTTTTCAAAAGAAACATGAACCACACCCCTCCTTCCTTTCAGAAGCATAATATTATTGGCTTCTCGTTTATTCAGTGTGACTGTCTTTCTCATTTGACTGAGCGAGAGAAAGAGATCTGTCCACCGACAGTTGAGAGAAAACTATCTAAACGCTGTGTTAACTTTATTCGAGAGAGCATTGCCTATTGCTATGTCTCATGGCTATCAGAAATACGTTCAGTGACTAAATAAATATCTGTAATTTAATATTGATAGATCTGCATTGTAAATTCAATTTTCCTAAACTACTTGATGAGGAATAAGTTTGCAATTAAGCATCTCAAAATAGTTTATTATTAGCTCCATTCTTAAAACAAAATACATTCAAAAACACAAGCTGTGGCTATTAATATATCTGGCGTGCTCTGATTCGCTAATAATTAACTCCTTGTGGTGAAACACAACAAAGAAAAATAGAAGGAGTTATGAAAACATGTGGTGGTCATACAAAATATTATATTTCGTTGTATTTCGAAACTCAAATTGTATTAGGTACTCAATTAAGCTTTGATGAAAAAACACTTACTATCGCTCACGCAAAAGTATAATTCTATACCAGCTAGATAATAATGTTCATTGAAAAATAAAACAAATATCTCGTGCTCCCGAACACATTTTCTCAGAAACATAAGTTAAATCCTGATGTTTAGGACCAGGATGTTCAGAAGAGTTGCTATAACAAACAACGAGAAGCAGAGAGACGTAACCGGTGAGATGAGTTCGATCCATTTATATAAGAATAAAACTTACTTTTCTTTTGCCTGCCTAAATTGGGAAAGTTTTCGTATACTTCTTCTTGTGTTGTTATCGAAAGAAAACAACTTGGGGATTAAAAATTCTTTCCCGAGAGTATTATAAAAATTAAATTTAACTTTGACTGTATTAAAATCAGATAAGATAGGATTAAGATTGCAATCCTTCCAGATTTATTTTGCGACGTCAACTTTTTTTTTAATTAGAATCATTTTCTTCATAATTCGAAATTACGTTACAAAGGATGGTGTTCATTAAAACTACTTTCATGACTTTTAATATTTAATACCGTTTTGACAGGTAATTTTTGAAAGCGGTATATTCTACCTACCTAAAAGCGTCGTAACTTCCTGAATTATTTATCGCTGGTGTATAGAAGAGGAGGAACGCGTTGTTGTAGGGCTGAGGCTGTTGCCCCGTATTTACATTTGCTTAAAGCTACTACTCGAGGTTCAAGTTCCATAAATTATAATAAATAATATACGACCTTATTTCAACCCTTAGTTACATTAAGCAAGGTGAGTGGTGAGTGTAACATCGACGTCTACTTAAGATTAATATGAAGATGATATTAAACATATTCCACTTATGTTGGTGAGAAATTTACATTCAAAGGTGGATTTAAATAAGCTCCCTGAGATCATGTTTTTTTTTTTTTTTTTTTGTTTATAATTTTAAATCGCTAAATATATTAAATTCGTGTTATCTTTTAGGTTTTCATCTATTTGTTTCGCATACAAAGAAGAGAATTGCACGCCTGTGCTTGTCGTTCTCATATTTCTACTCAACTCGTCGACGTTTATTTTTAATACTGACATAGAAGTAAAAAGTATGGAGCATTTATGGGAAACTTTTTCGGTTATGATTTGAAAAATTTGTATGTATGGATGAATGGAGCCAAATTTGGCATATAGTTAGGATGGATGTTCCGAAAATTCGTATTTCAAATCCCTAAATATCTCCCTTGCCAAATCACTTTTGTGGGCCGATGCATTGACCTAATGGAACAAGATTTTTTATTTTGCAATCCAAGTCTCATCTCACAAATTTATTCATTCAGCTGATCAAGAAGATATGCATAATATTTATCAGTTGTTGTTTTACCATTTACACGGTAATCAACTAAAAGAATTCCTTTTGCATCGCAGAAAACACTAACCATAACCTTTCCGGCAGTTGAAATTGACTTCGCTTTTTTGGGGCAGAACTACCGACTTTCATCCATTGCTTTGACTGCTGTTTCATCTCAGGTGTGAAGTGACCCACGTTTCATCCATGGTAATAAACCGACACATAAAATCGGGTGGACTTCCTTTTAAAATCATCGAAATATTGCTGATAAAATCGTTGTTTTGTCTGCTTTTGATCGGCATTTCGTATCATTTCTGCTCCTTTAAGCATCGACGTCCAGAATCATATTGTATACAATCTCGATATTTTCATTGGTGGTTGCAGTTTTTGGCCGTCCGTCACGTGGATCATTTTCAAAAGATGTACAACCACGTTTAAACTCAGCCGCCTATTTCTTTACAATTCAAAACGAAAGAGCACATTCCTTATAAACATTTAAAAATTTCGGATGAATTTCTATTGGCGATAAACCGTCCAAAACAAAGAATTTTATAACAGCACAATATTCCAATTGATCCACTTAGCGAACCCACTGAACATGTCTACTTTATGCAGTCATAAAACTAAAACTATTTATCTGATCAAGATTAAACTTGACATTCCCTCTTATGACTTGGGTATCGATATTACAGACAACAAATTTTATTGATAGCAACGCCATCTTTGTGCAAGGCCGATAACACTGGTCAACAGGGTTTTTTTTTCTTACACTCTGATACGTGTACGTTATGAACATTTTCATTGTAATTTTGAAAATAAAATAAATTTTTAAATTAAAAATTACAAATCAAGACAAGTTGTGGACCCCTCACAATGTCTGTGCACGATGTGCTGTTACTTTGAGGAGGTGGATAAAACGTAAGAGCATAGCTACGCCATTTGCTAGGCCTATGATTTGGCGAGAAGAAAAGGATCATTCGACAGACTGCTACTTTTGCTGTACAAAGACCTTCAGGTTTTCCAGTAAAAATAAGGATAAAATTACCTATCCTAATTTACCTTCTGCCACTCGTCCAGTTCCTCATTCGGAAGCTTTGCCAGTACTAAGTCCTATGGATTTTTCGAACCAAGAACATGTTGAAACCAAGATAGAAGAATACATTTCGGAGTTGTCGAACACAGATGAAGAATATTTGCCATCTCAAGAGGACACGCCTCATTTAATAAATCAATTGGAATTAAATGATCTAGTTTGAGATCTCAATTTATCAAAAACTCAGGCAGAAATATTAGGATCAAGACTGCAAGGATGGAAGTTGTTAGCTTCGGGTATTCGTATTTCTGTATATCGAAATCGCCACAAAGAACTGCCACAGTATTTTTCAACTGAAGAAGGTCTTTTGTTTTGCAAAAATGTTGACGGTTTAATGCGAGAATTAAGTTACAAACACGAACCGGAAGAATGACGTCTTTTTATAGATGCTTCTAAATTGAGTTTGAAAGCTGCCCGTCTACATATAGGAAACATCTATTCCTCCATTCCTGTTGGTCATGCCGTGCACATGAAGGAAACATACTGTTAAGCAATGGCAAACCAGAATACAATATACTTCTGGAGAAAAGAACGTAGTCTATAATTCGATGGTGGAGCCTCATAAAATACTTTTACCGTCATTACACATAAAATTAGGTCTGATGAAGAATTTCGTCAAAGCATTGGACAAACAGTGACCAGGATTTCGATACCTTAAACAAAAATTTCCTAATATATCTGAGGCAAAACTTAAAGAGGGGATTTTTATAGGACCCCAGATTTAGTATGCGGCAGGCTAGACTAGCTGTCTAAAATAACTACTCAAATAGTTTTAGTGGTATTTTTAGTAAGCTGTATAGCCCCTTTATTTAGGTATGCCATTCATGGCCATCGACATGGATATCAATGCAGTTATCTCATCTCTGGTTTTGTTTGCGAAAAGAACATAGAAGATTGAATATTTCCACCCCAATAGTACATGTTAGCTTGCTTGAGAGGATTAGAAAGTTTTTCGCACAATTAGTAGCTGACTAACAAGAAAATGTTTTGATGAAACTTGATAGTTATGTAGCGCTAACAGTACTATGTAAAGAATAGTTTTCCGTTGCTGCCCAAAAAGCTTTTACATAGAAAAAAAACACTTTTGAAGCTTGTGGTGTTCTTGGCTTTTTACTTGTTACCCTCTTGTTATTGTACAAAAACGATAGTGACACACATGGATCTATAGATTATCAAAGGAGCTATCGAAGTGGAAGGTGGGGCCAATTGTTACAAGGGCAAGTTGTTACATCGTGTTTAAAAATCGCGGATTAAAATCTAGTTCAATATGCTTTCTATATTCGATCACAGCAAACGTGCGGGGGTGTATTGTTACGTTTAGTGTTTGCATCACAATATATAGTATTTGTGCCATCATAAGTAAATTTGTAAACAGCTGATTGATGTTATCTACTGTAAATGGGTTAATAGGTAAGTGCTTGATGATTCTATTATGTGAAGTGTCACAATTTTGATGCGAGAAACTGTAGATATTGAAAAATGTAATTGAAATTAGGAATACGAATTTTACAATTGCTGTCGACGGGTGATGTAGGTGCTAGTTGATACAGTGTATATATATGGGACAAGTTGTTACATAAGCTTTGCATTCTATTCGAGGTTCGGAACCATCCATAAGCAAGGCCAGTTTTATTAAAGAACATGTTACCCCTGAACACATCCGTCCGTTTCTGAAGGCAGCAGCAAGAAAGAAGTTAACTACCAGAAGAAAATTGAAAAGTGCGATACGGACAGACTCACCGATTAACAACTTTCCCCATCGCAGTAACAACTTGCCTCCTTGATGGGTAAGTTGTTACAATTTCTTGGTTCCACAAAATAATAAAATAAGTTACCAGGGAGTAAGCACTAAAGTATAACTTATGTATTTGAATTTTTATATTGTAAATATACGAAATAGATTTCCTAAAAAAATTAAATTCGTTTTTGTAACCACTAGCCTCACTTTCCTCTACGTTAGAATCTATAATACTTATTCTTACGAAAGCTGAACTATTTTATACACCACACTGGTAGTGAAAATATGAAAGGTGTGTGATGAATAAGATAATATGCATGTTAAATGAAAACAATATAGAGTTAACATAACGTTCCATGAAGGGCCGCTTCTCCAGACAAAGTAAAGTTGATAAAAAATCTATAAACTTACCATTAAATTGGGATACGTTGGAAATTTTAGAATTATTTTAAGTTTAAATTTTCAAGACTTTTATTTTATTCTCAAATAAAAATAGCATACAAATCATAAAGCATATTTTTCATTTTGGAATAAATCTCAAGCTAAATAAAGATTTTCTCTACTAAATTGCTATTTAATATCTTTTACTTGTCAATTTGTTCGTTCAGGAGGCTAAATCTTGCGAGTAAAAATTTAAATTCTTTTAACGTATATTATTTGCGCGTTCAACCTAAGTTTGGAAAAAAATCATAATACGTTTATTTTTTTTTTTTTAGTTAATTTCTGATTACACTGCACTACATTATTTTTACGAAGGCTAAATTGTAACTTACCAATTTAATTATAAATTTATATAACACATCATTTTTATCTCGGTTCAATACCTATTTGCACATTTATTTTTCTTTACATACTATTTTGCCAATTCCTAATTAAACCAGGTTCAAAAGCGACAATAGCTTTCTTTGAGCCTGCTTTATCTAGTTTCTTATTATAAAACATAACAGTAGATTAATTGCACTATCGAAATTGTAATGAGCTGTAGTGAGTCTTCGACATTGTGAGCAATTTTATGGATTTATTGTTATACAAAGGTATTCACATTTACACTTTTCGATAATGGTATTTTTCAGAGAATACAATATGCTAAAAAAAAAAAACTTTCTCAAATAGAGTACAGCGGACAGATGGGGAGGGGCGGGAGCGAAATGGCGGCAACTTTTGTTGTCGATTCTAACATGCTTCGACAGAAACTTTATATGTAAATACTATTAACTAATTAATTTTAAAAGAGTAAATTTTCGCAATCAAGTTGCTACATTTAAAAAAGATTTTTCTGAAAATATCTGAAACGACATGCAGTAATAATTGATACGACAAGTCCAATATAATCACACGTACATTACTATTAGTAGCAAATTTTATATAGTGATTGAAGTAAAAATAAAAACTCGAGAAAAATGTTTAATAATAAATTTATATTAACAATTACAAGAGAATTAAACACCCTGTATATACTAGCATCCACTTAGCTTTCATAGCTCATAAACCACAATTTACGCCTCCACATATTACATTTTCCTCTACACCTACCAACGTCTATCGAAAAAAAAACGGAAAAAGGAACAGCAAGTTAAATAAAAAGTTCCGCCAAACAAACTCACGAACAAACAAACAAACGCACGGAAAAAAAGCAAATACGATACTAGACACGACTTCTCCACGTTAGCGTGAAACTCTTTAATATTTAATTTCTAAGCAAGCTGGGACGACCTATTGGCATAGATGGATACCCTACTGTACCACAATTCCAACCCAACTCCGTCAATACTATACAACATCACTTGGCGGTCGGTGTACGGCTGAAGGCGAAACCTAATTTAATTATGGCGACCCTTTTAAAATGGGCCGCAACCTCCGAAAAGGTTTCTCAATTTAACGCAATCATACAGCATCCGTGCTGTCTTAGTACTTACTGAAGATAAGTAGCAGGATCGACGAACAATATTTTACGGTCAATATAATTAATTATAACTTTATTATTATACGCTTGTCTTCATTACGGTTTTCCTCAAGATAAAATTTAAAATAACTTAAATCAAGTTAGCTAATTGAGAGTAACGTAATAGAAACTATCTCAAAATTCAAATGATTCAAAACTTACCTTGTTTTTGGAGTTGTCCTGAAAGTTTATCCCATGAAATTAACTTCAAAAACCACTGCGAAGGAACCCGTATTTACCGGTTCAAATTTATTGTACACCAACTAATGTACAATTATAGAGATACTGTTACAAAAGTTTATCTACCTTACAGTTTAATTAAGTTTTAATTTACCACCACGATTTTTTTTTCAATTGTTTATATTATTATAATTTAGTTATAATGAATTTTTCTACGATTACAATTTTTTCATATGTCTTTAAACTATCCCTTTTTCATTTTTGCGACTTGCGAAAAAATTCTTTCTCTCACGTTTTCGTCTCACGTAACGTCAAGAGGGGGATGCATCAGTAGTAGTAATAGTAGCACAGTGTACAAGAGCAAGAGACGGCAAACCTACGTCAAAGCGCGATCTTCGCTGTCGCGGCGCTATATTACGAAAATCTGGATACCCGATATTCTTCGGCCGGTAGTGTCGATTGCGCAGGCGTCCGCCCTAAATCGATGGACCCATCCCTTATCCTAATATCGCTCAAGACTCGGAATTCCTTTTGTTTGGCGCGCCGCTCTAGGTGGATGACGTGCGAAGGTACTCCTGGATCTCGCGATTATACGTGGATTTTGGGTTAATTTTCCCCAAAAAGGACAACATTCTAAATATGATGTTAAATGGTGAAAACAAGTCGAGTTTATCTTATAGAGGTATTCAATAATGAACGCTTATAAATTGGCGCGTCCTAAGTCAAAAAGTCGGACATGTATTCGCATATGATTACAAATTAATACCTAAAAGACCTTAGAAAGCACTTGAAGTAAAATCACAATTAAGGTGACACAAACAAGCAGTTACACATTACAGAGTGTCATCAAAATAGCACACATATTATATATAACTGTATTCATCTGATTAAACTAAACAAAAAGTCAATAAACAATATGGTTTTGAAATGCATAATACAAAATTGACATAACATTTATATTTATTTAAAATCAATTAAGAAGGGATTTTGCAAAATTCCACCCGTAAGAGCCTGACAAAGATTGGTTAAAATATAGCAGAGACTAAATGAAACTAACTGCGTTGCAGTCTGGTTCTCTTAAAGTTATAGACAACTTAAGACTCCTGTGGTTCTAGACAGTCGTATATCTTGGCATAATCTTGAACCAGTGAGTGATGATTCAGACAGCACTTCGAGTTGACCTGTGATAAATTCCTCTCAGCAAGATTTGCATTGCTTCCTCTACTCTGTTCAAGGAGTACCATGTCCTTAAAACTAAAACTTCCGATATATAAGTTATTACTATGCCCAATTATAACTTACGACGCACTTTCGTGGTCCAACCTAGCTAAGAGGCACCTTAAGAAACCAGAAATACTTCAAAACAATATGCTACGAATGCTCACGACTGCTTCATGGTTTATCTGAAACAAACAACTCAAAATAGATTTTGGCATCTTTTCCATCAAGGACCACACCATACCCCTGGCCACCAGGACATTAGAGAGAAGTTCCAAGTTTCACCAATCCGCTCATAGACATTCTAAAAAAAATCCCAGTCACACAGACAACAACGTTTAGATAAAATCTTCAAAACCTTCGTACTATCATTAACGCAAGCCTTAAGCAAAAGAGGCACAGCCAGAGATCACAGAGACCAGACAGAGAGACCATCGAAGTCATGTCTGGTCCATCTTCTCAGCAAAACTCTTAATTGAATCATAGTTCTTCAGAATACTTTTCTGACCTTGTAGCTTTAGGTTCAGAAGATTTATTGTTTCGAAAAAGTCTAACAAATATGCCAGGTAAAAGATAAATTTGTCATCTGTAAATTTCTTCACTTGAACTCATCAAAAAGATTTCAACTTCTGATTTCAAATTGAACAATCTCGCAAGCATATTACCTTTGGACAACCTACGAACTTCGGTGTTAAAGAGTAGTGTTTCTTGATCACTGTTCAGTTCTTGACACAACACTCGAAAAGGTCTGGTGTTCAAAGCACTGGATTGGACGTGATTCACTACTTCAACTGTTAAGTTCAAAGTAGTGTTAAGTGATTCAGGGAGACTCTAGCAAGCCAAAGCTTGTCTGTGGATGATACAATGAGATCGAATTATTTTAGGGTTCTTTTTCTTATCCAATTCAATAAATCTTGATCGGCGACCTGCCATCGCTTGAGCTTCATCAGTACATATTCCAATAACTCTCTCCCAGGGAAGGTCATTAGCTTCTAAAAATGTTTGAAGAGCAAAAAATATATCGACTGCTCTACTAGTTGTTTCAAGATTTTTTGAAAACAGTATTTCTTCAAGGAATTTCTTTTCATCTATATATCTACAGTAAAACAACAACTGCGCTTGTTTTGAAATGTCTGTTGTTTCATCGCACTAAAATGCAAAGAATGGGGAGTTCTTTAGCTTTTGCTCCAGTTGATTTTTCAAATCAATAGCCATGTCATCAATTCTACGTTTGTATCGTTTGATAAAGAACTTTCTTGTAGCTGTCTTCACTGAGCACAGTACCTACTACAAGCAGTAAGCAAACAAGGTTTTATGAGTGACTCACCGATTGTGTAGGCCTTTTCATTTTCCATTCCAAACCTTCCACTGGAATCAAGTTTCATTCTCTTAAGGCAACTTCTTCTAGAAACGAAAAATTCAGTAGATTTGTCCTCCAGGGGAGCATGATTTGTAGTCTAATGGAGTTCTAAACGCCCAGGTCGCACTGCATCATTACTCAGTACTGCATGACAAATTACGCACTGAGGTAAATGACACCGTTTTTCTCAATAAACGTAAACCCGTATTTAATAGAGTCATCACTGTAGAGTCTTTCCTTTTGCTGTGATTTAGCCATTTTAATAACAACTAACCACTCAAACATAAAATATTTGTCAATGTGTCAACTGTTTCAAAAACTACAAACTTATTTAATTTGTTTTAAATTTGTAATTTGTTGACGCCTTCCTTGGAATTCTTCCACGCCCCTTCAGAGGTTCTCCCTCCCCTCACGGTTTTTAAATTTATCCCTTCATTAACATAAAGAGGGTGGCGAAAATTGTACTTATATAAAGTCCATATATACTTAGTCCAATTTATTTTGAAACTAAATATTAATACTGTTTGACAAAATTAATAAAACAAGTTCTTCAGAGTTTTCTAAATTCAGTCCCTAAGGAGATGAGAGAGCGGCACAGTTTGCATTGTGAAATTTACCTGGAACTTGAAATGAATGCTTTTTAATAATAATGAAACGTTTTCGTCGTTTTTTTTAAATTCAATCCCCGGGAAAGTAGAAAAGTTTGTACAATTTTCTTTTAATAAAATGAAAAATTATACAAAATATAGTCTACTCGTCTATATTTAAACCTTTTGTTACACAAAAACAACTTCTTCGCTAACTACTACTAACTGTCAGTGCTTGTAGGTTTTTTTATAACTTGAAGAACTTTTTTCAGTACTAGATCTTATCTGGTCTAGATGTATTTCCAGAAGTTTTCAATGCTGGGATCAACAGAGAACATGACGTTAACAGTTGTAATCTTAAATAGTTTACAACAAAGCTGTTGCTATACCGTTACTACGTAAGTCTTCCATATCTATGCTTCCAAATGAGCGGAAATATCATATGCACCAGCATATACCATAATATATAATTTTGTTAAAATTACTGAGACCTGAAATTTGCTATAGTAGAAACCTTACCGAGATATAAATATATTGTTAAAACAGAATTAAAGAAAAGTAACTACTACAAAAGAGAAAACTCGTTCTCAATAACTTCACAACGTGTACTGTTTTTAAATACAAACTGACATTACCAGCTTTAATCTATATTAATTCCAAATAAACGGTTTTTATTTTCTCATTTATTTCCGCAGGCTAAACTGTTTTCGTAAAATTTTTATTTTCCATTATACCCTACAGCACCGAAGGTAAGGAGTTCCGAAACTGAATTGATGTGTTTGTTACGCACAGTCACCTTAGCGGTGTATCCCTTCGCATCCCTAACTAATTAAAGTTTTATCGGAATTCTCTAAGTTTGTAGCGGTAGCGGTTTGAGGCGCAATGCTAACGGGAATTAGCGCTATGCCTTCAGCGAAGGAATTGGATTCAGTCGCGTACGCTAGATTGAATTTTTACGCACGAAAGATCAAAAATAAAGTTTGCGAACTAACTGCTCCGTATTTTTCTTACAGATGTCATCTGTATCTTATAATAAGGAGTTAACGTAAATGTTTTTATAGCATTTTTTACATTTAACATCAAACTTCCCGTAAAAATTTTCGAATTCTTTAAAGTCATTTATAATAATCAAGTTATGTTACCAAAAAAGAATTTTTTGTATTAATATGAAAAAAAAATTATATCGACAACAAAGAATTGTAGGATGTTATTCGATTCGCGTGTAATTCAAATTAAAAAGCTTTCCAGAAAATTATCATAAAGCAACAGAACACACGTCTACTCATTGAACTAATTTCATACGCGCAAAAGCTTTTGATGAACTTCCCTCCAGGTATTCTGACATTTTATCGCATAATTACTTATTTACGTAGGATTATACCAGAGGAATCCATCCTTTTTAAGTGTGTTAACATGTAGAGCTTGTTAATTGAGTTATATCTCTCTCGACAGGTACAAGATTATCAATAAAATTTATGGAATTTGATGTGTTGCAAATTTATTTAGGTAGTTTTATCACTTTAGTACCTATATCTCTGTACTCGTGAAGTATCAATTCTATGTAATTTAAGCTTCGAAAATTTTATATTGACTTATGTAGAGTCTACTGCTACACAGGCGTCAACTCTTGAAACAAGGCTAGAATTGCTCGAAAGAAAAATATATCGTTTGTCACATCGATCAGTACGATCTCCATGCAGATGGTGAAGATCTTTTAGGCCGTATACAATGATTGAATCTAAATACCATGCTCTTGAATCTGTTCATTGATCGTCTTTGTGAAGATATCAACTGCAAAATGTGCCTCTTCACTGATGATCTGAAGATATTATTTGAGTCAATATGTATCTGGGAAACTATTGGACCCAATTCGTTTTAAGTAGTTTTAAGACGTCCAACAAGAAAGTGATAAACTTTACAAAAAGATGGTGTCAGTCGATGGGACTTAACATCAACCTTGACTAAATTACACTAGTAGCCTTCACGAGGAAAAGGAAATTCAATCTGAAAACCATCAAATTAGATGGGCGGAGTATTGAGTAGAAGACAGAGACCAAATATCTAGGTCCTACACTCGATAATAAACTCCTCTGGAACAAGCACGAATTGGAAGTAACCGGCAACGCTAAACGAGCTCTGATGGTTTGCGGAAACTCTGCAGGGAACATTAGGGGTGTAACCCAACAACCCTGCATTGGATGTACACAGCAATAGTGAGATCAGTCATCACCTATGGGGCAGTAGCGTAGAGTAAACGAGCCAGTCTATCCACAACGATGGCCTGCGTTTGCATTACTGGTGCAATGAAACCATGCCCAACGGCTATTTTAGAAGTGGTACTAAATCTCACACATCTTCACATCTTAATGTAGAGTGTGGCCAGACAAACCACATACAGACGAATGAGAGAAGGCAGAAATCTAAAATCCTACTTGGAGACGACTCGTTGTGGGCCATACTCCACGATGGGATGCCGAAGAAATTCAGGTTTGCAAAAAAATCACGAGACTAGACTTCAGGACAACCGGATGGCCTGAAATCGAAGTATATGGACAAGGAACCAAGTACATCGGAAGTACACACTATAGAGAGATGTTTCCAGTTCAATGTTAAAAGAAAACCGTAAACAGGAGATTATCATCCTGACCGACAGTCAAGGAACCATTAATGCGGTGAGTTCCTACAGAATCAGCTCAAAAATGTCTAAGCTAAACGAGCTAAGCAAAAAAAAACAAAGTCATCCTTATGTGGACATCGGAACACACCGGAATAGATGTAAATGAGAAAGAAGACAAACTCGTAAAAAAGGGAGCGGAAACACCTTCTTTGGGGACCAGTCACAGCAATATACTAGAGAAATTAACAAAACGAGCTGGTCAAAGAAAAATCAAGCACCGGTTTGATCAACGTGGAATGAGCCAGGCAAAAATATCTATGGGAACCTACAACCAGGACAGATTCAATTCAAACTCATCACCATGAGTAAAGACAACTTTACTAACTAACAAGAATCGTATCAGGTCACTGTCGGCTCCGA
The DNA here is from genome assembly GCA_023690525.1 of Holotrichia oblita. NCBI lineage: Eukaryota > Metazoa > Arthropoda > Insecta > Coleoptera > Scarabaeidae > Holotrichia > Holotrichia oblita. Next base: position 117,094,084 of record CM043019.1, read on the forward strand.
ATATGAGAGCACTTGGGCTAGCAGAGACAGCAGAATGCCGTTTGTGCGAGGAAGAGAGTGAAACCTCTATACACATCCTCTCCAAGTGCAAAGTAGGTTTTTTTAGGTTTGTCCGAGCGGTTCTAGAACATTTAGAGGATGGCAATGTGGCTTTAGGGACCTTCTTCGATTTGTCTCAGGCTTATGATTGTCTAGACAGAAACTTATTGTTAAAAAAATTAGACACTTATGGGATTAGCGGGAATGCATTAACATGGTTTGAGAGCTATTTAAATGGCAGAACTCAGAGGGTGCTTGTTGAGAAAAATAATGATTATTTTAAGTCACGAATATTGCATACTACAGTAGGTGTTCCACAAGACAGTATATTGGGTCCTATTCTGTTTATAATTATTTAGCGTTAATATCATGCAATCCAGTTTCACATCGTATGCTGATGATACAAACCTTTTAACAGGAGGGAAGGAAATGTATGATGTAATAGAAAACTTACAATGCAAAAACTGGCTAGAACAAAATAAACTTTTACTGAATGAAGAAAAATCTGAGATGATGTTATTCCAGACAAAACTTTGTAGGAAAGAAAAACTGCGCACCCTTATCATAGATCGAAAACTATATCCATTCCAAAAAAAGTATTAAATTCCTTGGAGTTTACGTAGATGAGTTTTTGGATTGGACGGAACAGATTTATTATCTCATTGCTGCCAGATGTGGGATTATTTTTTGGGGTTGTAATGCAAATATTCATAAAAATTTTGTTATCCGGAAGAGCGTAATAAGATTATTGTATAAAATGTCATATTGGGAGTCATGTAGAAGAGTTTTCAAAACAAATAAGATTCTGACTATATATTGACATGTGTATATATTTGACACCATTATGTTTTTTGACAAGAACAGAGATGATTATGGAATACAAAAACAACAGAGCTATAACACACGCAGTAAAGATGGAAACTTTCCAGCACATAGATTAACGTTATCTCTGAATAGTCCATTTTAGATAGGAATTAGACTGTACAATAAGCTGAGTTATTAATTAAAAAATAAATATATAGATAAGGTTTTCAAATGGAAATTAAAAGAATTCTTGTTGGTGTTGGAACCATACAATTAACAACTTTTTAAATGCATAAAACTGATGTGGTGCAAGACTCTGTTTGTTGAATTTCTACTCTTCTTCTGACGTAGCTTCATTTTACATTGTGTATACCTTTGTGTATTACGATGTTATCTGAAAATAAATAAAATAAATATAAAAAAATAAATATGCAATTCTGACGGAACACAAGAGAGAGACTCACCAAAAATCAAGCCATTTCACATTCTAAACTTTTTAAAGCGGATAGATTTAGCGCGCGGAAGACAATAGTCCTTCTAGGTCGCAGTCTAGATAATTAGATATCACCTGCAACGCCTACATATATGAAAGACATGCACGTATACAGGGTCATTCACGAAACTGGTTTGTTAGAACTGTTTGATCTCCATGAAATTCAACATTTGTGAAAACTGAAGTAGCATACATCAAACTTACGTCCTAAAATTTATCATAATTTATACAGGGTCGTCCAAAATTAACGTTCATTTCAACCAACTTTACGTCGATGAAAGTCACTTTTTTTAAGTGGAACACACTGTATATATTGCAGTATGTATATATTGCAGTTAAAATACGCCTAATAATTCTGCATCTTTTATTATTAGACATTCCAGCCTATATTTTTTACGATTTTCGAGTTATAAGCGCTTTTCTGATGGAAGAGTTAATGTATTTTAAAATCTTAGTAATGCTTGAATGTCAAAACAATTGTTACTTTATCTTAATTTGACACTATAAATACGCATAAGTTTACATCTTTCAAGCAGAATGGTAAACGAAATAAAGAACTATGAAAATATTCATATCTTAGACTTATTTTACATACATGGAGAATGTAACAGAATTGTGGGTAGGACATGTCGAGTTTTTAATGAAAAATATCCAAATTTACCTCCAATGACAAAGAAAAAATTTAGAAAATTCGAATCAAACTTTATTGGCGTAGGAAGGGTGACAACTAATAAAAATTATCAGAAACCGATAACTAATGACGAAATTAACGAAATTGACATTGCGGCGTATTTTCACGCATATCCGAATAACTCTATATCGGCAGCCTCAGAAGAACTTGGTAAAATACCTATGTATGTTAACGACATACACGTTAGTATTTATTATTATCTTAGGTTTGTAATATTCGTCCATACAGCGCGTATTATAAAAACACAGAATGCATGCCTATTCAATATCAATTTTACGGGATTTTCGGCCAGGAGATGACAGACGTCGAGTTGCAGCTCATTCATCGAGAGATTTATGCGAAAACAGAAGGTTTACTATCGGACTATTGATACAGAAGAAGAACTACGAAATAGGGTTCAAAGAGCCTTCGACAACCTACAACCGGATATTATAAAACAAAGCTACAACATCTGAGGTGGAACGACGAATCCGATTATGTTTAGATAAAAACGGCGGCATTATAGAACATACTTAGCTTAATAGCTTTCCATGTTTTTTTATTTATTTTTTTATTGATACTTTTCTTAGTCGTTGGAGGTAAATTTGGATATTTTTGATTAAATACTCGACATATTCTATCCACAATTCTGTTACATTCTCCATGTATGTAAAATAAATCTAAGATATGAATATTTCCATAGTTATTTATTTCGTTTGCCATTCTGCTTGAAAGATGTAAACTTATGCGTATTTATAGCGTCAAATTAAGATAAAGTAACAATTGTTTTGACATTCAAGCATTACTAAGATTTTAAAATACATTAAATGGAATATTTTCACTCTTCCATCAGAAAAGCGGTTATAACTCGAAAATCGTAAAAAATAGGCGTATTCGAAACTGCAATAATATACAGGATGTTCCATTTAAAAAAACGTTACTTTCATCGACGTAAAATTGGTTGAAATGAACATTAATTTTGGACGACCCTGTGTAAATTATGATAAATTTTGGGACGTAAGTTTGATGTATGCTACTTCGGCTAATAACAAGCCAAATGTCAGGGCTTTAGCTGCAATGCCTTCGGAAATACAGTATTTTGAAGATAACGTTGCAATTGGCCCTATATTTGAAAAAAATTGAATAACTCAAAAACGGTTGATTTTTTACACAGGGTGTCTTTAGTAACTTTTGATGTAGAATTGTATGGCCGACACAAAAAACTCATAAAAAATATACCATGCTATTTAAATTAAGAAAGTTGACGTCAATACAATGTAAAGGTACAATGGCGCAAATAATTTTGCTGATGAGTCCAGATGATATCAGTTATAACTACAAGTTTTCAGAAATGTTGAATTTCAAGAACAGCAAAAAGTTCTAACGAACCAGTTCCGTGAATGACCCTGTATACGTTCTCTGTAATAAAACTTTCAAGTACAAGTAAGTACCACAAATTATAAGCAAACATCTGCACGATTTGTTACAATTTATAGTTAAGAAGATTTATATTAATTAACGTGCCTTATTACGTTAATAATAATAACCTTAGTAGAATAGACTTCGCTATAACTGGTTCTAATATGACACGGTGGTATGAATAAGGAATTTCTAGTATTTTTATATTTTCAATCTTGCAAACTAATAAATCTAACTTAGCAATGTGCAAATAAAATTAATAAGAAAAGCAGTTTCCTGTACCGCATAAGCAGATCCACGCATATTTGTAACACAACTTCCTTAGGCGACAAATAAATAAAATATCAGATAAAACCGATATTTGGGCGTTGTTACGTAGCGAGTTCTTGTTGACGCTAACCTTCGCTTTTCTCTCCAACTTCCACATAATATCCTAGCGAATATTTTTTTGCCGAACTTTGCCGGGTGTCTCGGGTATTAATAAAATATACATTTTTCATTTCGTATCGTCTCCGCGGGATCTACCCGGCTTTCTCTAATACATTAGTTATTGATTTGTTGGTGTTTTAGAACGACGCGTGATCCAGGCGAGTTGTTGGTAGTGTTGCTACTGTAGTTGGCCGATTGTGAACGGGATAAATCCCCCGTGCATATTTGAGGTTTGAATTCCAATATTGCCGGGGTGTAATACTCGTATGTTTGGCATTCCTATTGCGACCGCATAAGATGCACAGGAGATATGTTGGTTGCATAAACTTGGGCGTCGCAAATACTGTAGTCAAAAATTCATGTGTACAAGGTGAAAATCGAATTCTATTTTATTTAAATATTTAATATTACTTAGTTTATTTAAAAAAAAATTGGAACGAGCGGCAAGACTACCTCTTTTTGCTTCTTTTATTAAGTAAAAGCTTTTTTATACTACATTATTTATAACTTTCATGTTTTACTCTTTTCTTTTTAATTTCTAAGTATGCCAACTCCGTTTTAGTACATATTTATTCATTTTATTCATCTGATGCTTTAGTAATTATCTATTACACAATAAGCTCCTGTTCTAATTATCTTTCAAGTGCTTGCATGCAAATTTGGAATCGCAGCTATTCGACATTTCAGAAAGATAATTTTGTTATGCATTTCAAGAAAATCAGGCTGGTGTGTAATAAATCTGTTATTCTATTGTAAATTTTTTTAGTGACTCATGCTAAGGTTCTGTTAATTGATAATCAATGTAACATTGAAGAAAATTCTGACACCGTACGTATTGTACTTTATTATGATTTTGTATTATCAGAGAGCATAATTAGTAGAAAATTTGCCAAGAGTCTTTCAAAGGAAATCATCATCCCCAACTAATCCTACAGATCGAGCATTAGAATTAAGGGAACATAATCGATGTTGCTGCGGTTTCAAGCATACACACCACTTGTTAATATAAAGAGGTTGCAAATTTATCACACCCCAAGTGTTGCCAATGAAAAACAAAATACAAAAAGAGCTAGTTTAAGAGTCCATATTGGAGTAGTCATCCCCAAGAATTCGAGAATGTCTTCATTCAAAATTACTGCGACATATTGACTGTAATCTTTTATACCAATTTTGTTTTGTTGTATACAGTATTTTATTATTTTGACAGAGACTGCAGTAAGGTTGGATTCATTATTATAGTTATTATTGTAAGCTACATCAGATAAATTTGACTGTAACTTTTTTCTTCTCGTTATATATAAGATCATTGATTTTCTCGTGATGAACACTTAATTTGCAATGTAAATTCATCAGAAACACCATCTGGAGAAGCAGCTATTTCCGGCATACAAGAACGCGAAATCGGAATAACAAACACGCTATTATAAAAGCTAAAAGAAGCCAATGGACAACGATCCTAAGGGAACTGGACGAGGACATTTGGGGCGACGGATTTAAAATAGTTATGCGTCACCTGGGGAAGCTTACCCCGCCATATAACCCAGACATATCTCGAAAGCTGGACACAGTAAAACAACTGTTCTCGACAGAAAAGCGTACTGGGCAGAGAGGGAAATGCCAAGTGGCCGAAGTACCCCTCTTCAAGAAAGAGGAGCTAACTATCGCCGTCACAAAAACCAAGACCGGTAAGGCCCCAGGACCGGAGCACCTAACAGCTGAGGCCATAAAATCCTTAGTTTAGACCATTCCAGAGACACTGTTGGACATCTTTAACCAATTAATTAAAGTACAGGAATTCCCGAGAAAATGAGAAGAAGCTACGGTCATACTACTGTGGAAGGGAAAGCCGATGGACTCTGCGTCGTCGTTTAGGCCAATATGTCTGCTCAGTATACTGGGTAAGGTATACGAGCGCCTACTCAAAGAAAGGTTGGAAATAGAATTACAGAAAACAAGTGGCCTTTCTAGCAGACAATTCGGTTTTATTAAAGGAAAATCAAACGGTGCACGCAATCCGAACAGTCGTAGATATGGTTAGCTAGTCCAGGAGAAGGTGAATAGCAGTAGTGGCACTAGATATAAAAAATGCCTTCAATTCGGCAGCTTGGGATAGGATATTAAATGGGATGGCAAGAAGGAATTTAGCAACATATCTTTTGAACATAATGCAATCCTATTTCAGCGAAAGGAAAATCTGTGTGAGCAGTAAAATAAATGTCAAGATCAGTGCCGGGGTTCCCCAGGGATCTGTCTTGGGAGCCACTCTGTGGAATATTCTATATGACGGCGTTCCAGATTTGCAATAACTGGCACAAGGTGTTACATCGGTAGCGTATGCGGACGACCTTCTTATTATTGTGGAGGCAGACGATCAGAGAGAGCTCGTATTCAAGGCAAATGAGTCCATTGAGGAAGTGGTAAACTGGCTGGAATCACAGGACCTACAGGTAGCTCCACATAAGACCGAAGCAGTAATCCTTAAAGGTCACCGAAAAGGGCAAAATATCTGTTTTGTGGTGCTGGGCAAGAGAGTCGTTCCGAAAAAAGAACTAAAATACTTGGGTGTAATGCTCAACGATGGACTAACCTTTGGGCCACACGTTATGCAACTAGTAAAGAAGGCAGAAACTAGTTTGGGTGCCCTGTCAAAGGTAATGCCTAACGTGGGAGGACCGGCGAGTAGAAAGAGACAAGCATTGTATGGTGTAATAAGATCGCAACTAATGTACGCGTGTCCAGCATGGTGGCAGGTAACAAGCATTAAAAAGTACAGAAGTATACTGGAGGCGCTGCAAAGAAGGTTCCTGCTAAGAGTGGTGAGCGGTTACAGGACTGTGTCTACGACAGCGGTGCAGGTGATTGCGGGGGCCCCCCTCTTCGATTACAAATGGAGGAGCAGGCTGAAATTTCCAGAATAAAACAGCTGCAGCAGAAGCCGGACAAACTAAAGATCAGACACGCCACAATGACAAAATGGCAGAATAACTGGAGCGAACAGGATGGGAGTGCGAGATGGACCAAAACGCTGATCCCGGACCTGACGCTATGGACTGACTGTAATATCAGAAAGACGGACTATTACCTCACGCAGTTTCTATCGGGACACGGACACTTTTGTAGTTACACTAAAAGATTTAAGCTAACAACAGAGGACTTGTGCGGCTACTGTGGTGCTACCGACTCCCCTGAATATGCAGTGTTTTCATGAAGTAAATGGGAACAGGAGAGAATAATCTGACGCCAGAGAACATAATAAAGATAATGGTAGAGTCGAAAAGGAGCTGGAACGCAATCCACAGTCTTATCGTTAGGGTGATGAACAATAGAGAGCAAATGGAACGACAATTGAAGAGAAATAATGAGCAACAGACTAATTAAATTTCTTGAGGCTTAGCGACTGACCGAGGATGGGAAGAAGTAGCGACCAAGCGTGTTAGCTGATGTTAGGCATTATTTATTTATTTATTTATTTACACAGTTTGAAGAACACCAACAGACCTAAGTCCAAAAAACGGAGTCCACTGATACAAATGATAAATTAAATACAAGTGAGTTACTTATAAACGCAAAATTTATTATAATGAAGTTATTATTGTAAATATAAGTTTAAGGTTAATGAAAATATTGGAGAGCAAAAGGTATTGTACATATATACTCATGTAGGTACATAATATTCAATTTGCAACACACCTGCAAACAACGCGAAGAGTGTTGCGCTTATACCAGCTATACTCCTGCATGAAGCAATCAATATTAAAGGAGGTGATAGACCTACAGATACGTGAGACCGGAGAGTTGATAGCGGCACTCGTTCTCAGAAAAGGAATATGAAGCAGAGGGGTGTTTCTTGTATTACGAGTGGGTAAGTGAAAATAAATAGAGCCTAGTAAGTGTGGGACATCTAATAGTCCGCGCAGGACGCGGATGCCAAATAATATATCGTTTTTTTGTCGGATCTCGGTGAGTGGATGCATATTGAATAGCGCACAGGTTTGAGTGTAAGTAGTGGCAGTATTCCCGCGGGATCGCACAAGGAGATGCTTGACAAACTTACGCTGTACATTTTCTAATCTATTGATATATACATTATACTGGGGATTCCACACTTGTGATGCATAATTAAGAAGCGAGTAAACGTATGCGTAATAGAGAGATTTTAAACTTTGCGGAGATCTAAATAACTTACATGTTCTCAGGACAAATCCCAACATTTTGTAACTTTTACTAGCAATGTAATTGATATGTTCACCGAATGACAGTTTTGAATCAAGTATGATGCCGGGATCTTTGACTCTATCGACGCGTAAGAGATTACTGCCTTCAATGTTGTATTGAAACGAAAGAATGTGTTTGCTATTCCTTGTGAATGTAATTTGCTGGCACTTTCCAAGATTTAAAAATAATTGTCGCCGTTTACAATATTGAACAAGTTGATTTAAATCGTTTTGAATCAATAGACAATCGCGAACACTATATATTTTTCTGCAAAATTTTAAGTCGTCGGCATAGCACAGTAGAGTCGTATTACGAAAACACGAATGAATGTCGTTTATATAGAGTAAAAACAGAAGTGGACCGAGATGGGAGCCTTGCGCTACGCTGGATATTTGCAGCATTAGATTTATAACCGTGTATTGTTACTGTTTGTGTTCTATTCGTGATGTACGATTTCAGCCATTTCAGCAGGTCGCCGTGGATTCCAACCGCAGACAGACGATCTACAAGTAGGCGATGGCTAATTTTATCAAATGCCTTACTGAAATCTGAGTATATGCAATCCACCTGAACGCGGTGGTCCATGGAGTTTGAAAGAAAGTCGACATGCTCCGTAAGTAACTACCGATTTGTTTGGGACGAACCCGTGCTGTTGCGGCATGATGTCGTTTTTCAAAGAGCAGAAAAGGCTGTCAAGGACGATAGATTCCAACATTTTAGGTATGGTTGATAAGAGAGATATATGTCGATAATCCGGACATCACCCCGATCGCCGCTCTTATAAATCGGTATAACATTAGACATCTTCCAAAACGTTGGAAAAGTCGCGGCACTCATGGACTTGTTATATAATATTGTTAAGGGTTGCAACAGAGAAGTAGAGCATTTTCTTATAAAAAAAGGCGGAATGCCGTCGGGACCAGCACTCTTATTAAAGTCTAGTTTCGATATCTTGTTCGATATCTCGGTCTCAGTGATAGTGATAGTACCTATAGATGCAATACAGTTAGTAATGCACGAGTGCTGATCCGGGGCATCGCCATCGGCCACAAAGATAGACGAAAAATAATCTGAAAACATTTTACAAACTTCTACCCCACCGGATGCGGTTTTCTCATTAAGCATCACAGTGTTAGGAATAGCCTTAGTTGTCCGCCGCTCACGCGAAAAGGACCATAATCGTTTGGGGCAATTTATGACTGTATCCTCTGTAGCACGAATGTGACTAGCGTAGTCTTCCCGAATTAAGTATTTTGAACGTGATCGCAATATCTTATAAGTTAAATAATCCATGTCGTTACTAAACATTTTCCATCCTTTATGTGCCTTAAGTTTTTCTTTAATAACAGTAACAGTAGGTTTACTATACCAAGTGGGAAATCTATTCGTAGCGAGATGTCTCAGGGGAGCATGCTCCGAAAGGACATTAGCAAGATGTGCATAAAATTTGTCGACCGCAGCATCAACTGACAAAGTCGAGAGTTCCGCATACCAATCCACTGATGAGAGAGAAGCGTTTATGCATGTATAGTTTGCACGGTAAAAATTGATTGTTTGAGATGTATTGCTAGTCAATAAACTGGGTAGATCATTACACCTGTAGGACAATTCTAGGGCTCTATGGTATATATCTTCAGGAACAATAGGCTGGAACGAGTGCTCGACATTCACCACACGGTCATCACGCGTCAAAATGAGAGCGAGATACTTATCGGCATAGCTGGTAATGCATTGGATTGTTGAAGTCCAGAGAAAGAAAAAGCGTCAACAAATGATGTAGATACTTCATCTGTATAACCGAAGGGTATTAAATGATTATTATTGGAGGCAAGCCAGTGCATGGATGGCAAATTAAAGTCGCCGCAAATTAAAAATGAATCGTTAGGATGGTTAACGCAAATTCTTTCCAGACTGCTTAAAAAATATGTTAGAGATATTGCATCACGAGGTGGAATATAGACGCAACATAAGTTTAGTTTTGATGGTGTGCCTTTAAACTGAATGGAAATCCATAAATCTTCTGCCTGTGAACACCAGTCACGCCGCTCCATCACTGTAAGTTCAGTTGAACAACCGATCAAAACACCACCACCGTCTTTTTTATCGGAAGTTACCACGTCACGATCAAGCCGAAATGTGGTATATCTGTGGTTAAAATATTCTTGGTTAATGTTAGTCGATTTTAACCATGTTTCAGTTAGGCATATAACGTCGAATTCGCAGTCGGATGTGCGAGGGTAAATAATGTGACTCTTGCTTCTAAGACCGCGCATATTCTGATAATAAACCTTCAAATTGCGTAAATTACACATTTTACACTATTGTTTACGATATGTTGTATGTAGAGAGTGATTGGTTAATTTATTTTATCCAAATCTTTTTCGGATTTTATTGCCACTACTCTTGACCGTTCGTCCTTGCGCGCAAAGATAGCTCCGTTCCGAACCCAGACATATTTAACGTTCTTCTGCCTTGCCGCTAGCATGGTTTTCTGAAATAGAGATTTCCCATCTCTTGTAAGATGCTCATTTATAAATAAACAAGGTGACACATTAGGTACGTTAATACCTGGTGTTTTGGATTCCTTTCTATACAATTTCGCGGCAGAAAGCAATTGATCGCGTTTACGCCGCGAAGTGAATTTGACAATAATATTTTTATGTTGCTGTTTGGATTTGTCGGCAAAACTCGGTACACGATGAACCACGTCTAAGTCGTCAGCCGTTATAGGACACTTTACAAAAGCGGCAATAGCCTCGACAACGCTTACTAGGTTTTCATTAGCGACTTCAGGGACAGCCTGTATTTCTAGATTATTCAATCTGGAATACTGTTCCAATTCGTCGATCCTAACACAAGCAGCAGTAATATCGTCTTTTAGTTGGTGATTTTCGAGTACAAGTTTGTCAATAACTTTGATTTTTTCATTAGCACTTTTTAATGCAAATTCGAAATCGCTTATTTTGTCTGAACAAAACTTGATCGACTTTAGGATGCCGCTATCATTTTAACTGTTTTATATCGGTTACCATCGAACGAATAGATTTTAGAATTTCGTCTATTTTACTGGCATCTGTTGTCACAATGTCTGCATCATCATCAGAGTTTATCACAGGAGCAGCACCCCTACAGCTAGGACATCTCCATGATACCCCAGAGACAGAAAGGTAACGAACATTCTCAGACGGAACGCTTACACAATTACGATGGTACAGGTTGCTGCATTGTACGCACCGTAAAGAAGGCGACTTCCTCTTGACTGGATGGGAACAAACTCTGCATTGGCCCATTCCTTCGCGCAGGATCGAAATGCGGCCCGGAAAGAAACTGATATGGGAGCAAAGTCCAAGGACCGTCGATATACGATAATAAGCGGTTATAAATTAATAAAAATGATAGCAAATCACCGAAACTTGGATTTAGAATATAGTCCAAATCAGAAAATTCAGACAGTATAATCTGTACTTACAGATCTGCTGCAGAGTTGTCCTTAACAAATACAACGAACTAACAAATAATTGCAATTTATTAAGACACCTTTCGCACACGTGTAAGCACGCCGAACGTAACTGCGTAACTTGTGGGCGGTTTCGGCGACACGCGCGAAGAAAGGAGGTGTTTTAGTGGGTAGGATAGGCTTGCACATCCCGTCTCGGAGTCCCACGCTGCTACAGAGCGAACGACCCAAGCTGGTAGCGTCCATAAAGGATTTCACCTCATTAAAAAAAAAGTATACCGCTACGACTTGCGTTTCTAAAATTTTTCTTCCCTACATGACACGAGCTTTTATTAATTTTGATATACTACTAACCTCTGGCACAAAAACTCTTCCCTTGCCCAGGTAGCACGCTCTCGTCACATCGACGTTATTAATTGGTCATTTTCCCAAACAGACGTCAGATCACCAAAATGCTACGGTATAAGGACGTCACTTTGGCGACAAAAAAATGCCGAAACTTTTTAGACGAAATAATGTCGTCTTTTTGATTTTTGGTTGATTTACGAAGTTTAAAGGTAAAATCAATGTGCATTGCAGCTGAAATTTGAAAATAATAATTTTTGGATTTTGCAATTAATGTTTAATTAAGTATTTGATTATTGGGATAAAAACGCAAACCTCCACAGTACAATGTCTGTAATTATATCTAAATTTTAGTTTGTCAGTTGATATGCAACGATCACGATCTAATCATATAACACCTTGGTAACAAAGCTTGCTTCGCAAGTGGCGTGGAAGTGTTCTACAACCTTTTCGTTTATGATAACGGTACCTGACGCTACCTAAACGAACAACTAGTGATTAAATTTGTTAGATCGAGTTGTATTTGGTCCATTTTCACGTGACTGGTCTGTGACATAATCACGTGATCCTACCTACACGTCATTTAGACGTTATATTTACCAAATTATGAGTTTGCTGCTTCAAAGCATAACTCAGCATTTTTGTGTTGAGGTGCATATTAGTTTGATATCATCATAGTATCTATCGTAGTTTCTATCAAGACCAAAGTTCAACAGCAATACCTACGTGCAAACTTAACATTTTAAATTTGATTTGTAATAATTTTATAACTGACACATTTGCATTTTTATTTTATCCTGTTTGAACTAAACTCGTTCGATGCACCTCCAAATTTCTGTAATCTTAAAAATTTTCAACCTTTACTTCGTCGCTTCTCTTATGCACCCACATGATAAAAACAATTGCATACTTGCAAACTCTTACATTGACAAAATTACTCATAATAATAGTGATGTAAAGATAACGCCTTAATCTCTTAACCTAATAACCTTAAAAAAACCCTAATATAAGCAATTAAACACTAAAACGTTTCGTCTTAGGCTGTGAGTTCAGAACAGAATCTGTGAACATGTATAATCGGGAATAGAATCTGAGATTGTGACACCCATTTTCTGAGGCACAACTAAAAGTGGCGGCTGAATGGAGTGAAAAAGTTATTGTTAAGTTATGGGCTTCTAGATTTATTATATTGAATGAAAGGGGTACAGTGTTAAGTAGCTTAGATATGGGGTTTTTGAGGTTATTCCAAAACACTGGCGTAATGGGATTCACATGGTCTGAGCCCCTAACTCAAATTTGTTTTTGTGTAGCTGTGTAATTAATGAATTTATTTTAGAACGAAATAATTATGATTTCGTAAACTTAATTTCTTCAGTACAAAGGACAACTTCACATGTAACATCTATTGAATTAATTTGACACATACGAATTCAGGAATTGACATAGTGTATGTTAAATTCATTTTTAACAATTTATATAATTTACTGTATTGTCACACTACACGGCACTTGCATAATATGGAAATGCTCGTAGATTTCATCAATTTAATCATCCTTCTGGATTCTTGGTACACTGTTCTAAAATCTTTCGGTATTAGAGATCACTTACCATCTTGACATGCTTTTTAACCGCGGCGTAGTTCCTGAAAATTTTATGGGAAATTTTAAGTGAAATACATATGTACATATAACACTTGAACACTTTAGCATTTTACTTTGTAGGTACTTTATTATTAAAAATTATCAATGGTGCTATAAAGTTACTACATTAATACATATGGTTACAAATGAATGAACTCCATTTTCAATTAACAATGACAACAAATAATACCCGGTGGGACTACTTCCGACTTTAACCACTAGATGGAATAAGGTTAGAATTAGTCCATTATCGTAACTGTTGTACAATATCTTCTAGTATTTGTAGGAACGTTGACGTTTTTTTCATTGCACTCGTTTGCAGGGCGATTCCAACAATATACCATGAACGCCGATCACAGTCATTTTTTTGTTTTATATAAAAAAGAACCAATAAACAGTGTCGTAGTTTCAACTTCCACAACATACACTTTCCCTGTTTTCTTGCCAAAAAAAAACGGTTACCTATATACGGATAATTCAATTCCTCAATTTTGTCCGTCTATCTGTTTTTAATCGAATATTTTTTGTTAATTTTCATTTATACAATTGTTTGAATTTTAGTATTCAGTTAAATTACCAACTCAATACCAAGGTGATATACGACTTTTCCGTGATTCACATGTAACATGATCCGTATAGAATTAGGGTATAACATCTACAGAAATGACACTTTAGTCCGTTACAGTGGCAGAAAGGTACAATAATACATCTTGAAGATTTGTTACGGCCTAAACAACACGTTCATGAGATTTTGATGTGAACATCTTTTATTGTTACGTCTATATGTAGGTACCCGTAACTCGGGAGACCACCCAAGTCAATCTGCTGTTAAATATTTATATATTTTATTGTATACTGAACGTCAATAGTTTGAGTGCTCCGTTTAGACACCATTTATAATTCGTATACCTACTCCTGTTCATATTACGTGCTGAGATTATTTAAAAAGGTTGACAACTTAATGTTAAAGCAAGTGCCGATAATTTACAAAAATTGGCACTATCTTTCGTGTAAATTGTTATTATAAGCCTACTTGGAAGTGGTGTCTATTTTGATGATTTTTTTTTAGAAAAACTTAATCATTTTATATATCTTTTCTAAGAAACGTATTTATAGTTATATTTTCGATAATGATTAGATACATTTGTTGCACTCAATCTTGCTACGAGTCCAAATTTCAATTGTTTCCTTATTAATAAGTAGTAGCGTAGGTATTTTGTTGTTTGTAAATTGACAAGACGAAATAATAATTTTTCATTCATTTTAGTCGCACAAAGATTGACTGCGTAAAGGTTTAAATAAAAAGTAATTTATTCGTTAGTTTCAAATTTTCCAAGTTCTATCGCATCTTTCTGTGTATCAAAAATTAAATTTAATATATTCTTCTTTAGATTTATCACCATTTGCTGGTCTTTGATTTTTTTTAATTCTGTAGTTACTGATCTAAAAGTTATATTATTAGTCCTTCTTATATTACTTAGAATTCTTTAAAATTTTAGAAGTAAAAGCAACAAAGATTTATAACTTACCGCCCAAATTCGTCAAAATCAACCGATATCTTAGGTTCTTTAGCTTTTGGCGCTTTGACAGCTACAGTTCTTTCTTTAGGTGCCCTTCTTTTCGTGCTCGACGATGTTGATGTAGTGTGTTTTAGTTCATCAACAGCCCCATCATGATCCTAACAAAATAAAAAAGTAATAAGGTATAAAACCTTATTTTATTACACTTGCCGTTGAGGTAGTCGCTCTTTCTTTACTTTTTTCGTATTCTTCTTTTTTTACGTTGCTTGATTTGTTTAAGAAATGTAATTGATTAAAACACCACAAATTCGGTTTATAGACATTTTCTATTGCTGCACCACTCGATTTACTCATTGTTACTTTTTCTAGTTCTTTAAAATACTGCTTGTGAAGCCATTTAATACGACGACAAACATCCTCGCAGGTGATTCCAGGATTACCTAGCGACCTGCAATTTATTATGGATTACTAAACCACAACTAGTTATGTATTATGTGATGCTCACTCATTTAATTCATCTGCTATTTCTGTTAACATTTTACGTATTTCTTTGTTTTTATATTTGTTGAGGTCAACTTTTAATAATTCTGGTCTTTGTTTATACATTCCAATTAATAGTACTGTCGTAGAGTTGTCAAAACTGTAAGACTTCTGAAAGAGTGTACATAATTTGCATTATACATTTTATACGTCTCCCAGATCATCTTTGTTGTTACCTTTACGTTTTTTTTCGTAGACATTTTGTCTATCTGTATGGCTACACAAATCGAAGTAAACAGAATTCGAATGCAGATTGTCTTTGTATTAAAAACAAATATAAGTGGAAATTTGCTAAAATTGAAATTCGGCGTTCATTTGTAGGTAAATGCTCAATTAAGTTATGAATTAAAAATGTATATGTAGTATAATACCTTAGTTTTCTAGAACAAAGTGAGTAAAACTGTAATCCTGTCGAGATGGTATCTTAGGCATCAAACACATCAGTTATTACTGTCGAGTATGCGGTTTGTATTTTATTTTTATCTTAATACTAGCGTTATCACCTTATCACTTTCAGATTTGGAAAGAATTTTATCGGAGTAGTATACAATTGCAGAATACCAAATTTGCAATTATTGTACAATATAGTTTTACCAATAAAAAGCTTAAATATAAATTATAATAATGTAATTGCAAAATTTAACAAAGAATCAAACAAGCCGAACTAGATGCTTACTTATTGCATTCACTATGCCAGCAATAATTTGAATTTAATCTATCAACACTAAACACTTTAGTCCACTAAACACCAAACAAGTTTTAACTAAACACCGATGCGTTTCGACAGCAACGCTGTCATTATCAAGGCGGTAATAAAACTCAATTAAAATAAAACCTTCAAATAACAGGCAACCTAAATGTAATGCACGGTCAATCCGATACGTATCATTAATTTCCGATTAATGAAAAAACAATGACAAATGCGGGATAGGACCGTTGTTAAAGTTCATTACACACGATTTATTTTTGTATATTTCTAAACTTTGGAAAACATTAGGAACTTACAATTGTTTATTTATCTAATTAATTTAACATTCGTATAATCGATGTGATCTGTTTTAAAGATGTGTTGGGCAATGTCCGATTTTTAAATTCTATTAAATCTAAGATTAGCCATATGCTCTTTAAATCTAGTTGAGACTGCTCTCCTGGTTTGCCCAAGATATTTTTAATTACAATCTTTACAATTGATTTCGTGACTTTTCTAAAGGTTGCATCTTATCTTTAGGGTTATCGATGAGACTGCGTAAACTAGTCCCAGAACTGTAAAGTATTCTGAGATCTAGCTCTTTAAAGATTTTACTCAAACCTTTAGTGATAAAGGCAGCGTAAGGGAGGGTCACAACCGGTGAAGCTTTAACATCCTCTCGAAAAGTCGTAGATTCTTTCACAGTTTTCTTATAATTAAACTTCCCAATTAACTTATAGATATGCTGAGGCTGGAAATCATTAGACTTCGCCGCATCTTTTATAATTTTAAGCTCTTTCTCATACATCGCCTTGTTCAAGGGAAAAGTGAGGTGTCTGTGGACCAAAAAATTCAAGCTTGCCTTTTTGTGTTGAACACAGTGATGGGGATCTGAAGGAATGTAGCGAAGTGTACTGATTTCTTTTCTATACACGACTAGCTCGAATCTATTGTTATTTCTAATTACTAAAGTAGAGGGTAGCTGATCGTTTTCTGCTCTTTCACAAGTGAACTTTATCTTTTCGAACCGATTATTTAATCTATTGAGAGAAATCGTCAATATTACATTTTTCCACATACCTCAACCAAATCCTAGGAGAATATTCGCTCTCAGGTTCCTTTTCAAAACGGCTCATGAAAAGTTTAGCTGAAGAGAGTGACAAGGAGTTACCCATTGCCGTTCCTTCCAGCTGTTCATAAATTAATCTATCAAGACGCAAATAAGATCAACCGAGAAATAAGGAAATCCTTTCAAACAGTCCAAATTGTTACTTTGAAAAGATTAATTCTACTTTCGATTTTCATTCAGATTCATTGCGAGCTTTATCTCGTTTAACAGTAAACAGCCAATTTCCCAAATCAAAATATTGTCGTTTATCGTTAGAGTACTTAGACAAGATATTTTCGGCATGAAATATTGCGTAATGTAACCACTGCATTTGTTGCAATCCTGGCAGGCTAATTTACTTATAGACGACATTACTTTGACTAGGTACCTGTTTTAATTTTTATTTTTAAATTATTAAATCAAGAAAAAACTAACCTTCTCGGAAAATCAATTGAAGCGTAGAAGTGATAAATGCCTAATTTCAGAAATGTTTTTGTCACAGAAAGGTGCTTCATATCCTGCTACATCTCCTAACCAATATGCTATGTGCTAATTTCATATATCTAGTTTTTCGTGCATACTACAACATGGTAGTGATGATATACAACAGACCTTTTACGCCTTTTAAAGTGCCAGTTACTGTTTATATCGGCTGACTTAATGCAATTCGATGATAATGAGTAAACAAAGAATATTCGAAGTGTAGAAAATGCGTATTTTATTAGTGAGCAAAGACGTTTTAAAGAGGGTGGTATGGTATATAAAAGCCCAAAAGATAAAAGAAGGAATGTACCTACCAGGCAAAATGCAAGGTCTGTTATTTAAATCTAGCGAAACTTTGGTTGTGTTTGATTCCAAGCAAACCATTGTTGCAGATATCTCATAAACGCCAATTGAACTGCAACGACTTTAATAATGATATGGGATAATTCTTGTTTCAATAATTTTATTCCGCAAATGTTAATCAGCAATAAGCAATACTTCTCTCCAATGAAGAACAAATTATTATTCAAGTTACTAAAAACACATTTATGGACAAAATTTGCTCCTACTACAAAAAAATTTGAATATTCTTATTTCTAAGAAGAGTAGGTAAACTGTATGCCTACGGCCGCAGACGCTCGACGTGGACACGCTGTATAAGCCGTATTTTGACAGCTAAAACTTGTCAAACTGTCATAATTATGACAATTTGGTGGTTTTACGCAGGTTTTAGCTGTCAAAATACGGTTTATACAGCGTGTCCACGTCGAGTGACTGCGGCCGTGGCACACAGTTTACCTACTAAGAAGGGAATAGAGGAACTAATCACAAATTGAGTCCAAATTTTCTATGAATATTTAAAAGCTCAAATCCATTCTCTACCAACAGCTTAGTTTACAGCATTTCAGATGCTCCATCCTCATTTTCCAGTCACTTGTAAACTTTAGACAGCTTGATGCGGAAGGGACTGTCCAAAGCTCACTTTTAGACGAGAATGGCTACCTGTCATAAACGTGATAAAGACTCCCATCCATCTTCCAGGACGACATAATTGCCATCCAGTAATTTTATCTGACAGCCAGACTGCCCTTAGGGTACGACAGGCTGCCAAGTTTGATTTCGAGGTAATACTTGACTGCCATAGGAAGCTCGATAAACTGGAGGGACATTACAGCACAACGGCGAGAAGAGTGCTAAGCAACTCTGAAATCAGACGCAATGAAATAGCTGATAAGTTAGCTAGAGGTGTCATCGAACGACCATTCATAGGCCCAAAACCAACGCCCCACACGTTTTATAACAGCATCAAAGCCTTTGTCAGATCTGAACTCGCTGCTAGGCATTACTTCTTCCCAAGGTAGTCTTTATGAGCAGAAACAGGCTGTGATTACTTGCAGGGATCTTAACCGGTCACTGCGCACTTAATAATCACATGCATTGCATGCATCTAGTAAACTCTCCACTGTGTAGAAACTGTGGGAATGCGGAGGAAACTTCAGTCTATGTATCTCCTTGTTGACTGCCCAACAGGGGACAGTGAGAAGCGAATATACTTTGGGGTCGATCGATTAGATGATCCCAGAGTCAGTCAATTAACTCTTGATCAGGTTGCGGACTTCTTTGTCCGGATGCAACCTGGTTGAGAGGACTAAACAATCAAATAGTAACATATCCACTTTCAGTGAATCGCGAGCAAGTTGTATTATACCGAGACGAGTTCGCTCTGACATGCTTTGTCTATCGTGCTATAATTTTGAATCAAAATTGTATATCTTTGGCATGAAGGATTCACTGGAGGAAGAGCAAGCGAATTAACTTCTTCCGTTTAAAACCTTCTAAATAGTAATAATCAGGTGTGACAATTGCGGAGTCAAAACAAAAATAAATACATGTTGTTCGTTTTAATGTTTTGGTAGCTAACGGCCTCGTTGATTCTATTAAGGTAAAGCTGGGTGTATAATAAAATCATCTAGATATGGCCACCATTAGGTAAAAATAGGATTTCGGAATATAAAAAACGTACAAACGACTTGTCAACATCTCTAAGACTTTTCAAGAATTTAAAAAATTAGTTACAGATAAGGCAAAATTAAGAATTGAAATAAATAGCAGATAGTAGAATGTTGCTGATAAGTTATATGTATAGTATTCAATTGACGTTGATATCTTTGGTGATATGAAATTAAGAATGAAAATCTTAAAATTTCAATTTTAATTAATGTTGCTGTTGAATAAATAGTTTATTTTCCTGCTATCAAAAAACTTAATCTAACTAACTATAATCATATGCAAAGTTCAAACATTCATTTTATACCATTAAATTGAAATACTATATCTCTTGTTGTTAGTAAGAGAAGCAAGTTGAAACTACTAACTATTTTGCGAGAAAATTTAATTACTTTTCACCATTTTCAAATAAAACTTCTCTATCAATCTTACCGAAGTACGCTCATAACAGTCGCCGTAATAAATGTTTATAACCAGCGGGTTTATATTATTATACAGTACCGTATTTCGTATTCTGCACAGTTCTCCTAGGAAAATAATATTTATGAGCGACTAGGGTACCCCGACGTTTCGGCCTAGGCATTCACACGACTTTCATATGGAAAAACCTATAGTGTTATTTAAGTATATAAGTGACGCGGCAACCGCAAGCCATATATACATGAGTGAAATCATCCATCCGAAAGAATGGATGAAAAGGTATATCTTTCAACTGTTTTCGGATATTATTTATGATGTATGTGTAAGAGTACGGTGAAAACGCATCTGTTTGCAGTTCTCGTTGAGAATTGAACACGTGACAATAGTGTTCGAAGTATTGTTATGGCATCACGTGTGCATTAAATGAATTCTGATGTGGTCTGTTATGTACATTCAGAGAAAAATGGCAACTCTGCGAGATTATGTTGATATCAAAAAATAATAATTTTATTTATTAATTATTTTTGTCATGTGACTATCAAAATAATGTATCTGTAATTTATGCTATCGCTTTGTAAAAACAGCAAGGCGACTCTGGTAGTTGTGAGTAGAGACAGGATGTCACTCTTCAAGTAAAGCAACAGGATTCGCGACTTTAATTAATAATAACTCACGATTGCAGATGGAGTGTCTGCAATCTTGAATTATTATTAAGGAGTACTATTTGCAAATAAAATCAGGATATTACATGCTGGTGATATTATTTAAAAAGTGCGAAAAAACTATTGGATGGTTTTTTTCATAGTTAGAAATTTTAGATATCATTAATGGTGAAAAAGAGAAGATCAAGAAATGCGGATTAATTAGAATATAAATATAACGGTCGTTTTCATTTGAAAAAGAAATAATGAAGATCCGGTTGTAGTCTTTATGTCACGGAATATTTTGTGACGTTGATATATAGTCAATGATGACAGAACAGATAGAATGCTGTTTGCATTGAAAAGTAAATTATTGGATACCTTGACCTAAAAATGCTCAACAAAAAGTTACGTCTTTAAAGTTAAGTTAATAAAATACGGATAAATTATCGGGATCATGTCACACAACGTTCTCTCATAATTCTGCTCTCGTCCGGGAGTGTGGGACCCCTACTCACTAAAACCTCCCCCACGTTCTCCATTCTCCACTCTTCGCGCTCAAGAACTACTTTTTCAAGATTTTAACGTCTGGATGGGCTGGGTCCTCTATCCTTCACTACCATCCTTCTCTCTTAGGTTCTATATGCCTGTGTTATCCTCATCTCTTCTTTGTGTGGCTCCGCTCTTCTTCTTCTCTTTCTTTTCAGTATTTTGCGGCATCGATCCATAACAGCTTACCAGTTAGCTTTCCTCGTCATCATCATTTCGATCATATTGTCAGGTGTGATCGTTTGTCCTAGTTCTAGGCTGCACCTCCTCGTTTGTGCTTCCAGGGAGAACTTGCCTTAGAAAGTAGTCGATTCTCCGGTATCCATGGGGGATAGCATGTGACTCAATTCGGGTTATGCCTTGTGGTCCATTGTGCTGCTTCTGTATGATTCTACCATTCTTTCTGCGACTGCCTGAGGGTGGCCTTTTGCACAATGTTCTTCTGTTACAATCTCATGCAACTTCTTCTTCTATATCACCGGTAACTGGATAGGAATTATTCCGCGTATTATTCTTACTCCTTGCTGGGAGATTGTCTTGAAAGCACTTATTATCCGGATGGCTACCTTTTTTGGACCTTTTCCTATATCTGGCGATATTTCTTAATACTCATTGCGTCTGCCCATACTGGTGCACCATACAGTAGTATTGAATTCACTGTACTGCATATTACCTCCCATCTTTTACTATCGGGCGCTCCTATATTTGGTAATATTCGTTGGAGTTTTCCAATTCTCCACTTTCCTAGTGACTCACTCGAAGTGCTGCCGGAAGCTATTGGTATCGTCCAAGACCATGCCCAAATACGTTACAGGTATTTTGGCTTAATTATAGTACCGTTTATTTTGAAACGTGTTTATTCTCTTATTCTTCGGTATCCGTGTCCTCTGAGTAAAATAGCCTCGCTTTTTCAGGCGCCAGCTCCAGCTCGTTCTACTGCATCCATCCCGTTGTTCTCTGTAGGGTCTTATTCACACGGTGTACTAATTCCCCCTGTGCATTTCACTGTATCAATATAACCAAATCCCCTGCCAAGATCTATCCACAACATACCATCGTAAAGGATATTCCACAGCGTTGGGTAGAGCATCGATCTCTGAGGAATACCCCTTGTCATGTCGTGCTATTCATTCCTTTCTATCTTAACCGGTCCGTTTTACAGATACCTTTTTATTACGTTTAACAAATACTTACCAAATAAATGGATATTTTTTGTCTCTCTAGCGCATGTATTAGTAGGTCCACTGAAGCCATATTGAATGCATTTCTAACATCCAACGTTGTTAAAGCCAGCCATTTGCTTTTTGAGTTCCTTATTTCCGTCTGTACCAGATTCACCACTTGGATTTTGGAGCGTCCTTTACTGAAACTAAATTGATTCTCAGTCCATCCTCTATTACCTTCAAACTCTCTGGCAAGTATTTACTTTATCATTCCTGCGTATAGCTTACTGATTACGTTTAGTAAGCATTGGGGTCTGTACGAGCAAGATTCGTTTATCTGGTGTATTGTATTAGAATGTAGGAAATTGCAACAACTTGCCACACTTTACTTTTTGCAGGGCAACAATTATTGCGGCCAGATTACGTTAGAAGATACAGTGCTGCAACCAAGATATTAAAAATATATTATGCGCGTAAATGGAGGACAATGGATCTACAAATTAAGGAGTGAGATGCAGTTTTGTTTAGTACAGAGATTGAAGACTCTGCACTGTGTCTTTATGCCCGGCCTTATTAGAAAATGGCCTTGTTAGAAAATGATGAGATGTGACTCTTAAAAAATATCTGCCGTAAAAGTCGTTGCAAAAATTTATTGTTTCGTAAAGCCGTAGAAATTTAATTGAACTGTGACCTGTACTATTTTACAATAGTGGCGTGGTCCTAGTCTTTGTTGTATTCTTTATCAACTGTTTTTAAGCACATATGTAGAAATCAACAAACCACTATATACATATATATATAATTAGAAATTGTTTGTTAGCGATAACAATTTACTATTATTGACAAAACTTCGAAATAGCTCTTCAGAAATTCTATTATATTTACCTGCGATTGCTCTGCTGAGTCTACACTACTAACCATAATTCTATACATCCATTCTCACGAAAACATTTTTTTATGCGATATAATCTATCAAATCTAGTCAATATATCAAAATTTGCCCCGTGTCTATACCGTGTGAGTATAAAACAGAATCCCTCCCTCATTTTTGTGCAGCCTCGTCCGTCCGATCGTATTCCAGTAGATGTTAGACATTTATTCTTGACCGAATCCGATTGTAGACCGTCTCCAACGTTTTATACTGAATTGCATGAGATGGGAAGAAAGAAAAAGAATGTGTAGTATATTCTTTCTGTATCAGTAAACGAGGGTGTTTCT
Source organism: Holotrichia oblita (assembly GCA_023690525.1). NCBI lineage: Eukaryota > Metazoa > Arthropoda > Insecta > Coleoptera > Scarabaeidae > Holotrichia > Holotrichia oblita. Next base: position 117,117,932 of record CM043019.1, read on the forward strand.
CACCCGATATTTTTAGTCTCGATACTTCGTATTATCCCGAAGATTCGGTCGAACGTTCATTGTCGGAAATGCATGATCGATTTACTACTTGAGAAAGAAAAATATCGGCTTCGTTGGATAGCAAATTGAATGCGATTTGTATAATAGCAAAGCTTCTTTTTCGTAAGCGAATTTCGAAATCAACTTAAAAACTTCTAATCCGATGGTTAGAATAGTGTAGATAAAGTTACTTTGGCGTATTTATTCATAAATGTATAGATAACTAAAAATCATATATTTTAAAGTCATTTCTTTTCTGAATACCATAAGCCATCTCAATAGATGTCCTTAGTCGAATATTTTCTTTTGTTGGCCTAATTTGTAAACCGAGATTATCTCTGCTTATTTACAGCCTATTTACTCGGAGAAAATCATATTCTTCGCGCACTTCTGTCTACTTAACAATATCGAGAATCGTTTCCTTTTTCACAAAAAAAAGGAATAATATCTGTTCAGTCATCACCGATGAATGGGTCGAAATCGCATTTTGGAGTACTTTGTATGCCGTACGCCGACGCATTGTTGATCTTTTAACGAGATCTAATCCGGCCAATACACAAACAATAACAGTACAGGAGGTGTGAAAGTGACATTGTGTCCGATGTTAGGGACTGTGAAGAACGTTTGACGCACGAACAAAAGGCATCCTCCGTTGCGGTACTTTATGCTCTCCGCACTAAAGGCACCGACGGTTCAATACGCTCAACCGACTGAACTTAATTTGCTTTGCTCATTGCACCGACAAAGACCCCTCACTTCTTGTGTACCCCATAATAATACGGCAGATACGTATTACCATTCGATGTTCGCATTTCGCCATTTGTAATGTAAATACGTACGTTATGTACAAGGATGATTTGTTGAGCCGATCTAGGTACTAAAAGTTCTTTAGCTTCTAATGGTGTATGGTTTCAATTTTTATTTGAACGGAATATTTTTTTTATTTAAACTAAAAATGTTAAAATCATTTAAGCTTGAAACTATTGTAGGCAACTCTAAATAAAGATAAGATTTTATTATATTATAATACAATAGCTAAAGTTGTCAAGCGAAGTGGTTCCAAGTTCGACAAGAAATATCTGAAATATGAATATGAGGACATCTTTATTTATTATGTGATAATAGATTTTCCGCACAATTTTGATAAAGCGCGAACAGTTTTTTAAATAAATTGCACCTTCAATTATACACGTCTCAAAATTGGCATTCTATAAGGCTTTTTATTCGAGGCTTCTCAAGACTTGTAAAACAGGAAAGCGGCTAGCCAGGATTGGGTACAATTTTCCTATTGCTTCTGACGCTTCTTTTGCAGCATTTTTTGTGTTAATTGTAAACGTGCGCCTTGTGTCTACAACCGTGCCAAAGTACTTTAATTTGGTGCTTTTGGCGATCGGCACTCCTTGTGCCCTGACTATAGTTTTGCGTCAGTATTTCGCGGTCTTTTGATGGGCACCATCAGCTCTGATTTCGTAGGGTTTAGTTGGATTCGCCACTCTAAAGAAATGTTTGTAGGGAGGGGTTAAGTTTTTGGAGTGAGGTTTCAAGATGGTGTGAATCTGAATATAACAGGATATCGTCTACGTAGACTAGGATATTGGTATTGGGATGTATGGTTAGGTCATGGAGGAAGATATTGTAGAAGACTGGCCCTAGACATGATCCCTGCGGGACTCCAGCGCCCGCCATTTTCTCGGATGACAAGGCCTGTTCCAATTTAACGGAGAAAGTTCTTCCTTGGAGATAGCTCTTCATTAGTTTTACTAGCGGTGTTGAAAGCTTCGCCGCTACCAATTTCGAAACCAATACGTCATGCCAGACCTTGTCAAACGCTTTCTCTGTATCTAAGGCCAGCTTCTACGATGTTTGTTGTAAGGACTGCCGCCCGTGCCGTCTCCAGCGCTGATGATGGCGAAACCCTATCTGGTGATCTTTTAGGGTGTTATTTTCCTCAAGGTGCTTGATCTTTATGATTGTACAAAGCAAGGAAACAGGTCTGTAAACGTTGACCAGCTGTTTGGGCTTTCCTGGCTTGTGAACTGGGACCACTATGGCGTGTGCATATGGGAAGCTGCATATGGGAACTTCCACAGGGAAAATATGGCATTAATGATATTATTTAGCCAGAGGATGCCCGGTTCCGGTTTTAGTACCACGTTGAGGATTCATATAGAGGAACTGCTGGGATACTGCTTTCAATGAAACTTCTAAAGATATTATATAGTCTTGTTTCAACTTTCAGATATCTCAGAGATATTAGCAGGAATATGTTTTGAAACAGACAAACTGTAACCATAACCATTTTTGTTAGTCTCCTTGCTTTCCTTTGGGTAACGCCGTAAATATGGTAGTTGTATATGGAAAATGTTATTATATCACTGTGGGGAACTATGTTCTCACAGACTCTAAAACTACTTTTTTCCGCATAGAAGTCTAAAAGACATTTTGCGAAACAACAATTTCAAAAATGATCTTTCGATTCCTTTTATATAATCAGTTTTGTAAATAACATTGATTTTGGCTTAGAGATGGAAAGACAGATTTCAGACCAATATTCTGTTCTCTTCAAGACCTTAGCTGGGAAAAGTTCTACAGGAAGGGATTCTGAATTTAGGCTTCTCTTGGTTTCTGGTTATTAGAGCTGGCAAATAGTATCAACATGTAACATACTGCTAATTGGAAGAACTCAAAAACTATAACAGCTAAAGCCGTATTTTTTGTGGTGACTGACATTTTTTACAAAAGAGCCTGGAACAACAACTATTCTGTTATAGTTTTTGACTTCTATTTTGTTTTCTAGAAAATTTTTTAGTGGGTTTTTTGGTGTTATATTACTCAATCGTTTCTATTTTATTAAGACACTGTTTAAGTAGTGTTATATTCTTGTGTCTATCTATCAATAATTAAACCAATTCCTTAGTTTGGGGACACACAATGCTCTCTCTCTTTTATCTGTTTTATTGATTTTGGGAAATTTTTCATTTATGTATCGAAACAATCAACACCAACAGCAGTAGATAAAATTATTTTAAAAATTTCTTTCATAACATTTTGAAACGGGAAAGTTAGAATATCAATTTTATCAAGAGCACACAAATTCATTTATAAAAATCTGTGGAGACAAATAGCAATTTTCATCGTCACTTATTTAAATATCGCTCTAATCATGTAACACTTTTACAAGATGCATTTTACTCTAATCACCTTTTACAAGAATCCTGTAACACTCGGCTACCCACAGTCTTGCGTTTCTGCAAGTTTTAGCTGGATATAGTTCTGTAAGTAATATCTACTTACCTCTATAGTTTCGCATCTAATTAATCTTATTCAAGCCGAGGTCGATTACATCCTCGCCCAACTTTAGAACACTACCGTTATAATTAAAAGCGGCGAGAATAAGAGCTTTTTGAAAAGTTTGAAAGTTCAACTTCGTTTGGAATTTAGTTTGGAGGGAAAGCTCATCCGAATTATATACTGTATATATATACAGGGTTTTCAAACTTAAGTCGGCACTATTGCTAACTTTGTTATTATTGGAGCTACAAAGTCGGTTAAATAGGCAAACTAGTGTAGTTTTTCAAGCAAATTACAATGGCATTAAAAAAAATAATTGACGTACTGGCTCACGTGATATTGTGAAAAACGTAATTTTTTTAAATGGGACACCCAGTATACAGTTCTCACGGTCGACAGAAAATTTAATTTTGAACAAAAACTTTCCTATGAACTTTTATCCTAAAGTCAATAATAACAGAGTTATTGATGATTGTTTTTACAGAAACTAATATCAGTATTGTTTATTTTAAGTTATTTTATTAGTTTCGAAAATAAAAAAAAAAACAAGAAATTTTAAATTCAGAGCAGAAAACATCACCCTCTTGCTTCAAGCACTTTTGAACCCGCCTGTTAACGCTTCTAGTAGCCTTAGCAATGATTCTACCATCAATATTATTAATAGCATGGCTGATGCTTTGCTGGAGATCTTCAAGAGTATCATACCGTCTTTCATACACTGCACTTTTCACAAATCCCCAAAAAAAGAAATCCAAAGGTGTTATGTCCGGTAATCGGGGAGGCATACGAATAGGCCAGTTAGTTGATAGATATCGGCCATCGAAAAGGTCATGTAATAAGTTATGAATTTGGCGAACATTATGGGCAGGAGCGCCATCTTGTTGAAAGAATATCTGTTGTCTATCCATTAAATTCAGGTCATCCAAGAATTCTCCAAGGGTAGCGGTTAACATTTCGACAAACCTCTCGCCAGTTAATGCACCTTGATGAAATACGGGGCCTACAATTCTTGAATCAATCAAGCCACACCAAACATTAACACTAAAGCGTATCTGCGGATTACAAGGACGGAAAAGCATCGGGTTTTCTCGACTCCAATAGTGGCTGTTCTTCCTGTTATACATACCCGTGTTGGAGAAATTTGATTCGTCACTCCAAAGAACCAAACGCCAAAAATTATGGTTAAGTCTAACTTGATTAATGTACCACTGACAAAACTGAGTCCGTCATTCTTGATCTCCCGGTACCAGCGTCTGAATAGGTCTGTATCTGAACGGCACAAACTTATGTTTTTTTAGAATATTGTGAATAGTTCCCAAAGATAGTCCACTTTCTTCCTTTAAATCATTAATTGCATTATTAGGATTAGCTTCAAAGAAAGCTAAGACGTTAATTTCAGTTGCTTCACTTATTATAAATTGTTTTTTGGTTCTAGTTTTCTTGAACACATTTTCATTTGATCGAAACTTACGGTACAAAAGTAAAAAGTACCTTCGATCTGGCAAGTTGCGCGTAGGAAATAAAACACCGTAACGTTCACGAGCTTGCAGGGAATTTTTATTACAAACGATGTAACATTCCATCATATCACATTTTTCTAAATGCGTGAAAGGCATTTTTTCATCAATAAACACAAAATGTTAATTGCTTACTGACAGAGGTTTAATGCAATATTTCAATGTTGATGACATTTGCAAAACAATCGAATTTTGTTTATGAAATAACAGCCACCTTGGCAAATTTGAAAAATCATCAATAACTCTGTTATTATTGACTTTAGGATAAAAGTTCATAGAAAAGTTTTTGTTCAGAATTAAATTTTCTGTCGACCGTGAGAACTCTATACTGGGTGTCCCATTTAAAAAAATTACATTTTTCACAACATCACGTGACCCAGTACGTGAATTATTTTTTTTTTAATGCCATTGTAATTTGCTTGAAAAACTACACTAGTTTGCCTATTTAACCAACTTTGTAGCTCCAATAATAACAAAGTTAGCAATAGTGCCGACTTAAGTTTGAAAACCCTGTATACACATACTGTACACATTTTATGCATAACTCTTCAAATCAAACTTAGATTTATTATATTTATATACCAAGTGATTGGTATATAACCGTTATGAACTTTTGCTCGATATATTGGCCTCACAAAAGGAAACGAATTCTTTTATTATTTATTCAATTTCCCACCCTAGATATTCTAACGACAACAATGCCTAATTTCAAAATGAGCCATCGATCAAATCAAATTGTATTTTCCGTTTTTACGGAAACGGCTTTCGCTGTCGTTATCAAGAAGAATTTTACGATTGGGGACAGAAGTAGGAAAAAAAAGAGGACACGATCTTGTTTGATATGCATGTATATTGCGTAACACTGTGTGATACACCATCGCACAGAACGCAATAGATCATCCAAGTTGACGTACGACTATACAAAATTGCGGTTTTATTGTTTGCTGCTTGACCTTTTGTAGCTTTTGACGGCTAAGTCAATGTTTAACTTACCGCGCGTATATAATACACATATGTACATATATACAGGAAATATACATTTGGAACTATAAAAAAGTAAGGTGACAATATTAGAAGTTTGCTATTGGCGAAACTGATATTGAAAATTAATTAATCTAAAACACTATCTCTATTTTGGCGATAAAAATGTATTATATATCAAAGATGATCAATTATAGAACTTCGTAATTTTAAATGATTTCGAAATCTTCACTTCAGACTTTGTTATCACTATCACACTATCATCATCATTTAAATAACACAAGATCTGCAATATAAAATACAACAGAAAAGGGCTTATTCATTGGATCAGATTTGATTACATTATCATTATCACATCTCGCTTATAATTAGTTTTTTATCTTATCTTCCTTCATAATATCCGATGAATCACTTTCCTAGTAAAGTTATAGGGAAACCCCACTAGGCGCCAGTTGTGATAGTTAACAATCCTTATCCTTCTCCGCTAGATTAGAAACTGGTTACCATCTGGGATTATGTGAACTTAGGTAAAAACATGTATTTTGACAGTACCGTTCTTCCATTTTTGGCATGATATTTGTGAGGTTAGGTGATAGCATTGCGCTGCTTTAGAGATACGTGAGCCCGGGGCACCGAGGACCACCGGGGTAAGTAGGACCATAGACGTAGTTCATACGTATTTTAAATTTCGCGTGCGATTTGTTATTACTAAGGTGGCAGTAGTAGTAAGCAATGTCTGTCAACGTCTACAGTTGAATACGTTTGTCTCTAAAATTTAACAAAAAAGTTAAACTTTTATGGTAAGTTGATGTAAATTTTATATCGCAATATTAACAAGGTGAACCTACTTGCCGAGGAGGAAGCAGATCGATCAAACGGTTATTGAGCTAGGTAATATTTATATAATGAAAATGTTGTCCAGAAAAATGTATGAAAATGTAACGTTCACAGCGCTCAAACGAGTTAATGTGCCTTCCTGGGAGTTTGTCCTCTCGTTTAGATTAACAAGATGAACCAACTTGCCCAGAGCGAAGCAGATTCATCAAACGGTTCTCGAGAAAATATCGATGAAAATTTAGCCCTATAAGGCGCTAATGTGCCCTGCTGGGCGTTTGGCCTCTCGTTTAGATTAACAAGGTGAACCTACTTGCCGAGGAGGAAGCAGATCCATCAAACGGTTATTGAGCTAGGTAACATTTATATTATGAAAATGTTGTCCAGAAAATTTATGAAAGTGTAACGGTCACAGCGTTCAAACGAGTTAATGTGCCTTTCTGAGAGTTTGTCCTCTCGTTTAGATTAACAAGACGAACCAACTTGCCCAGAGCGAAGCAGATTCATCAAACGGTTCTCGAGAAAATATCGATGAAAATTTAGCCCTATAAGACGTTAATGTGCCCTGCTGGGAGTTTGGCCTCTCGTTTAGATTAACAAGGTGTACCTATTTACCGAGGAGGAAGCAGATCTATCAAACAGTTATCGGGCTAGGTAATATCTATATGATGAAAATGTTGTCCAGAAAATTTATGAAAGTGTAACGGTCACAGCGCTCAAAGGCGTTAATGTGCTTTCCTGGTAGTTTGTCCCCTCGTTTAGGTTAACAAGATGAACCAACTTGCCCAACTCTCAGGGCGATGAGTACAATCTTTTCCACCCCTCGGAGATTGAAAATTCGACAAATGCCCGGCTAGATTTTTTTCGTTTTTCTGAAGTATCTCGGCTATTGACAGAGATAGGACCGAAATCTCTTCGGTACAACACTCAGGGCGATGAGTACAATCTTTTCCACCCCTCGGAGATCGAAAATTCGACAAATGCCCGGCTAGAAATCTTCCGGTTTTTTTTAACATCTCGGCCATTAAGCGAGTTTAGACCGAAATCAAAGGCGTCAATGTGCCTTGCTGGGAGTTTGCCCTCTCGTTTAGATTAATAAGACGAACCAACTTGCTCAGAGCGACGCAGATTCATCAAACGGTTCTCGAGAAAATATCGATGAAAGTTTAGCCCTATAAGGTGCTAATGTGCCCTGCTGGGCGTTTGGCCTCTTTTGTAGATTAACAAGGTGAACCTACTTGCCGAGGAGGAAGCAGATCCATCAAACGGTTATTGAGCTAGGTAATATTTATATGCTGAAAATGTTGTCCAGAAAAGTGTAAGTGTAGTAGTATGAAAGTGTAACGGTCACAGCGCACAAAGGCGTTAATGTGCCTTCCTGGTAGTGTGTTCACTCGTTTAGGTCAACAAGATGAACCAACTTTCCCAACACTCAGCTCGCCGGTCTCCCCTACCTGACCAAAAGATACCTATTTTACTGACTCGCCAAACCCGTATGCCCGTATACTGTCTAAATCATCCGTCAATTAAAGTTACTCATACAGGTCAAAGGTTGCTTGATAGCCATTTTCTGCCATCCTTATGCTTTAGTCTTCAGAAAATTTTAAACAATTGAATCTGGTGCAAGCTTAAACATAATTAAAGTTGGAGCCGACAGAAAATTGTCATGCTGCCATATCTCTTAATTCCGTTAACGAACATGGTTCGCCCAAGAAGTCGTGCCGTTTACAAACTTTACACCATCTAGGGACTATACTAAACACCCCACAGACTGAATTCGTCTTTAGTTCGACACCAATGGCATCCCTTCAATCTATCCAATGTGACAACATAGCTAATGTAAAACCTTCACTTACACTGTTCAGGTGAAAGTCTGGCAACACACACAATGTCAAGCACAGAAAGGGACCAGCTTCAGAAAAATAAGAGGGTGAACTCTCTCGTGGTGTTTCGGTATTTTAGCCAAGAAAAACTCTGGCTGCCATCTGTCTTCTTTGCCATTAAGGGGAAGATGCAAGTAGATGTGTGAAGTAATGATGTATTCTTTATTTTGATTCTGTCAATGTTTGCCAGTATTGTTTCTAATGGCGGCAAAGCCATCAATTTACAAACCAGATCCAGAGAAAAAGTTTTTATTGGGTAGTGTAACCATTGTTTTGCATTTATTACTTATTTTTTGTGTTCTATCTACTTCACAGACGTTAATTTAAAATACATGTTGATTGAACTACTTCTATTAGAACATGTTAGAGAGATGGAAAGAGATGCTTCTTGACAGTGTGCATCGTGCTCGATATTAAAAAAATAGATAAATAGAAATAACATTAATTCATGTAATAAAAAAATCTATGTAAGTCTTTTATTTAATATATTCCTTTTGTCTTTGCAAACATTTCCTCTTCCTCTCTGGCAATTACACATTGCCCTCGATGGTGTTTGATTCTTCAATGTTTATTTTATTATAATCTCGACATTTTACTATCCCGACGCTTCACTCTTGTCTTCGTATCAGAACTTCCTAGCAGAACAGTACATTGTTGTTTCACATATAACCCTATTCACCCCTATTGCAGTCCTTCTTTTTTCCAAGGGGTGCGCAATCCTAGAATATAACGCAAGCGCCCCATATTTGAATATGGTGAAAAAAGAGGAGGGGTTGACGTTGCCCAGGGGCGCGTTACTAAAGCAATTAAAAACCTACCCCCTTGCGACGCCCTTAAAGTACCCACGGAATATAATTCGCCCCTCTGTGTCCGAGGACCCCTTGCAATCGCCGATGAGTGTTATCCCTAACCGCAATATCTATTGATGATAAGCCGGAATACCGAAATTTGTATGGTTACGGACCGTTAGGGGGTAAGATCCATAGTCGGAACCGCCATTTTATTCATGTGTTACAAATTCAATGAGGAAGAAGGAATATGAATGATTCACATGGTGACGATGTGATTTCGCAGCGGACAGCTAATGGATGGGGTGCATCGTATTGTTTATTTATTATATACGGTTGCGATTTTTTTTGTCATTCTGGTAGTTTAATCTTGTTAAGCCATCTGCTGATTATAATAAAGAAAAACTAAGATCACGACAGATTCTAATTTGTTAAGCATTAGTTAAATGCTATCGAGGTTAAAAGTTGTAACTTATCTGTCGTGTTGACTACATATTTCTGTATCACATCTTGAACAGACAGTCGTAAAAATTAAACATTTTTACTTTCATTTCTTCCGCCAAATAAATTTCATGTTTACTGATTCATGAAAAGTAGGTTATCGAAAGTGCAAAGACATAAACTTTTAGAATAGACGCATTAGATTTATTATTACCATTTAATACTGCGTTTTATGGATAATAAGTCTTTTATTTAGTATTCATTTGCGACTTTCAAAATTCTGCTTTATCATTTTCACTACGAGACAATTATATTTATCGAGATATATATCCTGGTATTACGCAAGATATTCTGAAATACAATTTTGCAACTATGTATGTATGTATATGAGATGTTTTAATTTCGGCTAAATGAGAGTGGTCTCTTTTCTAAATCTGTCTCCAAAACTATATACTTTAAAATAATAATCTATTACAATTCTTAATCCAGGGATTCTTGAGAATAAAACGAGCTACTGTTATAATAGCTATAAACCGTACCTGCAAATACACAAAATATGTTCTCAAAATATTTACGTTTAGGCCAACAAATTATGATCGATTAACTATTATTGAAGCAGGTCACATCCTTAACTTAGAATAACCGAACAGTTCAACCCTTGCTTGTTTGCAATTGTAACTTTACTCACGAATTTGGAGATCGATCAAAATCTGTCAAAGTTGGATTATCCACGTGCGGACATCTTCCTGATAGGATTACATACGGTTGCTTAAACCGTACGAAAAAAAAGCACAACCAACTCGAAGAGCTACGTATGTATATATTCCACCAGATTCAATTCTGTTTGTGGAAATGCAATAAATCGGAATAAAACGTATATTCCTGTGTAATGTGTATTTATTACTCTTGAACGTCCGTTTTTTCTATTGTGTACAGTAGTGGACAACTTTATTAATATTAAAGATACAGTTCCTTATTTAGTTAATATAACAAATGTTTTGTAGAAAAAAATACAGAAAAGCAAGCAGTAAGTAAGCATAGAATATTTAGCGTATTACATGCATATCATATCATATATTTATATCGATGTTATCAAATAAATTTCAATACTCACAATTATTAATATTACATATTTATACAGGTATAAATTTGACAGAATAATTAATATGAATTTTCAAATAAAATGCAATTTAATCAAATTCCTATTCAAACATGAATGAATTACTGTTAAATTAATTAAAAACAATACCTTCAAATGGACTATAAATTGTGCTGACAACAATTCATATACACCTGTGAATTCTATTACAGTTATGTAGAATTAATATCCACTTTAGTTGATTGTTGAAATTAAAATAACAAAATGTATACACGTATACAGTATACGAGGATGTATTGATATCTAGTTAGCCTAGACCGGTGGATCCCAGTAGATCTTCAAGTAGCTGAATGTTGACCAGAGGAGCGTGCAAGGGTGGAAGCATCAAGTTCGATTTGTGTTCTGTTTGATAATGATGCAGACTTCTTAAGCCGTATTGTTACTATGGATGAAAATTGGGTACATTTATACGACCCAGAAACAAAGCAACAATCGATGGAATGGACGCAGTCTGGTTCTCCAAAGTCTAAGAAGTTTCGTGTTAAAAAATCTGGAAAAGTTCTTGTGTCAGTTCTTTGGGATTGCAATGGAGTAATCATGATTAATTTTCTAGATAAGGGTGGACCAAAAACTGGGAATTGATGATTTAGGGTTCGAATTACTCGAATACACCCCTTATTTACCAGATTTGGCTCCGTCCTACTATCATGTTCTTCCTCAACTGAAAAAAAGTTTAAAAGGTCGTAAATTTTCTTCCAACGAAAAGGTTATAGAAGCTTTGGAGGCCTGGTCTGCAGAGCAAGATAAAAATTTCTTTTGCAAAGTCTAGAGACGTTGCAGATTCGTTGTAATAAACGTATCCAATTAAAAGGAGAATATGTAGTAATGCAGTAATAATAAAATATTTTGATTTTCAAATTTAGTTTGCTTCTATAGTAGGCCAAGAATTTGTCAATAACTTCTCGTAAATCAATCAACAGAAATTAAATTAGAATAAACTTAATATATCTATTTTGTGACCTTTATGTACTTATCTCTCAATTCCTGAAATATTTCCACTTGTAGGTCAATAAAACAACAATTAATTAAATACCAATTTACTCCAGAACATATAATATTATATTTCCGTTAATAAGACTTCTTCAGTAGAAGAAATCTTATGTCAAAAATTTAATCAAACTTATTTTAATGTACTTCTAATTTATTCTAATTATCTTTCAATTCCTGAAATATTTCCACTTGTAGGTCAATAAAACAACAATTAATTAAAGACCAATTTATTCTTAAGATAACAGGTATTATATGTTCTGGAATAAATTGGTATTTAATTAATTGTTGTTTTATTGATCTACAAGTGGAAATATTTCAAGAATTGAAAGATAACTAGAATAAACAGAATTACATCAAAATAAGTTTGATTAAACTTTTGAGATAAGACTTCTTCAACTGAAGAAGTCATATTAACGAAAACATAATATGTATTATATGTTCTCGAATAAATTGTTATTTAATTAATTGTTGTTTTATTGACCTACAACTGGAAATATTTCAGGAATTGAAAGATAATTAGAATAAACTAAAAATTACACTAAAATAAATTTGATTAAATTTTTGTCTGAAGCAACAATAACATAAGAAGAGTAAGAAACCCATTTTTATTACCCATATTATGATACTATTGAATGGCAATATCAGAAATTAAAATTGAAAATACCAAAACTGGTAGAGAAAGGGTATCACAAACAAACCCCTGAAAAATGTAGAAAAAACTTTCCTTGAGAAAGTGCTCGTCATCATAAATGATAATGGGATTTTATTTCTGAGAAAAGACAGTGGTATTAAAGAAGAAGTAATTACATCATACTTGTAAAATACAGCAAATTTCTGCCATCAGATAAGTTCAAATAAGCATATTATTGATGTGCCATCTTTTGCAAATTAAATGCGGATTTTTTTTGCAGGGAATGTGTGTTTAGTAAATAAAAACTTCGCTTTAAAGCCGGTTAAGCTCTAACTGCCGAAAAAATTACAGCGCCATAGTAAAATCTCCTGTCATTTAAATATAGACACATTTGGTTATAGAATTCGGCAACTGTTGGTTAGTTTATTGTTTAATATCAATACTATTGCTTGTTTTCTTATTAAATGTATCAAAAGTGAAACATATCCCATTGTGATCATAGATACAACAAACTGTTATTTTGTCTAATGAAATATTTCGCAAGAAATTTTAATTTTGTTTATATCTGTACAAATAGATTAGCTCAACAGGGAGAAAAAGAAGAATCAATAACATGTTATTACCGTACAAACAAACGTGTTATTTTTGAACACTTATCGCTTTGTGGCGCTGCCGAATGGAATGGTGTTAAATTTGAATTTATCGAAATATATACGTAAATTAGGGTAACTCCAAAATACAAGTCCCGACAGATATTCACGTAAGAAGAAGAATAGAGTTTATTCAAATATACATTAGTGTGTTCACAAGACGTTATGTTAGAACTATCAACAAAATTCGTGAAATAGCTTATGACTTAACTTTAAAGAAATTCAAAATTATCCCCACAGGATTAGAATAGAAGGACAAAGAGAAGAATTATTCATGAAACTACATACTGCAATGATGATTACAAAGCCCGAGGCCATCTAAACAATTCCTAATAGACCCAATAAAGATACAAATCTTGCAAGAACTACCAATGAAACAACAACAATGATTGCCTGTAAACAAAGTATAGACTAAGGTTCGAAATAAGTCAGCATAGGCGTAATCGGAAAACACCATTCCTCCAATTATGATATTTCTTAGAAAGAAGTTTGACAAACACATTCTGATCGGCACACCACCAGGTACATTGGGATTAGCTAACTCGTTAGGAATCTAGGATTTAATTGAGGGTAATATTGCACTGCGACCTATTGATCTATTATACCCCCATGAGCTGCATGAGCTGTAAGCTGCTGAGGTTTGCCCGCTCTCAAAGCTCCCCATCCAGTCCGCAACGGTTTCAGAGAAGCTATTTCTTCTTTGTCTATGATGTCTTTACTGAGATTGTTAGCTCGGGTTTCCGTGGTAGCGGTACAGTTAGATATTCCGAATTTTTATCCTCTGCCCCGCAAAACTACAGTCACTATTCTGTTTCAAATATATCCTTGTCATGTGTTCCCCAAGGTGTCAATGCTAACAAGGTCTCTGCTCTATGCTTTCTACCATGAAACCCATATCTCTGTGAAAGTATTAGATTTGACAAAAAAAATGTGTGTAACAATTATTATATTACCACCACAATACTCGACTGAACTTCGGCCCCTAGATGTTTTGTGCTTTTTTACCACAGGCATTTTATATTGCTGCTGTTGACAGTTAGCTTTAAATGGAGACTAGCTTTCAACATGTAGAAAATAGCATTATGTGTCCCTAAGCTTTTGACAAATTCATGACACGATCACATCGGTACAAAAAGACTAGTCACAATCTCGCAGAAGAACGAAGCATATGTAAACTTGGCATCTCCAACAAAAACAACAACAAGCGGAAATTACAATGACTAAACAGCTATTACAAAATTATTATTACAGAATTTACAAAAAACAAATAAAGAATCAACCTGAAATTCAAGACAACATGAATGAGTTACACCTAGAAAAAAAGGGATGAATGGACTGTATCAATGAATAGATAATGATCGATGGAGAAAGATAGCAAATAAAAAAAGAAAAACCACCTGAAAATGGCTTGAGAGCTTGAGATAGAATTGGAAGTACCGATCAAGCAGCGATTTGCATTAAATTTAATCCAAATGGAAAATTATATTGATAGGCTTTTGAAAATTTGCGTGTTGGATAGATTGAAAAAAACAACGTTCCATTTTTTACCTAATATTTCTCTTAATTTGTTTTAATCGTTTAAGCAACAATTGAACGTATCTCCAAGCTTTTTAGAACTTCAGTGTATTGTTTGGATTCGTTACTTTATTACAAGAAATGCACGCAAGTCGTGTTGAATAAGTTAGCAATAAACAACAAGTACAAGAAGATGTTCAAGAAATAGTCCCACCCCATCGCTTTCACCGTATAGCATAACTTCAGAATCTCTATAATAAAATAATAATGTTAACACTTCAAGTATAAATCTAAAAGACCCTTTCCTAATCGGATTTCTTCTTCTTTAAACAGCATCACCCCATGTATATACACATCTTGAGCTATCCATCGTGGATTGCCTGAAAAACACACTCGACGCAGTACAAAACAGCAACAACTAAATCCTGACCGCAAACCTATTATAAAGACAACCGTGTAAAACGTTAACGCAACGAGTCCCCTTAGTTTGAGGAAAGAAAAAAGAAGTCCCGACCCCCTTATACAACAGGCCCACGGAGTCACCCCGCCCTTAGAGTCCTCTGGCAGAATGCACAACTCATTCAAATAAATGCTATTGCGGGACAAAAGAGGGTTAACTTATTGTAACAGTAGCCCTATGTATAATATCCCCTCTTAAATATATAGAAAGGGCCAACCCCTTTTTCGCAAATTCATATATATCTCTACTGTGTACTTGGGGTTTGTTTAGTTGGACAACAAACATCGACAGACTTGTTATAAAAGTGTTCGTTGTTAACTGGGAATAATGTTTAAGAGAAATTTTAGTGTGGAATCAGTGTTATGCCATCCCGGACAAGATAAAGGGAAGATATTTAGACCGTGGGATAACAAAGAAGCTCAAGATTCGACCATCTCCACAACTACTATTGAGAATTCTGAGAAAGTCGAAGAAAAGGAGGTTTTGCAAGGAGATGAAAAGCCGATTATTAAAGATCAACGAGAAGATATTAAACAACCATCTTCGTTTAAAGATTTGAGCACAATTCTCGAAGGATATCAACCTAATCCTGCGGATTTTCTTCAAATCAATTTAGCACATTCGTTGGGTTTAGCGCCAAACGACCCTTTACTCCTCGAAACTTTAACGCAAGGATATGCTTTGGAGGAATATGCAAGAGTTTTATCGCAAGAACATCAATCAAAAATTTTAAACAGAAAGCAACGACCGAAAAAATATAAATGTCCGCATTGCGATGTTGGTTTTTCAAACAATGGGCAACTCAAAGGGCACATCAGGATCCACACAGGCGAAAGACCGTTTAAATGCGATGAAAAAGACTGTGGAAAAACGTTTACAAGAAACGAAGAGTTAACCAGGCATAAAAGGATACATAGTGGTTTAAGGCCGTTTCCGTGTAGCCAATGTGGGAAGAGATTTGGAAGGAAAGACCACCTGAAGAAGCATACGAGGACACATATGCAACCTAGAGGTTTATACGCAGTTCCTGTGATGTTACCTTATGAAACATGGAGTACAGCGGCAGCTTATCCTTATATACCAATGTATGGATTTTAGATTTTGTGTTTAACAATTACAATTGCAGTAAGTTTTTAATTTATTTTATTAATTGATAAATTGTATATAAAAATCGATGACTTTGTGCAATTAGCAATTATTTTCTGGGGAATTATTTTCTGATAGAAGCGATGTGAGATATTGTACATAAAAAGCCTTGTAAATTAGGTATTGTAAATATGAAGATAAAATTATATATTTTTGATGTAGATTTTGTAAAGTTTGAAAAAATATACTTTTTGAAATATTAACATTGGTGTTATTATTAGTAATAGTACAATTTAGAAAAATTTTGGTGTCTTGTTTGTACTTGAATAAAACTACAAGAAATAAGTTGTGTAATTAAAATCAATGTATATGTAGTGCTTATTATGCAAATTATGTGATCACGTTATTCTAGACAAAAAATAGAAATATTGCTAGAAATCTTTTATTTTCTTCTGTCAGGGTGTCCGAACATTGTTTCGATTATTTGGCACTTTTTAACAATCAAAATTTGGAACATTTTGATGGACAAAAACATCTTGTTCGGTGCCAAATTTCTTCCTTAAGACACTTAATAAGTATTCACAGTCTTTTTTTAAACGCGATTATATCAATATACAACCTATGTCTTTTACTTGCTTCAAATTTGGTAGTAACAAAATCTCGAGGCATTCGGTTACAGCTGAATTTAAGAAATGGCATATTATTATTCTGATCCAGTTTAACCCAGCAAGTTATATTTTTTGTAAATGTATCTAAAAATGTCTGAAATTAAATTTGAAGTTATATCTGTGTTACACCATGTCTATTACACAAACACATGTACATGTGATATCCACAGTCCTTTTAGCGTTTAGGGTGCAACAGTTTAGTTCTCACACTTTGTAAAATACATAAATTTTTATCCAAATTTAAAAGGCACTTACCCGGTCTACAACCCTTCAACTACCGCCAAGGCAATGCCTAAGATTTCAACTGTTGACAATCAACTATCACTATCAACTAGCTCCTTCATTGACTTCTACATTGTTTTTTATTTGTTTTTCTTCTTGTACAGAACTTTCTGGATCGAATTGTTAACTTCATTGTGACCCGTTCCATGAACTTATGTGGTTTTATTAAACGTATGTGCCCCGATTTTAACATTGTATTTTCCATCATTATATTATCCAACTCTATGGTCAGGGCAGTGCTTGAGTATTGCTGCGTAATTTGGTCGCCCTACTATAACATACATATTAATAGACTTGGGCGTGTATAAAGAAAATTTGTAAATTCCCTATTATTTAAACCACATATCAATAAAGACCTCATTAGCTATAACGAAAGAATAACGAAAATATTAAACATGGACACCTTCAAACTCGTCGCAAACTAACTATTCTTAAATTTTGACAGATTACTAACTGACAATAAGTTAAATACTTTAACTATTATTGATCCCTATCATGTTCCTTGTGGCCAGTTTATAGCATCCATTCAAGAACTAATTTTCTGATTTCGTGTAGTAGGTACGTAGAGTAAGCATCATTTATTATTTATTTAATTGGTTAATGTAAATGGACTTTTTTGTTTTCTTTGTTAATTGCTTTTTTTGTATAATTTTGGATATTATATAATGATATGTAATTCATAATTTATTATATGTATCTTGCCATTTAATTTATATGTACTACACGTCGTTTGCATATATTATTTTCCCTCTCTTTAAAATTAAACTGTAATAAACAGTATTAATGTTACCTGCTATTATATAAATATGTATATAAATCCAATTTTTACATTGCTTTAAATTCTTACTTCTAACAAGGAAACACAGGCAAGAGGTGGTGACGGATTTAAATGAAATTTGGTGGGTTTGTAGACTGATGCAGTATAAGAACAACGGTAACTTCCATAGATGCTAAATCGCTCGTTTTCGGGGATGGGGGCGACCAACAGCCAACGCTTGCTTTAATATCTAAAACTATAAGACATATCAAAAAAAAAGTTGAGACAAATATATAACTGTTTTATGAGTACTAAAAGATAGCGACAATAGTTTAAAAAAAATAGGGGGCGGGGTTGTTTCTGGAAAAACAAGAACTATGACAGGGAAACTATTGCCGCTATCTTTTAGTACTCATAAAACGGTTATATATTTGTCTTAACTTTTTTTTTTTGATATGTCTTATACTATATGAGCGAAAATTATTTAGATAAAAGGTTGCTTTGGAATTCTGAACGTACCGTGTGTATTTAATTCATCGTCAGTAATTGAAATTATATAGGTTATGTACCTAAGCTAATCAGCTTGTCAAATAAATAGTACCAATACTTACGTCGTCGAGTTTAAGAGTTATTTAAAATGTAATGTTTTGTACTTATGGGTTTATTTTCAATTTATTACATCAGATGTTGAAAATGGCCACCATTTTCATGCAGGCACAAATTTACACGCTTAATATTGGCACATTCTTCAATTATTCGGTTTCGCAACTCAGGAAGTGTGTGAACTGGTATTTTAAAAATGGTGTTCTTCAAATGTGGAAAAAATGAAGTAATCTAGGATAGTCAAATCTGGAGATCTTGGCGGCAATTCAGGTTCACAACGTAAACTAATCAGACGATCGCCAAAAAATTGTTGTAAATAAGCGATAGATTGCGGAATCGTGTGAGAAGTGGCACCATCTTGTTGGAAATATCCCTGTTGCAGCTCGTCTTCATGGAGTTGGTTTATGAAGGGTTCTTAGATGTTGTCTCGATACCTTTGGGCATTGATGGTTCCTTCAAAGATTATGGGTATCAATCGTCTGCGAGAAACACCAATCCACACCCCAACTTTCTGGGGATGCAACGGAGACTCACGAAAAATGTGAGGGTGTTCAGCACTCCACATTCTCATGGTTTGTGAATTGATATACCCTGACAAATGAAACCACGCCTCATCTGTAAAAAAGTCAAATCCAAGAGGTCATTGTTATTTAATAATGGGTGAACCACTGGCAATATAACATGCGCCTGTTATGATCAGGCGGTAACAATTCATGATACGCCTGCATTTTATAAGGAAATAAAGCAATGTCCCTCCTTAAAATTATTCTGCATGTACCGTATGATACGGGAACTTGCTGTATGACTCTTCGCAAAGATGTTGGTGCTGCGTTAATAATTTCTCGAACATTTTCAATAGTTTGCTCTGTACGGACTGTTGGCCTACCACCACCGCTCTTATGTGTTACACTTCCTATTTCTCTGAACAGTCGCACACAATTCCGAACTACATTGAAAAAGTCAGCTTCCACCAACACAAAATCAGGAAACTGTTGTCGAAATTCAACCAGGCAAGCTACAGTACTGTATCTCCATTCTCCATTTTCAAGATTTCCATTACGAAAATAAGATTCAATGATGAATCGTTTATGTAATTGTGAAAATATCATGTCGAGTAAAGTTTTAAATTGAAACTGAATTTAATTCCTGTCAAATAAAACTTCAAATCGAAACTGACATTTAATTAACATTAACAAAAAACTGAACCTATCAAAAACATTGGTTTTTTAATCATGGCAATCCCTTATCTAAATAATTTTTGCTCATATAGTAGTTTTGGAGATATTAAAGCAAATAGCGGAAGGTAGCGTTGGCTCTTGGTCGCCCCCACCCCGAAAACGAGCGATTTAGCATCTATGGAGGTTACCGTTGTTCTTACACTGCGTCAGTCTACAAACCCACCAAATTTCATTTAAATCGGTCACCACCACTTGCCTGTGTTTCCTTGTAAGTACGTCACATCCGAATTCTAATACTTTAGCAAGTTAGACTTTTCTTCATACTACACTTCAAAGAGCGTCTTATATTTTGAAGCTTCAGGAGGTACTCTATTCGACAGTATACGTCGCTATAATCCAGTTTTATATGTTTATTAAAACAGCATGTCTTCAAATATTTTCCTGTGTGTACATTCACCTCCATTCTCACATATTATAGAGGATACTTTTGTCTTTCAGTTTCTTTAACATAATGTTTTACACATTATGGGACCTCATTTTTATTTTGAAGTAAGTGTACTGTTATAAAGTGAATATCGTCATTGATTACTGACAAATTGTACTTTTCTATGGTTGGGTATTAAAATGGCACTTACTTATGATTATAATTTCAATCTAATTTACACTTAGGGTCATAGCTGGGAGGACTCTTTGCAAGAATTTCCAGGGTTTAGACATCCTTGGGATTCGACCTCAGTTGAGAAGAATGACTGTTAGTGGTGGCAAACTCAGGATATGAATAATTTACGATTTGCAAAAATTGGTAATTACTGTTAGCGTGAAACCAGAGAAATAAAATGAACCTGACCGTCAAAGACTTATATTTCGAAACCAAAATAAATTATCCAGCAAAGTACAAAATATATAAACTTCTAAAATGTAGCCTAAAGTGATACTTTATAATAATAATTAAAAAAATATCTAATTAATATAACCACGATGTAAAGGAGATAATTCTTTCGAGATAGTCAAACCAAAAATACATCCAATTAAATGCATTCAGCGTTCAAAGATACATTGGATTACTGCAGTTTATCTTCCGCTACTATTTCCCTCTTTTCCTCTCTTTCCATACCCCTATAAAATAATCAGTGGAGGAATGTTGGGTAACCAACTTAATCTCAGCAAAAAATCAATCTAGAACTGCACAGCAATAGGAATCAATACTACTACTACAATTTTTACATTAATAGAAATTTAATATCTGCATACAACCAGTACAACTCTATTTCGATGTTAGTATTGCATCTCTATGTGTTTACGTCATCTCACTTGTTTCAATTAACTGCAGCGAACATAAAGTTTAAACTTAATTACAATTTTTAGCAACGCGAAAATTAGTTTCTGTATGTTGGGCATACTGAAGAATACACAAATAACTAGGCCAGTGTTGGGGGTGAAGTTTTAATTACTGTTACTGTTCTATGTACATAATTAATATTGTCTGACGCATCTAGCGCACCGAAAAAACTTCACAGACACTTTTTTGTTGTAGCTTATTTTGTGATTTCACTCCTAAAAAAGGTCACATAAAACCAAAACGTGATTCGTCGTTATCTTTAAACATGAATATAAATTTCTTGTTAGTAAGTTATATGTACTTATTATAATCAAGAGATTAATTCCAAATGTCAAAGATATTCTATATGAATATATATATATTACTTAAATCAGTGATAGATACACCAACTGCAGAACCAATGCAGGCATTCAGATTCAAAAAATCAACGTTGTTTATTATTTTTCACCGTGACAAACTTCTACCCAATATTCCACACAATAACAGTTTCATAACAAATTTTGTCAATATCCATACAACCATCTCTGTAGGAGAAATTGTATTACTTTAGCCTAACACGTGAAACGTACTACATCTATAATTGTAAGACTCCTAGAGGATGGTCAATGCGATAAAGGTGAAGACCTCCCGTCGGTACAATACGGATGTTTTGACAATTCCGTGCGAAACGGAAGTTTCTTTCTAGATTATTGTCAACACCCCGGTGTCCCGCTGGGCGGTAACGATACTCAGAGATGATACACAACGGGTGATCGTAGATTTCCAGTTGTTCTGACCGATCGTTACGTTGCACAATGGACATTCAGAACTACTGCGATCCTCTTAGTCCGTTGTGTACGAGTAGTTATAAGTTTAAAATGTTCCAACGTGAATACTGCAAATAATGCACATTTTACGGAATTGATATTTGGGGTAACTATAAAGAGAAGTAATAAATCGTTACCTAATGTTAGTAAAATATCTCTCATGATTTTCTTAAAACGGTAAGAATTCTTTTGAGATATGTTCTTTAAATTTGTTTTGACAGATTAGATTGCATAAGAAAGAGAATTAAAAGAATCAATCGAATTACCAGTTTCATCGAAATTTAAAAAAAATACGTTGTGTGTGTCCTAACTTCATTATAGCTTGTGTGGTCCGAATTTATGTTCGTAACCTCAAAAGCAAATAAACATAACAACTTGGCCTCATGTTATTTAAATGCAAATATTTCAAAAGCTAGATAGATATGGATCCAAAGATTTCTAGCGGTAATATCCTTATTTCAACATACTTTCGGAACATTTTCAGTTAAAAAGTTTCCTCGATCATATTACATATTACGCAAACTTCACCTTGATACCTGCCCTTTCATCGATATATAAAAACTTCCCCTCCATAGAAAAACAGAAGCGAATAACATTCCGATTTTATTCGCTCTTTATAATGTCGCTGACATAAAAAAAAACCGTCTTCGAGA
This sequence comes from Holotrichia oblita, assembly GCA_023690525.1. Lineage (NCBI taxonomy): Eukaryota > Metazoa > Arthropoda > Insecta > Coleoptera > Scarabaeidae > Holotrichia > Holotrichia oblita. The sequence continues at coordinate 117,140,483 of CM043019.1, forward strand.
TCCTTTTTCCTTTCGAAAGTGCGTAACATCGGCGAATAGGTGCGTTACTAAATCATTTGTCCAGTCGAATGGAACATAGGTTACGTTTTGATATTTGCAAAAGCGGTGGCACCACTTGCGGTGAGTGACTTATTGTGGTAGAGGAATTGAAAATAATGGCAAAGCGGTCGATTGTGGTCAATGTAATCACATAAATTATCGACAACACGTCGTTATACCACCCACATCATACACAGTTTCTTTCGAAAATATACTTCCATCGATAATAGATCCTATTGAGATTAAAGAATGGAATAGGGAAGGCGAATGAACTGTCTATAAAGAAATAGATGTGAATAAAGATCACGTAAATTATATTACAGGACAGGTTTGCTTTATGCGGTGTAGTGCTCTTGTGAATTTATATCGTGAGAGAATGTTTCTAGCAGCCTGAAATTTTGTGTAAGATGTTACAAAAAATCGCTTCAATTAAATTGCACTCGAATTGCGAAAGATGGCATAAAATCGATGAATTTATTTAATAATTATTGAGAGATCCCAATTCGCGTGCTGTTTAGCGTTTTAGACGCATGCATAAACAAGCGGAAAAATCTTTGTCTCGGTTTGCCAACGAGGACTTTTGCGGAATCTCTTCTGGACATGTCTACATTGTATCCACCACTGAAGCTGAAGACGGGCGAGATCTTATCCGTCCTTATGGACTGTGATGCCGTCTGTTCGATGTAGGTGAATATGCTGCTTTGGTCTTCAGTTTTACCGGAGAAAGAGCTACACCCACTACTGCTTCGGATCACAACACGAGCTGCAGCGGATCAAGCCCGAGGATCGTCTTCATCGCCGCAGCCGTCGTCGATGACAAGGCACCCAAATTAACTTTGTGCCACCAGACTAGCGATGTATAAGTTATAGAAGGTACTATAATTCTTGTATAGAGCCAGTGTACCATCAGAGGTTTCAACCCTCACGTTTTAGCAAACATTCCTCTATAGGCCCAAAAGGCTCTCGTAGCTTTATTCATCATGCATTGTGGTTTGTACGTGAATTTGGCGTCCAACGCCACCGCTAAGTATTTGAGCTTAGTAGCGACAAGTATCTTACAGAACCATAGTCGTTTTTCTAGAGTTAACGTTTAACCCTTCTCTTTTACACCATCTCTCTACGAGTCTGGGTGTGATTTGCATCCTTTCAGGATACCACGCCCTCGAACTTACCGCAGATCATGATGGTGATATTATCGGTAGAGCTGTGTATGGAAGCTCACCGTCCGAAGATCAGAAAGCAGGCCATTCACCACTAGACACCATAGCAGAGGTGACAACACTAGGCCCATCTAATCATGAAAAATTGATAATGCCAAAAAGACAGGCACTGGACGATTACACAAAATAACAGAAATAGATAATAGAGTACTAGATATACTAAGGAAGGTGTGGCCGATTATTTCTGGTTTCTATTCACTTAGCACTTACACACATAGTTAAATGTTATCATATATGTGACCATAGTTAGAAACCATTAAACGACTTCATTAAATTTTAACCGATTTGCAGCATTTTCTACGTCGTGTACACATCTACATACGATTATTATTGAAATTCCAAGCATATTGCTAACTCCATAATATTCTCCTGCACTTCCAAGCCAATGCAAAGCAATCTATAGATTATGTGCTAGAGTAAAATCATACCAGTGAGTTGTTCTATTGGCAAACGCTTATCCGATATCTTCAAATAGAAAATCTCTCTTTAAAGGGATATTCAACGAGTTTATTCTTATTATAACTATCAGAATCGTTTGACCCCATTTTAAGAAAGAACGCAAATGCAGTGGACGTAGGATCAACACCCTAATAATAGGGTGGTTCTTCATTCTATAACAGAACTATACAATTGTTCAATTTGTATTACAGAACAAGTGTAGAAAACTTTTTGTTAAAACTTATGGATACAACATATAGAATTATTACAAATTTAGAATTTTTGTCTACACTTATTGAACTTGTAATGTTTGTGTCAGAGGCCCCCCATGCTCGTTAATAATTTTGCTATAGTCTGATTGGATAATCTGAAAACACAAAACTCGCAAATGCTAAGTTTTATAAATCAACAAAAGTTATCGTAATTTTGCCAAAGACAATGTTTAGATAGATAGTCTCGACTGAAATATCACACGGTAATCATCAAAGATACAATTTACTTGAATTCACTTTTTCATGACGATTTTAAAAGATTTTGGGAAATACAACATACCTTTAGCGTTTGAATTAGCTTATAAAATGTCAACCCTTTCAGCCCGAAGCAAAAAACAAACAATTTTACAACAAGATTTAACAGTAGATGCTAATGTGAATTATATTTCATAATTTTTTATCTGTAGTGGATGCAGACTGTTATCATTAAGAACGATAAAAGTGTTTGCCATCTCCAAATCTAGAATAGGACCTTTAAAGATCATTTATTGCGTAATTAATGAATAAAGTTGCCCGAACAACTGATCATTCAGTCATTATTGGTCTGATTCAAGTACTGTATTATGTTAGTTAGCAACTAGACCAACCTTTGTTATCAACCTTACCGGTAAAAGGCAATGGAGACACGTAGGAATTAAAGATAAGCTTGCTGTTGAGACTATTGCAGAACAATTTAAATTAGAGCCAACCTTCGTAGAGGCAAGATGTAGAGAAGGCCTGTGTGACAGTTTTGATGTGCTGAAACATTTTGGGCAGCATTGCGATGATTCATTTCTCGTCCTGAACCAAAGACATTCCTTTTGATTATGAAACAACTTTTTTATGCTATTAGCATTGGCAACACAACATCATATTCAACAGACTTTAACAAAGGAACTTTACAATCAATCATTATGTAGTGCCTTTTTAATTGGTTTCTTAGTTAAGTATATAAATAAAGCAGTGAAAATAATCACGCAACAAACAGAGTTAAAAGCTTCCTATATGCTATGTTAGAACGTATAATTGTTTGAGTTTTTGTTCAGACAAACTCTCTAAAATTTAACACAATATTCGATAGGTTTTGTGCATTCGTGAATTAATAGACTTTACCAACGCTATTAATATTTTTATTAATTATTTGATCACTTTTATATTGTTTAGTAAATACCACCGCTGGCTGCAGCAATTCTCATTATACTAACTGCACCGAATAGTATTTATGGAATTCCGTTGTCGTTTCTAATTAAATCAACGCACAAACAAAAAATACAGCAATAATCAACAACTATGAAAAGTTTAATTATTTTTAGTTTTCTAAAGAAGTACTGACTGGCCTTTACGATACACATGAATTATTTTCTTTACCACGTTACGTTTTGTATCGCTTATTTGACATGCAAATCATTTACATTACATGTGTTTAACTAGAAAAAAGACACATTGTTTAAGTGAAAACGAATAATTTACAAATCCAAAACGGAATTAACCTTGTAAATATTATTCCAAATAAGGTATAGTTCTTAAGCTAAGTGCCACACATAACCAAAACTTAGTTTCTCTTTAAATAATTTCGTCACTGACAGAACATAAACCAAACGAATGATATATTTTTAAAATTTTGTTCCCAAAACTATCACAAATCATCCGAAGATGTAATAGAAATGCCGGAGAAAGTATAGGCATAGTCGTTGGATCGATAAGAACTTCTAGAATCGTACAAATCATAATAACGTTCCTTGAACAAGTTTCCACTTATGCGTATAGTAATTTGTTCCATCTCGAAATTTGTAAATCTGATCTCTGACCCTTTCTTTCTTCTTTCTATTTTCATATGTATCTAATATTTTGTGTTTCTTGTGACCTAATAAAATGATCTTAAGAAAATAAGGTTTACAAAATCACCACTCAATATTCAATTTAAACATAATTTCAAGTACTGTTGCAAAGTTGTGGTTATAGAATCAAATGCATACATGCTCACATATATATTTATGTAGATAACAGTACAATGTTCGAGATTGTAATTAACTAAATACACCGCTAACATGCAAATTAATTATTTGCAAAATTACATTATATTATAATTCTTATGCAGATAGCCATTTCACCTAGCGTAACAAATTATTGTTTACGTTTACAATAAACCGGTTTTATATTAGCAAGTATTAATGGAATTGCAAATTTAATGAAGGCGATATCTAAAATTCGAATGAATGATTACTAATATCTATCTAATCTGAAAACAGGTTGGTAAATTGTTGAGGTCATAATGAACCCGGCGGCTCTGCATTGTTAATTACATTTCTTTTATGTAGGACTCACAAAATTATTCTGAGTATATTTGAAACGTTTAATAACAACGTGATATGCATATGCATTACTACATAGGTTATTATAGCCTTGACACGATAAATTTAACGGTACTTCTGCCCTTGTTTGAAGCATTATCAAAAATTCACGTATAAAAGAGTTGTTTATTACTTGTATACTACTATTAAAATAATAAAAATTAACATTTCAAACTTCACCTTCTATAAATGTCTCTCCTGTAATACCCAAACGACCACACACAAACTCTATAAACCATCCCAAATAACCCAACATTACATTATTTAAAGCTTTGATTTAAATGGTTGGATATTCGACGTATAAAGCCGATTATTGTCAATAAGGACGCCACTTTCAATATTGTATTGTGCAAGAATCTTATCCCTGCCGTTCTCATTCAAAAAAGGAATCATCTTTGTACGTATGTAAGTATACTACAACGTTTAATACTGCCGCATCCGTATCGACAACATTGAAACCTGATTTCCGCAGCTCACAACGACACTTACTCGTATTTCGGGGTGATTTTTCAATATTACGTTTTTAGGGATGGTTCGTTCGTGCGGTTTCTACATAAAGAGACGCTACCGACACCCCGTTGCGAATGCTAACTATCGTGTCAATCTAGTTGAATTTTAGCCACAAAGGGGTGCTGTTACGAATGGAGCGTACAGTTAGTGAAAGTGACGATTTGTGCTAATGTAATTCGGTTAATATTTGACACTTTGTGGTGGAATATATACAGCAAATATGTTACAATTTGTAGATATCAGAATAAAAATATTAACTGTTTTAAATAGGCTTAGAAATTGTTTTACTTAACTGTGTATAAAATGACTAACCATTCAAATTCTATACTATTTGAGCCTACAGGCATTTTTACCACAAACTGAGCGCTAGCTTCTACACTGAAAGAAAATGAGTAAGAATTTTTATAACTTCCAAAATTGCACCAGTTTGCTACCAGTCCTGATGTAATTGGCACCTTCAGGATCTCAGATGACTCCATATTTTGTGTGACCAAAAATACTATGTATATTTAATGTATAACCGACAATACCAAAAGTACTCACGTAAATGTGGAAAATTAACAGTAAAAATAAATCTCAAAACCTAGGAAATCTGAACATGGAAAATAAAGAAATACAATTTCGTGACTATACATTCAAAATGGTGGCACTACCTACCACAATAAGGTTTAAATTTCCATAATTTTCCATCTCTAGTTGTTACGTAGACTGAGAAAATTAAGAGAGCGGTAAGTAATCACATGTCCTCTAATCTGCTGGTTATATGCAAAAAAGTGAGCCAGTTTTTTGACAGGTAAGTCTTATGGAAATCTTATGCGTTTAGCATATAATAAAATTTCTTGGCAACCCCAAGCCCTGGCCATGATGGTATGCGAAAAATAGACATGGGAACTTTTGTTCTTGAAGAGGTTTTATGTTTTGATAATCTAAGTTAGACGCAATCCGAGTGACTCACCGACTTATCATGAGGTACTAACGTAAAACTTGATTGTATTCTGGCAGAGGCTGATTTACTAAGGAATAAAAATTTCGATGATCTGATCTAATTTGCTTAACGTAGTCGATGTCTTAGCTTAATGGATATGTGGAAGAATATTTGGGATATAATTTTATCCATTATTATCTTCATATGTGTTCTATCAACAGTACCTAACACAAGATACTTAAAAATTAATCCGCTACGTGTAGATGAAGGTAACTACCAACTAAGTACCAACAATGGTAGAGTTATAAACTAATAGTTACGCAAGAAATAGGAGCAAAAAGGGCATTCGTCAATTATTCAATAAGTGACATTATTTAATAGATAAAGATTTTGCAAACTTTCTGTAATTTACTTCAAAATCTTGATCATCAGCAGTACATTCATCATCCTTTAATCTCTTTGTATTTTTCTGCGTTTTTTTGCGGTCAGATGTGGACGAATGCGATCCAAACCCATTTGAATTTATATGGGAATGGGTACTTGTATCAGGATTTTGTAAGAATTTTCTAAACAAAATCTATATAGGTACAAAAATAACTACACAAGCAAAAATTAATTTTAATATGACAAATTGCCTGAATCTGTAGATCGATCACAATGACTACTTGATGATTCATCATTGAAACAGGTTATTTTCTAATAAGCACTAATATAATAATTATTAAAACATACCTTGGAATTTCTTGCACGAAGAACTTGTTCTTCGTTATGAAAAAATATTTATGTGAATAAAATTACCTACTCTAAGGTGCACTATTCTAATATCATTTACTCGTTCATTATTAATGATAGAACGTCCAAGCATTTGTCCTGGCAGAAGGACAGCTGTACACGGCGTTTGGGTCTGCTGGAAGGACCACTTCATATCTAAAATCACACATTTTTAGGGCCTGCCGGAAGGGCAAACTGTCCTGCCGGCAGGCCCCTTGGAGGTTCTATCATTAATACTAAGACATATGTAAATGTTCGAATGTTATTGTTGCCGTCTTGACGTTGAAACTCTTTCTATATTTATATTTAATATATAATATATTAATAATACAGTAGAGCGTCGATAATCGGGATTAATTGGGACCGAACCTCATCCGGATTATCAAAAAATCCGGATTTTCGAAAATAGACTACATATTTTTTTGCTTTAAAATTATAGAAACTAACTGAAACCTTGAGAATTCACTTACATACGTATGTATGTATGTAAACAATTACAGTAGGTAACTACAGTTAAAGCTGTTGTGTATTACTTAGTACTGCACTTTAATGAAAGTGAAACAATACAGAATACAAAACGTAGTACAGTACAGGTACAGTACAGTAAAAAACAAAACAAAATCGTCCGCTACGAAGTTAAAGAATATTATACACTCTATACATTGTCAGGGCTCTTAAAAAAGTCTTTAATTGATTTTTGTACTGCAGTAGTTGTTCGCTTTTTTGCAGCCAAGTCCTTAATACGTTTTAACAGAATGAGCTGGGAAGGTGTACTCTCCTTCTGTTTCTTGAGCCATGACGTCAGAGTTTCTGCTGCCGTAAATGCCTCTGAATGTGTCGGCCCTGCCTCTTCAATTTCGTCTTCAATTTCATCATCTAATTCAACTGGTTCTGCGTCGTCTTCATACACCATAGCACCAATTTCTTCATCGGTCAACATCTGGTATCCAGGATCGTTGTTATCAACAGCTAACCACTCACTAGCGTCATTCTCATCGCATTTTTCAAATCCTGGGATCTGGCTGTATATTTCTGTCACTTCGTTAACACCACCGTCTTCATTATCATTTACATTTTCTTCTCCAGCACTTTGCTCTTCAGACCATAATTTATTCCATGCTCTTTGCAAGTTAGTTTTGGTTAAGGTATCCCACGCATCAGGGAGCATGTAAATGCTATCTTTAATGTTCATTTTTTTATACACTGTACCACACTCTCTTCGTAATTTTCTGACAACAAAAGACGACGAAGTAGCTGCTTTTTTTTTTTTTTACAATCACTGGCTGGGAGGAAGTGAACTTCAAAATTATCATTGATTGCGTTCAATACTTCAAGAGGGGGATGGGTAGGTGCGTTATCAATGATAAGCAAAACCTTTCCATGTTTCTTGTTCTCTTCTCACTATACTTAGTTACACTAGATATGAATTCATTAAATCTAGGAAAATTACAAAAGTCATCCATGCACTCTTCTATGATGTGTAGGAAACAGGAAGAATGTGCACATTTTTAAACCACTTTGGGTTTTTACTTTTGACGATAACCAACAATTTTATTTTGTACTCCCCACTTGCATTAGCACATATCATTGCTGTTAATCTTTCCTTGGACACTTTAAAACCAGAAGCGGATTGTTCACGTCTTGATGCCAGAGACTTGCTTGGAAGGGCTCGCCAGTTTATTCCAGTCTCATCTGCGTTTCAATAACCTTTTGCGAGTGCATCTTGTTTAAACTTTTCAACGAAAGCACAACTAGCCACTAAATCCGATGAAAGTATCTTTCCTTGAATGTCTAATTCTCTAATACCATGTCGAGTCTTAAAGTTTGGTCCCTTATTTCGATTTGTACAAAATCTCTACGAGAAATGCAAGAAATAAATCGGCCAGAAAATCTTTACCCCGCCTTAGGCATTTCGGCCTAATTAGGGGCAATTTAACTACTGGAACTGTCTTCAAGTTCCAAAAACCCACTTACCTGCGATCGCTACTTTCCATCCCGCAACAGTTATTCCAGCAAGATGGCATCGGTGTTATGCAGATTGACACTTAAAGCAGCCTCTAGACGATCAATATTTTCGTCAATATATTGCACGATAATTCAATATCAGTTATTGTGCAATATATTTGACGCCGCTAATCTCTAAACATTATTATAACATTTCTCTAATTTTTAGTGGGAATTATTAATTAACCACGTGTGGAATCAAAAAGTTCTACACAATGAAGGTTCTCTAGGCTTCACTTTATAAATATCCACCGTCATCAAGTCCATTCCACCCTTGTGAAACCCCCAACTTTTATTCAAAATAAGGACTCGGACTATTTCGACATGCCCACATTCCTTACCTGTGTTCTCCGTCTCCAGCTCAGCCCTGGAAGAGAAAGCAGGACCAATGCAATACAAACAGTGAATTCACTGATAGCTACCCACGAGTTGACAACAAGACATCACTATTATGTGATTTAATTTCTAATTGATGTATATTTAAAATAATTATATAATTACTCTACTTTTATATTTTTGGAATATTTTGATACATAATACCTACCAGTTTAATTTATTTTTGTATTTTTCTATAAACAATTCATAATTAATAATAAGCAAGTTTGTGAAGCATTCTTGACTGTTACAGCTTATTTATTATCATTTATTTTCAAAAATAATTTCTGCACAATCTCTTGTTTGTGATATTGTAGTCATTTTATAAGTGTGTGGAAAGATTATATGCACTTTTTTTACTCGTAACATTCACCGTCCAAGGCGATCACAAAATATTACATTAAGAGAATATAACTATACTACAAGTATTTTGATAGTTTCTAATAGTTCTGAATTAATTCCAGTTGATTTAGGTTCACACAGGCAAATGTATACACATTCTAATTAATAAAAGCCAATTATCAAAAGCGAGTGCCCTCGAAGCGGGATCTTGAGAACTAGCAAGGATGCAACTAGATTCTGCGAAGTGTTTATTCTAATTCTACAACGGCCGGCATCATTAAATAGAGGACGTCTTTAGAATTAAGGTTCCGTCTGGCATAATTATAGAGAACGAGACCAACGGAAAGCATCATGTAATAAGCCTTTAAAGGAGTTGCGCAAATGCTATTGACAAATTGGTCGTAAATATTTTAACTATTATAGTAACGCCGGAATAAGAATTTAAAATGGCAATCAACAAGACGTGACAAAAAATTTCTAATGAGCTATTTACATAATTTAGTTTCTTCAAGGTTTATAAATTTATAACAATTTAATACAATTATGTAGGAACTTGTTATACTTTGGGAAAAAAAGTAAATGGAAATAATTTGTTTTGTTTAATTAGTTTTTTGGACGATTCTATGTGAAAATGACTATTTATTTATCAATTAAATTGCCAACGTTTTCCCCTTTGTACATTTGACTACTGTTCCTATTACAAACATAAGATATGTATCATTCTGCATAGATCAATCCATAGCAAAGTAAACGATTTTCCAATAAACAATTACGACTATTCTTGATACCACATCAAAAGCTATGTAACCGATTAAAAATGTGTACATTTCCGATATCTAGTAATTTGCGGTGTACCAATAACAATTGGATCAAGCCAAGTTTTTGTAACTATTAGAAACACTTTTCTTAACACTTTAATACCCTTGAGAAGTTAATATTATCCGGATCTGTTTCTATTGTTAACGGTTCTAATAGGCAATTTTTAAGTTTTTCAAGAAAAATGCGTAAAACCTCATGTTTTTACCCAATTCTTTTAAATACCTACGCAATTCCGCGAAAACAATGTAAACATTGTTAATCATTGCCACAATTACTTTAATTTACTTCATTTTGTAAGCTTTAGCAAAAAGCTGATTGAAAGGTTAGGGATTGTGAGAGAGAGAATCAAGGTTGTAATAGCTTTTGTTTTGTTGTAATTCGTTCAAGGTTTTAGATGGAATAGAATACATGATTCAAAATGACAGATAATTCAAACTTTTCTTGTAGCTAAAAGTTTTTTTTTTATTGTAATTTAAGTAAAACTATATTCTATATAGTCCTACGGAAGTATTGATATATAAGATTTATGTTTTGCATTGAATTCGGTTTTATTGATGAGTTTTGAGCATACTTCATATCCTCCAAAGTGATTGGGAAACAAATAAAAAAAATTATAAATTCTTTATTATAACCATCCAATTTATTAAAATTCTTTTTATTAAAAAAACATGCGGTTTGAGCACGCGATTTTAACACATTTGTAATGACATTTATGTTAAAATTGCGTACTCAAGCATCGGCACAACCTCAAGCATGGTCTATAAATACGACCCTGAAACTGTCTGTCGGTAATACAGCGCTCTGATTCTGCATCTTAAGTTAATGTTTTTGCACCTTTTTTCTTGCGCCCTTAGATAATTTTGGAGAAGAACAGAAAGAAATCATCTTCCGCTAAATAGACATTTAGGATAAAAAAAACTATAAAACAAGCTCTCAAAGTTGTAAGCTCTAAAACGTTTTCAGTTTCCTATTCAGTTTATATGACGGAGTCTGTTTCACAAAGAACTAAGTGTTGCAAAATTGTCGGAGGTCTTCAATTTTGCCTAAAGCTGGATTGAGCATCCTTCAGCCTTTTAAACTCTTATTTGAACGGCTCGGTGTTACCGCGGAGTGTGAGAAGAAGATTTATTTGTCTGCAGAGGTGGAGAGGCCCTGATTTTGCCCTATTATGGTTCTTCTAATATACGCCGCCTTCTGAGAAGTGGTGAAGATCTGTTAGGGTTCAACTCCCCAAGATGTTGAATTAATTAACGGATTATCAGACCTATGGGCCCTTTCTAGGCTAGATCTGACCAGCGTCCTCACATAGGTGCTTAAAACTGAAATGTCTAAATCTCAGTGAATTAATGCGTTGGATGTAAGCCATGGAGCTGCGATAATCATACGTAAGACGTGATTTTGAAGCACATTTTGTCTTTGGGTTTGAGACTTCTGTTTTAAGCTCAGAGAGGTTTTCCTATAGAGGAGAACATACAAGACAGACCTCTCACGTAAGAACCTGACAGCAATTTTGGAAAAAATGTTGCCGAAAAGTGAGACGCGTGTCAAGAGTAACACCGAGGCATATGACGTTAGTTAACCAAGGCAGCCTCTCACCACCCATAGAAATGTAGGTTGGGGGAAATTTCCCCGAAAAGGTGTACACTGCGGTGTTGTCAGCGTACACCGCGACTCGCGTGCTGGGAGAGCGCAGAGTGTCGCTTGCAAATTTGTAAAGAAAGCTAATAGAAGCTAATAAATGGTATCAGTTCTTGTTTCAAGTGCAGCAATCTCATATCAAGACATTAGACATCGGTTTGGCAATATGGAAACCTATTTGAAAGACAACGGATACTTCGAAATCCTTTCTGATTCAAATTTCGTGTTTGACAGCCTCAAGAAAACCATATAAAACAATTATGAAAGGACCTCTAATATATGTAGGTATAAAATAAGAAAAAAGTATCGCAGCAAGTAAAATTTTGACATGCTGAATGGAAAAAGAAAACATGAGACAGGACGGAATACTTGATGAAAAAAGAATCAGCATACTGTCTGATAATAATAAATATCAATCAACTTTATCTTGTCGGTCTTTTTTAGATTTAAAAGCTCATTATTTGGATCAAACTCTCAAACATCACATTTTTGTTTCTTTTTCGCAAATTTAAACGTGCTTATTTGCTAATCCTTTCCCTCCATATGTCCTGAAAGTGGAACGATATCTAGGATTGAAATGATAATCCTTTTCGAATCGACTTGTAGTAATAAGCAAATAGTTATAACCTCTTGTGTATGCTTCCTTTATATAAACACCTTTATCTCAATAAAATGTCAAAAATTCTAAATTAAATTAAAACCATATAAAACATATTTTATATTTTTTATTTCATCTAACCGATTAATATTACTTTTTAAAGTCCTGTACAGAATATTACGTAAATACGACGGTAACATTCCAAGAATTAGAAAAAAGCCAAAAAACTATTTTATATAATTTAACGCGTTAGAGAGTTTCTAATATTTGATTCAAATGTTACCACGTGTACTTTAAAATTAACATATCAGTTGCATGGGGAAAAAATTCCACTTACACACTGTAACAATTTAACATTTTGCAATGCGTACATAAATTCAACAAAACATATTTAATATGTAATCGTGCTATATAAGATAATATTAGAGGTGATGAATTTTGATACCATATACACAACAAACAAAGATAGTGACATTTTTAAATATACCAATGATTTTGATAGACAGAATGTTTTTTTTATTATTGAAGAAATAGCAGATAAAACATAGATTTAACGCAATCTTTTCACATACATACATACGTGTACGTTTAATATATTCTTGATAATGGATATGACTAGTATTTCTAGCAAAAAAAAATTGCAAAACTCCACTCCTTCGTACTATACTAACCTAGTTTCCATTTGCACCAACAAGGTCAACGATCCATCAATTTCTGAAGCGTAAAGTCATTGTATACTGTACAAGAACAGGCCATTGAAACTGTAACAAATAGTGTAAGATTGAGTTTTAAAAGAGCTAGCCTTATGCGCAAATTGTTTCTGGAACTTTTGTTTGGCGTACGTTGAACTATAGGAAGTGACACCCACGTCAAAACTTCTGACTGGGGACAGTGCCCGACGTTTGGAATTATGCCAATTATTTCCGAATATTATAACTATTACTAAAAATTAGGCGATTCTCATTTTATATGTTTTGTTATAGATATAATATGTACATACATCAAAAACGAGAGAGCGCGTTATACATACATATGTATGTACATATGTGCATAGCACATACATATAATATACTCGTGGAATGTCCGCATTCTCAGTAAGTAATACTTCTGATTCCTGGAAATGTAGATGACCTGAGTATGCTTTATCTTAATCAGTGTAATGTTACACTTCATATATGTATAATGTATAATATAAAGATCTTCATAACCCAACTGGCGATCAGAAATATTATAGTGTAGGAAACACGTTGCTGCTAATCGTCACTATAAGAGTTATCTGAATAACATCTCTAACAGGGGTAATGAATGCATTGTAACTCTTGTTTTGTTTTACATATATTGAAGTGTTAAACTCGATCTAATTGATTATATTTTAAAGATATAAAGTCGTGGATAATTGTCCTGTAAAGTCAAATTTTGTAAGTGCTTAAACCTGTTGAGACAGTTTAGAATTATTTAATGGCGATTGGGATTCCGATGCAATCAAATTAAACCTAGCGTGCGTATTGTTGCACCTTCAATTAGGTGCAACAGTATGGACAACAGATTTCAAACTTCTTTGTGAAAATCTTGGAATTGCAAAGATTTATAGGTACTGAGTTCTTTGCAAGTGAACATTTTGACAGACCTTTCACTGGAGATAAAACATGAAATTATAATTTTGTCGTTGATTAACACAAGAAGTATATTTAGTGCCATGTTGAGGTTTTTCCATGATGTCCAATTGATTGCTTACATAATAATGTAAACGCAACAAGAGAGTATTATGAAAATGCAACGTACTGCTCCATATAACTTATGTAATGGAGACGCGGAAACTTGTAACTTCGAAGTCATTAAACACCAACCTTGTAATTATGAATACATTTAATACCACTCAATTTACTTATTTATCTTTCTTCAGCAGTTGTTCTATTCTATTACTTTTGAGCTGCTGGTGATTGTCAATAGTGGCATATAACTGCATTTGTCTGTGTTAAACACAGGGGTGGGCTGGAGCTGGCTCGGTCAGGCTCGCGCGAGCCGGTTGTTAACATTTTTGAAATTCGGCGAGCCGCTTGTTAAATTACCCCTAAAACCAAAAAAAAAGAAGCCATTTTAATAGTACGTTTATGCAAAATATGCTCATCGCGCCGATGTGCCACACCTATACGATCAACTCCAAATAAAACATCAGCTTCATGTTCATTGGCATCATCTACAACATCATTGGAATCATGCACAGTACGCAATTGTCAACTACCAGATTGTTGGACAAAAAACAGGTGAGTTTGTTCACAGAACAATATAAATGGTTAGTGATCAAAGATGGCAAATTAGGTTGTAAAGACTGTTCAAAAATGAAAACTTTAGGAATAGAAAACAAAAAAAAAACATATTCGCGTATCAAATGAGTGAATTTCATGTTCAATAATTCCTAATGAAACTAAAAAAGACACAAAGGCAAGTTTCTCTACGCAAAAAAAATTAAAGAACATTCCACTTCATCCTCACATTTAAAAATTCAAGAAACAATTATTCAATCTAACAAACTAGTTTTACCAAATCTACTTAAAATATTAAATTCTGACGCAATTAACATTACTGTAAAAATTTTTAACACTTGTTAAACGAAACAAACCATTGTCTGATATAGAAGCAGCCTTAGAATTACAAGGAAAAAATGGTATTAATATAGGAAATTGTTTCCAGACGCACTGCCACTAGAATTGTCGAACATATTGCGATGCAGATTTAAAAAAACTGTTTTTAAAAACATTATCAATCAAAATTCAAAAATTTGTATCATAATTGACGAAGCTTCTACACTTGCTACAAAAAGTACTTTGGTAATATTTTTACAGTGTGAAGTACAGTCCCCAATTGAACCTCTCATGATTTTCGTAGATTTAAAAGAATTGACGTCAACAACTGCCCAAAATATTTTTATGGCGTTAATAGACTGTTTTACTGACAATGGATTTAATAAAAATTATATACAAAGAAATTTCATAGGATTCTGTTTAGATGGTGCATCGACAGTGTTAGCAAGAAAATCTGGAGTAGCCACAAAATTAAGTGAAATGTGTCCAAATATAATCGTGTGGCATTGTTTGAATCACCGATTGCAATTGGCACTAGATGATTCCATAAGCGAAATTAAACAAGTAAATTATTTTAAAATATTTTTAGACAAAATATGTGCGATATATCATCGGTGAAATAAAAACCAAGCCGAATTGGAAACTATTCCTAGTGATTTGAACCTAGTAATAATAAAAATTGGTCGCGTTTTTGGACCTCGTTGGGCATCCTGTAGCTTACGAGCAGCTACTGATGTGTGGCGAACATAACCCAGCGTTGTATAAACATTTTATCTAGCCCAAATCAAATTCAGGAATGGCCAAAAGATTAGGAAATACACATTTTATTGAAGATTCAGCTCTAATGATAGATATCTTAGGGGAATTGTCAAAACAATGCGCCACAATCAAGAAAAATTACCATATCTAAAGGTGATCAATTAATTAAACGTTCAATAAGAGCTATAGAACTACACAAGAATGATAATTGTGGTGCCTACGAAATAAGAGTTCAAAGTTTAATTTCATCAAATGAGTTCAAATGCATACCATTTGATTACAATTATAAACTTGTAGCTCTTCCCAGAGAGCAATTATTAGATAGTGTGGCAAAGAATATGAAAGCAAGATTTTTATCGGCTAGTCATATAAATATGGATGAGGATAAGAATGGGAACAATGACACTGATAACTATGAAAAAATTGTGCGGCTCTTTTAGATCCTTCTACCTGATCATTAGTTAAAATTATGTCACCACAGCTAGAAGGTGAAGGAATGGTTAGAAAATTATATGAAATTTTAAAGTTTGAAGTAGGTGTTAATGATTTTCGTGACTTTGTAGACGCAAACATACAACTGAAAAATGTTCAGTTACCTAATTCAATTTTAAGGGTTAAAAAAATAGCAAGCACAATTGCTATTAGTAGTTCAGAAGCTGAGAGGGGTTAGTCTTATCAATTTAATTGCATCAAAATTAAGAACCAGCCTTACTGTGGAACATATATCCAATCTAATAACAATAAATTTATTGGGGAAACCAATAGAGAATTTCGATGTCATTTCTTTTGTTACATCTTGGATGTACCACAATCACAGGTTGGCAACAGAAACAATAGTAATAAAAGGGCACAATAATGATGTTTCTGCAAATGAAAAAGGCATATGGACTCTACATTACTTAATTAATTAATTATGGATATACATAGCATAGTATGTTAATTTTGAAATTGATCAGTTTTTTGTGCAATAAATGTTTTGTTATATATATTATATATTTTATACTGTATAAAAATAAATGAAGACAATAGCGAGCCGGTTGTTCAAAATTTGGCAGCTCACCCCTGGTTAAACATGATCTACTGTTAAGAAAGATGGAATATTACGGAATTTGCGGTGTCGTAGCGCGATGGTTCGAGTCATATTTATCGAATAGAGTTCAATTTGTCAAGATTTCATAGAGACTAAAAGATAGAACTATAAGAAATTTTGCATCTGCTACTTTAGCGGTTACATTGCGTGTACCCCAGGGTTCTATCCTCGGACCTATTTTGTTTTTATTATTTATAAACGATATAACTTCCTTAATAGGTTCCTCCCTTTTTATTCATGCCGACGATACAACTGCCGTTGTGTCTAATCCAGATTTGGTAGGCTTAGAAACGAATGTAATTGTACTTAGTCAATTTAGTCAATAGTTCAGTACAAACAGTTTACACTTGAATACTGATAAAACAAATGATAGTAATCATAATTTAAGCATATCTCTAGATGACTCACCTCTGATACGTCAACAGTCTTCGAAAATCCTAGGTTTTCATTTGGATGAGAATTTGAACTGGGGAAATCACTGTAGTAATTAAAAAACTAAATACCTCATGTTATCTATTGAGAAACCTGAAGTCTATTTTGATTGTAACTTACCAAAATCATTTTATTTTGCTGAAATTCATTCCGTAATTATGTACGGCATAATATTTTGGGGATCCTCGCTGAGTGTAAAAATACACTCTGCGCATATTACACAATAGTCTGCCTGTCATAGTTCCTGTTTTCCAGAAACAACCCCACCCTCTAATTTTTTTTTAAGTTTTAGTACTCATAAAACAGTTATATTTTTTTTTTTTTGATATGTCCTATAGTTTTGGAGATATTAAAGCAAATAGCGAAGGGTAGCGTGGGCTTTAGGGCGCCCCACCCCCGAAAACGGACGATTTAGCATCTAAGTTACCGTTCTTCTTACACTGCATTAGTCTACAAACCCACCAAATTTCCTTGTGTCATCAAAAACAAACAGTTTTTTTTTTATCTAGTAAGGCATTTCTTCATAATTAGTTGTTTCAATAATTAAAAAAAAGTTATTTCGTTTAATTTAATTTAAGACGAAAAAATACGCATTTTATTGACTAATTATGCTGCACTTTTTTTAAATGCGCAACGAATTAAATTACACAAGAATGTTCTAAGCAGCCTGTATCACAAAATAAATAAAAGACACGCTGTTTTTGTGTTATATGGCATTAAATCAACTTTTACGTATTAAAACAAGAAATTGTTACATGTATATACATTCCGTCTTTAATTTAAAAAAAAATGCGTTAGCTTTAGGTAGAATTCGAAGATTTTTTACAGAATAAATGTTATCAAATGTTGAGAAATCTGTTACAAAACAGAAAGTAATGCACTTTGATTCGCGATAATGTTGAAAAAAAAACTATAAAAAAAGAGAAATTTTGTCATACTTTTTTGAATACTTAAACACACGATATATAAACTAATAATTTCGGGACATGGTCAAATCTTCATTTGTAATTTATGTGTGGAAAGGCCACTAGTGGGCAGCCGGAAAAAAGTTTCCTCTGCACTATCACAGTTTTATACAGTGGAAAATACAGTAAACTCGGTATGTAGCTGTGTATGCGTTTTTATACAGTAGGCAGTCCCTCTGCATATAAAGACTACTTTACGAAGTTTTTCCTCGCCGGTATCTCGAAAGTTTTACAGTGTTTCACACCGGTAGGTTTGTTCCAATAGACTAGCAGTGAGCTCAGACTTACTAAAACTTTTAATAGTAGAATTAAAACTCCCATATATCTGTGCATGATCTGTGAAAATTTGTTACTGATGACCAGTAGGATATTTTGCTAGCATGTCAGGCCTGACTTTGATCTTTGAGTAGTTTGGCACCGACCTCAATGTAATGCTATGGTATTCAGTGTTTAGTTGTGAGTTTTTTCAGCCTGCTATGACACCCGCCTACACCACTGAATTAAGCTTGACGACCTGTAGTGTCCTAAGAACAACTTGGCTATCAGATAGGATACCCCAGGAAAATAACTTTGGACTGGCTTCCCAGCCACACGGGCGTGAAGGGAAACGAGGCGGCAGATGAGCTGGTCAGACGAGGTTCGTCAAGGCCCTTCATAGTAGCGGCCCCTTCCTTCGGCATTACCAAATCACAATTTAAAAAGTCCATCTACGAATAGTCACAAAACAAGTCCAAGGAATGGTGGCAAAGATCATCAGGACAAAGACAGGCTAAGGGAACAGAGATCTGAGTTTACTGAAGACCTACTGAGTAAAGACAGGAAAACTGTCAAAGTGATAGTAGATCTGATGACCGGTCACTGTAGACTGAATAGGCATACGTTTAACATCGGCCTGGCAGATAATGCTCACTGCAGATTCTGTCAAGAGGAAGGACAAAACACATGTTTTGTGCCACTGTGACGGCCTAGCCAGGACAAGGTTTCTAGCTCTAGGGCGTAGAGAACCCCACATAAAAGAGCCGCTCTCAAAAATGATGGGTCTAATTAAGAAGGCGAAATTAGAGAGCGTTCTCTAAGGAAAAGAGGATCACAATAGACCTGTAAAGGTCGGGGTGAAACAGGCTCGCACCTCACTCCTAACCTAACCTAACCAGATAGGATTCCAACCAATCCACTTTCATGGAGGCACTTCAGAATGTGTTCCACGCTAATTAGATACCGGTTAATCAAGCCTGAAAATCGATTAAATGTCCTTCAAGCTGAGTGCTTTCCCATCAAATTCTCCATCTTTCAAAAACGTACTCCCAAAACGAAGGTCCCTATGATACGTGAGCTTTCGCTGTCTCACTTCTGGAAGTCACTACATTGTATCCCCCAGTAAAAGTGGGAAGATGGTAGCTTTCGTGCACTCGTAACATTTTACTACCTAAGCAACTAATCATCTGCATTTAGTTCCTTTGCCGCTTGACCAGACTGGCTTTATTTATGCCGGGTACCACCAGTACACTATGAAAGGTTTCAACTCCTATGTTTTATAAATCGTTCCTCTTCAGGCACAGAAGGCCTCTCGCGATTTTATTCGTCACGTATTCCAGATGTGACTTGCACATCAGTATAGCACCTCAGATGACATCTAAATATTTGACCTCGGTTGGTTTATTGTTTTCATAAACTTATTATTAACTGGGTATTATTTTTGGCACCACTTTCGCAGAAGTTTAAATGCGATTTGAATCCTGTCAGATACCATGTCGTAGAATTTCCCAGACACCCAGACATAATATATTGAATGTATTACTAATACTGAAAAGCACTCCATTGTATTGTCATTTTAGCATTTTAGGATTAGTTTACAAAATTATCAGCAACTTGATACGCAATTCATGGCCAGCTGCGAGTTTAAATTTGTTCATTGTTACATCTTCTCCAGTGTTCAATAACAAAAGCTTTTTAAGGTACTGAAAGCACCTTCTTTTGAGTTAGAAATTGCTAGATCTTCACAATTTTTTACTGAGATATTTATTTGCTTCACTCAGTTTCAGTATTACATGAAGCAGAATAATCTTGACTTATTTTTATTTACCTGATCGATTAACTTTAAATATTATGTACAGTCATGGATAGCCAAAATCACAGGTCCAAGTTACAGGCTATTGCTGTGCTACGTATACATGAATGCTTAACGTAGCGATAGATTGTAACTTGGAGCTGTAATTTTGGCTGTCCGTGCCTGTACATTGAATGAAAATACCTACTATTGTGTATAATACGTTGTGTATATTAGGTTACACCAAACACAGCATCTGTTTGTTTTTAAAGGTATCAATCTAATCTAATCTAATAAACTATTTGACCTTATGTCGTCTATACTGTTAGTCGCCGTTGTTTATACTTGACGTCAATAATTGATCGGGTCCTTGTAATTACGATGTATGTAAAACAGATTGCTTAAAATTTACACATTGAAACACCTCTTTGTTATCGTTTGGGCAATAACTGATTTTAAATTATCATATTAATTATCTACAACATATCAGAAATTTGAAATTATCACATGATGTAGGTATCGTAAATAGTTTGAATAGCAATCGACAATGGTTTTGCACTTTAAGAATAATATTTAGAAAAAGTAATAAAGCATCTTAAACCGATCTCTTCTTTAGTTTTATAGCTCTATAAAATGCTCCAAAGACTAAACATTGTCATAGTAAGCTGATATATTATTTTCATAATAATTGTCAATAAAACTTCAGTCAAAATTGCTGTCGGAATCATTCAATATACGAGAAAGAAACTATAACATTTTTTTTCCTAAAATGCCATCGTTTATTGATAATTAGCACCTTAACCTCTACAGATCTTATGCAAATACAATTACTAATACGTATTGAAGGTTACCCAGTCTAAAGCGGACTTTGTACTTTTTACTTTACGACTGTTTATATCGAAAGAAAAAAGAACTGTAGTCGTTTTAATTTCTCAATGTCTCAAAAATGATAAATCCTTCCTAGTGAATATTACTTAACGATTAAAAGACGATAAAAACATAATTCGCTTGCTATAAAGAAAAACAAAAACCTCAAAGTAACGGAATGATTACCGAAACATTTTATTTGCTTACAGCAGAACTCGACAGCATAAAACGAATGTATTTGAACCTTAGCACACTCCACGATGTCAGTCAGTCTCTCGTGAACTGTTGTGCATATCGGTCTGGCTTTAACCCAGATAGATAATCGTGTACTCCGATAGAAATTCAATTTTAAACATCAATTATTATTTTAGTAAATTTCAAATCAAGTTATGGAAGTGAAAAACTTAAAAGAACTTCTCGATAAACATATAGGAGATAGTAATAAAATTATATCTTACCAAACATCGAATTTATTATCCTCCGGTGAGAATTATGGAAGTATTCTATTACGGATTCAAATAAAGTATCAAAACAAGAATGGCGAGGAAGAAAATGCCGATTGGGTTGCAAAAATTGCACCTCCAATACCGTTTTTGTGGGAATTCTTTAATATTCCTGTTACGTTCAAGAAAGAAGTTGGGGTTTACAAAGTAATTCAACCGACACTTAACGAATTCGGCAGAGAAAAAGGTATCGATAACCTCATCGAAATCTTCGCCAAATATAATGGATCGCGAGTATCGTTAAACCCGAATACTCAAGATGTAGACCGTGATGCAGTATTACTCATGGACAATCTTAAAATTGCAGGTTTCGAAAGTAAAGATAGATTCGTTGGATTCGACTATGATTGTACCAAATTACTTTTACACGATTTGGCAACATTACATGCTTCTGTTATAGCGTTTAAGTTGGCGAAACCAAACGAGTTTAAAAGGAAAATTCTCCCTTATCTCAGCAAGGATTTCTTCTTCGATGCCGGCGATGAACAATTACGTCATTTCATGGAAACTCTTAAAGGTGTCGCTGTGAGAGCTAACCCAGCTTGCGCTGAACATCTTCCTAAGGTTGAAGAACGTTTTCTTAAAATAGTTCAATTGTACAAATCAGAAGTACCGCCACGGGAACCCTGGGCTACTTTTATTCATGGTGATTTGTGGGTGAATAACGTTTTATTGAAATTTGAGAATGGTAAACCTGTCAAACATAAAATGATTGATTTTCAATTAATCGAATATAACTCGCCTGCAAATGATGTTTTGTTTCTCTTATATAGTAGCGTTGAATTATCGCTTTTAGAGAAGCACGTCGATGAATTCTTGAAGATGTATCACGGATATTTCATCGAAACTCTTCAGAAATTAGATTGTGATACTGCTCAATTCAGTTACGATTCCTTCCTGGAGGAATGTCGTAAAGTAGTTTGGGAGATCCAATTGGCTCATTTAACTTTCATGCATATACCGATTTTCACGCAGAAAGGTGAAGGGCAAGATGTGAGCGAGTTCGGTTCTTGGACAACTGCAGATATTGAAGCTAATATTCGTAGAATGCATCCTGTGTGTGGCCAAAAATTACAATTTATAATAATGGATTTTGTAAAACGTGGATGGTTATAAATATTATGTATTTAGAATTTTCTGTTTAGAAAATATTTTCATTCCAGTTTCATATTTATTTCTCTTATCTGTTACGTACCAAACAACCAATGTTATTGAGATATTTCATATAATTCATATTAATGCGATATCTGTTTAAAAACTTGTTACATCAACTTAATCTTGTGCATTTGAACCTTTCATACAATGTATACATTTTGTATAGAATATATTTTGTAGAGTAGATGTTTTATATGTTAACAAATTTTGTTTAATTTATTTCCTAACTTAGAATTACCGAAACCAATTTACTATTTTAATTTTATCTTTTACTTCCATCTATATAAAACATTTATTATCTTCATGGAACACAAAGACCGTTGTTTTAAATAAAACGCACTGTAGATGATTTCATTTTAATACATGTTTCAGTTCACTTTATATCAATTTCCTTTAGGATCCCTACACATATCTAACGTCATCTAAAATGTACTGTTTAGAGTGGAAGAGTATAATTTATTTAATACTGAAATATTCTGTTGTGTTAATTTTCGTCGATTTTACGTTTGGTTGGAATAAATACCGTATTTGACAAGATTTGTTGACAAAATGTTATCAATTAAATAAATATCTAATTAAATAAATAAATAACATTTGAACACACCTCACACAGGTACACGTCCTAGATTTTGTTTCATCGCGATATAAATGGAATCATGAAAACCAAGAACGTCCAAGGGAATTTGATTGAAGAAAACTATTGGTTGGGACGGACATGTGGAATTGCAGAAAACACAATAAACAATTACAACAATTTCGTAAACATTAACAATAAATGATAATCGGATATCGATGACGTCCTAAGCGCATTGAAAGTTCTAGGTCACTTTAAGAACTATTATTTCTACACTAACAATGGTGAAGTAGAACATGCCATCCGTTCAAGTTATAGCAGTTTCCAACAACATTAAATCAACTTTCAAAACAAACAGCCACGAAATCCGATTCAAGTTATCTAGCGAAGAAAGAACACACATCTATTTATAAGGTCATTGTTCTTTTTTTGTTACTATTATAGGGTAGTATAATAAGTTTGCGTCTAAATTTTAATTAAACCTAATCGCTGATAAATCTTTTCCTCATATTTTTCTTTTGATTAATTTTAATGACTCATTGGATGGTCCAGTTTGGGTTATTTACGTGTTAGATGCTGCCCATCTGTCATTAGCTCCCTTTTCTGCACCCTCTCGTTCCAGGTTGTTATAGGTTTCTTCTACATTAGTTGATGATTATGTTTTGCAAAATATCAGAAAATAGGAAAAAAACCATTTCAGCTTAACAAGCCCTTTTGAAATTTGAGAGTTGTTCTAGAATGTTTTAATTATCCGTAACATTTCATCCAAAATTTTAACCACTTTTGGTATATTGTTGGAATCGGCTTACAATCGAGCGCACTAGAGGCTATGGAGTTGGAATGAGTACATTGTCGCAGGTATTATACGATAAAGTTTGAGGAGCGAGTTGCGATTAAATTATTTTTTGCACTTGGATAAACGCTGACGAGACAGACATCTTTTGTTTTTTCTTTTACGTGAAACAACTTTTAAAATATGAATAAATCAACTAAGCTAGAAAATTGTTTCTTTTTTTTTCCTTCTTTTTGACTTATTTTAAATATTGTATCACAAAACTCTAAAATCATGTAGAATAAACTTGAAAAAATATCAAGCAATTTTAAACATTTCAAATGTAGGGGGCTAATTACAAGACTAGGTACTCAACTGAATACGTATGAATATGAACTTGAAGGTTAGAGGGGAACGGCTGTCACAACGTTAACTAAGCGCAAAGATTAGATGATCGTAAATTAATGATGTTAACAGCCAATGATAAATTCTTTGAGAGAAACAAGACTAATTAATCTTGACCTTAAGCTTTCGAATTTTATTAAATTCTTCATCAGAAGATTATGATTGAGTAAGAAGCTAGCATTAGAACAATGTAATCGTTAATCCAAAACATTAAAAAGTTTAATAGTCGCACCGAAAACTGGGTAATCACAATTTAAAACATAATTATGAATTTAAAACAATTAAAAATGTGTTGAAATTTCGTAAGACCACATGATCATGGTTTTTTTTTTTTTTTTGACCACTACTTAAAGTTATTATATTGAACATATGCTTGCACCTTCGGTTTTAGTACAAGTTATTATTTATGTTCTAATTTTATTATCAGTTACATGCCAAATGCACTGGCACTACAGATTTACGTCATTTTGTTTGGTGTCAAATATCATGTGTATTTGAAAAGACTTTAAAACCGTTACTTTTAATTCTAAAACAGAAGAACAACTATTTCTATCTCTATGCTTTCGTATTCTATTTCATCGCAAGGATTTTAGTGGCTCACTTTATTACCTCTTTATGGATTTCTTAGTTTGTATCATTATGTCACTAGTTCTCAATGACTTAATAACTGTTTTAAAATTCATATTAAACTGATAAGTGTGTTGAACTGTTTTGTTGGATGTCTCTTAGCTTTTTGAAGTATTCTGACTCATTTCATTCCATAATACAATTAGCGGCAGTTAGAAGTGTATTACGTAAATTATTCGATCATATGATATAAAGTCTTCTAAGAATTGAATGCATAAATATGTATAATTATTGCAGTATTTCAATATTATTTGACTCTGAAAGACATTCTATTGCTATTGCTATTAAAAATTATTTTTACTTTTGTCTGTAACTACACCGTCATGTATGTATGAATATACGTAAGCATGTATTTTAAGCAGTTATTGTTTTTCTTAAAATTTTAAACGCGTTTAAGTAGCATCTTATACGAACACGTATGTATATATGTATGTAGATATATTGTCGGTACACACTATTCATTCTTTGGTATGCATACACATACACATGTAAGTACAACACATTACTTACTGTATTACTCAATAATCTCGACTCATACTGAATACAAATGATCTAAATAGTATTAGTTTTACCTTTGTTTAAATATGGGCTCATCGAAATTTAGATTTTCATCTTTTTAATGTTCTTAATGTCAATGAAATGCCAATTTTACACGAGTTAACAAAAGAACTGTACATTAAACAACGACTAATATTTGCTTTGTGGATAGGTTTACTTGTTTTGGTTTAAAGATGTGCAATAATTTAAATTTGTTACGTGAGCTCTGTAAGAATGGAAAATTTAAGTAACCAGCCACGTGTTGTTATTTCATTTTTATATATGCAATAATGCAACTGTAAACGTGTGTATGATATCAAGTATAATTGAATAATTTACAATATTATTAATTTATGTATAAAATCTATTAAAGATAGCGCAGATGACTTATTTTTCATTCTAAATGAACAAGTTCTAAAAGGACTTGCTTAATTAACATTATTAAATAATTCATTTAATCTCTTGCTACGAAATTGTCCATGCTCCTGTGTAATTGATAGAATATAAACTTTTATTAGTATTTATAGCAATTTATATTGATCGATTTAGTTTTATTTGTTAATTAATAAAGAATATATATTAATTATTTTCTATGTAGCATGTAATTCTTATTTTACAACATATATTGAGTTCTAATGACTCCAGTTTGAGAATGTGGAGTATGTCAAGATGTGCGGTAGATAAACTAGTTTTCTTTGAAGAAATCTAGAATATGTATAAAAATATAGATATTTATTTTGAAAACAAGAATAGAGAAGCTTTACTAGAAAAATACTTCCCTAAGTATCTCAAACCTAAGTATCTATTCCTAAACAACATCATAGAAAAGTAGCCATGAGAGAACTAGTTCGACAGTTTTATTTCATTGTTTAAATTTCTGGTAAAGAAACAATGTTTTCAATTTCAACAACAACTTACTCGAATGACTTGAAAGATCTGAACCACATATTAGGTGATTTGATCGTCTTTATAGAAATTTAACGGAGTTTTATTACTTTAACAAGTCTAAGGTAAATTATGGTAATTTCTTCGAACAAGTATATCATACACTATTTTTTATACAACTGTTAATAATGTTTTATAATTAAATGGTAAACTTCTACAAAATCTTTGCTGACGACACTCAATAATTAATATGAGTTAGAAATGTCAGTCACAATAGTTTTGTTGACGCTTTTTACAAACGTTTGTATTCTTATTAAAATAATAAAACTGGATATTGACGAGATTGATTGAAATTATTGATTATGCCCAATAAATCTGTATTATATACAAATTGTTGTAATGCTGCTAATGTATGTACATAATCAGGGTGTCCATGAATATGTAGGAATATCTCGGATACATAAAGTTTATGTAAAAATAACACTGTATGTCTATTTTTTTGCTAGAGTGCACCACTGCTGAGATATTCAACCCTAAACATAGAGTTGGCTAGGTGGTTTTTTAAATGCAATTATGTATTGCCGTAAAATTGTACGAGTCGAAATGACTTTTTAATCCGAATGGAACATCCTATTTTTCTCCAGCCGAAATCATGTATTGCGATAATAAAACGAAGTCTATTTTTTATTCAACCGACATCAGGCACTGAGATAATAAAACGAAGTAGGTAAGTAAGTTATATCGACGTTGTCATGGATATGTTGTCAAACATTAGTCATAGATTAGTTGTCATTGCGTTCATTTGTGATTATTAGTGATCCAATTTGAATACTTTTTTATCCTAGGATGAAAAATAACCACTTTTACTTAAGGGGTCTACAGACGATACGATCGGTTGTACGACTTGTCGTACTACAACTTCATCTCTAAACTTCATTTCTAGTTGACAGTAGTAGTGTCATTATAGTATCATGACATCAAAGAAAAAGAAAGCAGCCATTCTTGCGATAGCATTGTTGTTGGATGATATTGAAGAAAAGAAGCAAAAGCATTAATAAGTTTAATAAAAATCAGAGCAGTTGTCACAATGACAGACGAAATTGTCATGTGAATCGTATCACCGGTAGTAACCATGTCTACGCATTGCAATTTTTGTCGTTATGATGGTAGTACAATAGATTTTAGGTATCTCCGTACTACCATCCAACTCAACCGCGTTGTACAACAGGTTGTACTACAATGCTACACACGTTGCAATTATCGTTTAGATTGTCGAACCAACTACGGTTGTACAACGGATTGTACAACTGATCGTATCGTCTGTAGACCCCTTTACTAGGATTAAAAGTGAATATTTTTGTTGCTTAGATACCACTTTTTTGGATCAGTATGGAAAATGACAACCTTAGATACTCCTGACAGTCAAAATATGTCATACTTTCTACGGTTTTTTTTTTCTTCCCTTCCCCAGACCCGTCCGACCTATAGTCACCGGTAGGCACCGCAGCCATCAGGCTTATTGTGCCACATCTGTTTGTTCAAGTCACCCACTCTAGCACGGTAGTCCCCTCCACTAACCTGTACAGGTCCCTTACCGAGTGGGTAAGGTATATCTCTGGGTCTCCTTTCGTTATCCCAAACATATTCTGCCTTCTGCGATCTAGTGCCTCGCTGTCGCGCAGTATGTGATCGGCTGTCTCCGGTTCTATTCCACAAAGTCTACACTTTGTGTCCCCGTCAAACACTCCGATTCTGCGTAGGTGTTCTTTCACCGCAGCATGTCCGGTCATTAGTCCCGTTACGATGCAGAGCTGTTTCCTACTAAGATGTAGTAGTTCTCTAGCTCTTTTCCTGCATGGGTTCCCTATGAAGGTTTTGCCATGTACTATACCGGGTGAGGCTCCCCAGTATTCCTGCTGCTTCGTACGAACCCAGTCTCCTATATGTCTCCGGACCGTATGCCTTGTAACCCCGAAGAAAGGTTCCGGGCCGTACATTTCCATCTCTGACCCTCTCTTCGCGAGTTCGTCAGCCCTTGCGTTGCCCTCAATCCCCTGATGACCCGGTATCCAAGTCAACCTAACCTTGTTCCGGTTCGACAGTTTCACCAGTTCGTCGAGGCATTCCATCACCAGCCTGGCCGACACCTTCCGTTTATGATGCATGCATACTAAAAAATAATTTTTTAGTATGCATAATTGGTTTATGATGCATGCATACTAAAAATAATTTTTTAGTATGCATGCATCATAAACCAATTGAAACACACTCATAAGCGTGCATAATCGGGCCTTTTTCGCACGGCGTGCGTATAAAGGTTGCTTGGTAACAGCCAATCGCAAGCGTTTAATAGTCCAGTGAAATGTCAGGAAATGTCAAATGACATATAGGTACATGTCATGTATTGAAATTATTGATTTGATTTCTTCTAATTAAAATTATTGTTGCATTTATACTAAAAAATATCGTATGACACTCGTGCATAATTAGCTTTTAAAGCACTCGTAACATTAAAGCCACTCCGCTTCGCGTCGTGGCTTTAAACTCGTTACTCGTGCTTTAAAAGCTTGATTATGCACTAGTGTCATAATATACTATTTTTAGTATGCATGCATCATAAACCAATTAAAACACACTCATAAGCGTGCATAATCGGGCCTTTATACTAAAAAATATCGTATGACACTCGTGCATAATTAGCTTTTAAAGCACTCGCAACGTTAAAGCCACTCCGCTTCGCGTCGTGGCTTTAAACTCATTACTCGTGCTTTAAAAGCTTGATTATGCACAGTGTCATAATATACTATTTTAGTATGCATGCATCATAAACCAATTAAAACACTCATAAGCGTGCATAATCGGGCCTTTTTCGCACGGCGTGCGTATAAAGGTTGCTTGGTAACAGCCAATCGCAAGCGTTTAATAGTCCAGTGAAATGTCAGGAAATGTCAAATGACATATAGGTACATGTCATGTATTGAAATTATTGATTTGATTTCTTCTAATTAAAATTATTGTTGCATTTATACTAAAAAATATCGTATGACACTCGTGCATAATTAGCTTTTAAAGCTTGATTATGCACTAGTGTCATAATATACTATTTTTACCTCCGGGAAAAACTTTCTCTTAATTAACGAAAAATCATTTTCCATTTATACGAGGAATGTTTAATAAGTTCTTAGAAAATCTAAGAGCTGGCCCTAGTAATAGAACAAAAATTTGCTTTTAGTAAACGTCACTTGTCAGTACACTGCTATCAAAGTTTCAGCTAAATCCATCGCCTGGGTTCATTTTTATACTCGATTGAAACAAGAAACTTTGTTTCATTTAGAGAAAAAATGAATCGTACAGACTTCTATTTAACAGATTTAACACTGAAGGAGATCAAAGCCGAGTAGGATGAGTTTCTATCACATCTGTTCATGTGTTTGCAATTGGGTAAATGAGTTTAAACGTGACCACACATAATGAAGGTCGTTCGGAACGTCTAGTATTTCTTCGAAATAATTAACAAAATTCACGACATATTTGTTACACACATAAAAATTTCCGGGATAAATTCTTATCCTTTCAGTTGGCGTTAAAATATAGATTAGTAATTACCCGAAAACGTGATAGTTCTAATCAAATTGAATGGACTTGTTTTTTTTCCCGAGTAAATTACATCTAAATCCCGGAGTTAAAAAAATGGTGATAGAATTGTTGACTAATAAAGATAAGTTAAACACTGATTTAACACCATACAGACAACAAGTTATCCATTACTGCATAATTCATAGATCAGGAGATAGATTACATCCAAATATAAAACGTTTGATCTGTTTTGGAGTTAATCCGAAAAAATGAAAATGTTATCCTAAAAGAGTTAATGCTGCTTAATTCCCGCATAAGCATTTTGTTAGAGAAACGGTAGCGTTCCTGTTCTATGGATGCTGGATTTTATATACGCATAGAATATAGGAATCATAAGAAGTGAGTGAAATAAATAGTGACTTACTGACTAAAGAGATCATAGACGATAATAGTAGGTATTACCTGGTATAATTATTTATTGTAGAGTCCCTTGCCATATTAATGTTACCACTAGATAGAAAACATTCAATCACATTTTTAGAAAGCTATAAGACGAGATCAAGTTTCACAAATATTCGTAATAAGTTCAAAAATTATTCCTTGAGAGATATTGCAAGAATGCAGAGTGGTTTTCATCCTGTTGTTATACATCTAGCGAAAGGGATGAAGAAGAATCGTGATGTGATTCACTCCAAACGAAAAAATTGCGGAAGAAAACGAATAATAATGGAAAGAAATGATAGAAATTTGATTGCTATTGTGAAGAAGAATACACAAGACATTGAGAGAACTACACCGAGACACACAAGCTTCAGGTCTAAGTAGTTCACGTCGAACTTTGAATAGACGATTAGCGGAATTGGGGTTGAAATCACAACAACCAACAAGACCAATAAGAAAGCCGCGTGTAATTGAAGCTATGAGGGAAAGACGATTAAGGAAGGCCGCTTTAAATGATTCTCTAAGATGTAAGTTTTACTGCTAAATAAGTGAAATTTACGTAGTGGTAACATTAATATGGCAAGGGACTGTAGGTAAACCAAACACATTCACATCACAGGCTGTATCTGGATAACATTTGTAATAAATACAGAACAGTATTTTTTACCAACATATATTCCTCTCTTTCAGGATATTCTGCATCTGTGACGGTATTTATAGTACATGACAGCAGGGTGTCGGAGGCCTCGGTGCAAAGGCCAAATGTATTCCTGACTGCGATTTCCGAAAGCTAATTTGGGGCGCCTGATTTCGGATATCACGGTGCGGTTGCACCGATCTAGCCTCTGGTTGCTGGTACTGACGTCAGTAGGACGGCGCGAAGAACGAACTCTAACTCTTCTCAGGGTAACAGTTACCATTTCAGAAGTAAAGAATTTATTCTTTTCGAGATAAAACTAACACTTCTAAGAATAACTGTAACTCATGTCGGGGTAACAGTTACTACATCGAAAGATTAGTAGCTCCCCTTTCCAATATAATACTAACACTTCTCAGGATACCCCTAACTTTTTTCTGGGTAACAGCCACTCCCTCGGAAGTTAAGTATTTCTCCTTTTCGAGATTATACTAACACTCTCGATTATAACCATAACTCTTTTCGGAGTAACTACCTCAGAATTTAAGCATATCTCCTTTTCGACATAATACTAACACTTTTATAGATAACTCTAACTCTTTTCGGGATAACAGTTACTATATCGAGGTTAAGTCGACGGCCGCAGTGGTCGGGCGGCTGACTATTGTTGTGAGAGGACGATAGGTGCCGGGGTTCAATTCTCTGGAGGGACGGTGACATTTTTTCAGAGAGTTTAATCCCGGATCGACTTGCCATTCGCTGTTGGGAGCAAAGTGATTAACAGCGCGGCATCATAAAAGGCGATATGATGCTGTCACAAAGCCATTGAACACAACATACACACACAAAAACTACACCGCGAGAGTTGCAGTGATAGCCAGACAAGCGATACAGTTTACGGAGTCACTGCAACTAAGCACCCACCACATATTAAAAAAAAAAAAAAAAAATTATTTTTCCTTTTCGAGATGAGCT
Source organism: Holotrichia oblita (assembly GCA_023690525.1). Classification (NCBI taxonomy): domain Eukaryota; kingdom Metazoa; phylum Arthropoda; class Insecta; order Coleoptera; family Scarabaeidae; genus Holotrichia; species Holotrichia oblita. Next base: position 117,172,593 of record CM043019.1, read on the forward strand.
TAACACTTTAAAAGATATAAGCAACTACCGCAAGGACAATGTTGTTATCACTTCTGAATATAACACTAGCACTTATTATTCTAACTCCATTAATTTTAACACCAGAAGCGGATGGACGCGAGGGAACACCGAAAAAATGTTGAAAAAGTGTTAGAATTAACTCCAGACTTTTATGTGTGTAGATTTGGTCCTCAGTGATTTTTTTTATTCCCAAAAACTGCTCAGTGATAAATGATTCAGATTGAAGAAGGTCTCTCTCTGCTTATTTTGAGGACCTTTCAAAATCCTACTTTTTAGACGGTTTAAAACACTTGCAGGAAAAAAGTGTATCCAGCTAAGAGGAGACTATTTGAAAAACTAAAATCTAAAACAATTGTTATTTCCATCTTTTTCTAAGGACTTATTGGGTCGCCTTAATATGTAAATAACCATTTTCTTTTACAATATGTTATTTTTTAAGTCACTAGCAATCGTACTCGATCATTAAGATAATATGATCGGGACTGAATAAGTCAAGAGCAACAATAATTAGAAATCCTAAAGTAGGTACAAACCTTATAAAATCTTGTAAGGCATACATTGAGAGCAGGCGATTGTAACTGGCTAGATAAGAAAGATTACCACATGATAATGATTCTCTCCTAAACAATATTTTTACTAATGAATATAGTTTTTCTATAAACAATTTTCTATTTCTTATCTTAAATAGTGAACATTACTAACCTAATTAGAACTGAAAAATGAATACATTAGGAAATGAATCATTAGCTGAATTGTGAGACTTACAGTAGCGACAAAATGGGGCACCAGCGCACAATGGGAGTGAGCAGAATGTGTTGTTGTTGTGTGGAATCAGTATCTAAACCCCTTACAGAATTTTCTATTGAAAATAAATTGTATAGGGATATGCCACAAAATGTTTCGATACCAAAACTATACATTTTATTTTTACGGACATTTTTATTTGTCATCGTAATTTTATTTTTCCGATATCATCGCAATGGCAAACTTGGAATTTGATGCAACCTAAACATACATAGTAATATCATATGTGTAAATATCGATGTATTTGCCTATTTCCAACATTTTTTTCAGTTTTTAAATATTGCATTAAATATAATTTTTTTAGACGGCAATTATACGTATCTGTTCAATCTCAGAAAAAAAACTTATCAATACTTAAAAGTAAGTACTTTCTAACGTAACACAATATAAACGAACATATTACAGCGCAATAAATAACTTTAAATGACTCCCACACAGATTAGTATCCATAAATTTTAGCGATATATACAATGCATACAATGACCTTGTTATCAACAACATACAGTCATTCATTAAAAGAGAAAATATTTTCATTCTGTTTTAATATCCTAAAAATATAAATACGTATTATTGAAAATTTTAAATTTGCAATAATATCAATGTTAATTGTGGACAATCACCATCTACAAGTTGATTTTGGTGTATCTCAATCTACTGCTAAAATATACAATTGTAACAAAGTCTACTATACACATTTACACACAAAAATACACAGGAAGAGCTGTAGTGGGGGCTGCCGCTACCTCCACCATAAATTAAAAGAAAGCTAAATTAATGTGGTAAGTATTTTTGTTTTCTTTCACCTTGTAATTCTAATATTAAAACGCGTTGAAAAAGTTGGAAAAAAATGTTAGTAATTCAGCAACAGCATAACAGTCGCTACTGAAATTTGATTTATCCTGAAATTGAAATAGATACCATTTCGGGCAATTTCCATAAATTACACGACATAGACATGATGTGCATTATTATTATCTTCTGGCATCGTATCAATATAATGAATCGCGTAATCCCGAATTTGTTATTCTGTACTGCATAAAACGCTTCGATAAAACGCGCCGATGATGTAACGAGTTTTATGTAGTTCAGTAGTTCAAGTCTGTCCATCACCCATACTTTTAAAGGTTTCACTGTATATAAGGAAGTTTATCTAAAATTAAAATACCCGTATACATATATACAAAGTTCACAAAACGTATGCAAAAATGTTTGCTTTTGAGTTTACGCTTATCTGAACATATTTAAGATTCATCGTGATTTGCATAACTTATAATGAATACACAATTGAATTGCTAAGACTAGAAATTAGAATAGCTTAGTTAGTATCACGACTTCTATATTTATGTCCGTAAATTGCGATCTTTAGGAGAGTCATTGTAAATTTAAAAGAGGTGAGTACCTAACTTTTAACTTCTGTACTTATTACACGTAAATGAATACATCTGCGTGCATGTCCTATACATTAATCTAGGTAAGTGTTTTTAATAATAATTAGTTCGGCAAACATTGAAAATAACAACTATATCGACCAGATATAGTTTCTAGTTTCAAATGTTTTGGAAGATTTTCTAATATATAAATATAAACTAGGATTAACGCTTATTACTCCAAAATCTCTAAGATATGGGATAGAGGTGAATGCCCAACATGATTAATTCTTTGCTATAATAGCCAAATTTTCGCTGAATAATTGTCGGCTTCCTTAGACGCATCTGTTAAACAACAAATCAAAAAAAAAACATGAACACTGCATTCGATAATGAATGTTATTAAGTATGCTTACATAATTATAATTATTTGTACCTCATAGGTGTAATTATAAGGAAAAAATCGCGAATAGGTATGTATATGATAATATAGAAACAGAAAAAAAAATCTTCAGCAGGTTTCTAACGACTGAAGCAGTTGATAGCATAATCAAAAACATTTTAAATGAAAATATCTAGGTAACAAGACCCGCAAAACTTTAACACAATATACATATGTACAAACAATCTATCCCTGTTATTATTATTTTGCATTCAACCTTACTTATCTCGTAATGATTCTGTCTTAATTTGAAATTGTATAGCAGGAGTAAATAATCATTTTGTTTGAATTATCTTCTTTGTTGAAGCAGCTATTTATAATTGCTAATGTTATCAGTATGTTTACACTTTTATTCGAATGATATCCATTAATTTTTCATAAATGATTTTGTTTAATTTAATAACTATGAAACAAGCTACTATTGAAGAGAATTGAAGCGAACGCAATTCCTTGTTTCACTTCCTGAGATTACGGAAAAATGCAGTTTGAGACTTGTTCAGACATAATCACGGCGTAGAATCTCTTATGGCAAAGTTGGAGCAGTTGAGTAGTACATGACTAAGCTCACGAGATGTCGTTGGGAGGTAGTACGCAATAAGTGCGCAAGTGCCATCAGGATTCCCAGGATTATTTGCACGCTGTTTGGACAGACATCTGTTTACTCATCATTATTGCTTTTGTTGTTATGGGTCGTAGACATCTTTTCGTAGTGTTAGTGTGTGATTTGAATGAATAGCTGTATTTCTTTTCGCTGTATCTAATATTTTCATAGCGTTTGAGTAACACAATAACTATTTCTATATCTTCATAGCGTTTGTGTGAAAGATATTATAGCTATACGTAGATCTTCTATTGTCCCCAAGACCCAATATAACCTGTTGAAAGTTTTAAACTCGTGTTTTATTTTCTGTTTCCCGCATTTACAATTATGTCCAAAAATATACAAATTTCTGTATATGCATTAATACAGACTTATTGTATATTTCTAATAAAAACAAGATATGTTTATACAATAGTTGTTCTTTTCACCGTTATTAACGGAGATTAATTTAGAAATCTAGTTCATCCTACTACTCATTGGTAGATTAACTAGGCATCTGAATTAATCTCTGTTAATAGCGGTCAATGAACGCAAATTTTCATAATACATCATTTGAATAATTCATATTATCCGCCGTTTCGATTTAGTCCATGACTAAGGACGTAAGAGGGAGTACATGTACTTTGCTCCAAGTATTTACACGTGAGTTTCCGATCTATTGGTACCTTACCTATGGACATAAAGCATAATGTTGCTACGTTTTAGAGTAGGGATAAGCACATACAAATATGTATACTATATGTATAAAGAATGCGACATTAACTGCAATAGCACAGCATACAGGCGTGAGAATCAGTTCAGTAAGTTTTAGATAATAAAAGAACCGCATCAAAAATTGTATTAACAGTTTAGTGTAGTTTTTTATAGACATAATTTTTAATATGCGTGTGATAAATCTACTCCGTTTAATAAGAGTGAAAAGTGACTATATACAGTACGTTTCAGTTTACATAAAGACACCCAAATAAATTGTTTATTAGCTACGCAATTATTATTAAATTTTTATCAGTGATACTGGCCATTATGGTTAATATTTTTGTATGAATGAATTTTTGTTGGAATCTAAATCTGGCCAACTATGATTCAAATAAAAAACTAGGCTTTCTAGTAAAGTCATATTAGCGTTGAAGATAGAGCAAAAAATTATTAAAAAAAGTTGTTGCAACTCACTACAATAATACGAATACGAAGTTTCGCTGGAAAATTTTAATCTTGAAACTCATCGAAAAATTCTTATCTCAAATATTAGAAGTACAACGAACCAAATTAAAATTGGAAATACATTAAACATGAAATTGGAATTTTGTAACACATATTAAATAGGAGGAGATATTTCTACCAAAAATTTTTTTAATGTGTTGATATAAAAATTGAGTAAAATTTCAAGATTAAAATTTTCGAGCGAAACTTCGTATTCGTATTACTTTAGTGATTTGCAACAACTTTTCTTCATAATGTTTTGCTTTATCTTCAACGCTGATATGACTACTAGAAAGCCTATATAAAAGTTTAATAATAATTGCGCAGCTAATAAACAATTTATTTGATTGTCTTCATGTAAACTGAAACACACTGTATAATATGTGCCAGATGTTTGAGGAATTGATTATCTGAACGGCAACATTATATACCTTTGGTCGTTTCTATACCTTAGAGAGATTGAAAGAATCATTTTGAAGATAAATGCTTTCGCGAGAAGTTACCGAAAATAACAAAAAGAAAACTAAATAAAAATATTTTTCACAAACATCTAAACAGATATAGTATTGGGTAGTGCACGTCCCTATCCCCGCCACCTTTGAATTTCACAACGCAATGTAAGTGATTCGTTTGTGCAATAAACAAAGTTTGGTTTTTTATTGACGAGGCCAGGGACATGCCAGCAATTTGAGGTATGACTGAAAATATAAATATTTTAATTCTTCACATACCTAGTTCTAATAAAGTTAGAGTATAAATTGAAATATTCCCTAGAATAGAAAGGCAACTTAAGAAAGCATATTCTCATCATCAAACATTTGTAATGATTCGATCAAAGGCTGGTAATTTAGGTAAGCAAATTGAAAGTTTTCTTTTCGATTTACCATCTAGTTGGATGGTCTGCAGTATGCAATACAATGTGCCGTTGTAACAGGTGCTTCAATAAGGACGCAAACTTTGAATTGCGCGCCATATTTGACAGTAATAATTAAACTTGGCCAATTCCGGACACATACCAGCGGCGTACGCATACAATTTTGTACTTAATTTAAATTACAAGAAAAAATTTATACGCACTATATTCACTATTGAACGGTTAAGCATGCCTACTAATCCTAACATATTTATATACAACACATGGGAATTAATAAACATGATAGAATAACGCGTTCTGATTGTTAAACATTATTATTAAAATGGTGAAAGTTTGAGAGCTACCTTTTGTAAGGCGCATCCAATATTCGGTCAGCAGAATGTTCCTAATCCATCTATTGTGAAAAGAATAATCGAAAACTTGGAAAGTAATGATTGGGTTAGTGATGTGCAACACACGACACGAGCTCGTAGAGCTTGCTTTTGACGACATAGATTTGCACGAGTTTGCTTCAGGTTGTGTTATTTCCCGGTTTGGTGACCAGAATTGGACGCCACATTTTTGCGACTTAACCTCTTTGGACTTCTGGCTGTGGAGTTATTTGAAGTCACAGGTTTATGCCGACAACCACCGAAACATTTAAGTTCGAAATTAGACGCTCTATCAATGTAATGTCGCCACATGTACACAATGGTCATTTACCAGACATTTTGTTTCATTATAAATCAATATTTCAATACTTTACTATATAAAACCACGTTTTATTAAACCTTAATAAAATCTTGAGTTCTTATTGAAACACCTTTTATTTGCGACGTCCGTAACATATTATTTTTTGAAGGTGATAAGCTTAATTTTTAGTAACTGTTTGGAAGACGTCTTATCTAGTTTCATAAAGAGAAAAGAATGTGAACAGGAACTGTTTGATGTGCATTTATTCATTTGGAATTCGGTTGGTTGGTACCACATGTCTGAATGACATTAAAGTTTATCAAATACACATAATGATCAGCAATGCAAAATACCACAACGCATGGGTCATCATTATCAACATTTTCTAATTCAATGGTAGCGGAGCTGACATGTCACTGGCCCTGCCACAAAGAAAGTGCTATAACTCGCTTAATATGATAGCACAAAACTACTTATCTGTTCCACAAAGGAGCACAAACGAATCACTTATGTGGTGGCAAGACTGCCATCTCTCTGAGCCTGCCAAACAGAAAGCTCTATAACTCATCTTATATGAAAGCATAAAACATTTTAATTAAAATGCAAACGAAACTAAGCCTAGGGATACACATGCTCCTGAAAAAGCGTGCTTGTTTAAGCTAGCATGCTAGTTTACAGCATGTTCTCCGCGCGTTTACATTAGCTAATTAGCAGCATAGGTTGAGGTCTACTTGCATGAGCATCCTTACATTTGAAAACATGGGTCGCTTTCGTTCAGTGAGTTTACGAAATGAAATAAATAGTATTGTACTACTTCTTTCAACGCGTTTGGTAAAAAAGATTTAAAAAACAAGAGAAGATATGGATGCGAGATTGGCTTTCTTGAAAAGTTCCTGGAGCAAGCGATGGTCTACTTTGTGAAATGTGGCAAGAAAATGTAGTCGTGTGTTATAGAAATCATTTGCAGCCAGCAGAAAAATTTGATGCCAGCAGAAAAATTTGATAATCTTTTAGGTAAAGTGGAATCAAAAATACAGAAATCTGACACGCACATGAGAAATGCTATTCCAGCAAAAACAAAACTGTATATTAGCCTAAGATTGTGTTCCCGTTCACACTAGTTCGTGAGCATGCTATCCTTCGAATGTAGTATGCTTACTAGCACAAAAATAGATCGTCGTGCGATCTAGTAGCGCGATACTTAACTAGCATGCTGTTTTGGTATACATTTGCTACTTACCTGCTATTAGGTAGCATTTGCTCGAAAATAGCGTGCTATCGTGCTACTAAGTGGCATGTGTATCCGGGATCTTAAAAGTTAGAAATTTGTTGGTCAACGTCAGATAAGAAGCACGTATGTATTTTGTCTACAAAACTTTTGTTTGTTCTTTTATTCATCGCATCTAATCAATTATAAAAGTTTTTGTTTGTGTTATTGATATCTATATCGTAATTAAGGTAACTCACAAAAACAATATTTTCGTTTATTGTGCTTAATCCACTTAATCAATTTTATCATTTTTTAAACACATAATTGTATTTTAATTAAATACTTTATGCCATACAGAAATAGATAAACAACAGTTCATTGACTGTATAATATTAATAGTCCTATTACTCATTTTCATTTATGCTGATTTAACTTCAATTTTTTTCAAAAGAATTATATTTTAATTTTATGAAATATTTTCTAAATATTATCACTAAAATTATTAATTTTGTTCTACACTTTATCATCACGCTTTGATAACAATTCTGAAAAGCATGGAAATTAATGCAATTTGCAGTTATGATCATTGGATTAAAAATGCAAAAAATGTTTAATAATTTATTGACAAACAACAATTGTGCAAATTGTAGTAACATAAAGTTTTATTACTTGTTCTAACACTCATAAACGGTGCCGGTCATGCAATCATAACACACATAAATTCCATTATCGATAAAACCTTCAAAAACAATAATTTCAACATTTACATAAATAATCAATATGCATACATGTATGTATACATATACAGCAGATCGTTTAAATACCTGTATTAGTTACAGAATTCTGGAGCTAAAATGATCATCAATAATTTAGAAGAACTTATCCGGCCGTATCTGAACAATCATGGAAAACATCTTATCTCCTACGAAGCGAACTATTTCCTACCTCCAGGCGAAAATTACGGAAGCGTAATGCTCTCAGTAGACGTAAAAGTGAAAAACCAAAAGAACCAAAAAGAGGAAATCATACACTGCGTAGCGAAAATGTTACCACCTTGTGAAGCACTACGCGACTACTTCAACACTTCAACAACGTTTAAAAAAGAAATAACGCATTACAACAGCGTTATCACAACTCTAACTGAATTCGGGAAAACCATAGGTGTTAATAATCTCGTGGATTTTTGTGCTGAATGTTTGGGTTCTAGAATATCTTTGAACCCAAAATCAAATGTGGTTGATGAAGATGCTGTCTTCGTGTTGAAAAATTTAAAGGTGGACGGATACACTGTTGGAGATAGATTTACAGGCTTCGATTTGGAAACTAGCAAATTAGTATTACGAAATATGGCTAAAATGCACGCAGCATTTTTAGCTTTAAAATTCAAAAATCCTGAAGAGTTTAAAACAAAAGTTTTACCAAATTTAGGCGAAGCTATGGTATATGTTGCTCCTGATGATATACTTGATAGGATGGCGAAGACTATTCAGAAATATGCTGGGAGACATCCTGATTGTGTACCATTTCTGGATAGAATTGGAGAAGGTACTAGAAAAATGAAAGATGTCTTTATATATTCGAAGAATAAAGAACCATTTGCAACGTTAGTCCACACAGATCTTTGGGTGAATAATATCTTACTCAAATATCAAGATGGTAAACCAGTGCATAATGTTTTCATCGACTTTCCGCTTTGTGTTTATGGTAATCCAGCACGTGATGTTCTATTCTTCATTTATTCCAGTACTAATTTCGATGTTCTCACAACAAGCGTGGATGAATTGATCAAAATTTACTATGACGAACTGATAGATTATTTAAAGAAGCTAAAATGTGATACTAGTCAATTGACTTATAAACTTTTTCTGGAAGAAGTCGATGTAGCTGCTAGAGATACTGAGTTTTGCCATTGTATATTTATGTTAACCCCTATATACACTGCAAAAGGTGGCATTCAAGATATGAGCGAATGGACTACTGAATTCCTCGTTGCTGATAATGAAGAAAACCTTCATCCAAACTTTCATAAAAAACTGCATCTAACGTGCATTGATTTTGCTCGCAGAAATTGGATTTAGATGCTACGATAATTTAAATATTAATAAAATGTAAATGGCAAAGATGCTGTAGATAAATAATAAATTTTCGTAAACGACCTGGTTTTTGACTTAATAATAATTATTACAAAATATTTTATACTGACACGATTGCAACTTCAATACAAATTCGGAAGTGGTGTATTTTTCAAATTTTAAACTTTCGAAGTTTTGCATTATCATTAGAATAACAGTAAACAAAACGGTAATACCTGGTTTTCAAAAATTATTTTCCATATTGCATAATAGCTCATAATCAAAAACTAAAATATTATAGTGAAAAGTCTACAGACAAGCATTAGGAAAACTGGTGTAACAAAGGTATTCAGACTTTGCTTAAATAGTCAAAAGTTGGACTGTTTAACTTATTTCCTTGTTTATCTTTCAAGTGAATGTATGTTGAGCAACCTACTAAAATTGTGTACCCACTAATTTTAAGCAAATAAAGATGAAAACTTCAATAAACGCATTCAGTTAATCTACTAGTACTGCATTAGCCCCCTTACAAATGACTTGAATCGACCTAATCATTTCACAATATACAGATATTCATATAATGCTTTGAGTAAAACAAATATGGCTGCCTCTAATGATACATCAAAGAGTCTCATGCATTTATCAATATCTTCAAATTAGAGACTTGGAAGGCTTCACAAACCTGAACTTTAATTTCAACTCCGTTTGTACTGAATATCACAACTTATGTGTCGGATGAGTAGACTTCGTATTATCAAGCAGATTTTAGTTGCTTGCAAAATCTATTTTCCTCTGACATTCCAGGTTAAGAAGAATTTAAAATGCTGCGAAAATAGTAGCTATGAAGAAGCTGACAAAGAATTTCTCTCTCTTGAGTGCAAGTTACTACCAATAGAAATTACGAGACCTAATATCAATTTAAATTATATTGACCTTAAGTTTTAGTATAACATTGGTAATTGCATGATGTGAAGCTAACAAGATCTATTTATAGGGGGTTTAAAAAATTTATTTATTTAAAATGTTTTAAAACGAACTTCCTCGATTTATTTTTTTTTTAATTTTTAAATATTTTAAAGGAATAAATGTAAATATAAATAAATTGCCAAAAACTAAAGATGATAAACAGGAGAGATTTGTGCTCAAAATCAATTTTTTGGAGAATAAGAAATCAACGAATTTTTGTGCTAATTGCTGTTACTTAACATTCTTAATTTGTTAATTTAATAAACTTAAGAATGTTTAATAAGCTTTAAACATCAATGTTATCATCTTACAGCTAATAGGTATAAGGGTACGGATAAAAAAAAGGTATAAAAAATACATTACACGTTTATAGATACAAAAAATAAATCTAGAAACTATATCCATTTCCTTTTAGCAAAATCTAATATAATAAAATGCAACCTATCGTAATATCTCGCATCGAGTATTTCTTCATTTTCAGGAGCAATATTTGTAGGTTCCCATTCACTCAAATCAATAGCTCCGCCTTCGATAGTATATAATGGTGTTAACATGAACATTTGATGACAAAATTCTGTGTCTTCAGCAGCTATTTTCATTTCCTCAAGATATGCTTCGTAACTAAATAAACTGATATCACACTTCAACAGCTTTATGGTGTTCACTAATTCACTGTGATAAAATTCTATTAATTCGTCCAATTCAGTTTTAAGAACATCTAACTGTACACTAGAATACAGGAAAAATAAAACGTCACGTGCTGGAGAACCGTATCGCAATACTTGAAAATCTACGAAAATGACATCTATTGGTTCATCATTCAAATACTTAATTAGCATATTATTCGTCCACAAATCATTATGCACAATAGTTCCAAATGGTTCTCTGTACTTGGAATATACGAAGTAACCTTTCATTTTCCTGGTGTTTTCATCAATTTTGGACAACAATGGAATACAATTTAAATTTCTAGATGCATGTCTTTGCACATGCTTCACTAAGTTATCAAGCATATCATCTGGAGCCACAAAATCTAATGCTTTATCCAAATAACAACCGATCTTCTCTTGAAATTCAACAGGCTTTGCTAATTTAAAAGCAATGAACGTCCCATGCATTTTTGCCATATCTTTGAGAATTAATTTAGTAGTTTCCAAATTGAAACCGACAAATCTATTACCAACGCTAAATCCTTGATGTTTTAGATTTTCAAGAATGATGACAGCATCTTCGTCCACATCTTGAGAGTTTGGATCCGAAGATATTCTTGCTCCAATACATTTAGCTGTAAAATGCATTAAATCTTAACGTTTCTTTCGTTTCCAAATTCTTCCAGCATCGGTACTATACTTGTGTAAAAAGCCACTTCTTTCTTGAAAGTCACTTTAGTGTTGAAGAATTCCTGCATTTTCTTCGGAGGTAACGTCTTGGCGACACAATGTATTGTTTCTTGTTGACCATTTTTATTCTGGACGTTTATGTCCAAAGACAACATGGTACTGCCATAATTTTCACCAGCTGGAAGGAGATTTTTGGTTTCGTAAGAAATAAACTGCTTTTCACTTCCTTTTAAGTATGGTTCGATGACCTTTTCCAAATTATTAATACTCATTGCGTATGTATTACGTTATAAACAGCGCACAACACAATACACCCGTTAGACTGTCTGTAAATAATATTTTTAAATGCGCGAAACTTGTTTTGTGTCAATCGTTGTAAAGGCAAATGTTAATCAGATTCGTTAAGGAGTATTAACAAAACTTGTCTGAGATGTATTTACAATTCTAATTAGGTAGTGGGGCTATCATATTGCGTATGTTGTTGAACTGCATCGACTAAATTCGGCTTAAATCATGTTGTTGTCTCGTTGTGACCCAGTAAGTTATATTTATTTGTGGAATTTCCAATGACGAAAAGATTGCTCCTGAACACTTTAACGATTAGAATAATGAAATCTGATAAAGGTAATATTATCAAAATGGATAAAAGGTAATTAAATTCTACAATACGTCCGGCAGGTTGACTTACCGCAATGATATTTGTAAATTGTTTGAAGCTTATTGGATATACAAATAATACGATGATAATGATCCTAATTCTTGGAGATTATTTATTATATAATGGAAAACTTCATCAAAGGAAAATTTTGTTAGACTATTCCTGTAATCATGTTTTAGGTATGGAATCAGCTTACAGCTGATACTCTTGCTTTATATGTTTTTGGGACAGATGTAACTGGAACATCCATAACAATAACAGAAGTGGCCACTACGATAGAATATGATATCAGGAAAAGGTAGTATGGAATATAAGATTTAATGGAACACGAAAATGTCATACATAAATCTCGAGCTTATAAAAATTTTGTTGCGTTGAATCAAGGAGATGAAACAAAGTTTCCAATACCTTCAAGAAAGTTTCCACGACCAATAAATTTTTTTGAATTTTTTTTTAGCTGCATACATGTCAATGGTACGGGTTTGTAATTTTTTTTGTTTAGAAAAATTAGAAAATTAAAAGACTAATAATGAATACTCAACATACAGTGGGTGGCCAAATTATTATACTCAAATTTGAAATTCAAACAATTTGTTTAAAAATGGTTTATAATTAAAGCGACATAATATATTGATATGTTTGTTTCTATTTTATTATGTTGTCACACTCTTATTTAATTGCAAAAAATATATTGTTGATGTGGCAACACTTCGAGGTAACTCAGACGCCATTTTGTGTCAGTGCTGTTAATTCTCTGTTTACAAGTCACTCTGTGCGGACGTAAACAATAGCTTTTTTATGATGGGAAAAGCCAAAGACACCTTACCAAAGAAAATAACAGAGATAAAGACTTTAATAATTAACACTAATCGCTCTAACAGAAAATTAACCTCCATTACTAAAGTTTCTAAGGCAACAATGGACTGCAACACCACGGGATGTGCGATAAATACGCAAAATTATCGTCGTAAACAGAAAACAGCCTCGCAGAATCCTAACAAAAGTTTGCAAGAGTCTGATGTCAAGATTTCGCCAACGACAGCTCGTCGAAGAATAAAGGGTGTGGGGTTTTCAGAGTAGGGCGATCTGCAAAAATGCCGCTGCTCACCCTAGCCATGATGAGAAAAAGACTACAATGTCATGGTCATGATCAGAGATCATAAATATTGGACAGTTATCGCTCATTCTCTCGTGCACCTTACAATTTTTCAGTTTGTCTTGAATTCTAAAAAGACAATATATTCCAGGTCTGGTTTTTGGACGAATCGACCGTGAAGATCCTCGTAGATAGAGCTGGCTTTGTGAGGAGAAGTTCAGGAAAAAATATAAGGACAAATGTATCTCAGCATCAGGATGTGGTCCATCATCAGCAGTCAAAGAACCTGTCTTATCGTCGAAGAAACGATGAGACAGGACCAGTGTTTGAAGTCTGCAATTTTCCTCAGATCCAGAAATTGTGGAAATTCCTTTCTGACAACCACGTGAAGGTATGCTTGACTGGCTTGGCAATTCACTAAACCTCAACCCAATTGAAAATTTTTGAAAGTTGACGAAGAAAGAAATTATCACCACCAAGCAAGCGTCGGCTGATCGAGGGCTTAATAGAAGTGTGACATAGAAGTGAAACAATTGAAGAAAACTGCATAGAAAGCATGCCAAGTTAGGTGCCCAGGCAGTCGATTCTTTCACAAAAACCAAAAATGCCAATTTTGTATTGTGGTTCTAATAATTTGGCCATCCCCTGTAGATAATTATGACTGGTCTACACTGAGTAGCAGTCATTTTTTTCGGATAACTATGTGGTGTTTAGAAAAAAAACCTAAATCCACAATATCTCACAAACTTAAAGCTGGCGTTTTGAGCAGAAAGCTATCGGATGTTAATATGGATTGCCTCAACTTGACTACCGACTGGATACCAATTAGGCTATCATTAATATTTACGCACCGAGGTATCAAGAGCAAAGATGTCATTACCCTATAAGGTATTATAAACTGACTATTAAAACCATTAAAACAAACAGTTAACAAAGGTTTTTCAACTATAGACGAATGTATAAGTAAATGCAAAATTGCATTTTACGAAAGTTACAAATCGAACTTATCATCAATTCATTCCCAATTCTAAAAATTGTAGTTTGCTTGTATATTTCAAACTTATTTAGTTTCTACTATTAGCAGCTCCAATTCTGAGTACAGCGTACATATTTTAAATAATCTGTAACTGTTTGTGACTTTCACCGAGCTTAAATATGCAAAGGTTAAGAAACAAAGTAGAACTTTTTTTCTAAATATAGTATGTAATCATGATAAGCTTTTTACTTTCCAGACTGCCACCTATCTGAATTGTGCCCAAGAAGGCTAAATTTGCCAACGATGATGTTTATAAATCTTTGATTTCTGTTAACGTACAACCTCATTATATGTTTACACTTTTTAGAAACAAGTCAGCGGTTTAAACAATGTTCTTCAGCCCACTCTTAGTAATTCTTAGGTTGGTATTATTTTTTATAGGAGGGTTGTGCTACTAAAAATCTTTCGAACAGTTATGTAATTCTATTTTTTATATGATTTTTATTGATGTGCATGTAAATACGTGTCTGTGATTTCTATATTTATAGATATATCGCCCTGATGAGATCAAATAAGATCGAAACATGTATTTAGAACGTAAGATTTTTCAAGTGCTTCACATAACTGTATGAATTTTGGTGAAGGTGTCACTCTAATTTAGTTCCGTATGTAAGGTGGTGCTATATTGCACCAAATGGTTGAATAACAAGTTGACACCAACTTTAACAAGGCCTTCGATTAAATGGACCACTGGTCGATGTGAGCAGTGATTTCTACAAGTGGCTATCTAGTTATGATGTTCCGTTGACGTTGGAATTACCTCTCAAAACACATATAACAGGGTTCATAAGATACTAGAATTTATCATTAATTACTTATGATTTTAATAATATCAATCCTATTATTAATTGCAATGGTTTCGTTTTTTTCCATATTAAACTGCTATTTCTCTTTTTATTATTGTTGATCAACTTGAAAATATTCAAAGAAAAATCAATCAGCAATTTGTGAACAGAAAATATAACTCTCCAATTTTTTTTACTTTTAAATTTAATCTTCCTTTAACAAACTGCCCAATATCTGCACGTCAGCTCTCTCCGTCTACTCACATAATACTGACCTCTTCATACGAGTGCTATTTAGCGGAAAAGTGACTTTTCTATTAAAAAAAAACTTATTTTACTGTAAAAAGTAGTCTAGTACTCTCCAACAAGTAATCTATTGGCAACTCTGCATATACACATATTATACATACATTTGTTTCACATGTTACCTCTTCATTTGGCAGAAATTTATTTTCGCTGAGCGACTTTTTTTTCAATTTAGAAATAAAACGAAATCACTGGAAGGCAGATCCAGCAAATACGGCGGATAAGGTACCAATTCGTAGTAGCACAATAAAGTTTGTTGTAGCAACGAGGACGAACGAGAAGGGCATTGCCATGATGGAGCAATATTCTTTTCTTCAACAATTGCGGTCGTGTTTTCTTCAATTCGGCGTCAAAACGTGTCAAAACATCAGTAAGTATAGTATTAACCTGTTATCGTCTTTCCTTTTATTAAATAATCAATGGAATCCCACAAAACTGTGAATATATCCTTATTATGTTTTCCGGGAGGAGGCAATTGTTTTGACTGTATCTTTACGACATAATAATACAATACACTGGCACAAGACAACAAGGTGTCTTTGATCTGGGTGCCAGGACATGAGGATATTAAGGGCAATAAAATAGCCGATGAAGTAACCAAGGATGGTTCTAGGAAACTTTCATAGTCCGTATGTGGAATCACCAGGGATTCTACTAGAAGGGAGATTTGGTCTTCGTTAGACAAAAAAGTGTAAGGACATGGAGGCCGACTAAGGTCAACTCCACACTAAAGCGCGAATAAGGGATGGGGACGTTAAGCTCTCTGAAAACTTAGTTAGACGCAGTAAAAAACAAGTTAAGACCATTATTAGGTTGATAACTGGACACTGTCCCCTGAGGACGCATCTATATATAACACGGTCTGGTGAGAGAACTCTAGTTACTGGAGGAAACAAGTTTAAAGTGAAAAATTGAAGGTACTTAGGCAGAAACATTTCGGAAAGGATTCAAGTTTCCACTGGACTTCATAGAGGACATTAAACTGCTCAAGTGGAAGTGAGAAGTTTGATAGGGATGGTACAAAGAGCACCCAGCTCAAATGGCTGGACTACAGATGTCCAACCCTAATTGCAATGAATGAATGAAAAAAATGAAGCCCGAAGAGTTTCCTGAAATTATGTTCGAAGAAGCCACACATTGTCCTGATATTTGAATGTGAGCGCGTATTTTAACAGCATTTGATATTGCATACTTGTTTGGATGAAATGTTTCGTTGATCGCTACTTAAACGGGTACGGATTTTATTAACCATTTCTGGAGTTGTTGCAGTAAATGACAATCGGAGATGTTCTGCACATGTCAACTTTTAAAAGCAAAAGAATCACTTAAAAATTATTCAAAGCACATTCACAATAATATTTACTAACCTAAAATTAAAACACATTTAAAAAATTGAGTTCAATAGCTGCAGACAATTTATTTTATCACAAAAGTGATGCAATTTTAGTATGATATTAATAGATGTTGGAGTAACTAGAAGTATAACAAATTAACAATATAGTATAATCATCACACATCACCTTTTGAAGTCAATTATCTACATTAGGCCTAATCTACATTACAAACAATGACTACATACTATTCCTGAAAAAAAACTAACCTTTTCATAGAACTTTCATGTGAAAGATAGTATATTTCCACACAAGTACCAGATAATTGTGTAAAATATTAAGCAAACAATTATAATCAAAACTTAATAATATAACACAAAGTTCACCATTTTACTTGATTAGTTTACTGTGAATTGCTGTAAAGAACATACGAATCCACTACTTGCGTTATATTCCGCCAATAGAGCGTTTATAGGTCATCCACTTATCAAGGATTAAGATTTTTTCTTGTATAAATTACAGTCTGTATAAGTACATACATCAATTTAAAATTAATTTGTTCGTGACTCGTCTACTGAAATAATCGTTATAGTGTTTAGTACGGCTCAACATTATAATTTAAAAGTTAATATGGATATTAAAAATCTAGAAGAATTAATCCGCCCATACATGGAAACGCACAGAAAAAAATTTATCTCCTATGATTGCAAGAACCTACTTCCTGTTGGTGAAAATTACGGTAGCACTATGTTAGCATTAAACATTAAAGCAAAGCAAGAGAATGGCGAAGAAGAATCAATACACTGCGTTGCGAAGAAATTACCACCACAAGGCACAGCTCGAGAATTCTTCAATGTATCGTCAACATATAGTAAAGAAGTGAATCATTACAAAACAATAGTCCCTCTTTTAAATGCTTTCTGTAAAACGAGAGGAGCAAAAGATGTAAGTGATATCTTCGCGGAATGTTTAGGTGCTAGATTATCATTAAACTTGAAATCTACCGAAATAGATGATGATGCTGTGCTTATTTTCACAAATCTAACCAAGGAAGGTTACATAATCGGTGACAGGTTAACAGGTTGCGATTTGGACACTACCAAATTAGTCTTAAAGAATTTAGCTCTGATGCATGGAGTAGTAATTGCTTTTAAATTGGCTAATCCGAAGGAATTCAAGGAGAAAATCGAATCGAATTTGGGGATGGGTATTCATTTCGTGCCAACAGATGAATTAATGGATAAAATTGTTAAAGATGTTCTAAAACTTGCCGCTTTGAATCCGAATTGTGTACCTTTATTAGATCGAATCGATAGAGCTACCAGGACTCTAAAAGATTTTTATCCTTATTGTAAGGTGAGGCAACCCTACGCAACGTTAGTACATAAAGATTTATGGACCAATAATATATTGATTAAATATACTGATGGTAAACCGACAAATAATGTATTTGTAGACTTTCAAGTGTGCCGATATGAATCACCCGCCGCTGATGTATTATTTTTCTTATATTCTAGTGTAAGAATGGATATTATTAAAACGAAGATAGATGAATTAATGAAATTCTATTATGATGAGTTGATAAATGTGTTAAGAAAATTAAAGTGCGACCTAACGCCTTTTACTTATGAACTGTTTTTGGAAGATACAGATGTGGTGGCTAAGGATATACTATTTTCGCATTTGATCTTTATGTTAACACCTTTGTTTACGGTCAAGGGTAAAGCTAAAGAGTTAACCGAATGGTCACCAGATGATTTAACACCTGATGAAGAAACGTTACATAAAAATTACTTCGAAAGATTGCATTTCACTATATTGGATTTTGCAAGAAGGAATTGGCTTTAGAATGGTTTGTCAGTAGTCTAAGTTTCTGAATGTATAGAATTTTTTATCTATTCATATGTATGTATATAGGTACTATATCTTTAAGAATTGTAAATTGTATATAATAGTTAAAATTAATAATGTATTAAACTGTTTCAATCTTACTAAATGTTTTATTAAAATTAAATAATAAAATATAATTTCCTATATTAAGCAAAATAATTGACAGAAAATGAAAACAAATAACCGTAATTATATTAGTAAACAAAAGTATCTGGAGCTGGTATTTCAAGAACTAACATTAGGACCGCTCTTTTTATTATTTATTAATAACATAACTGATAACCACGCATTCTGACAGTACATGTCTTCGGATAAGAATTTATAATAAACAATTAAATTATCCATGTCTTTAGTGCTTCTTCATTCATACAATATCCACAGGCCAAAAAACAAGTTAGTTAGTACCCCCACATTATGGCCAACGTCTGAGCAAATACTTTTTTTAAAATTTAAACAAAATGTTGCAGAAATTGTTTCTCCATATCAACATTAGTAATTCAATAACTGGTCAGAGTGTGTTCAAATTACAAAAATCTTTATCCAAAAATATTGTCTCATATTGTCAAGGAGAAAAAGTCAGTAAGTAGGTCACAAAGAGTTATTATAAAAATAGTTAGTCAAAAATAAGTTTTATTTTTCAACGAAGTCTCCAACTAGATCTCATCGCTTTAACAATGGCGAATACCTGCTGCATAAAAGTATTTGGGCTGCCGTCTGAACCACGTGCATACCTCTAACATCGTTACCACCCTCGAAATGTTTTCCGCCAAGATGCTTTTTGACTGCTAGGTCTAGGCTAGGTGCTAGATCGGGACTGTGTTGCAAGGTCCTGCAAGTACAAGTCCATTCGAATCTTTCCTTGTTCCTGGGTCAGATGTTTAGTTACCTACTGAGGAAATTCAAACGATGGTGCATGAGTTCGTAGATTAAACCATGCGAACACTCTATTGCAGTTGCTACGTTCTTTCTATTGCTACCCGCTTGTCAGTTCAATCTCTTGTACCCATCGAAATCTTGCATTTGTCGCAATTTGAGCTAATCATCAACAACTTTTGAACATCCTTGAGAGAATTTCTCGATTCAGTTATACACGACTGTGCGCGACAAACACTTTTCACTGTAAACAGGAGACATTTCCTTATGGATATCTTCTGCAAGAAGTCTTTTTTGCGAGTTGGCAAAAAAGTATTTAATCTATTTACGTCAAGAAGATGATCAGGTATCGTACTAGATTTATTGTTGGTTAAATTAAGGTTCTTGATTTCACGCCACAGATATTTCTTATCATTACGGTAATGCCTACACCGAAATTGAAAATATACAATCATTTCTCTCTTTATAGCCCGGCTAGTTTAATTTCTCACGCTATTATAAAATACAAAATGAGCAGATTTACGATATAACGTTTAAGGGCATTGCCTAGGGCACGCATCATTAATTAAATATTATATGTTAACCAAGGCGGTGGTTTAGATGTTTTAATAATTTTAACCTGAGCATGTTTAATATTATTATTCAGAAACCCCACCTTTAAGTCAATATTGGGCAAGTCATAAATGAGATGCTATGGAATTTCCTCTAGAGAAAAGGGCGTTAAGCAACCATTTGAAAAATGTGTACAGGAAACTGAAAATTTCTACATGTACATTACAGAGTTAAAGGAAATCGTAAATTTCGGTGGAACCCGCCCTCTTCAAATAAAGATCGCGTAAAGAGTCAATATGTATTTAAGTTCCCTCCACAGTCAACAGAGGATTTCGTTTTACTTTACCTTAAATGTTTAATTTGCAATATGTACATTAGTTATAATGTTATAATGTAAACTGTATTAAGGTTATATATTAATTCTATTTGTTTTTACCAAATAAAATGTTCAAGAAAATAAAAACAAACGTCTCAGTGTCTTTGAAAACCTGTTACGCCTGGATTGCACTCAACACAGATAAAGAAAAATACATATCAACTTACATAAATACATATGTGATATAAGGGTATAATCAGTATCACTTCAGCTGTTGTAGGCAGTTACTATATCATCAACAACTCTAAAGTTAGCACTATTTGTCCTCAGAATATCATTGCTACAACAGAATGTCATCCAGAAGATTTGGAATATCCTGCAGAAACACATTCTCCACAACATTGGATACAGTAAATAACTGAAGTACAAATTGAAGTCTATTTTTAAAGTAGAGAGATGAATTTCTCAACAGACCACTTAGACAGTGAATTCTCATTGGTTGAAAGCAAGGCCAAATTACACTGTATCGACCTTGCTCAGATTCTGTCACCTGACACTGTTTATGGTTAAGTCTTGTTGTTTTTTCTATTATTTCTCCGTTATTTCATTATATGCATATTGCCAAACATGAGTCGATCAACATTGTATTTGCTAGTGAAGCAAATTAACTTTAATATCTTTATCTATATAATTGTGCTATGTCTTCTAGATATTTAAAAAGGAGCCGAGACAGTATTTTGACCGAAAGAGCTGACATTGTAAGATGGAGGCGACAATATCTCAGAGATATTTCACAATATAGAGCTCAGAGCAGATCGATTTTCTATTTGGATGAAACTTGGGTGAATGAGGGTCATACAGTACAGCAAGTGTGGACTGACACAAGTGTTCACAGTCGTAGACAAGCCTTTAACGATTGATTTACGACTGGATTAAAAATTACGGTGGAAAAGGACGTCGTCTTATTTTGTTACACATTGGAAGTTGTGATGGCTTTGTAAAAGATGGCTTATTATTGTTTCAGGGACAGAAAACCAATGATTATCATGATGACATGAATGCTACTGTTTTTGAAGAATGGTTCTCTCGAATATTAAACTATTTACCTGACAATGCTGTTATAGTTACAGATAATGCATCATATCGAAAAATTGAAAAGCCACCATTATCATCATGGAGAAAGGTAGATATTCAAAATTGGCTAACAAGCAAGGAAATACAGTATGATGACGATATGGTCAGATCTGAACTGTTAAGCTTGGTTAATATTCATAAGAATAATTATAATTCCTATGTAATTGAGGAACTGGCAAAATCACAAAATAAAAGTGTGATACGATTCTGAAGCGAGACAATTATTACATGACGCCTTGGGTAATGTAACTGCTACTACTTGGCAAAAATGCATAAACCATGTTATAAAAGAAGAATTTCGTATGAAAGATCTTGATACAATCATTGACGATGTAATAGAACCATTCATCATTAGAGTTGGAGAGGATAGTGACAACATAATGTAAAGGTATATGAATTTATTTCTAATAGTTATGAGGAGCTCATAAGTTTATGATAAATATTTTTATTACATTTGCATTTCTGTAAATAAATATTTGAATGTAATTTTTGCAGAAGCTACAAGTTTACAGTAAATGTATTATGATTGTATATTTTGTAATAGACAATATGATGGTGGGGATGAATTAGGGTTGCTAGGTTTCTGAATAGACTTTTACCAGTATTCTATTCATCAACTACTAAAAATCGACAATGCTATCAAATTATTACATGACATGCTTATAGAAATTAATTAATTATAATTGTTAAGCGTGTACATTTAGATATGTATGTGCAACTAACGACCCACTAGTATCAAGAAAGTTGCCTACTTTTAAAATAAACGCTTTGCTGCTTTATTATGTATGTATGATGTTAGTACATATTTTGATTATCAGTATGAACGTCATTGAAATATTTTTACATTTTAAAAGACAGATTAAGATTGAATAGAAAAAAATGATTTTATTTGACTAGATAAGCGACCTCCGTTGATATTCAATAATTTTACATAAATCACTCACTACTCACTACAATATTGTATTCATTAATTAATGCGCGATGATTTGTAAGATTATCAAGTTGCACAGCAAAACTTATAATAATGTCGATTAGATTTAATTATACAAAATGATTGGATACATTTCTCATTTTTAATTTAATTTAATAAGCATGATATTTTAATTTATAATCCTGTAGTAAAATGTACGATAAATATTTCAAATATAAATAAAATGAAAATATTGCTGAATATGAAACGAAACTTTACTGCAAGATAGATATAAAGATGACATAAGGGCGACAAAGTAACATTTATTGTTTATTTATTGCAATGGAAGGTTACTTGATGGAAAAGCTACGAAAAACCAGAAATCAAAGTGAAAGTACATATAGCAGGACATCATCAAGTATACCAGAATATAGACCCTCACTAACAATATGTAGCAACTGCAACAGCAACAATTTTGATTAGGATTATGAAGCTAGGTAATGTGTCAAGAATTAGATCTGTCAAGACAATGCAAAGCAGCAAAAAAAATCCTTTTAAGTAAAAGCTCAATACTTTGTCCTAAATTTCAATATCAAGATCGAATCAACTTACAGAGACAGATATCCTTGGCTTTCCGTACAATTGCTTAGAAACACTATATGCAGGACATGCATTTTTTCAGTATACAACATTGCAAGGAACTAGTATAGATAGATAGATAGATAGATAGCATTTATTGTCGTGATCATATTGATATAGACATTGTCAGTGCAACATTAAAATATACATACAGTGAAAACAAAGATATATTATCGCTAGAACTAGATCCTAAGTAGATACAATGTAAAATTCAATAATTGCCTCCCCGACTATGTATGTATATACATCAGAATACCTAAGGCAAAATGTAGTCCTGCCAGGCAATATCAAAAAACTCGCTAGTAGAGTAGACGCAGCACCCGAGTAACACGGTTTTTAGAGATTTTTTAAATATATTAAAATTTTGTTCCAGTTTTAAGGTCTGTGGAAGTGAGTTAAATAATCTAATTCCCATAGAACTGGGTGCCCTACGTGATAAATTTAATTTGTTTTTTGGTATAACATAGTCGTTCTTACCTCTAGTGTTATATGCATGATTATCAGAGTTTCTCAAAAAGTCATATCTATTTTTGAAAGTAAAACACAAAAGTTCTAGTATGTATGTACTAGGTAGAGGTAGTATACCGTACTCTTTGAAGAATGGCCGACAAGATTCCCGACTATTTACACTAGCTAAACAACGAATAATGCGCTTTTGTGCTAGAAACACACTTTGCGCATGTTGCGAGGATCCCCAAAATATTATGCCGTACATAATTACGGAATGAATTTCAGCAAAATAAAATGATTGTAGATAAGTTACATTCAAAATAGATTTCAGGTTTCTTAATAGATAACATGAGGTGTTTAGTTTTTTAATTAGTAATTCACAGTGATTTCCCCAATTCAAATTCTCGTCCAAATGAAAACCTAGGAATTTCGAAGACTGTTGACGTATCAGAGGTGAGTCATCTAGAGATATGCTTAAATTACGATTACATATGGAATGGGGGCACTAAATACAATATAATTTGTTTTATCAGCATTCAAATGTAAACTGTTTGTACTGAACCATTGACTAAGTTTACTAAGTACATCAATTATATTCATTTCTAAGCCTACCAAATCTGGACTAGATACAACGGCAGTTGTATCGTCGGCATAAATAAAAAGGGAGGAACCTATGAAGGAAGTTATATCGTTTATAAATAATAAAAACAAAATAGGTCCCAGGATAGAACCCTGGGGTACACCCAATGTAACCGGTAAAGTAGCAGATGCGAAATTTCTCACATTTCTATCTTTTTGTCTATACGAAATCTCTACAAATTGAACTCTATTCGACAAATATGACTCGAACCATCGCGCCACGACACCGCGAATTCCGTAATATTCCATCTTTCTTAACAGTAGATCATGTTTAACACAGTCAAATGCACGCGTGAGGTCACAAAACACCCCAGCAACACGATTTCCCTCTTCCAGTGCCTGAACAACGCTATTTATAAAAGAATGAACCGCTGTTATCGTTGAGTAATTTTGTCTGAAGCCGTGCTGCTTATCCGTGATTATATTATTAACCTTAAGATGCCCCTCTAGTCTAGTAAGCATAGCATATTCAAATATTTTAGAAAAACTGGGTGTTAATGATATTGGGCGGTAGTTCGATACATCAGATGGCAAATTCCTTTTATGCACAGGACGAACACAAGATATTTTTAAAATATCAGGAAAAATTCCCTCGTTAAAAGACAAATTAATAAGTTGCGTTAATGGTTTTACAACAATCGGCGCTACTCTACGCAACAATTTACAAGGCACGCCATCTGGTCCAGAACTAGACTTATTTTTAACTCTATTAATTATTTCCAAAAGTTCACCCTCAGAAAAGGGGAAAGCACACATGCTATTACAATACTTACTTGCATTGACAGGAGGAAGTTGCGGATAAGCATTGATACTAGAAATTATATGATGTGGTTCAGCTACAAAGAAATTGTTAAATGTATCCGCAACTTTTAGAGGATCAGCAACCAGAGAATCCCCCACCATCAAAGAGATATTTGCAGGGCATTGTTTCCCTGTTTTTAAATTTGAAATAATAGACCAAGCAGTCTTTGATTTATTTTGGGAGTTTAAAATCTTATCACCGTAAAATGATTGTTTACGTTGGACTAGCATTGCGTTATGTCTGCGTTTAGCCTCACTATAGTGCTCAGAAAGTTCGGGGTACTTTAGTTGTAAGTGATATAAATTCCTAAGTCTCTCACTTGAACATTTAACTTCATCATCTATCCAGACCTTACTAGAAGAATTTCCACGAATTTGAGTCAATTTTTCCGGAAAGTATGCGTCAAAGTAACGTATAAATGTTTCATAAAAACAATTAAAAGCATCATTAAAATCATTAAAATTGTCAAAATTTGACCAATTTTCGTCATAAAGGGCATGCTCAAATTTCCGAATTGCTTTTTCATCAAAAGAACGACAGAGTTTTTGATAACTAGTGTTATTATTGTTTAGGGACTTCGTGATACCACTCTGAAATGTTATATAATTATGATCAGATACTAGACACTTGTGTACCATATAGCTTGCTCCGGGAAAGTCTGTAAAAACATTATCGAGCACTGCGTCCCCTCGCGTAGGTTCACTGACTATAGGAATCATATTAAAAGTAGCCAACATATGTAATAAATCTTGGCAGGCTAAGTCACGTCTCTCGAAATGAACATTGAAATCGCCTGACAGCACAATATACTGGTAACCCTTTTCATAAACAGAATGCAATAAATCCAACAAAACATTTACAAATCTAACATAGTCACCGTTAGGAGATCTATAACACACTAAAATAATTATGTTTACATTGCATACATGCCAAACTAATCCACATATTTCTACATCCAGTTCAAAACAAAACCCATCTAAGTTTAAGGCAGTATAACTCACACCCGATTTGACCCAAATACCTACTCCCCCGTGTATGTGATTTTTCCTAAAAAAACTAGTAGCTAATTTATAGTTTTGGAAATGATATGTACCATAACTGTATTCGTTGGTCCAAGTCTCGGACAAACATATAAAATTGATGTCAGATCTGCAAAAATCTGTTTCTAAATACGATATTTTAGTACTATTTATCCCTTGAATATTAAGATATAAAATATCACTGCGTACTGAGCTGTGCACTTTTGTGCCGTCTCACTGGTATGGTGCATCTCACTCCCCAAACATTCCTCCCCATGACATATAACTCTTCTAAAACCCCCATGCTTAATGCTATCATTTATCCTAAAAAAGTTATAGAGTCACTATCACAGATTTCCCCAGTATTAATTGTTGTGAGATTGCTAAAATTTACATACACATTTCCAATATTGAGTGACTCGTTATTTGTTTTTTCACAAGATTGAGCATTTAGGAATTGCTGCTTTTGTTTTTTAATTTTTAAACCATCATGGACAATTTGTTTAATATATGCAAATAAATTACTTTTTTCAGTAAAATTAAGGTGAATATTCCGATTTGTCTTATACGTATTTTTCAATACTGAGTTAACATCAACAAAAGAAATAGAATTAGTTGTTAATTTCAATGTATTAAATAAGTCATAATTAAATTCATATACCAATTTGTTATACTTTTCGTCATTCTTAACATATGCCACAGAAATAATTATTACATTTGTTTTTGAGAGCGAATCATTTATACGTACTAAAGTATGCTTATCGACAAAGCTTCTAGAAAAGATATTATTAGTTCCCGCAAATATTATAACATAGTCTTTATCCGAATAGTCTTTACAAAGAAGGTCTATATTACAAGTCACATTTTCAAATGTCGCGTTGGGTTTAATTAGTGACATAACAGCAAAGTCTCCAGAAAATAGGTGTGACATCATGCTCGCACACTTTCTTCCCTGACTATCTGCAAGTAGCAATACCTTACTTTCTGTGCGTTTCTTCCAGTCCTCTTGCCTATTCTCCGGCGGCTCCTGATCACTACTAGATGGTGACTTCTTCCGCTCATCGATGGAAGCGCGCTCACTTTTGCAGTTGTCTTTATCATTGATTGCAGTATCAATCTCGACTGTAGTCATAATTTTGTGTGCCTCCACATTTTCCGTTTGTGCTTGGGTATGTGTATAGTTAGGTTTTCTCGCTTCTTCTATCTTGGAAATGAGTAATTCAATTTTTGCATTCTTATATTTGACCAGTGCGTTTAATTCTTCAATATGTTTATTCAATTCTGTTATTTTTTCTCGAAGTTGATGATTGTTAAATTCCTCCTTCGCAAGTCTGTTTCTTAAATCCATTTGAATATTCGGTATTTCTTCTGTATTATCCCCAAAGTCCTCATCAGATATAGCCTCTTGTATTGTTACGTAGCTTGTGTTGCTTTGTAGATTGTTAGGATCTTCTTGATTAGCTGATTGTTTTTCTAACTTCTCATGTTTACTTTGTTGTCTTGTTTTTACCCGCGTCATATTATGCATTATATACTTATTTATGTATACTTTTTAAAAGAATTGCGTAGTCACTTCAGTTCTCTCTGTTTATATATATGTATATATAAAAATGCAACATGCAAAAAATTGACAAAAAGTTGCAACACACTCTCTAACACTATATTTTAAATAGTTTGATGTCTTTAATTTGCAATTTAGCCGTTTATTTTTGTCTTGATACAAACAATTAACACATTAAAATGTACGTAACTTTCTATACTATAGAATAACATAAATCTCAGTCAAGTTATTATAATTATTCCGCCTGATAAAATACAATTTCTGAGGAGCAAAACCAAGACACATCACATCGTTCGAACATAGACAACCGATATATAAATTGTTTTAATGTTCGGGATAAAATCGACGCCACTTAAAATTGGAATTATCGAAGAATCGAACATGGAAATGCTAAGCTAACTGTTCTAAGACTTGTAAAATTTTTATAAATATCACAGAAGATCCTATTAAACAAACAAGATCGATTAATCATAATGCTGAAACTGACTGATTTGTCGATTTACGTTACCACTGAAGCTGTAGCTGTAGCTCACAATTCTGTCTAAAAATTGCAGCTTTTCATATAACAAATTATTTAAGACTGTTATAAAATCTTTCAAAAACAAAACAATATATAATAATAAACAAAAGCGTACTTTTGTAATTTAAATACCAAAGCCTAAAATTAGCCAAAATAGTATGTTCAAACTGCAAGCTGCAGCTCATCAATATTGAAACACACCTAATAGTAAACTTTTTCAACTTCCGTCTGGTTTACCTTCAAGATAATGGGTAGGGTAATATTACATCAGAATCAAATAATACTAGCCCCAAAACTGTTTCTTGGAAAACACCATGGTCAATAGCAAGTCAACATGATTTAATAACTTCCACATCATTGGCACAATTAAGAAATCTTAATTTGACTAACTGGCTTCAGATAGGATGCGAACCATTCTGCTGCAATACGTCTAATACCATACGGTTATACGGTTTATATATAAGTTTGCTATGTTGAACGCAATCAACAGCTTTCTTTGCGTGGTAAAATATTTCTACTACAGACTTGTGACTTAATATTTTGCAATAAGATATTATAGAATCCAATCAGAGCTGTAGATGTGGGTCCGTTTTTACGAAAGCCGTGTTGATTGTCTATTAGAATGTTATATTTAGTCAGGAAAGAATGAAGCTTGTCCAATATACAATATTCCAAAATTTTTGAAAATGCGGACGTTAACACTATTGGTCTGCAATTGTTCAGGCATTTTTGGTCATCTTTCTTGTAAATAGGAACGATTTTTACCATTTAAAGATAGCATAACGAACTTGTAGGACAAACGAGAGTGTAAGTTCATATCATAGGCTTTCACGGCCAGAATCATTAGATATAAAATCTGTTTTGTTTGTGGGATCGTGATGTGTCGATCGTTGACATTCTGCTACTTTCATCAGAATCTGCAATCTATTACTCTGATAGCATATCCTGAAAAAGTGAAACCTCAACCGTTTCTTTGATGTAAACGCCAGTCCCATAATGAAGTGTAAATAATCTACACATTGCTATAGCACGAGCCGCCACAGACGCAAACAATTCGTTATCAGGTCAGATATCACTGAGTACTGCATTAGTAAATGCATACCCTAATTTTTAATACACATGTGTAATTACACAATCAAAATTTATTTTAATATTCTATTTATGATGTGCATATGATTTGCACATAATCGATTCAAGGTAACGATGACTGGCATCTGTGTATGTATGTATGTATGTACAGCTGTGATGTAATCATTATCCATCATATATTTAATTAAAAAATTCGACGTGTCATTCACGAAATGAGTGTAATCTAACACATACATACGTGTTCCATTAGAGTTAGTTACTATATTTTCGTTTATATAACTCAATGATTTGAAGCACCATTGTATGAAGCAGTTTTTCAACGATAGTGTATCGTGTTAGTAAACTTTTTAATATGGAAATTCAAAATTTCGAACAGTTTATAAAACCGATCTTAAAAAATGGAGATAAATTTGTGTCCTATGAGTGTAACCGGTTGTTGCCACCTGGTGAAAATTATGGAAGCATCATGCTGGAGGTAAAAATAAATATAAGAAATAAAAATGGTGAACAAGAAACAATAAATTGTGTTGCTAAAAGTTGCCCGCCGCCAGGCTTCTTATGGGAAATGTTTAATACAAAAGTAACATTTAAAAAAGAGATAGAATTATACAATACCATCATACCGATCTTGAACGATTTCGGAAGAGAGCACGGTATTGATCAACTTGTCGATTTCGTCGCTGATTCTAAATGCGCTAGAATATCTTTAGATCCAAACTCTACTGAGGTAGATGAGAATGCTATATTACTACTGGAAAATCTCAAACTAGAAGGATACACTACTGGTGATAGATTTATCGGATTCGATTTGGAAAGCACGGAAATTCTTCTACGTGATCTAGCAACGATGCATGCTTCGGTGATCGCGTTAAAATTAGCGAAACCTGAAGTTTTCGAGAAGAAAATTTTACCGTATCTCGGCAAACATTTTCTACAAGAATTTCCGG
The DNA here is from genome assembly GCA_023690525.1 of Holotrichia oblita. Lineage (NCBI taxonomy): Eukaryota > Metazoa > Arthropoda > Insecta > Coleoptera > Scarabaeidae > Holotrichia > Holotrichia oblita. Next base: position 117,202,715 of record CM043019.1, read on the forward strand.
AAGATATACAGAAAGAGAGTGTGAATAAAATATTAACAGCGTATAAAACCATGCCGGAATGTGTTCCATATCTACCCAAAGTAGAAGATATACTTGTAGATATGTTTGTTAATATAAATAATCCACCGAAGACAAATGAGATCTTCACAACACTTACTCATAATGATTTTTGGGTTAATAACACGATGCTGAAATACGTAAACGGTAAACCAGTCAGTAATAAAATTGTAGATTTTCAAATTATAGAGCATTCATCTTTAGCAAACGATTTAGTTTTCTTCTTGTATAGTAGCGTAGAATTATCAATTTTAGAAAATAATTTAGATAACTTATTAAAGTATTACTATAATTGCTTCATTAGTACTCTCACAAAATTAGGAGGTGACGTTTCTCCATACAGCTATGAAGCATTATTGGAAGAATTTATTCATGTAGGGAAATCAGTGCAATGGACGCATGTTGCATATATGCTATTACCACTCATGACCTTAAAAGGCAAAGTTAAAGATTTAGCTGACTTAGAACTAAACGATATTTTAGTAGACGAAGCCTCACTTCACGATAACTATTATAAAAAGTTAAAATTTATTTTGCTGGATTTTATAAAAAGAGGCTGGTTCTAACTGTAAGTCTAGGTTTATAATAAAATCATTTGTTATATTAATCATCAATCTAGTTATTAATAAATTATTTTGAAATCTAGAATGTGTGTATTTTATTTAATTAAAATTATAGAATTACCTCTTGTTCTCATCGTGATTAACTTTTTAACAGTAAATTACTTCTTTTTTATAGGCGTATTTTCCATCTAACAACTCTGGAACATGCTCTTGTTTGTTTTCAACGAGAACTTTTCTTATTGGCAAGTACTTTTTTCGATAACCATTTGCTACTATCTGGACCAGTAACTTCAAACTACCAAAAACCTGGACACAAATAAACAGAATTCATAAATAAAAAGGTGTCTAAATATTTATGAATTCTGTTTATTTGTGTCCAGTTTTTTTTAACCTCCGAAGTTACTGGTTCAGATAGTAGCAATAATCCTCAAAATTAAGAGTTAATCCTGCGAAAGCAACACTAGTTCCATTTACGAAAAGAAGAAAGCAGGATGGCCTAAAACCACCAACGCTTTATAATGAAACTGTACAATTCAGGCTAAATTCTTAGGACTGGCTCTTGACTCGAAGTTAACATTGAATAAACATCTTGAACAGATGATAGAAAAGTGTAAACGAGCACTAATGACCACCCGCAGAGCAATTGGGAGGATTAAAGCCACATATGATGTACTGGCTGTACACTGCAGTGGTAAGACCTATTCTAACCTATTGCTGTCTGATATGGTGGACCAAAACTACACAGAAGCAAGCAAGTGCAAAACTTGCAAAAATACAGAGGTTGGCCTGCCTGTGTATCACTGGAGCGACTAAAAGCACGCCAACAGCTGCTATGGAAACGATGCTAAACTTACCTTCCTTGGACATTTACATTAGGGGGAAAGCAAGAATGGGGGCATATAGACTGAAATGTGGTGGAAACTGGAGAGACCAGAACACTTCAGGACACACCAGCATAACGACTGAAATCACAAACCCTTCAATGTCGTCCTAGACTGGGATAAGTGGAGAGAAAAACAGAAACCATGAGACCAAACCCAAATCTGGTATGCAGATGGGTCAAGAAGAACCACAGGTTGTGGAGCAGGTATATATAGTGAAACCCCAAATCATAAAGAATATATGACACTAGGGCAATATACCACTGCATACCAAACGGAAATACTAGCAATAGACACATGTGCTCTAAGGGCATTAGAGAGACAACCAAGAGGTCAGCTGATCCATATCCTGTCGAATAACCAAGTGGCCCTAAAGACACTAGCAGCTTATCAGATAACCTCGAGGCTAGCTTGGAATTGCCTGGAAAACCTAAGAACCCTGGCCAAACACAACAAGGTAACCTTGGTGAGGGTGCCGGGGCATAAGGGTGTACCAGGTAACGAAATAGCAAACAAACTAACAAGAAACTGATACGCGGTGCAGTGGCTGAATGGATCATAAAAACACACCAGGCACACTGGAAGAGCGTTAAAAAGCAGATTCATAGCAAACGAATTATGAAGCAGCCATCACGGCAGTTGGCAGGAGATGTGCTGGCTCTCAACCGGTTACAGCTTAGAAGAGTCACGAGCCTGACAACGGGACACGGCTGTCGAAGGAAATATCTACATAAAATTGGCATCTTTAAGGACGTAGACTATGCAACGAAAAGGAGGAAACAGCCTACCATGTGATATTCGAATGCGTTGCGTTGGAACGACGAAGACTGCCACTGCTGGGGTCAATTAACCTGCTGACAGGTCTACCGGAAAAAGACCTACCACACAAGCTACTAAACCTAGTAAAAGAGACTAACCTGTTTACATAAGGAAATTCTCTTGGTACCGAATAATACAATAGGTCATAGGCCGCGGTGTTAAGGGGACGCTACTAAATAAAACCTGGCTGGTACCCAGTGTCCAAATGAATCAATCAAGTGTTGTTCACAATCGGTTGCCTGAAAGAAATGTTTTATTAAATAATTGTTAAGATTATATAATAAATAAATAAATAAATAACGAACATGTGTACTTATAAAGTGGTTGAAATAAAGACATATATAATAAAATATATATAATATAATAAATATAATATATTATCTTCTAATTCTGCACCTGATTTGATTGATGAAAAGTCTTGTAAATAATTTATATCTTTTATCGATTCTTTTTCATTGCACTCAATTGATTTGGTGCACTATCTAATGACAAGACATTTTGGAGTTTCAAGGAAATTAGGGATTTTAATATGGTTTTGGATTTTTGTTTTCTTGTGTTGTTTTATTAGGTTTTCAAACGTCCAATTGTCCTGGTGTAGAAGCAATATTATGTCTTGTAAAGTAATAATACATTTTGGATCTTCTGATTTTGCAGCGGTTCCATCCCGAACCGGTGAAATATTCAGTAAACAAGACTGTTGACACTTTTTTTTATTTTACTAGTTATTGTAGGATTGATGGTCGTGCCAATGTTTTGGCGTATTTTTGAGGGATGTTTATAGACCATACCAACGCTCGACCATCGACCGTCATCTATCGTTATGTACACTATAATTATTACCTTTAATTTTTTAAAGCGTCTCGGATTCGAATTTCCGCAAATCCAACTTTGAACAATTTGATGTATTAGCTGATTAGAAATTATAACGGACAAGACCTAAATAGCGCAGTTGGTAAAGAGTTAGACAGATAATTACAAGGTTTTGTGTTCGATTCCTGTCGCCGCGTTTTTTTTTATTGAGAATGCAGTTGTTCTTAAATCTGTATTGGTGAGATTTCGAGTGGCCATAGCGATTGATGATCCATGAAGATTGGCGGACAACTGAATGCTGCCAAATATTCTCAAAACATTTTTCGGTTTTGGAACTCTTCCATCTATTCATGTCTTACAGGGGTATCGAACAACAATGACCTGTCCTGTTGATTCAGGATTGATGGTCGTGCCGATGATGCTCCTCGATAGACACATACCTGTAAACGGTATAAGCTGTCGTGAAAGAGGCGATGCTGTAAGAATAGATCGGATTGTAGTCGGAACGAAAACGGGGAATGTTTTGCTTTTTTTTTTTATTAACTCTATAAATATTGGGGTGTTGAAAACAAATATTTCCGTACCATGACAACGTTTACGTTTACGTCTTTTTTAAATTACCAACGCTTGATCAACATTAAACCTTGTCGTATACGTTGGCCAGGTGTAATATTTTTTGATAATTATGACACAAATAGAGCATGTTTACGTTACGCTAATTTAATAATACGTAAATTTTAATAGTGATCTCTAAATGAAAAGACATTCTGGTGTGTTCAGATATTTTAGTAGACTTTGAACAGTGAGCTATACCTTGGTTATTGTTTTCCTTTTCTATACGCGCCAATTGCTTTGGTCCAGAAATGAATGACAGTTTAGGACGGCTATAACAAGGCGATATTCGACAAGACGATTTTCTTATGTTTCCGAATTTCAATCCAGAAATGAAAAACTATTACTGAGGTGACTAAAAAAAGAACAAATTTGTATAGATTTTTCCTGTTTTTAAGGTAATTTTTGTATAATTTTAAGTGATTGCAGAAAAATATTATTATATTTATTATTTCATGATTTGGTATTATGAGTAAAGATAGTCGCTTAAGTGATCGCAATTAAACCTCGAATGGCTCCATCTATTGTTTGAAGGAGCAAACCACCCAGCTGGTACAATCTGGTTCCATTTAACTGAAACGTCTATAAGTGTAAGTGGTCTGTGCGCTGTGACATCTCGCAAAATAATGGTTTCCTGTAAAAAGTGTGTTCGCATAGTTTTAAGGCGACATCTAATTCTGAAATGGCAAACTATACAGCAGCGTTTTCCACAATTTGTAGTAAAATGTACCAGACTGTCATGAAGTAGAGTTTGAGGTACATGCTGCTTTACAACCAAATAATGCCTAAACACACCTTTAGTACAGAGCAGATAGTAGTCATCTGCTCTTTACTAGAAATGTGTATCAGTGACCAATAGAAATAATATGAATCAAAACTCAAATATTCAAATCATTTTCACAGTTGTTCGAAATGAATTCTATTTACATCAATTAATAACATCCGTTCGAAATAAAACTTTTCAATATAATAGTAACTAGGATCTAGGAATAAAAAAATCATGGATTGAAATTCTGCTCTACTTGACATTTTAAGCCAGTCCGTCCATTTAAGAGTGTGTGATATTCTATCGAATTTCTATATTCCATAAATGAACCGTAAGCAAGAATTTTGTAGACGCTGAATTCGGGCCTTGTCTTGATAAAACCAAAGACTCGCACAATACTCTTCTCAGATTGATATCCAAACAATCTTTGCTGCCACATAAAACCTTAAAATTCAAATAATCCGACCAGAATAAATTAGAAATGTACTTTTTAAATTAAAGATTAGTATCTAGTTGAACACCTAAATCTCGCCCAGAATCTAAAACAGAAGCAACCTCCACATTCATTCTAATCTTGATATCATTCATTATTGCAACTCTTGTCTTAGTTTGACCGAAAAGTAAGACAATAATTTTTTTAAGCATTAATGTGCAGACAATGATTAGAAGATTCTTCGAACTGAGATTGAACATCGTTGTTTAATTTAGAGATCGCTGCAAGCAACTAGGGTATCGTCCGTACATAAATTGTATTTGCAGTGTTGTAAACAATTGATTATGTTAGATGAGTAAATGATGTATAGCAAAGGATCCAATATACAAGATACAATGGGAAGCGGAGTAGAGAGAACCTTATTATTTGAGACCTGCTGAGTTCTAAAAAACTGCACGAAATCAACGCCGAATCCAAAATATCTTCAAATTGCAAGCAAAACCCACGCGAAAACTAACTTGATTACTAGGTGAGATATTGTTCATGTTTAAGAAGTCACGAATCTGATGACTCACAGCTTTTTCCAGCAGTTTAGAAAGAACTGGAAAGATAGATATGGATCTCAAGTCAACATAATCGATTGGCGTTGACAATTTAGGTAGAGGTGTTGCTTCTTTTCCAGCAATCCGCAAAATGAATTTTTCTGATTTGTAAATTGTATCATACGTTTTAGCATTTCAAAGCCAAGAGTAATAGTTTTCAGCCGAAAAAACTTCGCACTTTAAGTGAAGTTTTAACGTAAATTAAATTTATGGATTGTTATATACAGGGTGTAACAATAGTGCGATATTCTTCGATATCTTCATTTTTATGCAAAATACAGCAAATATTTATATACAAAAGTTGTTTAGTTTTACGAAATTTATACCGTAAAATTATTCTACGATATACAGGGTGTTTAGTTTGCCCGTAACCATAAGTATCTTTACATTTTTGAACGGAATACCCTATACATGATCACATTTTTGAATTGTCTGTGGAATTTCAGGGCATCTTTATACAGGATCATATTCAATTATTTTCATTTGTTTACAAGATATTGACATTTGTTTGAAAATTTTGACATTTTGCTCTCTTCAGAAAAAATACCATTATTTCGGTCAGGGCAAAATACAACATTATGAAACATTATGAATGTTAGAAGCATCTCCTATGATGTCAATAGACAGATGTAGACTTACATACGTTATACAGAGTGTTTTAGAAATCAGAGTCTTTTTGAAACAATGGAAATGCGAAAATCTTCACTTTTTTCAAACAGAAACACTATATTGCTATGGGTTAGTTGAAAGCGAAATTTAGTTATCTATTAATTTGAATAAAGCATGTATGTAGTTAAAATTAATGGTTTTAGAAATATTTCAAATTATTTCTCATTTCTGTGTGTTGTTATGTAGATGTGTTCTTTAAAAGAACGTTTAGAGACCAAACATTGAACAAAGATTTAAAATTTGAACTTTCTTTACTATTTCTCTCCTGTGCTGAATTTTTTGTAAATCTACGTGCGTTTTGAATTTGTACTTATCTTTATAATATGAAGGTACGTTAACGTAATTGATATAAAGTGACATCCAGAACCTTTAGTCTTTGAAAGACTTCGGGATCGATTTGAAGCAACTGGACATGTAGAATATTAACGGGCCAAACCAGTTACAAATGAAAATAATCAGTTTGCAATACTTGCTATGTCAGTCGAGGATCCCTATACTAGTACAAGAAAAATTGAATCACTAACTAAGAATAAGCCATATGTCGACTTCACTGATTTTACGTCAACACAAATTTCATGGCTACCATATACATTATTTACAGGAATTGTCTGGGAATGATTTTGAAAGTCGTCTCAACTTTTACCGGTAGATGTTAAATAAAGAACGGAAAGAACCAGGTTTTCATAATTTTATTTTATACGCGGTCGAAGTAACTTTCCATAAAAGCGGTTACGTTAATAGACACAATTTTTTATATTATGACCGCAAAAATCTTCATTTTATAAAAACCGTGGATTACCAACATTGTTGATCTTTGAATGGATGGAGAGGAATAATAGGCAACCGGATACTTGGTCCATATTTCTTTAATGGTACAGTCAGCGGGGAAAATTATCTAGCGTTCCTAAAGAATAAATTAGAAGATCTTCTAGACACCCTTCCTCTCAATATGATAAGGAATTTGTGGTTGCAGCAAGATGGAAGATGGGGCACTGTGACATTTCTCTAGGAATGTCCGAAATCATTTAAATAATGCACTACGTGATAAATGGATTGGCAGAGGAGGGCCAGTGCATTGGCCACCAGGGTCACCCGATCTGACCAAATGTGATTGTTTCTTTGGGGATACATAAAAGAGCAAGTTTACCGAAAAGCCCCAACAACACGAGGGAGAAACTTTCTTTATAACAACACACAGAAATGAGAAATAATTTAAACTATTTATAAAACCATTAATTTTAACTGCATACATGCTTTATTCAAACTAATAGATAATTAAATTTCGCTTCCAACTAATCCATAGAAATATAGTGTTTCAATTAAAAAAAATGCAGATTTTCGCATTTCAATTGCTTCAAAAAGACACTGATTTCTAGAACACGCTGTATAACGTATTTAAGTTTACATCTGTATATTGTCATTATAGGAGATGCTTCTAACGATATGTTAAGTTTCATAATGTTACATTTCTCCGTTACCGATATCATGGTATTTTTCTGAAAAGAACAAAATGTCAAAATTTTCAAACAAATGTCAATATCTTGTAAACTAATGAAAATAATTGAATATGATCCTGTATTAAATTTGCTTAAAATTCCACAGGCAATTCAAAAAATACGATCACATATAGGATGTTCTATTTAAAAATGTAAAGATACTGATGGTTACGGGAAAACTAAACACCCTGTATATCGTAGAATAATTTTACATTATAAATTTCGTAAAACTAAACAACTTTTGTATTTAAATATGTATTTTGCATAAAAATGGAGGTATGGAAGAATATCGCACTATTGTTACAGCCTGTATAAATAGAGAAACAATAGTTCAAATGCTTAATTAGTTAAAAAACAAAAATTAATTGTTAATTATATGCGTTTGGAGTACTTTGCAAAACATATCTATTCTATTCTAAAAAAAATGCAAGCTCTTAAAACTGCAATATCACTACTAATTCTATTCGTCTATCTATTTAATTTGAAGCTGATGCAATTGTAATCGACCTTAGCCTTATTGAATTCCAGACACTCATTTTAATTATAATTATATCGTAACCACTTTATAATGGCAACACGTTTCACAATAAATCTAATAGTGATAATAAAATAAACCAACCTTTGAAAATGGTGATAAATAAACATTATCACGAAATTATATTTCACGGCACCGCTGCACTAGAGGTAATCACTCTATAACTAGTTTCTAGTCACTACAGTTCAATTTTACAATCAGAAAATACAAAATGTCAATAGAAATTAAGGAATTGCAATCACTCGTACAATCATGTTTGAAACCGGGGCAGAAATTTATTTCTTACGAATCCAAGAATTTATTATCTACTGGTGAAAATTACGGCAGCACTATGTTGAATATTTTAATAAAAATATCCAAGGAAGATGGCAAAGAAGAAATCATACATTGCATTGGAAAAACCGTACCACCCTCAGAATTTTTATGGGAATTCTTCAGTACTAAAAACACTTTCAAAAAAGAAATCGCTGTGTACAACATTATAGTGCCCGAATTGAACAAATTTGGAAATGAATTTGGGATTGATTGTCTCATGGATTTCTTCGCAAAGTGTATTGGTGCTAGATTATCATTGGATCCTAAATCCGAGGAGGTCGACGCAGATGCTTTCCTCGTTTTGGAAAATTTAAAAGTTCAAGGTTATGAATCATGTGATAGAGTAGTTGGTTTTAACGAAGATTGCACAAAATTACTTCTTGGTGATTTGGCAACAATGCATGCAGCAACCATAGCTTATAGATTAGCGAAACCTGATGAATTTAAAACGAAGGTATTACCGCATTTAAAACGGCAATTTGTTTTCGATCCGCCTAGTGATATAATTGATGATATAACCAAATCATGGCAAAAAGCAGCTGGTAGGAATCCAAAATGTGTACCTCACTTAGGAAAAATTGAGAAAGCCGTGCGTAATATTAGGTATTACTTGGATAACCCGCCGAAAGGTAAAGACATGTTTGCTACTATGACGCATAATGATTATTGGGTGAATAATACTTTGATAAAATTCGAAAATGGGAAACCGGTTAAGAATGCAATGGTGGATTTTCAAATTATGGAATTCGGATCTTTAGCCCACGATGTGATATTCTTCCTTTATAGTAGTGTAGAATTATCGCTTCTAGAAAAGAAAGTTGATGAATTCATCCAATTATATTACCAGAAATTTATACAGAGCCTAGTCAGATTAAAATGTGATATTAGCCAATACAGTTATGAAGCAATGCTGGAAGAATTCGCTTTAATTGCAAATCAAGCACAATTCTCTCATACTCTGTTCATGTTGACACCTATCTTGACGGCTAAAGGTAGAGCTACAGAACTCAGTGATTTTGGATACAGCAATTTTGTATTAGACGAAGATATTCTGCATGAGAATTATTTTAAAAGGTTACATTTTCTTATATTGGATTTTGTTAAAAAGGGTTGGATATAATTGATAGTATTATAAAGTTGTATGTAATCAATTTGATTCTACATTTTGTTTATTTTTGGCTTGTAAATAAAGGTATTTACGTTTTAATATTTACGTTTTACGTAATATTTGTTTTGTAGCATTTTTTCACCTTCGTACCATTAACATATCGATATATGTATATAAGATTTGCAAATATGCATCACTATTTTCATTTCCTAATCATTACGTCAAATATATTTACTGAATCTACATACATACATACATATAAGGTTATAATAGTTTTGTCAATAGAAATCTATTCTGCTATTTGAATCACTACTGATATTAAATGTCCTAATTAGTAACAGACGCAATCTACATATATGTACACTCGAAGAAAAAAGAAATAGGACATTTACAATACGACAAAAATAAGAGAGTAGATATTGGCACAGCATCGCAATATCTACTATCTTACTCTTGCCGTATCGTAACTGTCCCATGAATGCTTTCTCTGTGTGTACACGATACATCTTCATACTTTAAATATGAAAACAAATACAACTGTTTTGATGATTGTGGCAGCTTCGAAACTACAACCTATTATTTCAAAAGTACTTCGTCTGATAAAAAATTTTGGTAGTAGTATGAATCTAATTAAAATTCCTGACAATATAATCATTTAATGTTATTCAAGTACAAGCTTATACTCAATTTTGACCGTCGTGTTCCACCATGCACTTATTTGTAGATTGTGTTGTAATTTGTACTTGATGACATATGTGATTAACAACGTGAATATACAATTGATTAAGAAGCGGCTGTATTTTACCCCTACAAAATATTAAATTTAGCAAAATTTCATTGTTTTATTGTTCTCACAAAATTTACTAAGAAGTTCTAGCTAAACGGAAGTACAATGAATGTTCCCCGTATATTCAACCAATCAGCGTTTACTTTAACTTACCACGTACATCAGCCCCATCTCACGTCGTCTTGGGAGACATTTGGGAGGTATTAAAAAAATATTAAATTCAATCTTATAAAGTACATATGTAGGGTCAAGTGGGGTAAATATGCAACACGTAAAAATTAGGGTGAAAGGGAAACAAATCTGTAATTTATTAATATATGAATTTACTGCAATTATGCAAGCGCTATTACCTAACTTATAGTTTAGTGAAGGAGATATAAAAATATGAAACGCTAGTTGTAAATATTGTACTGTCAATGAGGTATTTTCGAAACCAGAGTAAAAATATGTAAATAAAATATCTTATTTTGCTGCAGAACATTCTCTGTAAAAGCAAAATTAATTGCAGTATCAGTTTGATATTGATTTTGCGCAGAGCAAATAGATCACAGAACATAATGTCGTTTTAGTTTTAATTTTCCGGTGTTTAGTTTTTTTATAATACTGATTTAAAAATTTGGGAAAAAATAAAGCGCCGATTAGGGAAAAAATGAAACAGCCTCTGGGAAAATATGAAACAATTTTGCGCAGGTCTGTGCCAGTTTCAACAGTAGTATTTGTGATCTGGACATAGAAACATATTGAAATGCCAAGAAATTATATCAAAAAGGGGGTCAAGTACCCCGAAGAAAGGGTTAACGTAGCTGTGCAAGATATAGACAAAAATCTAACATTTCGCAAAGCTAGTGCGAAGTATGCTATAGATCAAACGTTTTTATTTCGGAAAGTGCAAATACACATCAAGGCGTACAAGGCAGAAGAACTTCCATAACGAAAGAACAAGAAGAATGTCTCGCGAATAATTTACAAATAATGGCAAAGTGGGGATTTCCCACTCATTTAAAGGTGGGAAGAGAAATGCGTTTTTCTACAAATATGTGTGCATCGTTTCAAAAATAGATAAATCAGACATTCAAGTAACTGGACTAAAAAGCTTAAATAATAATAAAATATAAATAATATAAATTAATTGAAACAGATATTTCTGTGGTTGATTGTGAAGCTATTTTAGGAATTCTTCCAAGTCCACAAACAGTCCAAATATGTGCAGACAAAGTAAAATATGTTTTTCAAAATCCAGTGCCCGTGGTTGAAAATCAACTATTAATTTTGTTTCAGTTTTCGCCATTATATCTTATAATTAACATAATATGTTTAAACAAAGAGTATTATTTATGTTTCACATTTTCGCAGAGTTGCTAGTATTTTATTGACAGAAACATTAGCTTATTATTGTATTTTTGATTTATGTTTCAATTATAATAAACTGATATTCACCCTAATTATAGTGTTATTTAAACTACTATCTCCTCCAGATGCTTTTGATTTTATTTTGAATGTAAAATATAATAACTAAATGCATGCGGTACATGTTTGCCTTTCATTTTTTCCAGCTCGTTCAATTTTTGCCTCTGAAACACCAGTATCACTAATAGTATGGAAGTTATACGCTTGTTTCATATTTTCCCTATTATGTTTCAGTTTTTCCCAAAAACAGGGTTAAAAATGAAACGCTGTTTTTGGTATTTTTTGTGGACCTGCTGACATTTAATTAAAAAAATCCATTTTTTTTTGCGAAATGAGACAAATTTACACAGAATAGTGAAATTAAACAGTTCAATTTGAAATGGTAAGTAGCTTAAAACGTGAAAGTTTTATATCTCATTGCATATTTACCCCACTTGACCCTATATGTTATAACTTATAATTTTAATAAATGTTACTTTCATAAAGAGTAAAGTTTTTATTTCGCCACGTCACAATATTTATATAGCAATAAACTTTTAAGAAAAAGTTTCAGTTAATATCGAATATTTCTCGTGTGTACTATGTAGCCCAAGTTTTTTAAATAAGTACATATGTATATCTGGGTGCTGAGATAATTTACAAGGAATTGAAACATCAATAAGTCATTCATAAAACCACTGTGGTAGGTATATTATGTATTAGTACTGTTGGCTTAAACATGCGCTATCCAGTGCATTATTTTGAATACTAGATAATTATGTCTAACATACATATATCCAAAACAGATATCCATAAGACGTTGTACGACGTCTTATAAACGTTGACATTTGTAACATCGGATGTCTATACGACATCTTATAGACGTCCTTTAGGCGTAAACAGACGTCCCGAATATCGGACTCAGACATCTTATGGACATCTATAAAATGTTTTTGTGCTGCCTGGGATACAGCTATTTTATATTTAAACGTTAATTCCCAAGCCATTGTGGATTGCGTTGTTATGTTGGTAATATATTTTAATAACGTTCTTCCTCTATACGAAGTAATGATAAATTAAAACACAAGTTTTATGGTCTCCTCTCGCTTTCCGGAAATTAACACATACATATGTCACAGACGTCCTGTCATTAATTTTATCGAAACTTTCAGAAATTCCATTATAATTGGCTATAATTGCGGTCATTTAACGTTTTCGTAATGTGTACAGCTTGAATTACAAACTCCAACTCATCTAATAGCGTTTCTCAAGGACGACAAGTCAAAAAATATTCAAGATATCAAAAACAAAAACGTTTTTATGGAACCTATCTAATTCGTTTATGACATTAAATTATGCTACAAACGTTAAAAATGCATGTGCATTGAAAGCGGTAGATAACATTAACACAATATATTAATATAATCAATAGTTTTTTATATATTAATATAAAGTAAAATATATTATCAAACAATCAAATAATGCTTAACGAAAAGCAGATATATACCTACGTAATGAATTTTAAATTTTTTAACATTTTTAAATTTATTAGACGGGAGGAGGTGAGGGGAAATTAAATTTAAATGATGATACATCGAATTAGTAATCGAATGCTAATCAGAAATCAAAAATCTAGAAATAACCTTAGACACAAAACTTCTGTTGAACAGGCATATAGAACTGACAATGATTAAAGCAACTAGAGCCTGGGATTGCAGCTCAAACATATTGCAATGGCTGTACATATGTATAGTAAAACCTATAATAACATATGTACATAGCGATAACCTGTTTCCAAAACGTCACGCAAGTTGCAGCCAGGAATGCCTTTGACAAGCTGCAACGCATAAATAAATGTTTTTTATTGGCTGCTCTTCGGTTCTCGGGTTCTCTGCCGTGTAGAAAGGTTGTGGTACTTGACGTTTCGATCATCTTGTGATCTTCTACAGAAGATCACTTCACTTCACTTCTGGTGTTCCCTGAGGAACACCAGCACTAATGACCAAATCTTCGGATGTAGCAGTTGTGACATTGGAACGCAAGCTAACTCTCTGTTTTCTCTTGTATAAGTATGAGCGAAACCAGGATTGAGCCGTACCTTTATTGCCGTAATATTCAAGCTTTAGAAGTAAACGCTGGTGGTCGATGCTGTCGAAAGCTTTAGAAACGTCTAGAAGAATGCCACAAAGAGGGCTTTTGTTTTCTAAGAGTTCTAAGGTTACTTGTGTGTGATCAAACAGCGCAGTTTCGATACCTTTGCCTTTCAGAAAGCCATGCTGGAAGGGGCTGATAATGTTATATTTTATGATGAAGTTATAGAGGCGATCATATACCACCTTTTCGAATAATTTGGAGAAACCGGTCAAAAGACTTAGAGGTCTGCAGTTAATAAGATCATTAGGGCAACCTTTTTTATAGACGGGAATTACGACAGCTTGCTTAAGTAGATCAGGATTTCGATTTTTTAAGTGATGTAACATCGGATTCGAGGTCCACTTCGTATAACGGGAAAAAATAGAGGGAACACTCATTGCGTGTAATATTTGGCCTTTCATTATTAACCTCGCGAGCAGTTGCAGCATTAACAAATTGTTAGTTAAATTCGTTTGCTAGCAATTGAAGGTAATGCAATAAAAAGGACGTACAAGAATACAATAAATTATGTCATCACAAAAAATTTGAGATCTGAACCGTTTGCAACTGTTGAGGGAGTAAGACAAGGAGGAGGACTGAGCCCATTTTTATTTACCATTTTTATGGATGACATAATATCTACAAATATGTACGAAGAGGGTGAAGAAATTGACTGTTGCCTAGAGAAACCTACAACGAGTACAGATCTCTGAGGGTGCTTTCGCAGATGATGTGGTTGTAATGACAGGGAAGGAAGAAGATCTACAGATAAATTTGGAAATATGGAATCAAGTATTGCAAGAACACGGAATGAACCTTAACAAAGAGAAAACGAAAGTGATGGCAGTACGAACACCGCGCGAAATCAATATATATACAGACAATACAACAATACAACGAGTAAATTCTTTCTCTAAGTCATCCAAGACAATGGCGACCAGAAAGTGCAGATAAATATAAAAACAGAAAAAGCGATGAATATATGTTATGCCAAGAGCCGGAGCTTCATCAATAAGCAAGAAATAGCTAGGAGTACAAAACTAAATGTGTATAGAACTGTGTTTAGACCTGTGCTTACATTCGGATGTGAAACATGACAACGAAGAGACAGAAGGGCAAACTACAGGCGGCTGAGATGAAATACCTCAGAAGAGTTAGAGGTGTTACCAAAATGGACAAAATGAGGAATATACAAATAAGGGAAGATCAAAAGGTGCAATCGGTAACAGACTTTATAGAATAAAGGCAACTGAACTGGTGGGGGCATTTAAATAGAATGGAGAGCAGAAGACCAGTAAAACAAGTATGGGAGGCCAAAGTACACAAAAAACGGAAAAAAGGAAGACCACGGAAAACCTGGGATAAAGCTAATGGAGAGGTACTACAAAAACGAGGGAGTAACTGGAATGAAGCAAGAACTACAGAAAAAAATAAAAAGGAATGGAAAAAAATTGTGTAGATAAACAAACACCACACACCAATTATGGTAGACGTGGTTACTGATTATATACCGATTGATTTGAGACATAGGATAAATAACGGCGGGAAGGGGCAAGAGGTACGAAAATTCGCTAAGAAGTGGGGACGCGTATACGAGTCTCTTTATCACAGTCTAGTCTCGTCTAGTCTACAGCGCTGTGATAGACTCGTACACGACCCCACTTCTTAGCGTTATCCAATATACTTGTTAGTTGATTATTGGTTAAGATATCTATATTAAAATCACCAGCTATAATGATCGTTCGCATAGCATGCGTATACATCACCGGAGCTATAAGACCATGGCCAACCGCGGTCCTAGAGACCATCCTAGACCTCACACCTCTACACATAGTGGTGAAGGGACAGCCCTTGCGGCATTGTACAGGATGACCAGGGCGAGCACTGGAGAGAGCGAGACTCCGTACCAGAGAGCTTATTCGTCTCATGAGAAACTCTCCCTATTCCTAAGTCTACAGAATGACTACGCATCCTCTCGGGATTATATCACGGGGCATTGTCACTTTCAGGAAGATATTACAAGGATTCACAGGTTCTCCGGAGCAGAGGACGAAAATCCGGAACACCTGACATTTAACTGCACCCCTATCACGTAAATCCGAGCCAAATGTCTCGGCGAAGACATCATAAACGAAGAAGAAATACCTTCTCTGAAATCGTCACAGTTATTGCAAACCCCAGCAGCTTACAGCTCATGCATGGGGGCACAATAGATCAATAGATCCCAGTGCATTATCACCCTCAATTAAATCTAAACCTAATCAAACATTCCAGAATAATTTCTACGCCATTTTCAAGAGTACCACACTCTTTATGCCTAAAAAATAATGCTATATTATTTCTTTATACTTGTTACACAAGCAATGACGTCCCACAGTTCTACAAGCTGAGCAAAATATAAAAAAAGAAGACAGGAGGGCTAGTTAGAACAGAAAACACTGAGGAAAAAACCACCAGAAAATCTAATTTAAACCTAGACCCCCATCAGCCTAGTCAGTCTGTCCAGTTCAAAGAGATTTCGATTGAAATAATGCAGAGGTAGCAAAAAATTGGAAGCAAATTAGTAATTCTTGCTAAATACGATTCTGTCAAGAAAGATCTAATTATGCTACCTAAACAGACCATAAATTAAACCATAAACCTGTTAACATATCTGTACATTACAGTTGTTATGTTATCTGTATATTGTTATGAGGGCTTCCGGGTTTTGACCGCGTCATAGTAAAGTACATATATACAATATAAAATAAAATAAAACAGAAATGAAAAAGAAAAATTACAAAAAATATATATACAACTTACTCAAACTCGACGTTTCGCCACTAATGTAAGTGGCTTCTTCAGGAGCAAAACTAGGTGAGGGGCGCCAGAAGGTCACGGTAACTCGACGTGTCAACCACGCTAGAGGCAAAACCTTCTGACAAGGAAAAGATGAACGTGCAGGGGTATATATACCATTGTGCAGGGAAACGGAACGGTGAGCGCGAGGCAACGATGCGGAACAGTGAGCACGGGTCGAAGAAGCGGAAAGGACGGGTTTCCAAATGCTGGAGAGTGGGTAACCAATATTGCGATTGAGATTTTGAGGATGTCTCTGGATATGCAAAACCTACCTTTTCGACCCATAGTTAACACTATAGATTCGCCCACCTATAGCTTGGCCAAATACCTCGCTCATACTATTAAGAAATACACAGGCAATGCTCCTTCCCACATTCTAAATTCATCGCACTTTGTTAAACTCATTTCTGAAATCTCTATCGAACCCGAAGATCTTCTTGTCAGTTTTGATGTTACCTCACTCTTCACTAAAGTGCCTGTCGCCGATTCCGTCGCTATAATCCACCAATTATTGATCCAGGACAACCAATTCCCAGATTTAGCCAAGTTAGTCGAGAAATGCCTTACTTCAACGTACTTTACCTTCCACGGAAAATACTATCATCAAACCTCCGGCGCCGCTATGGGATCTCCACTTTCCACGGTTGTAGCTAATATCTTCATGGAGGCTTTTGAGACCACTGTTTTAGAACATGCGAATTTAAAACCCAAAACTTGGTTGAGATATGTGGATGACACCTTCATTATCTGGCCACATGGCAAAAACACTCTGCCTACTTTCTTGGATTTCCTCAATAGTCAGCACTCCGACATCAAGTTCACCATGGAGATTGAGAATAACGGTTCTCTGCCTTTCCTTGATGTGTTAGTTACTCGTTTACCAAATGGTCGTTTAGGTCACTCCGTGTAGAGGAAACCCACACATACCGACCGATATCTTCATGCCAGCTCACATCATCATCCAGCACAAAAACAATCGGTAATCGGCTCTCTAGTACATCGCGCGATCTCTATTTCCCAACCCGACATTATCGACAAAGAATTGAAACATGTGAAAACTGCTCTTTTAGAGAATGGCTATACCTCCGGCAACATACAAAGGGTCATAAATAGGTACATTCATCCATGGTCTCCTAAGGTAGCATCAGAATCTAGTAATCAGCTAAGTACCATCGTTCTTCCCTACATCCATGGCGTTACAGATCACATCGGTAGAATTCTTCGTAAGCAAGATATCCAACGCATCTTTAAACCTTTAAACAAGATCTCCCAAATTCTTCCTTCGCCCAAGGACACTCTGCCCTGCTCTCTCCCATAAAGGTATTTACAAAATTCCCTGTGACTGTGGCTCAGTGTACATTGGCGAAACTGGACGTTCTATTCAAACTAGAATCAAGGAACACCAACGGTACGTTAAGTCACGTTCCTCAACACATTCAGCCTTAGCCGAACACTTCATAGATACGGGCCATAAAATTTGTTTTGATCAGGTATCTGTTGTAAGCAAGTCTCATCGCTATTTTCCACGAAAGGTAAGGGAAGCTATCGAGATCCAGAGACATCCTCAAAATCTCAATCGCGATATTGGTTACCCACTCTCCAGCATTTGGAAACCCGTCCTTTCCGCTTCTTCGACCCGTGCTCACTGTTCCGCATCGTTGCCTCGCGCTCACCGTTCCGTTTCCCTGCACAATGGTATATATACCCCTGCACGTCCATCTTCTCCTTGTCAGAAGGTTTTCGCCTCTAGCGTGGTTGACACGTCGAGTTACCGTGACCTTCTGGCGCCCCTCACCTAGTTTTGCTCCTGAAGAAGTCACTTACATTAGTGGCGAAACGTCGAGTTGTATATATATTTTTTGTAATTTTTCTTTTTCATTTTTGTTTTATTTTATTTTATATTGTATATATGTACTTTACTATGACGCGGTCAAAACCCGGAAGCCCTCATAACAGAGACTCAGACCGTGGAAGCCTTCGATATCATTTATCTGTATATTACAAAAATATTTAGTATTTAAAATTGATAAAAAGTTAACACATCATTCTTAAGACGTGGATTAAACTTAAAATTGATGATCAAATTGCATCTGGAATAGCTGGAGCACTAATAAAAAGGACGCAAAAAAACGATGCCAAAGGACAATTTTGAATTCATCTTCAACGATACACACTGTATACAATACTGTATATACTGTGTGTTGTAATGCATACATTTTTCTTTAATCATTAATCTTGTATATACCCACACCACTTCAAAATAACGCGGTACTTCAAATAATCATGTTTCACATACATATATTAGCAATATCATTCGCTGATATTATGTCCCGTTTTTTTTTTGTTTACTAATCGCAATTTATTACTTCAGACGTATAACTCTGTGGAACCAGTTACGAGCTTGTGCAAGTCCACTGCGGATGAAGGTTACTACTAATAATTCAACTAATTTAGACGGTTATCTTCTTACAGTTAACATACAAACATGTCGCAAAAAATTAAATTTTTAGAAAACATAATTGCACCTCATTTGCAAAATAACCAAAAAATAATCTCGTGTGACTTTGACAATTTATTATCGGCGGGTGAAAATTACGGTAGTGTAATGTTGCAAATTACGATTAAATTACAAAACGACAATGGCGACGAAGAAAATATATATTGTGTTGGAAAAACTGTGCCACCTTCCGAAATGTTATGGAACCTTTTCAATACAAAAATTACGTTCAAGAAAGAAATTGCAATTTATAAAACCATTGTGCCCGAACTAAATAAATACGGGGAAGAATGTGGGGTTAAAAACCTCATAAAGTTTACAGCTAAGTGTTTCGGTGCGAGAATCTCGTTAGATCCGAGTTCCGAAGAAGTAGACCATGACGCAGTGATTTTATTAGAAAATTTAAAAACTCAAAATTATAAAGTTTGCGATCGTTTGAATGGATTTGATGAAGAATGTTCGAAATTATTGTTAGGTGATCTAGCAACAATGCATGCTGCTGTAATCGGATACAAGTATGCACAACCTGAAAGTTTCGAAAAGAAGATATATCCTTTTCTAAAGAAAGCCTACGCTTTCAATGTCACAGAATCATTCGCTGATAATTTCGCTGCAGTTATAAAGAATGCTTGCGCAAAAAATCCAGATTGTATTCCTCACCTACACAAAATCACCAAAGCTCTACGTGAAATAAATTACTACAATGAAAATCCTGTTAAAGGTAAAGATATTTTCGCTACTTTAACACACAACGATTATTGGGTAAACAATACTCTATTAAAATTCGAGGATGGAAAGCCCATTGCAAACAAAATGGTGGATTTCCAACTCATCGAATACAGTTCACTAGCTCATGATGTGATATTTTTCCTCTACACTAGTGTTAATATGGATGTTATAGAAAATAAAGTTGATGAGTTAATCAAATTTTATTACGACAAATTTATGGAAACCCTCACTAAACTTGGTCACCCCACCACCGAATATAGTTTTGAGTCAATGTTGGAAGAATTCGCCATCATAGCTAAATATGGACAATTTTCGCATCTTCTGTATATGTTCGTACCTATTTGTATGTTGAAAGGAAAGGTGAAGTCCCTGTCAAAATTTGATCTTAACGAGTTAATTTTTGAGGAAAGCTCAATGCATGAAAATTACTTCAGAAGAATGCAATTTACATTAATAGATTTTTCTAGAAGGGGTTGGATATAAATTGGTGTAACCTATTATTAGATATATTCAGTAAGTTATATTATAAATTAATTAATATAATACCAAAAATGTATCAAATTTCTACAGAAATTGATTGTAAAAACATATTTATTCAATAATTTTAAGTATTAAAGTGTTATCTATAATTACTTGCTAGTTTTTATTCTTTTTGCATTTCCAAGATAGACCGAATACCAATAATTCATATTACACATTTTTCTTTACGAAACACAGTTTTACAAGTTACTAATACCTTGAACAACGAAGTAACTTTTCCAGTAATTGTAACGAAAAATATGTTAGCCATCCTAGAAATTTATTTTATCTTTTGAAACAGAAATATTCTCAATAATAAGTGAAAACAAGATTCAATTCTTTTGAAGGACACTACAGAGCGGTGTTATGTAAATAAAATCTGATAAACCATAGCTTACATATACAGATGAAACAGTCGTCCTATAGTCGGGGCATCGTATATCGGAACTATTCGGGAATAGAGAAGTAAGGATGTATTAGTAGATATTTAGATGCGCGCTTCACTCGAGACCGCACGGTTGTATTCTGTTCAATACATATGCACAATACAATAATTGTTTGCTTATTCTCAAAATTTCTATAAACTTTCTAAACTAAACAGAAGTTTGTGGTAAAAATATAGATGATGAACTCGTCACAAATAGGAGAAGCAATTACACACATAACGAAGACAATAATTTCTGTTCATAAGTAAATAAATTAAATGGCCCAATTATGTTGTTATGTAATAGGCCAGCCCAAACATTTAATTTTGCAGAGTATTGTGTTCGAGCATCATAAGTACAAGGTCTCTTTTCTTGTGACCAATACCTTGCAACACTTGGGTTGTGTCGACCATGTAAAGCGAACGAAGATTCGTCTGTAAATACAAGTTTTACACGGATTTAAACAGCCATACATTTCAAAGTTATTGATTATATGACGAACTGTTTCAAAACAAATAGTTTGTTGGAACTCATAGTTAAATAGGCGTACAATATCTCTTATTGAGTAACCACGATGATGTTGTTTTGTAACATATTTCTTTTGTTGAAGAAGCATGAATTACTTTATCTCACTAATACAATACAACTGTGCGCTGTCGAGTTAAGCCTACTAATGCATCCCTACTTCTCTACTCCAGATTGCTTCCGACATACGATGCCCCGACTATAGGGCAGCTGTTTGATCTGTACATACATATAGTCAGTTATTTTAAATTGCTGTAATAAAATAAACCTCAAATGTCAATGGCAGTAGTAGTGAAAAGTTGATAATAATGGGCAAACTTTTGTTTTAACGACATACCATATACATAGATCTAGAAAAAATAAAAGTAATTCAATATTCAATTTTAAATTGAATGTAATAATCTGTTTGCCACCTACAACCATATCACCAGATATGGGGGAGAGGAGAGGGAGGGAAGGGGGAGAGGCGAATGTGATTTCACTTCTTTTGCTTTTTGTTTTTCTGTAAAAATATTGCAGTCTTTGAATTTTGATTATAGAGAAACTGTAGCCGTATTCGACCATTTTAATATGTTTAATACCACTTTCAATATGCTGAACATCCATATGGTTGTTTAAAATTCCCATTTCGTCCATTGCTTCCTTAGAGGTTCTTCTTCCTTGTCCGTAAAGGTTTCTTTCTTCTCTTGAAAGTATCTGATTCTAAATTCATTTTCCAAACAAACATCATTATCAAATTCGCACAAGCGAGATGATTCTCGTTGTCTTCTTTTGTTCATATTTAATTGAAGCATTCATCACCCATATCAGAAAGATACCAGTTCATCGGTGGTTTCATGAAACCAATCTAACATTCTCTGGATTTGACGTGGAAGAGGCACTAGTACCAAACTTTGCTTTGCCTTTTACCTGTTTTCCAGTTGTTTATTTTTGCTTCAATTTCAGTCTGTGTGATTCAGTCACGGTATCCTGCCGTAACTATGCCACTTTATCGTTCCCATTTTCATTAGGGATTCTAAATATTTGCAACTTTACAACACCAAAGACTTCTAGAGAAAATTTTACAAAATTTATTTTAAAACGATTACTAAATCTAAATCCAGAAATTAAATGTTTAGATTTGAAAGCTACTTCCCAATCTTCAATTTAGAAGAAAATTCGGTACAACAACTACATTATCAATTGCAGCTTTTAATAGCGCAAAACTTATGGCAATACTTGCTCGATCATAGATGAGGATAACTTTTTGTTATTACGTTTTTCATTAACAACATTAACAATATTTTTGGAAACATTTTAGTATACTAACCAAAACCACTTCTGTCAAAGTTGTAAACGTGATTGTCATCTAAAGCTACATCCACACCAAAGCAATATAGGGCAACATTTGTGTGTTTCTGTTCCGTTCCTGTTGCGCGAATAAATGGAACTACTAGTAGTGGATGGTCTCCAGTAAGTCAATAACGTTTAAAGATGTCGACCGATGAGGAGGTGTCGTGGACTTGGCAGCAGCTTTTATCATTTTAAGTGAAAAAAAGAAAAGAAAACAGAAATATTGGGTTGGATCCAGTCTTCGAAAAAGAAAACAATATGGTGGATTACAGCTATTAAACCCCTTGAAAGAAGATGACGACCTTTGTTTGTTTATTTTTGTCAGCAAGAAACAACATGTTATATGCAAACCATTTTAACACAAAATTTGCCCAGGCCTCAGACTTTCTGAAACTACCATATTTTTTCAAAGAACTGTGCCATCAAATTTTTCATTTTTCTTTTTACTTCGTCTTCATCTGCTCCAGAAATCTCACTTAATTTTG
The DNA here is from genome assembly GCA_023690525.1 of Holotrichia oblita. Classification (NCBI taxonomy): domain Eukaryota; kingdom Metazoa; phylum Arthropoda; class Insecta; order Coleoptera; family Scarabaeidae; genus Holotrichia; species Holotrichia oblita. The sequence goes on from CM043019.1 coordinate 117,226,040, forward strand.
TCCATGCATCTGCCTTCGTATTTCTGCATTTATATTTTTGGTTTTTTGGACTCCACAGACACCCGAAATTTCGGTAAGGCTCAATTAACAGAGTTAATGACTCATTATTCCACTTAAAAGCCGGCATGATGAAATAGTAAATGAAGTAGAGCACTAGTTGTTCACTTCAAACTGGACAAATAGCAACGGTTTATAGTTACAAGTTACAACCTGTGTACAGCAACGACATGTGGAACATGTTTACAAATTTCATTCTTTTTCTTTGATGTTTGCCGCGTATAATAGAAACATGGATATTGATCGACAATAATTAAAAGAGAATGGTTTTGAATATGGATTTTATCCAACAATAATTTTATCGTATTTGTCAGCAAAAAAACAATTGAATTACCACAAGTAAAGTGAAGGCTCATCGTCATCATATGGGACATATTATTGTCTATTATTTCGTGGAAATAACTTTCTGCTTAGAATCCGACACACACTGTATTGCAGAAGTATATTAGCACAGCTTTATACAGTATAAAATTGTACTGTATAGAGGCCGACGTATGAACCTTGAAATGTATTGCGAACATTCTATAGGAAGTCGTCTCCTTTTGGATGTGCATTTTTTATTCGCGAGTTACAATGATAAACCATCAAAAACTATTTTCAATAAATTCAAATACCTTTCACCTGTATCATTTCATTAAAAGTAACGAGGCAATAAACATGAGTCCTCAACTGCTGCATCGTCCATTAAACTCAAACTTCGTTTGCTGCTTCTTTAATAGAGTGTGAATTTTCTGTTTCCTATAAATGGAAATTGTGTCTATTAAACAGGTCAATACTCATACACTGCTTTCATCCGATCATAAAATTTAAAGTGAATGTACACTAAGAAGTTCAACATACAATCTTACAATACTGGTATCTTGTATTATTTTTGTTACTAACGTGTCATTTTAAACAAATAAAGGACATAGCAAACTAATTAAGAACATAAAATATATGAATAAAACAGAGATGATCGAAGATTATATTATCAAAATCAAAGCAACCGCTGCCTATTTCCTATAAAACACTGAATCCCCAATTAAATAACACGATGGTGGATAGCCTTGCAAAAATTACGATTTTTGCAATTTGTTATTTGATATGTTAAGATATAAAAGCAATAAATCAAAGTGTAGTTTATATTTACACGGAATTTATTAGCGGTAATGACTGGTTTTAAGTCCTCTTTATTACGTCATTATCATATTAAGATATTAGTTTATTTATGTTCCTAATAAAATTGTAACTGTAATACAAGTATGTTAATTTTGACATTTTTAAATATTCACAACTTTAATAGAATAATGCAAGCAATAATATCATTGTGCGCTTTGTTCTTAAATTAACAATGAAAACAGTATAATTATGTTATGTTTAAAGTGGGGAAAAAATAAAAATCTAGAACGAAAAACGATTCTATTTTGAGACAAAACAAAAATAACTAGAATGCGTTCTGATGACAAAAAACATATTTGACTCTCTTGCTGTCAAGAATTCGAGCTAAAATGTACAAAATCAGTTGTCAAGCATAGATGCAGCAATATCAAAGTTTCAGGATGTACTTGTACTTTACTTTTACTATTTACTGTTCTTAATTAGTTGGCCACCACTGTATATATGCATGCGTAGCTCCTTTATCTCCAAAATGTAGCACTGGACCTTGAAACTTGAATAAAATTGATATTGGATATAGAGTTACACCATTATTAACATCTAACAGAACCTTACTAAAAATAGACACGGGCATATGTTTCCCAACAGTGATATTGTTTGGAGCTTCCGTTCAAAGCCTAGTATTGAGAGGCGCCACTTTAGGAGTTTACAGTATCTGTATGACTAGATTTACTACCTACACAAAATGACAAATTCTGCAACATCCATAGTGTTTAAAACCACACATTTGGAGTGTGTTTTGACTTTGTGGGAGGTGGGAGAGCAAGGCATGTCTCATTGTTTCGCTGTCTCCCTATTTACTTAACTGTCCTTATCAGATGGTTTATACAGAATCGGCCTATTTCCCATTATTCGTTCTAGATTTACATAGAAGATTATTTATATAATGCGTAGGCATTAAGAATTCTATTGCTTATTACTTACGAGCCGCCACTGCTTCGAATCTTATCACATCGCTACCACATTTCAAACAACACACCGATTACAGCCGCTTATAAGATTAGTTAATAAGTAGAAAACGACAGCATAACACACATAGTTAATATTACGTCAAATGGCCGACGAAATTAAAAATATTTCCGAACTAATTAATCCCGAATTAAAAAATGGACAGAAATTCCTATCAGCTAAAAGCAACAAACTATTGGCAAGCGGTGAAAATTACGGAAGTACTATGTTAAGTGTAGAAGTCTTGATACAAAATGAAAATGGTGAAACAGAAGTTTTGTACTGTGTAGCGAAAACACCACCACCACCAGGTTTAGTATGGTACATCTTCAACACCAAAATAACATTCAAAATCGAAATGATATTTTATAACACCATAGTTCCAATTCTTAACGAATTTGGGAGAAGTAAAGGCGTTGAAGATTTAATAAATTTCGTACCGAAATACATCAATGGTAGAATATCTAACGATCCTACTTCCAAAATGGTAGATGAAGGTGCAGTAATCCTATTGGAGAATCTTAAAACTAAAGGTTATACAAATGGAAATAGGTTTATTGGTTTCGATAAAGAAACAACTGAATTACTATTAAAGGATTTAGCCACAATCCATGCTAGCGCCATAGCGTTGAGGAGAAGTCACCCTCAAAAATTCCAAGAGAAAATTTTATCTCATCTTATCAGAAAATTCCATATAAGTTTACAAGAAGAACATATTATCGAAATAACAGATTTTGAAAAAATTTATTAAATCAAATCCAAACTGCCAACCTTTTACACAAAATTGAAGAAGCGATACAATTTTTTACCAAACGAAAATTAATGAATTATATACAACTATAGCGCATCATGATTACTGGGTCAACAACACGTTAATTAAGTATCGAAATGGTAACCCGATCCAAAACAAAATGGTGGATTTCCAAGTGATAGATTATGATTCGTTAGCTAATGATGTAACGTTTTTCTTGTACAGTAGTGTAGAGTTATCCGTTTTACAAGACCACGTTGATGAATTGTACAGATTTTATTACGAAAAATTTATAGAAACTCTTCGCAAACTACAATCAAACATCAGTGAATATAATTTCGCAGCTTTTATGGAGGAATGTGGGGCCATAGTTAAAGAGGTGCAATTTGGACATTTAATATTTCTTCTAATTCCAATATTAACTCTAAAAGGTAAAGCACGTGACTTAAATGAACTTCAGTACGATAGTATAATTCCAAAAGGTGAGGATATAGTACATGAAAATTATCATAAGAGATTGCAATTTATATTATTAGATTTAGTTACAAGAAAATGGATTTAAAATCGTAATAATTTAGTATGGAAATTATAACAAACGAGTTAATAAAATAAATAACAATAATTGTTTAGAAAAATCTTTATTTATAAATGGACTTGCATTAAACCCAAGCTCTCCTGATTAAGTCTAAGACGACAAACTTCAATCTGGTTTCAAAATTCTCATGTTTTTCACTCGATTCCTTAGTAAACACTGTTTCATCCATCTCAGACATCTCACTAGCCTTTTCTTTTAAAATATATATCGGAAGCATCATCATCAATATATGAGCAAACTGTACCTGTTTAGTTATTAAAGCAAATTCATCCATCATACCTTTAAACGTATAAGCGTTCACATCACAGGCCAATTTGGTTAAAACTTGGATAAAACTGTTGTAATAGAATTTAAGTAAGTCTTCAAATTTGTTCTCCAATACTGATAACTCAACACTCGTATACAAGAAAAATATCACGTCATTTGCCAAAGAACTATAGTTGATCAGTTGAAAATCCACTAATTTATTCTCAACAGCTACACCATTTTGGAATTTTAACATGGTATTATTAAGCCAAAAATCGTTATGGACTAACGTTGTATACATTGTGTTCCTAGTTGGATGTGGCGTATATTTCTTTAGATTTTCCCACGCTTGATCAATTTTACCTAAATGCGGTGCATACTTCAAATCCGTCGATAAAGCATTTCGTAACACTTTCTTAACACCATCCAGAAGAGTATCACTAAATTGAAGATCGTAATACTTAGCTATATGCGGTTGAATTTTGTCTCTAAATTCATCAGGTTTGGACATTCGATATGCTATTGGTACAGCGTGCATTGCAGCTAAATCCTTCAAAATAATTTTGGCGGAAGCTTCATTAAATCCAACGAATCTATCTCCCATTTCGAATCCTTGCACTTTAAGATTTTCAAAAACTATAACAGCATCTTCATCTATTTCATCGGATTCAGCGTTTAGCGATAATCTTGCCCCAAGACACCTACCGAAACAATTCAAAACATCTTCTACACCTATCGCTCTGCAGAATGATTTAAATTCTTCCAATAAGACTTTGTAGAAATTAATCTCTGTTTTAAATGTTACTTTAGTATTGAACCACTCCCATATTATTCCACGCGGCGGACAAGTTTTAGCCACACAAGATATGATTTCCTCTTTACCGTCACCATTTTGTATTTTTAAAATTAACTGAAGTAATACACTACCATAATTTTCACCGGGTGGTAATAAATTTTTCTGCTCGTAGGATACCAATTTTTGACCAGGTTTTAAAGTTGATGAGATAAGTTCTTCAAAATTCTTGATTTCTGTCATTCTACTTGGTGTTTTAGGTTTCTGTTTTAATCGAAGTGTTGATTTGTTAGGTCTACAACCTTTTAAATCTAATTCAATACTCAAATTTTTAGGTTTTGCAACCAGATAACATTCCAATTAAAAAATTTGTTAATAAGTGTTTTGATAAACATACCAGCTAGTGACAATGTTATCTGGTAACCTATAAACACTTAAATTGAAAGATGGACACAGATAATTAGTAATTATGAGTAGAAATATTTATAAATTGTAAAAAGGTGGCGCCTTGCGTTAGTAACAATACAGATTAATTAAAAACGCTTTTATTAGTCATAGTTTTTATATGAACAATAAGCTCTGTAATAATAGTATCCATACTCGAAACTAGATAGCCCAAGGGAGTATTCAAATGACAGCTAGCTGGAAGGACAAGAATATGAGCATAACAACCAACAGACTATGGATGGTAGGGACTCGGCAGGAGAAATCTTAAAGTGGAATCACCTAAAAAGGTCAAAGAAGGAAAGAGAAAGGAAAACTCATTTTCTGTCTATTATTATATAATTAATCGCATTCTATCAACTAATAACAGTGGTCGATAAATTAATTCTTATAATAATTAATAGATAATAATTAGATTCTTAAATATATAACAACGAAATGCAATTGTTGACAATACTTAAGTACATATACACATTTTTACAACTCTGCTTTATTTACTTTAAAAAATTGAAAAAATATATTGACCAATTAATATTAATAAAATTCTTTCTGAATAAAAGTCCAAAAATTAAATAAATATTGATTTTTCATAGCGATAAATTCAATAAAATCTAAATATTTATTTTAAATGTGCGAATGGATCAATTGTGTTTGAAAATATATACATTTTCAATCTGCTGTTATATATTTGTTCTTATTCTTTATTGGGAAATGTCTGCGTGTTCTTATCTTTTGCTAGAATTCGTTCAGAATTTTGTATTGATTTTTTGCTCTTCAACACCGTCATTATCTCACTTCTACTAATGTAATCCGAACCTCAAGTAGTTGAAAAAATGTGAGAATTCGTTTTTAATTTAATCCGCTCCGCTTTAGTTACATGAATATACAATTAGGTAGATAGAATTGGTTTCAAAATGATCTACGACAGTAAGAGTATACTTAATGATGAGATTGACAATTACTACGTTTAATATTTTAATCATGTGGAGTATTGACAGAAATAGAGGTTAATGCAGGTAATTCTAAAGTAGCCCGAACAGTATAAGTTTCACCCTTACAAATGTGCTCTGACTCAGTAAACTGTATAACTTGTCTGGCTATCATGCAACTCTCGTAGTGTAGTTTTGTGTGCGTATATTGTGTTCAAATGGCTGTGTGATAAAGTGTTAAGCACTTTGCTCCCAACAGCGAATGGTAAGTCGACCCGGATTTTAATCCTCTGAAAAAATGTCACCGTCCCTCCAGACTATTAAAACTCGGCTCGCATAGTCTCGCCACAACGATAGGTTAGGAATGAAGTGGCATGCGAGCCTGTTTCACCACGACCTTTACAGATCTATTGTAATCCCCTTTTCCTCTCTAGTTTCGCCTTCTTAATTATTAGACCTATCATTTTTGAGGGCTGCTCTTTTATGTAGCCGTTAGCTGTAGGGTTCTCTACGCCCATTGCTAGAAACCTTGTCCTCGCTAGGCCGTCACAGTGGCACAAAACGTGAACTGGGGTTTCTTCTTCCTCTTGACAGAATCTGCTGAGAGCATCATCTACTAAGCCGATGTTAAACATATGCCTATTCAGTCTGCAATGACCGGTCATGTAATAGTCTCCTATCACTTTGACAGTCTTCCTGTCTTTACTCAGTATCTCTTCAGTAGACTCAGGCCTCTGTTCCCTTAGTAACTCCTTAGCCTGTCTTTGTCCTGGTGATCTTTTCCACCAATCCTTGGACATATTTTGTGTCCATTCGTAGATGGATCTTTGAATTTGTGATTTGGTAATGCCAAAGGAAAGGCCCGCCCCTGTGAAAGGCCTTGACGAACCTCGTCTGGCCAGCTCATCTGCCGCCTCGTTTCCCTTCACGCCCATGTGGCTGGTAACCCAGGCCAAAGTTATTTTCCTTTGGGTGCCCACCTCATTTAGGGCTCTTACAGAGTCCCAGACTAGCTTTGACTGTCAGAGTAAATAGCAACGCTTTTACCTGGTCCATCTATCTACTTCTCTGACACAATGATGAATCGCTGCAACCTCAGCCTGGAAAATCATCGAGTCCTTGCTGAAACTTAATGAAAGGGTCTTGCAAGGCTTCTTTCTGTAAATGCCAGCTCCTACAACGTAGTCAATTTTAGAGCCGACGCTGTATCAGTTTGAGTCCACTCTTACTGGGGCCATATTCCCATACTCGCCACAACGATAATCAGCCGCCTAACGACTGCGGCTATCGACCTGTTTTTCCGTTTTACGTTTAATCTACATGATGAACACTGCTGGTCAAAAGAAAATTCGATTCGATTTCAGAGTATTTTGTGGCATAATGTTATTCACTTCAATCTATTATCTTCAAAGAAGCTTTGACTATCAATTAGGTTGTGGTACCCAGTCCATCATTGAAGATGTTAATCTCCGATGGCCACGAAGCGCCAGAAATATGTGAAAGTATTAATCGTAATGTAGAGGACCAACACATTGCAGCAGATAATAGCGTTGCAACAAAATTTTAAATAAGAAGAATATCGAAAAGCTACTTTTAAATTGAATTCCTTCAATCAATCTTACATAATTAAAATTCAAAAAATATAACTTGATCCGAGACTCTACAACCGTAATAATTTTTTTTTCAGATAATGTTCCATCTATGTGTATATGTAATATGTTTAGTTTTACGCCAAACGGTGTATGTAAGTGCAATGATAAGCACTATCACTACACTTATAAGTATGCTTTTTTTTAAGATAACTTCATAAGGTGGCCCAATTTAATTGGACCAAATGAGATAACCACACTTGAAATGGCCATGGCGAGAAATGAATCGACTGAAGTTGCATGAGTTAGCAAACACGGTAGGCATTTTAAAAAATGCTGTACAGCGCGTATTAACTGAAAATTTAGAAACCAAAAACCTGTGAGCAAGATGGAGGCTGCACTCGCTCATAACAGAAACAGCGTCGTGAAAATCTTCCGATCGAATATTTAGCAGTAATAAAGCGAAAGTTTTGGTGTAACTTCATAACAATAGACGAAATATGAGTCCGTAACTTCACCCCTAAGTCGAAGGAAAAATTGAAAACCAATGAACTAAAACGGGAGAATCGACCCGAAAGAAAGCGAAGATATTTTCGTCTACTAGCAAGGTCATAGAGTCAGACAACCAATGATGTAAATGTCGAATTACTCTCCCACTCATCCTATTGCAACCACATTTAGGCCGTTAAATTATTGTCTCTTTCCAAACGTGAAACACTAGCTCAAAAGTAAAACATTTGCTAACAATGAAGAGATGAAGTCTGCTATCACTGACTACCTTGAGGAGATTAACGGACTATTATCAGGTTGTCTGTTTCACCTTACAAGGCAACCCCGGTAACTGACACACTCCGATTTCGATGAAACTTCACAGATCGAAAGAGTACCTTAATATAAGAAATACGTGTTTTTCTGTTTCGGCGGAAACGCCCGCTTTTTGGGTACAGCCCTCTCCTCCCCTCGCCCCCTCCTCCCAAAGCTTGGACGATTTTTTAATTTTTGCAAATATTTCCTATACTATAAGAGATATTAAATTATCTTCTGAATATAATTTGCAGCATATTACATGGTCCCAAGGATGGTGTCATATGTATTCGCAAAAAGTTAGTAACGGGAGACGGGGTAATTCCTTATTTTCTTATTCATCGAAAAAAGGCCGGTTTCACATAGAAAACAATGATGTAAGTATAACAAATTTCGAAAATTATTGATAGTAATAACAGAAAAATAATAAAAGGGCTTCAAAATCAATAAACTTATCTATTGATATACATACATACATATGTAAATCAAACTACAACAGGCATATTTTTCTTCCTTTAACATAATTTGCACCAAAAAGTTAATAATGGGGGACGGAGTATCCCAAAACCTCCTATTAAAAAAATTCCTTATTTGCATATTCATCGAAAGAAAGGCTGCTTTTACATAGAAAACGGTGATAATATGGATAATTTGGAGGATTAATAGTAAAAATAACGGAGTAGCAACTATTTTTGATATTGTTACACCGAAATTCACCTTATTTAAATATTTCTTAATTTAAAATTGTATCTACACGGCAGGCTACGTATTTTCAAGCCTGTCTATGCTTAACTTATACTATTTACATATGTACTATACAAAACTTTTATCAGTTGTAGATATATAAATCGTTTTATCAACTGTAGTTAGTAGAGTTAGTAGATATATTTTCTTCCCAAAATGATATTGATTCTTCAAATACTATATTCCTTAAGTGCGTATATGTATATAAACAAATTTTCCACACAAACCAAGGACTACAAAATACATACATAGGTATACATAATATTTCTTAATTTATTTAATATTTTTCGTGCAATGTAGGTATATACATACAATATAGGCATTCACTTCAGCATAAATATAACTAATATGTTTGCAACGATAATAACATTTCGGAAACAATAGAACAAAATTAGAAAAACATTATACTGCTTATAAATCATTGCATACATGACGCTGTAATCCGTTTATTGGTACATATGTATTGCAATGGCGGACAGGAGGTTTTTGGGTACCCCGTCCCCCGTTATTAACTTTTTGGTGCAAATTATGTTAAAGGAAAAAAATATATCTGTTGTAGTTTGATTTACATATATCAATAGACAAGTTTATTGATTTTGAATGTCCATTATTATTTTTCTATTATTACTATCAATAATTTTCGAAATTTGTTATAGATTATCGTTTTCTATGTGAAAGCGGCCTTTTTTTCGATGAATAAGAAAATAAGGAATTAAAAAAAATGGGATGTATGGGGTATTCCGTCCCACGTTACTAACTTTTTGCGAATACAAATGACACCATCATTGGGACCATGTAATATGCTGCAAATTATATTCAGAAGAAAATGTAATATCTCTTATAGTTTAGGAAATATTTGCAAAAATTAAAAAGTCGTCCAAATTTTGGGGGGAGGGGGTTGTACCCAAAAATCGGGCGTTTCCGCCGAAACAGAAAAATCCGTATTTCTTATATTAAGATACTCTTTGGATGTGTGAAGTTTCATCGAAATCGGAGTGTGAGTTGCTGGTGTTCGCTGTTAGTTAAATGTTACTGCTATTGACAATGATATGACATTAGTAACAGTCAGTGTTGCTATAGTTAATACAATTGTACTAGAATTAGTACAATCAATGATTTTTTAGTACATCAGTACCTCTTTGTAAAATCTAGTACAATATAGAAGTATCACCAACCTTATTATTAAGTTTAGTTATTTTGCAGTATCATTCGAAATAGGTTGGTGATACTTGGGTTTGGGTTGGCGGTACTGAATACAGATGTAGAATATTGTAGAACAACAATGTTGTAGAATCAGCTACCTCTATCCTGTATCGGTTGATTTGATACCTTCTGGTGTAGAACTGCGCCAAATCGAGAACGGCTCGCCTCGACATTTTTACCACACCCCACTGTTCTCCTTTCCCCAAAGCACTTATTCACTTTAAGGGACGGGGAGGAAGCGGAGTGTGGGGAAAGTATCGAGGCGACTTGCTGTCGATTCGGCGCAGTTCTACCCCTGATCTGTTTAATAAATAACAAGCTAAGAAACAGACTTCTTGTTAGTACTTGTGGAAATATCTTGTCAGTAAAGGAATACTTATTGTTTAATACATTCCCTTTAGTTAATTCAATTTACAAAGATGTTAGTAACATAGAAATTAATATTGATGCATTTGATTAATATAAATATTATTACATGTCTGTGTATGTGTTTATTGTTGTTTGTTATTCTTTTGAGAATAAATACATATAATGTTTCAACAAGCGATATTTTATAAATCTATATATAAATTTTGAATTTTCGCGCCCATTTATGTTAGTCCTGAAGCTAGTACAATTAAGATGAAATTTAGTACAATTTTCTGCTATTATTTAGTACAAAATTTTTAGAGGCAGTAGCAACACTGGCAACAGTGCCAGACTCTGACTTCGTAGCTGCTGAAACAGACTGCAATAAATTGTCATTTACCAATTAGAACAACTTATAGTTTAGCACTAAAAATACAAACACAAAAAGTGAAACCATAATTGGAAAATTTTGACTTTAAAATTCGATATATCTAAGAAACAGCATTACAACAGGCGTTAAACACAAATAACAGGCTTTACTAATATATAAATTATAATCAGACAATTACACTTCAGAGACATCTAGGTAGTAAATACCGTAAATAGCTCAAACATATTGCCAGCTAAATTTGCAAAGGTGACCACTAGCTGACGCTACAATATTTAATATGAAATACAATGGAATGTAAAATATTTAAATTCGAATTTACATATTATCCATTTGGATTATTAATATCTCTTTGCTTTGTTTAAACGATATAATATCAGTAAATAGTTTAATTCACCGGATGATAATTTACAATGTATTAAAAAGTAATTATCTTGAAAATTAGATCGAAAATGAAAGGAAAAACATTATTTTTTAAATTAATTAATTGAGAATACGAACTAGATATTATTATTTTATCATATACGATGATATAATTTTTTTTAATGTAATTGTTTCTGTTTTTAATATTTACATTGATTGGAATTATCGTCTATATTTTCCAAGGTTATCAGTTTCACATGCTGTGCAGGTCAAAGATAAATAGGTCTTCCCTAGTATTTTGAGCTGTGTGACATATACATTTTCAGATGTACCCGATTGATAATTTTTAACCTTATCTCAGCAGTTATAACTCGTGTAGTTGATTTGTTGCATCGGCCAATGCATCTGAGTGCAAACACCTATTTTTATTACCGTCGTCACACACGTAATTAAAACTAGTTTGCAATTGCATCTAAATTAAACATGTCGCTAAACATCGAAGAATTTGAAAAATTGATAAAACCGATTTTAAAAAACGGACAAAAATATATATCGCATCGTTCGGAACAACTCTTAAGTAGTGGTGAAAATTACGGCAGTATTATGTTACGTGTGCAGGTGAAGATTAAAAATGAAAATAGTGAAGAAGATGTGATTGAGTGTGTCGCGAAAAAGTGTCCCCCTAAAGGATATCTGTGGCAAGTTTTTAATACGCAAGAAACTTTTAAAACAGAGATTGCTATTTATAACAAAGTAGTTCCAGAATTAAATAAATTCGGGCAAGAAAGAGGAGTTAAACACCTCATGAACTTTATACCAAATTATTTAGCTGCGCGTGTTTCGTTGGATGAAAATTCAAATATTGTCGACGAAGATGCAGTTTTAATTTTGGAAAATTTGAAAACTCAAGGTTACGATATTGGGAACAGATTCATCGGTTTTAATTTGGAATGCACTAAATTGGTGTTAAAGGATCTAGCTACATTACACGCAGCTCCCATTGCTTACAAACAACAGAAACCTAAAGAATTTAACGAGAGAATTTTACCACATCTTGGGAAATGTTTCATTTTCGAAATCAGCGATGAATCTATTGAAAATCTGATTAAACTTATAACAAAGAGTGTTTGTAATAATCCAGATTGTATTCCATACGCATCGAAATTCGCTGAAAATATTAAAAGGATTAATGCAGCTCAGATAAAGCCAAATAATTCGAATCCATTATTTTCAACGTTAACCCATAACGATTATTGGTTAAATAATACCATGATAAGATATGAAGATGATAAACCAATAGGGAATAAAATTGTGGATTTCCAAATCAACGATTTCAGCTCATTAACCCATGATTTAGTATTTTTCCTGTATAGCAGCGTCGAATTATTTATTTTAGAGAAATATCTGGACGAGTTATTTAGATTTTATTACGAAAATCTTGTCGAAACTCTAATCAAATTAGGATGTGATACTAGTTCGTATACCTTCAAACAAATGATGGAAGAGTGTGGCGTTATGGCGAAAGAAGTCGAGTTATGTCATCTTATTATGTTGCTACCATCAATTCTCAAGCTTAAAGAGAAGTCTGGAGAACTCTCAGAGATTAACGGAGACGATTTTTTTGCTAAAGAAGAATCATTACATGAAAATTTCGCGAAAAGACTGCAATTTATTCTGTTGGATTTCGTCAAACGTGGGTGGCTTTGATTATATATTACTAATTCTAATTGTAAAATAAAGAAATATTCGATTCAGATTCATTTATTGATCCAGATAATCCTGCTGTGTATCGTATATATTTGCACGAATTATTTTACAGCTAAGTAACAGAATGTGTACCATAAATTCCATTTTTATCTAGTCGTAAACAAACTACAATGCGTTTTACATACATCGCGTATGATATTCGCATACATATTACATTGTATAATAAATTTATGGGAACGACGCGGTCAATTACAGCATCGTAATTATGGTACTTAGCTTTTGCACTGACTAGAAGCAGCGGTTCTAGTCACTATTAATAGCTAGAAGTTCGAACACGTACATTTACTGATTTTTTTCACACTAGGATTACCTTCATAGTTTCATCTTCATGTGCTTTAAAGAAGTAATACCAGGTTAATGTTTATAATAACGAAGGCCAAGTAATGGAGTTCTAAAAGGGAATATTTTCTGAATTAGGTAGTGTACTACATACGCACTTCACTTTTCTGTCTAATTAATACACTAATTGCAATTCTTGCATTCTAAACGCAGTACAGTGATTTTTTCTTTGTTTTATCCGCATGGTTTCTAATAATATTCGAACACGTGGAGTGTTGTATGTTAATTAGTTATAATAAATCTATTAGGTAACACAATGGAAAAATAAAGTATTGGAACTTAAGTTGTTGAAACAAACTTCTGATTCGGACGATTAGAAAAAACTAAAACTTGTTAAAACCTTGAAATAATTAAAGAATAATAAGTCTATACGTAGAAAACAAAGCATTTTGAAACCAAACACAAATTTCATCATAAACTAAAAACTTGTAATCCAAGAAAACATGTTTACATCGATAATAATACATAACTCGAAGAGTTTTGAATTGAGACAATATTTAGCAGAAATAAAAAAGAAAGAAAAATAGGTTGTCCAATTGACTAATTGCATCTTTACTGGATCTTAATAATACAATACCAGCAGACACAAAAAATATATTCAAAGCAAAGATACCAATTTCTTATAAATCACAATTTCAATTTCAACAATTACTACCCACACACACAACCTCTAAAGAAATACTCGCGTGAGGTGCTAAGCAAGGGCAAATGATTAAGATCAAAGTTGATTTTCATGATTTTTTACTACTGACTGGAATGCACTTTTGAATTCTCTTAATATCACGTTTAGCTCTTCTAAGAGCGTCTTAACGTTCTTCTATTAGGACAACACTATTCGTCATCCGAACATTCAATTTGTCTCTTGTGATTACTTGTGATTTGTTGTTTCTACACTTCAGCTTTCAATCATCCTTTTAGGCGGAAATCTAATAGGGTCAAATCTGAGATTTTGGCGGCCATTCTCCGGAAAATGGTAGATTTAGATAATGTGTGTATTGAACATTGAAATGTGCAGAGGCCCCATCATGTGGAAAGCTCGTTTTTAAGAAAATCTAGATAAGACGAAGCAGTAACATAACAACAATCAACTGATTGTTTATCATGCCACATCATACATCTACAGAGAAGCGTTCTTCAGAATGTATCCCACAATAGCATGTGGATTTTCGTTCAACCACCGATGTCAGCTAGGACTGTTATTAACACTGACACAATGACAAATTACAGCTGACACATTTGATCCAGTCATCCCTGTCTTCACCATGAATTATTTTTGCTTTAAAACTAGAGATGCTTCTCATCTTCTGTCCTTACTTTAAAGCATTTTCTTGATTTTTCAGTGGTAATATAGTTTTTAATTATTTTAGTACGTTTGCCAGTTACTTCAGCACTTTTGTTAAAGGAGTAATTTTTTTCGCTAGTTTTTCTTTACTTTATTTGTATAGTTTTGGCAGATATGGGTACTTCAGCACTGTACTTTCACTTGTAAAATCGTAATAATATTATAGGAACTGGCGGAACACATGTCCTGCAAAACACTTTGGTGACGAAAGAGAGACAACTGAATCGATTGTGGTTGATTCTATTAAACTTTATTCATCAGTGGCTTCTATTATAATTATATATGCAATCCCCTACACTGTTGAAAAAATCTTCTGGTATTGTTCATTATTATATTGATTAATAACCACTAGAAAGATCAACTTTCCATTAGCTTGTTTTGGACATAGAATAGCAACATAGTGGAATTAGATATTTATATGTATATGTATCTAATTAAGATGTGAACAATTATTCACTGGGATTGTTCGGTCAATTAAATGACAGTAATAGAGCAATCTGTTTATTCATTGGTCAATATTTCGGAAACAATTTTTTTTCCAGCATCAGGACCTATGAACCTAAGATAATTACATTTTCTAACCTCAGTGACATGTACTCATATGTAACATTCAGTACGTTGAATTAAAATGTAATATTTAGAAACCGTATCTCGATAATTTTGTTAACATATTAAAACTAAACTTCAAAGATAAAATTAACATTAAATTGATTAAAACCTGTCAATTATTCGAACTACGAACAATCCCAGTGAATAATTGTTCACATCTTAATTCTCAACGTAGTCGGTCGTGGACTTCCACTCAACTTTATATCTTACTTACATACTTTTATATCTACCGGGTGTCCCAACAAGGGTAACGAGGTACGGTATTAGGGAAACGGATGTACCTTGAAATTTGAAACAAAAAAATTGTTGAGTAAATCGGCTAAGAGAAAATAATGCTGGAAATTATTTTCGAGTTTCTGAATTGGCCTTCAGGGGACGTAATTGCCATCCTGAATTTTAAACGCCGTTTTCTGCAAAATTTTCTTGTAGTAATGATAGTCATAGTGAATACTATTTTTAAAGCTGAGGCAAATTCAAATATCTTTTTGTTAAATGCTTTTTGCTCTATCTCTGAAAAGAAAGTGGTGGAGGGCGCTAGAATATTTTCGGAAATAAATGTCGATAACGACAAAATTTTATTTCGATTTAAAATATCGTTTGGCATCCCAAATAATAAATTAGCATTTTATTTGGTAAATTAGGAATAATTAGACATTAATAACAAACCTTAAAGCGGAAATGCTTCCCAAAATGTAATTTTCTTAGTATAAATTTCTTTTATTCATATCTTAGGTTAGGATAAAGATATTGAGATGCGGTTCTCACTGGCTTGTTAGGTTCTTAATTGACTATGTAATGACGTAAAAAGATGATATCAATGCATTTAATTTTTTTGCAGTAAGTTAATTTTTTTGCGATTATGTCAGAAAACGCCAGCTGGCGGCAAGGTAAGCAAACACAATCACCTCACTCACCTCAAAGAAATATT